>OV884059.1:173333776-174563776 GCA_930367215.1 Pollenia angustigena | reverse complement strand
TTTTACGTTTTATTCTTTTTCTTACTTTGAAGTGTGTGGTAAAAAACACAGTGAGACCTCGATTATCGATAATATACGGGACCGGCAGCATTCTTGATTATTAATTTTTTTTTTTTTTTTTTGGTGTGTTTCTTATTTTATGTAAATATATAATGTATTATTATATAAACATGAGGAAAAAAGTAATTTCGGCAGAACATGCTTCCAGTACGTTGGGAAATTTTCTTTCTTTGTTTATTTAAATTTATTTTGATTGTTCAAAAGCAGTAATAACCAAGCCCCGAACGCACGCACACAAAGATATTATGTGATTGTGTGCGGTCGCAGAGACTGATGATAGTCTGATGTTTTGAAACGAACAAAGTTGTAATATACATGTGAATTGCCGACCGTGTCTGTGTGAAAAATACAATTATTGACTGGCTCGCGAGTCTATGGAGTGGTTATCACTGTTCAAAAGTAAACGAAAAAAAAAGATAATTTGTTTATAATTTGCGATTACAGAGGTAATGCCAGATAATAAAGGTAATTTTAATCAATACAAAGAAATTTTTTATTTTCCAGTTAATTGAAGCTGCCGGTTAATCAAATGATGGATAATCAAGGCCGTACTGTAAATAAAAAAAGACATGCTATCAAAAATCATCGTATGAACGCAAAGAGATTTTGGAAGTTGCTTTAAAAGGAATTAAAGGAATTAAAGCCCTCATGTGAATTGAGTGTTATAAACAATGGAAACTTAAGTTGTATTCAAATGAACCACTTTGGTAAATTACCTTCCGTTGAAGTGCTTGACTAACAGAATTTGGTATTTGAAACAATTGTAATTACAGTAGTTTTGACTTAACTGCCTTTTGTTTACGTGCACTTTTGACTTAACTGCACAAAATTGATCATTTTTGGAATTATTCTTTATAATTCCATACAAATTCCTTTTTTAAGTGCACTTTCTATACCTGCACATTTAAGATAAATGCACAAAATTTTTGGCATTTTAAAATTATTTTCATACAAAAAATCAAAGTTAGCTGCACTTTGACTTAACTGCCCAAAATACATATTTTCTGGAATTATTCTTCAAAATCCTTTTTTACGTGCATTTTGTATACCTGCACATTTTTCATATTTTTAGGCAGCTTTAAAATATTTTCATACAAAACATCAAAGTTAGCAGCACACATTAAAAAATATGGTGACCACTTTTTCACATAAATATCCAATTTAAGTTGTTTATAAAAATATTAATCGCAAATATTTTGTTTTTTCCATAAATTTTTATGTTCTTTGTGAAGTATGAAAATGCTATTGCCAATACAATTTTATTAAAACAAACCGGCCTAAGGATCTGTAAAAAAGGATTTTCCGACAGGATGGTGTTGATTTCGCGACATTAAGGTTTGTTTTATAGAAATTGTATGAAAATTAGAAGTTTTGGAATGAAAAATACGGTTGATGCCCTTATTTTGGTAGCTCAGTCATACGGCTGAGTATTTCACGAGTTGTAAAATAATACCTACATGAGTCTCATACGACTCTTGGCATGCTTTTTGAAAGACTCGTTAGATAATCTCTACATACAACATAAACGATTCCCTTTACGATTAATATAAGCGTTTTTTTGCTGCGTTATGGAAGAATCTCGCATAGGAATCAGCACGTGTAACAGTTTTTCCCGTTCGAGGAATTGTCTACAATTTAAAAATGACCCCGTCGATGATCAAAAACACTCTTTGTGAGATTCCCAGTGGACTCCTAGACGATTGCTAGCTGGGTTGAAATTAAATTTTAATAAAATATAAATTTATGTATCGATAAAATAATTTTTTTAATCTACTTTTAAATCAAACACTTTACTTTAGCTGCTTTTTTGTGCAGGTAACCACAATTGTATACCTGCACATTAAGGCAGGTAAATTCATTTAAGATAACTGCATTTTTGATTTACCTGCACAAAAAATCGTGCAAAGGAGATTGTGCAGCTAAGTCAAAACTACTGTATAAATTTTATATAATCAAATCTAAAAATTGGCCGTTAGAAAATTAAATAAATTAGCATATTAGATTTGGTTGAAATTTAACTTCTGCTCAGTTCTTGATTTCAAAATGTTTATTCAAAATAGGAATACAAAACTAAAATTTTTTTGTAAAAAAATATTCTTCACTTTTTAAATAATTATTTTTACTTTTTTGTAACACAATATGGTTCATACAATATGCAAAATTTCTAATAAAGATTTTTGTCACTTCGTATACACCAAAGCCCTGATTGCGTCGATCCGATTTGAGTAATTTTAATTTGCGTCGCTTTTTAAACTGGTTTGGAATCCGCTTTACTTTGTTTTAAGAATGTTGTTCAATCAAAAATCGTAGCTTAGACGTAGCATCATCTGTTAATGTTAAAGCAAAGGAAATATTTAACAATTCTTATTTTTAAGTTCTATTTAAATACGAAATTAAGTTTTCTGTGCGTCTTTAAATGATTCTTAGATTGCCTACGTTGCTTTCCATTGCATTTGAATTAGCAAGGTGGCCTTAATAACACAACACTACAAAAAAAAAAAAACAGGCAAAGCAAAAACAATCAGCTGATTCTTTAAGACAACCTCGTAAATAAGTACACTTATTTATGATATTTTTATACACACGCCTTACATAGGGTCTTCACCTGATAATTTTTTTTAATAAACGTCAACTTCATATAAAAAAACGCTGACAAATATTTAAAAGTTTTTATATGGACTTTGACGTTTGTTTCCATGTTAATAGTGGAGAGAGTATTATGCATTTGTGCCGATGTGTGTATAACCTTAAAATATTGGTACTTTAAGTTTTTAAAAAATAGGTCTATGACGGGAGATAGGGGCAAATTCTGCCTCTCTATCCTCTCTATAAACTATCGAACCGCTTTAGGTGCTTTTATCTTAATGAAAGAAGACTATTTGATTAACACTGAAAAATAAGGCTGCATTTAAATTCAATTTAATTTATACTTACAAATGGACAATTTTTTAACAAATCGAAAAGACAACTTTATCAGATGTATACAAGTACGGATGATTTAAATTATTCAGAATTTTGATTTTTTCCTTAATGTTTATATGAATACGTAAATTGTAAATTGTTGTTTTTATGTAAATTTATTATTTTTTATTTCTTTGTTATAATTTAAATAAGAAACACTAGTTGAAATAAATATCCAAAACTTGTTCATATGACTTTTTTTTATTAAAAATAGAATGTTTTTATTAAATAGCTTGAAACATAGGTAAACTTAGGATTAATTCAGGAAAGCCTATTTTTATCGATATTCATTTAATTTTGGTATATCTATACATTATTTAGTAAAAAATAGTTTTTTTTTTTTTAAATGTATGGAAATATTTTTTTTTTTATTAAAAAAAGAAGAGGACGTATTGGGGTGGTTCTAGCATTAAATAAAATATGTGGAATTAAATATGGTCTGACACATTAATAGTAATAAAAAATTTCCTTTTCCTTTTTATAGATATTTCTTTTCAAAAACGCCCAAGAACTGAATTGGTGTCCATTCATGGCCTTCGATTGAAAACAGCTCTTATCGTCCATGATACAACCCAGTAAAAAATGTGCTCTAAAAGGAGCAGGTTTTGTGTATGAATTCATACCTGCTGATGGGATACCTGATTTTTGTATGGGGTGTTCCCGGTTTGGAGGACTATTTTCTGCTGACAAAAAAAGAAGCGCTTTTAACATGCAAACAAAGCACTCCTAAAGTGCTTTTTTAGGGGCTAACTATACTAACATATTCATAAATGTTTAACTTTTACTTGCTTAAATGCCTTTTTCAATAATTTTCGTATATTTTTACTTTTTTCGTTTTACAAACTTCTTCGTTGTCAGCACTAAAATAGCAGCTTTTTCGTATATTTTTACTGCTGGAAAAAGCTCTTTTATTGAAGCGCTCGATTATGCGCTTTTTCCCTTAAGTACTTCAAAAAACCCAAATTATTTTTACTGGGAATTCATGGCGAGCCTGCAGCAAAAAGGTTTTGTAACAAAGACCATTTAAGTGCATTTTAAATTTGTCCAGTTACTTTTTAAAATCCAGGTGAAAATTTTCAAATGTCCAGTAATTTGACTCATGGTATCTGGCAACCCTATTCCCACTAAAATTGGTTTTAGTGTAATGGGCTAAGAAAAAACAAAACAAATACAAAAACAAATTGCTCTATCGCAAGAAGATCAAATTAAAGCAATTTGCCATTTCAGTTTTTTATGCAAGGTCACTTGCAAATTTATTATCAAAGTAACCACTTCACGCAAAATTTTTAAAAATTATTTGATTTTGCCCGCTCGCTGCCAGTAAAGTGGTGAAGTAGAATTTTATGAACTTTCACGCAATACTAAACATAACTATGAAGGATAAGGTCAACTTTTGAATAAGTCCCACTTCTTGTCAATTTCAACCCACTGTGCGTTCTCTCTTTTTGCGACGTATTTTCCCAGTCCCTAACGCAAGCCGGGGCTTTGATGTACATACTTTAACTATTATTTTTTTAAAGTTTAATTTCTTCCTTTTGATTTTGAAGGGCATGTTTTTACCACAATTGTTACCTTAAAGATATTCTATATTGCAGAGATTTTAAAATAGAATTATATGACTTTGTTGTAAAACCATCTTAAGTTTATTTTGTGAACTGCAATTAAGCCTTTAAGCTAAATCTGTCTACTACCAGGTTGTAGAATTCTTACATCTGTAGTTAATTATTGATTCCTTTCTGACCATAAATCTGTAGTTATTTATAAACGAAGGCGGAAACATTCTTAATATTTCTCCCATTTTCTTTCTATTTTCTGCTTCCCGTTTATAATATTTAATTCAAAAGCTTTTGACTAAATTAACCAGATACAGCCACATTTTTGGTTCATTACCAAGTCAACAAGAGTGGATGTTTGTTTTTAAGTCTCTGGCTAACATCAATAAAATAATCCAATACTACTGGAGGCAATTTAAATTAATTGTTATTATTTTCCTTTCTATCGTTTTTTTTTTAATGACCTTAAAAACCTTTTGCGGAAGTTAAATGGTTTTTAGGTTTGTTTCTCTGGGTAGGTAACAAAAGTCTTCTCTTTCACATTTGCTACACGAACTCTGGCAGTTAGAAAGATTTCAGAAGCAGATGAAAAAAACTTCCAGCAACGGCAGCAGTAACAAAAACACATTTACGACAACAATACAACGAAGTCAAGTGTAAAAATTTGGTGTGGCTGGCTTTAGCTTAAGAGAAGACAAGCAAAATAGTACAACATAACCTGGCCTAAACCGAAAGCAAAGCCAAATAGAAAAATAAATAAATAAAAAATATGGAAAAGCAGAGAAAATAATACTGGGCAAAAATTATTTTCCCATTACGACATCAGTCATTGTCTGTTGTATGGAAATGTTTTTCTTCAGCTCAATGTGATTTTTTTCTAAATTTTTTTATACATTTTTTTTTTTTTTTTGTTATGGTATTTTGGTATTTTTGTTGTTCCTTCTTTTTTCATATGAAAGAAAAGTTCAGTGAATTTACGTTGCTATAACATACACACCATCGCACACAGGTAAAAAAAAATCATAAAACCTAAAAGATACACTGTGCCATTCAGTCAGTCAGCCGCAGTTGTAAATCTACACAGAAGCTTAAATATTCGGTTAAAACCTCATTCAGAGCCAGGAAAGAAGTCAAGAGAAATAAAAGTTTTACTATGTTGTGCGAGTACACAGCAAATAGTAGCTGGAACTTTTTTTATAGCAACAAAAACCATCAACCAAACTACGGGTAACTTACTGAGCTAAAATCATAGTAACCCAAGTTGAATTTTCTATTTTGATTATTGTTGTTGGTATTTTCTTTTTATATTGTGGCTTTTTGTTATTTCTTGTTTTTTTTCGGGGTAGATACATGTGAATACATTGCATTTACATGACAACAAACCAACAACAAAACATTACTTTAAAGTATAAACGTGCCGCAGTTTAAATCGGGAAAGATGATGATAATAACGTTGATAATGATGATGAAAATGGTAGAGTTTGTAAAGACGCGATGGTGGTGGTGTTGGTTGTGAAGAAGCCAACATTTTAAAGCTTCCTGTATGATAAAGCCTATTGCCAGATACTGTGTGTCGTCATTTAGACAGTGGGTTGAAAGTAGTTCAATTTGTTTGTAAGAGAATTAAAAGAAAGCTTTTTCATGATATCGCAATTTGTGCAAATGGGCAAACTTGCGAGACTCGTTTCATGAAGAACCTTTTTAATTTTTGTGTAATTTTAAACAATATAAAAATAAATTAAAATGAAAATTCAAAAATATAAAAATATATGTTGGAATTTGTGATTAATATGTGAAATTTGTTTTTAAAAATGCACAAAGGAAGCCAAAAGACTAATTTGCTCAAATTATTGCTAGAATTTATTGTTTGTGATTTATAAACACTTGGATGTTTCATTGAAAACGACGTTAAAAGCACTAAAAGATCTGTTTGTAGAAATGCACAATTGAACAGCGCAAGTTTACGAGTCAAATTTGTTGGGCAAATTTACGAAGTTTGTGTAAATGAATTCTTATACCATTTTTGACAGTTCATTTGCGAGGGCGTAAAAATGTACAGATTGCGAGACTTTTAAGCGATATCATGAAAATCCTTCATATTTATTTAAAAACGCAGCTCAAAAATTCGAAACAAAGTAGGTGTAGAAATCGACAAAAAACTATTCTTTTAGAAACAGAGTCAAAACTCGAAAAAGAGATTTGTTTCAAAAAAAGTTTCTTTTCGTGAAAGTTCTATAAGAAAAAAAATGGATTAAAATGTAGTTTAGTGAGAAAAAAATGTATTCGCGGTTTAGACTTTTTGTTAAAAAAAATGTTACACATAGTTTTGTACAAATGGCAGTTTTGGATTTGCGGCAAGAAAAAATGTATACAGTGATAAGATTCTTGCCATAAAACTAAGGTTTAAGATCCTCTTTAGGAATGAAAAGTATATTCGTTCACCATAAATCTTTAACGGTATTCCGAAAAAAATGTACAATAACCATTTCCTTGACATCTAGAAAATGTTTTGTAATTTGCTCTGCATACTTGCATCATAAAAAATGTTATTATTAACCTTTTCTACCCACTGTATCCCACTTTTTACCGGCAAACTAAGCACAAGACATTCATTGATACACACAAAAGTTTATTTGAAAGATTACAAACTCTTATAATACATTAGCTTTTTTTCATATGTGAGTACATGTTGTAGCTAAGAATGTCTTACGAACTGGCTAAGATTGAGACTGAGAGTGGTTAGATACAACTACATCAGCAAAACTTTTTTCTAAATAAAGAAAATAGCTAGAAAAAAACTTGAAATTAATAAGATTTTTATTAAGTTTTAAAAGTATTGTTGCTGATATATTTTCTGTTTTGCTTTTAAATTACTTAAATTTTCAGTTTTTTTTAGCTTTGTTTTCATATCACTCATTTAAAGTTGCACAGTGGCTTAAAGTTGGTACATTTATGGTCCACTTGTAATACCCTTTACAACAAAGTAGAAAGGGTATAGATTTATAAGTTGGTTATTTTGTTTGTAGTTTTTACATTATTGATCTTTGACCCTATAAAATTTGGGTCTGACCGTCAGTTCGTATGTATGTTGAAATAGATTTTCCCGAAGACCCCAATTATAATGGGGACTTGGTTGTAATATACTTATGTTGCATATACTCCGTTGAAGTCTTTTATCGAAATTTAGCTAGATTGGTCTATAAATAACAGATATATGCCTTTAATTTTACCCATAAATCCCTTGTTGTTGTGGTTTTTTTCTGTATATCTGGAGAACGGTCAGAGCCAAAGATTCAAATAAGGTAAAATCATTTTGGCTATCAATACACAACATCAAAAAAAAATTCGCAGAGCTGTGGAAGTGAGCGTGGCACTTCTCATACAAATACATTATAGATTTCTGTGTATCTGAAAAATGGTCAGTACCAAAGTTTCCAAATTAGGACAGGAAGCTTGGTTTTCAATATGCAACATCCAACAAAATGTTGGCGAGAGTGGAGAAGTGGAGAAAAATTTCCAAATTTTGTACACAAAGCTACTTTATCAATACACAACCCCTCCAAAAAATTGGCGGAATAAAAAACGTGGACGTGGCAATTCTCATAAAACCACGTTATAGATTTATTTATATCTAATGAGCGACAGAAACAAAGTTTTCAAACTAGGTACAATCGTCTTGGTTATCAATACACATCATCCGAAAAAATAAGGGCGGGCACAAAGTAGATTTATTTATATCTAAAGATCACTATTTATGGTGAGAGTAAAATAGGTTCGCCAAACCAAATATAGGACTCTTAATTGTTTAAATATAAGAAAGATCAAATTATATTAAGTTCAGTGGATTTGTAAAAATCCTACTCCCTTCGAAATGTTTTATTTTTAATCAAGAGCCATTCGACACCTGCATAACAGAAGAGTGTTAAACTGTTTGATTGTTATTTGTTTAAAAATTGACAATAGAGAGGTCAATATCAGCTGGCGTACACAGCGATATATTCTACGAGCAATGGGTACTGATATATTTTTTGAATTTTGACCAAGCTATCCGTGAGCCATGCTAAGTTATCAAGCGGGAATACAATTTCACTATAGTTGGCGTGTGATCAGAAGAGAGGCTTTAACATAAATTGTTTATATTGAGGTGTTTTTAACTTTTCCAAAATCGATGACATCTTGAATTGTTTGCGGATCAGTAGGCCAGTAGGTCGGTTGACCAATCGCGATCAGATATATTCCTATTTTAGAAATTGTAACAAAAAATAAATCATCTTTATCCCTAGAATGTATGTTAAGCATTGTAATTACCAGTAGACATAACACAGGAGCCTGCTGATTTATAATATTTTAAATTTTGGCTCTTTGATGTTGTAAATCTAGGTGGACAGTTTAATGATGACATCATTTTCGATTAGAATATTTAATTGAAATGTTTGTTGCTCAAAAGTTGGCTTCACAAAGTTCAGACATCAGGAAATGTTTGAATCGAGCTCTAATCTAAATGACGGAACCACCAGAAGCTCTATCTCAAGGATTCTTGATTTCATATTGTATTTAACCACTGATTTTGAATTAATTACTTGAGGTCAAATGAGTTTCAGTCAACATCATAACATCAATTTGTTTATTTTTAAGAAAGCATTCTAATTCAATTTTATGTTGCCATATTCCGTCAAATTCCAAAAACAAATTTTCAGACAGTTTATGGCTTGATAAGTACAGCTAACAATAACATCGATTGCATTTCTACCTTTTCTATATTACTTTACTAAAATTTTATAACTTTTCAATTGTGCTACTAAAAATTGTATTATTATTGTATCGTCGTAAACTTCAGTATTCCATAACTTTTTATACCATTTTTTTTTTGATTTTATTTCACTGTGCTTTAGATATCAATGGTCTGCATTAAAAAAAAAAAAATACACACGTAAAATGTTTTCACAACTTTAAAAATTTATTTGTCTTTCCTTATGTTGGATGGCGGAAATGTGCAATACGTTTAATAAAGCTGCAAAATTGTTTTAAACCAAAGGTATTTTATTTAAACGTTCAAACATCTACAGTATCAAGCTACATATTGAAAAATTATGCATCTTTGAAAAATATATCAATTCTGGAGAGGGAAAATTTAAATTTTAGAGGGCCAAACCTACCTACTACTAACTAATTTAGTCATAATGTTGCAAACTAATCGAACTATGTTTGGATATCGAGATGCTAGTACTTATTTTAATTTTGAAATGTTTAGTTGCCTTCTTGTCATTTAAAAAGCCTCATCTACAAGAATCATGCTTCTCAAACTCGTAACGATAAGTTTTAGTTTAAGAGATCTTCAAAAACTCATTAATTGTGTTTTCAGAAAACACAAAAGGTTCTGATCGCAATAATCACAATCTTTTGCCACAACCATATTCTAGTTTAATCACTCCCTTTAATTTACTGATATCATTTATTCAGCATAATATGGTTTAAGGAACCATATCTGTGGCATTTTGACAAAACAGCTTAAATTAAATTTAAAAAGTTGGAAAAACTGTTGATAGATATGTGAATTTTCATTCAAAATACATTTTTTTACTTTTTTAAAATTTTGTATTTCAAACGATTTTTATACCCTTCACCGAAGGTAGAAAGGGTATATATAACTTTGTCATTCCGTTTGTAATTTCTACAATGCTGATCCGACACCCTATAAAGTATATATCTTCTGGGTCCTTATGAAAAGCGAAGTTTAAAACCGGTTGTCCGTCTGTCTTCTGTCTGTTGAAATGGGTTTTCCGAAGCCCCCAGATATAATGGGGACTTGGTTGGGCTATCTTTATGTCAGGTATTCTTATTTTAATTTTGCTATTGAAACTCAGCCAGATTGGTCCACAAATGGCTGAGATATGAGCAAAAAACCCTGACTACCTCTAATTTTTTCAAAAATTCATTGTGGTTGTTGTATTTTTATTACTTTTTGCTGTATATCTGGGGAACGGCATAAGCCAAAGTTTCCAAATTAGGTACACACATTTAGGTTGTCAATACACACCATCCTACAAAATGTGGGCGGGATTGGAGAAGTGGGCGTGGTACCTCCCGTACAAAAAAATTTAAAAATTGTATAAAAACCCAAATTTTAGGGCTGTTATATGTCTTATGGATATGACTTATATACCAAAATATCGGAAAAATCGGTTCAGTTACAAAAAAGTTATGACCAAATTTTTTTTTTAAAACCCACTTTTCCCGAGTCCAAGCTTTATAAATCAAGTAAATGGTAAATTTCTTCTTAAACACGTCGGTATATAAATCTGTCAAATCGGCTAAAAAATGGCTGAGTTACAACCGAAATACTGAATCCCCAAAAATTACTCTTTTTTATAATTAACTTTGTTAAAATTACTTATATAAATTTTTATATATAAATATAACTTAAGTAAATGGTAAAATTCTTCCTTAAGGCGCCCGTACACGACATGTATTTGTCATCTGACATGTCAAATTTTCAAGTCACATGTAATTGTTCATGTCTGTCAAAATTGCTGTTTTACATAAGGTTTATAATATTCGGTCACAAACGTACATGTAATTTGCTTCTGACATTGTCTCTCTTTTTTCGCATTGTTATTGCAGAAACCAAAGTAGTTTTTGGTTTCAAAATAGCTTGCTGCCGCCACAAAAATATTTATTTGCGCCGTAAAATAATTTAGCCATCTTAAAATTTTTTTCTTTTTTTTTAAAGATACCAAAATTTAGAGTTATATAATGAAACGGTTTTTATGTATATACAGTAGTTTTGACTTAGCTGCACAATATCCTTTGCACGATTTTTTGTGCAGGTAAATCAAAAATGCAGTTATCTTAAATGCATTTACCTGCCTTAATGTGCAGGTACACAACTGTGGTTACCTGCACAAAAGTGCAGCTAAAGTAAAAAAAAGTAGAATAAAAAAATTATTTTATTAATACATACATTTATATTTTATTAAAATTTTATTCCAACCCAGCTAGCATTTTCAATCGTCTAGGAGTCTACTGAGAATCTCACAAAGAGTGTTTTTGATCGTCGACGAGCTCATTTTCTAATTGTAGACAATTCCTCGCACGGGAGAAACTGTTACACGTGCTGATTCCTATGAGAGATTCTTCCATAGCGCAGCGAAAAACGCTTGTTTTAAGGCTCAGTTAGCCGGGAGTAACAGTAATGTTGAAAATCAGCTGATTCATTTTGTTGTATGTAAAGCAATTAGAACGATTACAGTTAGCAGTAAGATGTTACGTCTCAATCTGTAAGAAATATATTGGTCTTACTTTTTTACGGTAAGGTTACTGTTACTATTACTCCCGGCTAACTGAGCCCTTAATCGTAAAGGGACTCGTTTATGATGTATGTAGAGATAATCTAACGAGTCTTTACAAAAGGCATGCCAAGGGTCGTATGAGACTCACGTAGGTATTATTTTACAACTCGTGAAATGCTCAACCGTATGACTGAGCTACCTAAATAAGTGTATCAAATGTATTTTTCATGCCAAAGCTTCTAATTTTCATACAATTTCTATAAAACAAACCTTAACGTGGCGAAATCAACACCATCCTGTCGGAAAATCCTTTTTTAAAGATCCTTCGGCCGGTTTGTTTATTAAAATTGTATTGGCGATAGCATTTTCATACTTCAAAAACGGTCTTATTTAGGTAGGTCAGTATTTGTTATACGACTCTTACAGAGAGTACCAAAAGGTGTTCAGTCTAAGATTTAAAAACGAGCGTGTCAAAAAAAAAAAAAAATAAAAAAAATATTAAATTAAAAAAGATTTAGATGTTTTTGTTACTCGTCAGATATTCATCAGAAGATTCTTTTAGGAGTTGTATATTAAACATAATCGTCTAACAAACAGCCTATGCTAGGTGGGAAATAACATCATTTTATACATGTATATATGTTTATTTAATATAAAAGAAACATCAACAAAAACAATGAGAATTCGCAAAGAACATAAAAATTTATGGGAAAAAACAAAATATTTGCGATTTATATATTTATAAACAGCTTATTTATGTGAAAAGTGTGTGCAGCTAACTTTGATGTTTTGTATGAAAATATTTTAAAGCTGCCCAAAAATATGAAAAATGTGCAGGTATACAAAATGCACTTAAAAAAGGATTTTGAAGAATAATTCCAGAAAATATGTATTTTGGGCAGTTAAGTCAAAGTGCAGCAAACTTTGATTTTTTGTATGAAAATAATTTTAAAATGCCAAAAATTTTGTGCATTTATCTTAAATGTGCAGGTATAGAAAGTGCACTTAAAAAAGGAATTTGTATGGAATTATAACGAATAATTCCAAAAACTATCAATTTTGTGCAGTTAAGTCAAAAGTGCACGTAAACAAAAGGCAGTTAAGTCAAAACTACTGTATTTACATAAATTCTATTCAATGGTGAGATGAGCATACATATCTTGGTATTGTAAAATATTAATTTCAGCCCGCTAATGATTCCGTCAAAAGTTGACGCCGCTGCCAGTTTCTTCCCGGCATAGACTTCTGATGTCAGATGGTTTGTCAGAAGAAAATAGAGCACGCTCTAATTGAAATTTTGTCAGATGGCTTTGCGTCTGACTCTTACAGAAGCAAAGTTAAAAAGGTAACACACGACATGTATGTGTTTTGCAGTGGGAAATTTGACATGTCAGATGACAAAAACATGTCGTCTTTACGCTCCTTTAACACGTCGGTACACCCAGAGAAAAAACATGTTTAAATATGGTCACCTCCAACAATACTATGTTTAAATAAAATTTTAACCATATTATGTTAAATTTAACCATATTATTGTCAACGACAACCATATTATGGTAAAAATAGTCCTCCATCAAGAAGCCACAACCATAATATGGTTGCCTCCGAACACATTATGGTTAATAATAACTAAAATATGTTTAAAACTTGTAATAGCATGATTGGTTTTTAACCATAGCATGTTGCTCTTGAAAAAGAGGCAAATACTATTGTTAATTTAAAAACAAATTATTGTCATATTTAACCATAACATGTTTAGAGGCAACCATAATATTGTTGTGGCTTCTTGATATGGAACTAATTTAACCATAATATGGTTGTTGGTGACAAAAATATGGTTAAATTTAGCATAATATGGTTTAAATTTTCTTTAAACATAGTATTGTTGGAGGTGACCATATTTAAACATGTTTTTTCTCTGCGTGTATATAAAAAAATATCAAATCGGTTAGACAGTGGGTAATTTATGAGCAAAATACTCCAAAAATGGGCTAAAAAACATAAAAATTTTTATAAAAACCTACATTTTAGGGCTGCCATATGTCCTGTGGATATGACTTATATACCAAAATATCGGAAATTTGTATGAGCTTTAACCGAAATACTGAGGTCTAATCACCGCATACGATATCGAGCAAAATTTATCGAAATTATTTATTTTGGTATCTTGAAACTCGATATCGAATGAAATGTATTGAATTTGAAATAATAGCATTCGACATCGAGTAACTCGACATTACATTTATCGAGTTTCAATATCGTATCAATAGTTTATTCGATACGATAGTCTCGAATGAGGTGATTAGACCCCTGAATTCCCAAAAATTACTCTTTTTATACCCTTCACCGAAGGTAAAAAAGGTATACATAGCTTTGTCATTCCGTTTTTAATTTCTACAATATTGATCCTACAACCTGTAAAGTATATATATTCTGGGTCCTTATGAAAAGCGAAGTTCAAAACCGGTTGTCTCTTATTTTAAAAAAATATTTACCAGTTCTATTTATTTTTTGTCTTGTTGCTCTGTATTCTGCTCGCACAATGGTAAAGGGTATATAAGATTCGGCACAGCCGAATATAGCACTCTTACTTGTTTTTTTTTTAATTTTGGTTTATTTTATTATTTGATAAAAATGATTTTTTCATCGAATTTAATTTTAAAAACTTTTTTCTTTCTTATCTCGACTTTAGATGTTTTGTCAACTGTTTTTTTATACATGACCATAAAGAAATACATTTTTCTATGTATAATTAGGCGAATTGAAAATATGTCTCAAAACTGGTTCAAGTGTCAAGTGACATTTTCCTAGATCCACTATAAAGGCACCTCCAGTGCTTTAAAGTGACGGCCAGAAGAAATCGCTATAGTAATTCTGTCATTCATCCGGATTCAAACTACATCATTCACGAAGTTGAACCTCGGCAAAAATTCAAGGAATTTGTATAACTAAACATATATTGTTAGAATGAATGTTTTCTTTCGGCATTAATTCTCTTAAACTAACGTAGGAATTTGTTGCTGCAAATATGTGTGAGGTTCTTGATGTCACACTGGTTAGCATTAACCACATTGACATGATCGAAAACTTGATGGTTTCTATTGACTGTTCACTTTCTGATCATAGATACGGAATTAAGTTTAGGGCTTAGGTCTGTAGGATCAAGTACTATAATGAATAGAAAACGAAGAAACTGGGGACCTCAATCCTCCTTTCTGGTTCGGACTCTATCTGATCTTCATAGGGGCAACGATATCGGGGGATCGATGCAGCAGTGGGTCTACTTTCGGACTCACTGCAGTTTTTGACTTACTTGGCCTGAAGGCCAATGTTGCGTAGGGCTGGGGATCGTCCACCGTAATGGGATCCTGATAATTCGCAGGCAAGAAAAAACTGTCGTTGGTAGTTCAATATGGCTAAGCGTCATGGTAATTGGGTGGAGCACAAGTCTTCATTAAATAGGTTCAGAACGACCTAAATCCGAAAATCGGATGGTTGTTGGACTACGAATAGTCAGGAAACACTCGAGGTTTTAATTGACTCTCACTTTCCTGGAAGCTCCCAAGGGAGCTTGCGGGATCAAGTTTGTGAATCGATACCCGATCGTACGTCCATCCCAATGGACTATGATAGGATTAAGTGGGCTGTCGACAGCTTTAGCCCGAACAAATCTACCGGTATAGACGGTATAATTCCGGCGGACTTGCAAAGAAATTCGACTCTGATTATACCCTGGCTGATGGCTATATACTGGGGATGCATTAGATTCTCGCATGTACCTGTAATCTGGACCTTGTGCAAAGTGGTCTTTATCTCCAAGAGATTGAAGGCTTATCATACTAAGGCGAAGGACTACAGACCGATTAGTCTGGCATCGTGTCTTCTTAAGACTCTTGAAAGAATTATTGATATACACTTAAGGATGAACATCCCAAGGTATTTACTCTCTACCTCTCAGCATGCCTATACAAAGGGCAGATCTGTTGAGACAGGTCTCCACTCAATAGTTGGAACTACTGAGTAATCACTCGAATTTAAAGAGTGTACTCTGGTGGCCTTTCTCGATATCGAGGGGACCTTAAAAAACTTCAGTCCGGACTCTATTATAATGTCCATGATAAGTCTGGAGATTGATGATGGCATATGTAGATTTGTGGATAATCTGGTGGAGTACTTTCCCCACTATTGTGGAACCTTACTATGAACACCATATTGACGAAGTTGGATGGCATGAGGATTAAAACTGTGGCGTATGCTGACGACGTCGCAGTGGCCATCACGGGGAAGCATTTGAATATAATGTCTCAGCATATGGAGGCTACATTAAAGGTTCTTAGCACCTGGAGCGTCTCATGCGGACTGGGTGTTAATCCGTCCAAGACGGAACTGGTACTCTTCACGAGAAGGAAAAGAGCCGAGGTCATGAGACTTCTGTGGCTTGATGGGACTGAACTTCAGATCTCTTATAGCGCCAAAAATTTGGGCATAATCTTGGACAGTAAGCTATCGTGGGGGCTGAACATCCGGATAAGGATGTAAAGTGTAATAGTTGCTACATATGCGTGCAGGGGTGCAATCGGCAGGAGCTGGGGTATGGACCCGAGGTTTGTCAATTAGATCTTTGAGGCTGTAGCCGACTCTGTTTTACGATGTTGTTGTATGGTGAACCGCGCTGGTACATAGACTGGGAGAGCCGGTGAATTGCTGCTTGGATGTTCTATCTACGATGGAAACTATATTGCTTCTTCTCTTCATTAGGAAGACGAATTGGCTTGACTCTGCAATGACGTCATCAGGGTAACTTCCCTATGGGATGGGCATTGGCGCTGGATATTACAACGGGACCGCTGAGGGACCGAAGTGAGCTGTCTCTCAATAGCTGCCCATGGAACCTAGCCTAATGTAGGAATCCTTATAGTCTACACTAACCGACCAACACTTTTGTTTTTTTTTTTCTGCCAATGTTAAGTTTTAAATTATTATTTACCGCATTTTTCTAGTTTCCAAAAAAATATAAAGAAAACTCTAAGCAGCCTCTAAGTTTAGCAGCCTTAAAAATTTAGTTCCGTTGTTTTTCTTAGACTAGAGAAAATTAAAACAAACAGGAAGAAATTTAATTTACATAGCAAAATAAAACTTAAAACTCTTAAACACGCGTTTTTTTTTAAATGGGAATGATAATATAAATTTTCACTAAATTAAACTAGAAAATAACATTTTATTTCCTGATGATATAGTAAACCCAGAAGCAAAAGATAAAGGACCTCTGTTTTACGCATGTATAAGTTTATTTCGCTTAATATTTTTTTTTTTTTTTTTTTTTTGTTTATTAAAAAGCAAAAGTTTCTTGACTTTGTTGTTTTCAGGTATGAATTTAATTTGAAAGATACACACATTTTAATAAAATCGAAAATGAACACTGACTGGACTTAACAGTAAGCCAAAGGAGTTAAATAATTTCTCGTTTAGTTTATTTCAAGAATTTCTTTAAAGAAATTGTTACTTTAAGCTTCTTTTTAAACTTTACAATGTCACCACATTTTTTCTGCTAAATTTAATTTTCAATTTCAGGTTTGTTTATACTTCGCCAGTTTTTGGAGTAAAATACTGATTTCTTTTGCACTTTAATTTATTTGTTTGTTTGTTTGTTTCATGACAAAGTAAATGTTTTTTCACTCAACTTTTTTGGAGAATTGCATTTTGCTTGTGATTTTAATAAAATTTTTTGTCTGTGAATTGACCTTGACAAAAGTGAACACAAACGAATTCTACACGTTTCACTTCTGTTTCCAAAAAAAAGAAGAAAAAATAAACAAAGAAACCTGTATTTCCTTTTTAGCTGATTTTTATTTTTATTTAACTTTTATTCAGCCTTTTTCGCGTTTCAAATGACGCATACTTGTGTATTAATTTAATATAAATTTTAAATTGTACAATAAACTTTAAAACACTAATTAACTTTTTGTTGGGCTTGTTTAAAATGCAAAATTTAACTGTAAATTTGTTTAGAATATGGTCAAATTAAACCAGAGCACGATAAAAAATTGTTACGTAATGATTTTAGGCAAAAGTATATTTATAATTAATTAAACTTTAAAAGGAAGTTTAAAACTCTAAGCGAATAAATTAAAGCATTTGTTGGAAAACCCGTATTCTTATTCTGACGTCACCACTTTCATTTATGCATTAACCGTATTATAATTATTACTAAATAAGAAATTTATAGCCAGAATTTTGGTGACTACAAACATTTTATAACTTTCAAAGAATAACTTA
Source organism: Pollenia angustigena (assembly GCA_930367215.1). Lineage (NCBI taxonomy): Eukaryota > Metazoa > Arthropoda > Insecta > Diptera > Polleniidae > Pollenia > Pollenia angustigena. The sequence goes on along the minus strand of OV884059.1, from coordinate 174,545,637 downwards.
TTTGATGATCACTGAAAAAATTACAGACTTATATAATATAGATTGACTAAAGTTATATGAACTCGCATGGATTGTAACACTCATTTCGTTGGGGCAATATTGGCAATGATATGACGCTGCGAAATATGGCCCCAAAAAATAAATTAAAATTTACCCCAAATTGGGGGCGATTTTTCATAAGGCAATATGGCCCCATTTTTTAAATGAAAAATTACCCCAAAAAAAATGAAAAATAACCCTAAAAATTAAATAAAATATGACCCTAAATTTGGGGTAGTTCTTTATTATGAAAAATCACCTTTATATTAACCCCAAAAAGAACACAAAGAAAGTTAAATTACACATTTTCGGTGGAGTTCATATGCCCTAAACTAGAAATCCCAAATTTATAATCCCGATTTTAAAATCCGAATTATTAAACAGTTTTGGTTTTAAAAATCGTATGATTGATAGCATGGTTGGGCTTTCGGCAATGCGCAAGGATTTTTTTCTCTATGGTATATCGAACACTGGCTTTGCTTACTAAAGCTTCTCTATATAGCCGGCCTTCGACCGGGTGCAAGGATTTTCTTCTCTTTAGTATAACGAACACTGGCTTCGCTCAGTAAAGCTTCTCTTACTAGCCGGCCTTCGGCAGAGCGCAAGGATTTTTTCACAATCTAAAGCATTGCTGCATAACCGGCAAGGATTTTCTCTACTTTGGTATAAGAATTCGGGGTTTTAATACTTTCCCTAGAAACTTTTGCATAGAATTTTATAAAATTTGTGTAAAAATGTTTGGGGTGATTTTTTACTTCCTAAAATTTGCATTTTTTATTAGTAGACGAAAAATTGTGATTTTAGTTGGGGCCATTTTTCATTCCTAAAATGCAAAAACACCCTAACGAAAAAATGAAAAATAGCCCAAACAGACAAAAAAAAATTGCCCTGAAATTGCGTGTTGTTGTGTCTCATGTAAATTTTTGGGGGCGTTTTTCAATTTTCCTTTTGGGACCATATTTTCTCGGGTTATTTTCCGCACCGCACCGCCAATGATATAAGTCATCGATGTATTGCAAAAGTTTTTTCAAATCATAGTTTAAGCTCTATGTGATCATGGTTTTTTATATATAGTTTTTTATATGTATATAGTACCCATCTTCTGTAACTTTAGTGAGAACTACTCGAATCGAAAAGATGTGAAACGAAATATTCCATCGTTTCTCGAAAAGTGAGAAAAAAGTGTGTCTGTAACTCATGTCGAAAACTATCACAAGAGATAACGTCGTTACATTATAAATACCACAATATTTCACCGACGACGACCCAAATTTACTCATATTGAAAAATTTTCAACGACGCGTCGCGACGGCGGCAAAAACACAACCGTCGGCTATTCGAAATAATGTATTGTGCGTCTTTAATGTGTGTTGTATTTTATGAAAATGTTTAAAGCAAAATAATTAAACAATGCAAAACTGTGCCAAGAGCAAATTGTTATTGTTATTATCCTTTGCATTTTACATTTTTAATTGTTTTTAGTGTTAAAATTGTTTCTCGTCCCATTTTTTTTTTTTTTTTTTGTGAGTTTGTTTGACAATTTTAAGCGGGAACTTTTCTCACAAAAATGTTTCAGAGGCACTTTTGCTGTAAATTGGCGAGTAATTTCCTTACGTCACAGCTATTAAATAATTCGACATTAAAAAAAAAGTAAATACACGCAAAAAAAACTTGGTTGTAGTAAACATATTTCAAGACGAACATATTATGATAAGTTTCATGATTGTAGTAACCATATTATAATAATAATCATATTATGACCAAATATATTCGTAATATTACGTCACAATATTTTTCCCTTAATCATATTAATATCCTATTAATTAATAAACGTTAAGAAGTAATCATATTACTGTCATGGTAATCATAATAATAACTCAAGAAGTAATCATATTATGATACAGCACCACTTTCACAAAAATAAAAAATAAAATTAAATTTTTTGCATTGATTTTTAGGTTTGTTTTTTTTAATGTAAATTCAATTTGTTTATTTTTTTTAATTTCTTAATCTTAATTTTTTAATTTGTTAATTTAAATTTTTTTTTTAATTGTTGAACCACTCAACAACAAATAATTCGAAAGAAATAATTAAATTAAAGCAAACGACACAACTGATACAAAATTATTTTACAAATAGCGATAGCAAAATATTATTCGAGTAAAGAAATTTTGATTGCATCTTAAGCATACTATGACTACACGTTTAGAAAGTTATCATGATATGGTTATGAGTAATATAATATGATTTCAAAGTTAGCATTTTTTAGTTGTTAGAAAAATTATTATTTTTCGGTCAACATCATTGAAATGCTTACAGTAACTATAATATTGCTGATATTAAATAAATATAACAATATTTTGTATACGACAACAATATATTGTTACCATAAACATAAAGTAGTTGCCGTAACCATATCCAATCATATATTTTGTCTGCGTGTATACATAATGAGTTCTATTTTAGATGAAAAATTAAACTTCTTAAAAGAGTTTTATTTTTTGCCGGCGAAGTGAGTTTTATTTTAGGCGGCAAAATTAAAACTCCTCAAAAAAGTTTTATTTTTTATGACAGCGAAATAAAACTCTTGTTTTAAGAGTTTCATACGAAGTTTTATTTTTTCGTTGAAAGGAAAGTTGAAAGAGAGCACTTCAATACGAATCTATTGGTATTGACAGCATTGACCTCCGTTGCCTTTAATAGTTATCGTGAGTTTTGGAGTTGAAAGTTTCTGGATAACTGTTATTTACGGTCCATTATATTCAGAAGGCAATGTCTTACAAAATTCAGAGTTTTTTCTTAAAATTTTTATTGAATCTACTGCAAAACTGCTTATGTGATTTAAATTTTACACACACATGCTAGGAATCCAAGGTTCTGCCTCTTAAGTCTTATGCCGACCACATTGTTCATTTTAAATTAAAATGCAACAGTTTCCAAGAAACTTAATACGATAGTATCGCTAACTCACAATTTATTGTGTTAAGGTGTTAAAAGGAACGAACTAATTTTTGTGCACATACAAAAACATTAATTTAAACAATTACTTCGTTTCTTCTTGAACAAAAAACAACTAAACAATGCAACTATAAATTTTTATTTTAAAAAGAAAGTTTTTATCTTTCCTTTCGAAACTCTACCTGCTATCTTGTTATTGTTTAGTTTTTATCTCTATTAAATAAATCTTTTATTTTAGCGCTACCGCAATAGATGTCTGTTTTAATTCATTTTATTTTAATACTTTTAATATATTTTTCATTGCAATCACATGTACTAGAGATGGAGATGATAATGATGATGTATAGTTGTTAATTCCTTTTTGTATTCAAATATAAAACGGAAATGGCTTGTTAAATTTGAATAGTTTTTCGCCACTTTACTGTTCAGTAAAGTGACTTAAACCATAGACTACAAAAAGTAATAAACATTTTGCAAAATAAAAAAAAAAAAAAAACATTTTTATGGCATGTCTCGGAGACAGAGATTTTGTTTTTACTCGCTGTGTCTCTTGCTCTTTATGTTTTCCAATTGTCAATCAGGTTAGTTAAAAAAAATGTTGTTTACAATGATTCTACAAAAAGTATTAGTAACAATTGCTAGAAAAATAATACGAGTTAGAATGTGAACACAATTCTAATACTAATATTTAACATTTATTCATTCATAGCTGGTTCTGTATAATTATTTATGAGTCATTCATCAAAAAAAATATTTGTTGAAATATTTTACATGTTATTATGGCTAAAGCTAATAAAAATTTTAAATATGAGCAATAAAAAATATAACCGAAAAATAAGCATTGGGTGAAATATAAGAATACTTTTAATTATAATTTTCAGCAGGGCTTTGATAAATATTGAAGCAGAATTCCTTGAAGTGGAGGCAAAACGAGGTTAAGTCAAAAACTGAAGTTTTTCGTAATGTTAAATTAAAAATAATTTATTTGCCTTTATTAACAGGCTTATTTTTTTAAAAACAAATGATTACGATTGTAACCAGTTATGCTGGACTAAATTCTTTGACATCAAATGAAAAAGGAAAAAAATTTACTTAAAAACTGTTTGCCAAACTACAAATAATTTATTTATTAAATGTGTCAAATACAATTTCAAATGCTATTCTAACTTTATTTTAACAACATTTGAAACCTAGACCATCATCCCATTTTGTAGTAAATCAGACCAGGCTCTGGCGTGAATCGAAACTGCAACTCTTTCACAGTTAGACTTGTTAAATACCAACTTTCTTACCGAGGAACCTGATATGCAAGTAAATTTTTATATTTCTATAAAAAAAACTCGCTAAAAGAAATGCAGAAATTTTAAATATTTGCTTAAAATCTTTCACATCGGATCTTTTGACCAAACCTTTTGGTGCTCTAAACACCGAGTGTAGCCCTAAGCATATGATTGTCAATAGCAGCCGGATCTGTCTTAACTTTGTGCAATGTGTAACAGCTTCTGTTGAATATTGTGCAAGATTAAGAGCAAAATCAAACCATAGCCCAGCACTTTTCAAACTGCCCTTTCCACAATTTAGGGTTCAAACAGTGCAATCAAGTGAACCTTGAACGGTTCACATCAATAACACCATAGATTATTGTACTTATTAATGGTGATTGGTTCCTATAGTGTTAAAAAGGTCAGCTGTGATATTGAGAGAAATCCCCCATTCAAGCCCCGATAAGTATAAATTACAATCCCAAGGGGGTGAGAAAAAAGATTATAACATATTTCAGTGCATTTACTTAGTCCCCAAAAAAATATTTCAGGACAGAAATAAAAACAGCGAGATTTAGATAATAAAAATTGATTGCTGTTTTTCAAAATACATAAAATTATAATTTTCGCTTGGGAATTTATATTGAAACAACAATAAAAAAAACTCAACTTTGTTTTTGTTTTCAATATAAATTTCTAAACAAAATTTTTTTAGTTGAGAAGCAAGCAGTAATGTGCTGTTTTCACAACACAAGTGATTGAACATGTAGTAAAATTTATATGAAAAATTAGTGCTTTTCATATAAATTTTACTACACTTTCAATCACTTGTGTTGTAAAAACAGCCCATTAGTCTTTTCTTAAACGATTCCCAATAAAAAATTGAGCTTCCAATGAAGCATGTTTCTAAGGGAGAAATCTAAGAGTTTCTCTTACAATCTCGCTTACGGAAGGCATGATTTTTAGATAATGAGTTCCCACTTTGAAGCAATAAATTTTTTTAACAAAAAGCTCTTAATTTAACGCATATAAAAACTGGTGAGTGTGGCTATCAGCTCTACACACTGAATGTTTTGCTACAGCTATTTTAAGTATTCTCCCTTACAAACCTGCTTCATAGTAAGGGAATTCTATGGCACTTGAAATTTAGTGTTTTTTATAAAACTTGTTAAGAGTTCGTTCACTTACTTTACTGCATCTCTGTATGACTTGTTGCGTAGCGCATACTTGTGCGCTTATTTTTTTTTTATGAAACATTAGTGATCCACAAAATAATAAAATTTTTTATTGGGTTGTGTTAAAAAATGGCATGTGATAAATTTTGTTACAGGCACAGGCCTGACTACAGCTGTAACATTATCAATCTATTTAAATTTCTTTATTTTCTTGCCAATTCCTTTCTTTGGATGCTCAAAATGTTTGAACCACATTTTTTTGTAGTCAGCGTTAACCGTTTTTACCCGTTATTCGGTTGTTAAACGATTCATGTTCGTAAATGGCAAGCTTGTCACTAGATAAGTGACACTTTGGATGACAGATATTTAACAACTGACAGTTTGCCATACTGGATGTTTCAAAACCACTAAATGGATAGCCTTGTTTTAGTAAATGAAATAGGGCTTGCGATACTTTCCTACCTGTTTGAAAAAATAACTTAATTTTTTATTTTTTCTGTTTCACCATTAACGCGTTAACGGCCATTACGAAATAATATATTTTCTTAAACTGCGTTGCAAATTAGAAAAAAACAACTATGAGCTGTCTTACAAAAACAAGAAATATTACCCTTTAAAGCTTTAAAATGTTTTTATTTATAACCCAGTTTTATAGTTTCTTTCAACAACATTTGTATTCAATATACACACATCTAAAAATCTATGAACGTTTATACCTTCACTTAAGTTATTCGAAATCCCTGCCAGGCTAAGCACCATACACTCCCAACTATTACATTTAAAATACAACAATTGTATTATTACCGACTTTTTACACCAATAACATAAATTAATATTTTATTTCCTATCTTTATTTCCATCTAATCATGTGCGCTCCGATTAAGCTGCGATTAAGGTTCAACCTTAGAGTTCACAACTGCAGTAAATTTTAATTGGATGCAGACAAATTCCAATATTTCTATCCGCCTTCATCTTCGAATCACACATATTCTTCTATTGACCACAAAAACGGATTATAAATTTATGATTGAAGAACACAAAGTTTGACGTTGGTGTTGCACAAAAACTCATACGCATCGAAGTGGAAAAAGGGATTAACTTAATAAAGACTGTCTTCATCACATCACAATCATCAGTGAGTGAATGAAGGTCCAGTGTATTGCAGTGGGTACACAGGGTGTCGGAAATAATAACTACGTAATATAATGGCAACACGAACAAAATGCATGGATTGCTGTACCGTATATAATCAACATCTATGTAAACGCAGAGGAAAATAAAAAAAATATTGTCTTTATAAAAGATACGATTACGAAAAAACGCCAGCATCGTTAACATCACTATCGTTAAAACTGGAGGAGATATTCATTCAAACTCATAGTGGAAACTTACAACAACAAAAGAGAAGAATCAAACAAAAAATTTAAGCATAAAATGTTTAAAAAAGACACTAGAGGAAAAATGCGTAGTAAAATCATACTATAAATTCGTTTTAGTTGGGTTTACAAATTTATGTTTAACTGAAACAACTAAATCTTTTTTTTTAGTTGACGACAAATATTGTGTTTATATTGAAAAGGTTTGAATAAATGATTTTACTCGCGTATACTCGATTCAAAATAAATAATTTGAGATCTCCAATAATTTGTACTGTGTATTCCGATTTCCTTACCATACCTTTCAAACCAGAATCTTATTCAATTTTCCATTTGTTTATAAATACAACTCTGCCATCGTTTCAGAAATACTATGAACATAATATTTTGCACAACTGTGTGATGGCTGCGGGTTCGATTTCAGCCAAAGACTCTAGTCGGTTTCACTACAATGGACTAAAAGTCTATGCCAAAATAAATAAACAAGATCGACATTTAGTTAGTTCAACATTCCGCAACAAGAATTTGTGGGGTAAATCAAAATATCGGACATGAAAAAAATATCAATGTTATTCAGCCATGTTCTGGAATTCGAAATAGAATTTTTGTTAAAGGTAAGTGGTATGAAGTATCCCAGCGAAGGAATTAGTACGGATGCCTTTTAGAATGTGTATCTTATAAACAAGAGAGTATAAAGGCAAAAAAAGTTTTTTGAGTTTTTAATTGGCTTTAATTAAATTTATTTTTCTCTTTTGTTTGGTATCAATAACCTAAGTCTAGCACAACTGCTTCTAGTCGTAATCATATACTCTTTAGGAAAAAAGTCTATATAAATAAATAACTTAATAAATATTTTTCAATTAACATTACGAAAAACCACAGTTTCTTAATAAACCCTTTTTTGCCTAACTCCTAAGATATAAGGGAATATTTTTATGAACTTTCAAAACAGAATCGTTTTCAAAAATACGTTCCATTTTAATTTCACCTTAATTTGATTTCTAGACCATTGCTTATTAGAAACAGTGTTTTCTTTAGACGATCAAGAACAAGAGCACAATCCTGTTAATACTCCAAGGACTCCATTACATTAAAAAGCACGCAGAAGGCAACATCATCGGCCAATGGTCGATGCGCCAATGTTACAAGCACATGATTCATGATAAGAGTCATTGAAAATCATTTGAAGGAGAAATGGTTGCAACAAGATTGGTACAATATGCCATACAGAGCGTGAACCATCACTTTGTTGAGCCAAACGTTTGACAACCGAATTATCCTAAGAAATGGACCTTGGCTACCTCGTTCGTGTGTCTTGACACTTTTGAAATAATTTTTGTGAGGGTACATCAAATTTTTAGTCTATGCTGATAAACTGTGGCAACAATTGAAGCACAGACGCGAATAACGTTGTAAAAGCCACTCTTTGCAAAATCAGTTTTTTTATCGTTTACATTACTCTCTTACATTGTTTAAATATCATATCATCCAAAATTATGCACCTTAAACTATTCAAAATGCAATATAAAGAGTCATCTGATGAAAGAACGTGGTAAGCTACTTAAAAAAATTATGCAATCTAATGGTTTAACAATTTGGTATAACGTCTTAAAAGCCGCTTGCGTAGTGGAAAAACGTTTTAATAGACATCGAAATTGTGGATATGAAACGTTTTTCCACAAAAAAAAGGTATAAACTGCAAATTTGCATGTTATTTTAAATTAAAATTTCTTGATTTTTTGCATACAAGTTTTTATTATCATTAATTTTGATAATCTAAAAAAAAAACAAGTAAGAACGTATAGTCGGCCAAGCCCGACCACATGATACCCTACACCACAGTATTAAAAAACACATCATGCTTATATGTCCATATAAATATGGATTTATCTTTGTTTATAAAACTCATTAAAACCGGGTTAAAAGCTTGTGAGGGGCAGAAATTGCACCCTACCTCCCCTTGTGGTCCTATTTTTGAAAAACTATAGCTTATGTGCCCCTATAGATATGGATCTATCTATGTTTTAAATATCATTAAAATCGGTTTGAGAGGCAGAAATTGGCCCTATCTCCACTCGTGGTCCTATTTTTTTTAAAAAATACATCCCTTTTGTGTCCATGAAGATATGGTTCTATGTAAGTTTTAAATTTCATTAAAATCGGTTTGATAGTTTCTGAGAGGAAGAAATTTCCCCCTATCTTCCCTCGTGGTCCTATGATTTGGCCCATTTTCAATAGGCTTGGTCCTTGTGTCAATAAGAACCTATGTCCCAAATTTTATCAAATTATCTCTAAAATTGCGAACTGTACTTTGCGCACAAGGTTACATGGACATCCAGCCAGCCGGACGGACATCTTTAGTTCGACTCAGAAAGTGATTCAGAGTCGATCTGTATACTTTAAGGTGGGTCTAGGACCAATATTTTAAGGCGTTACACACATCATCACAAATGCATAATACCCTCTCCACTATTGTGGTGTGGGTATAATTAGATTATCATCATTAAAGAGCCAACATTCGACGCTCTATTGTTTTTAACAGGATATGCTCGAAAAAGAATTAACAAATTTAAGCTAATAACTGAATTTTTTATGTTCTATGCCACTAAAAAAAAACCTTTTTTATCGGGCTATTCTCACAATAAGTTTAACACATTAGTTTTATAATTTTCTTTAAAATTTCCCCTCGTTTTAAGCGCCTTCAGTTCAAATTCGCAAAAGACAGTTAGAATAATTTATATAATAAATTTTACTAATATTTTTCTATGAGCTCACTTAAATGCCACAATATGAGCAATAATAATAAAACATGAGTTGCATACGAAATGATGTTGCATTTTGTAGGCTTAACTAATTGAATCTGACTTAACGTATGACAGTCAAGTAGAACAGAAGAAGACGTGAAAGGCGCAATGAATGAGTAAGTGACTAAGTCCCTGAGTGTTGTAACAATCACAGTTGCTGAGTTGTACCGACCAAACTGAGCTCAGCTGAATTGAACTGATTTAATTTTATTTTTCTTTTACTCAATATAATTTGGTTTTAAGGAATTTCTAGCCATAGGTGTTGGTGGATCATTAAGGAAACCTTTTTTGTTGTAATCTTCGCAACTCTATTTACTTTGTTTTTTTTTTACTTTTTTTTAGTCCATTGTTGTTGTTGCACACCTCAGCAGGTGCATTTTATTAATGCATTTGTTGCAGTGTCTCTTTGTTCGGCTGTTGCGTAAACGTTGTTGGTTGTATGTGTGTTTGTTGTACCATCATTATTTATCTTTGTGCGGTCGGTCATCAGTTTTGAGTAGCTTATAAATTATAGTAATCAGAGATTGTTGTAGATTGCTGGTGCTTTGCGCTGGGAGTGCGCCAGCCCATGTAGTTATTATTTTTTATTTTATTTTTTTATTATGTCTACAATCTCGGCCATAATTATGTAAATTTTATGACACTTTTATAAGAGTTATGTTTAGGCTTTCAGTTTTGTTGTAGGCTGCTTAGTTTTTTTTTTTTCTTTCTCAGATCTATCATCTGGTAAGTATGCACATTTATTTATTTAAGGGCGTAAGCAAAATTTATAGTTGAAGTATGTGTATGTATGTGTTGTTCTCTAATCATGCTGTGCTGATTTGTGAGGAGTTCCTATTAAAGGTTATTTATCATTGTGTATGATTGAAGATTCTAAGACGTAGAATAATTAACATTTTTCACTCTGCATTTAATAATAGTAATAAAAATAATCACTTTGTGGATCTGTAAAAAAAATGTATATTCCTTAAAAGTTTATACGTTTAAAAATATTTTTTTTTTAATTCAGTTTATTTTTAATAAAGCTGGCGATTAAAATAAGTTTGCAAATTAAAGCTATTGTGTTAATAAAGAAGTCGCAATATTTTTTTTTTTTGTTTTGTCCGATAAGTTAGTATTTGTTTAGTCTTTTCTTTATCTACAATCCATATTTTTGATTGGAAATTAAATCCCAATTTTTAACAAGAACCTTTCTTTTAGAGCTGAGGAAATACCAAATTAGTCACAATCTAAACTTTTTTCGTAATAGCAATTTAAGTAGGCTTGCCAGATCGACCTTCCTTAGAAGATTTTTTATGACAATTAAAAATTTGATTAAATAAACAAAAAAAAAAAAAATTATATTAAGGGTATGTGTGAAACGGTAGCAAAGTACTCATGGAAGTAAAATTTTGAACCTAATGAGGTGAATAAAATTTCACTAGCCCTAGGGGCTAGTATAAATTTTGACATTAGTGTAGAAATTTTTGACAACCACAAAATTATTATTTTTCATCAAATTTGTTTAAACCAGCGGCAAAAAAACATTAAAAAGAATTGTACAAGATGTAAGTATTTACATATGTATAAGCTTTTTTGCCCACACTTTTTGTAAAAATTGTTTTTATATCAGAAGGACTTCATCAAATAGTGGGGACGATCTCATTTCCAACAGAATTGAAATGATTATTGGTAAACGTTTGTTTAATTATTCATTTTAACAAAACTATTAGTAACTGTTTTTTTCTTTATGTCAAAATTTTACGTTGTCAAAAATGTTACAATTTCACACAGCACAAATGTGAAAATTTTCTACCACAAACAAATTTCATTTCACCATAGAACTTTGCTACCGTTTCACACACACCCTAAGTATTATATTATAAAAATTTGGATTTTTATTTTATATTATATTTATAGTATTGATCTTATAAGTATTGGAGTGGATTTAAAGATGTCCGTCTATCCGTCCGTCGATTTGTCTTTCCGTGTGTGTGTTGAAATGTGTATTTTCAAGAAGATATCGCCCATATTCGGGGGCCCCATATGGCTGAAATATGTGCTAAATTACGACCGTCTTTAATTTTTACCCATAAATCTTCACTTTTAAAAGTCTTGTTACAATTCTTGTACAAGAAAAACTACCTTTTTCTTCTAAAAATCACGGTTTTGGCACAGGAACGCCCACACCATATGAGATAAGTGGACTTAATTTGGCTAAGGTATTTTGTACAATACAGGGAAATCCAAAATTGCTTTCTAAAGTCAATATTGGTACATGAAATTAATGGATTAAAATCCAAATTTTTATATTTTAACCAGTCTAAAGCTCATCAAATTTAATTTTCATTAAATTGTTTTTATGAAGAAAGGAATTTTACAACATGAAATGAATTAAAATTTATTGATAATTTTTCATTCTTGACCGAACGAGAGACCGAACCCACGTTCACAGACATGTCGATTTCGATTGTAACCACTCTATCTCCTCAGAAATCTTTGCAGTTTAACGGTCACCACCATCGACGAGGCTGGCTGGAAGTCCATAGTCAAACATAAATCTTTAAACCAAATGGTATTTTTACTTAGTGGAAATTTGTTGTTTTGAATACTGATTTTTTTAAGTGATTTAGATGTTCTTTCTTATATCTGTAGTTCACACTTTTTGTCAAGAATTCTTCTTGAAGTTCAAAGTACACTTTTCTATTTTTTACATTATTTCTTTTTTGTCTTTCTTTTTTTCGTTGATCTTTTCAGCACAACTTCAAGGATAAATTTAATTAAGTTATACATGAAAAACCAATAAGACTCTGAGTCCTTCTGCTATGAATTTTTCTTCTAATAATACAAAATCAAATATTCCTTGGGATACAAATTCCCATAGCTCATTTTAATAATTCTTTTTTGACCTTTTTTACAAAATAAATTTCAACTGCAGGCCAAACATAAATAATACGACCAATTATGGTTATTTTTTTTGTTTTTTTTTTTTTTGTTCTTCATGAGTAATTTAACGGAAACCTTTTTTAAAAAGCTTGACAATCAAGCTTAATCCAGCCTGTCTGGCAACCCTCATTTTCAACATATAAAAGCTCTGTATTTGGTAAAATTAAACACCTGAACATTCAAAATGAATTTAAATGTATTTATATTCATACACAGATCTTCTCCGATTATTACGTTTACAACTATTAAGCTCTTGTTGTTACTGGACATAAACTGGATCATTAGCCCATTGAGGCCCTGCGTGGCGTTTTCGCAACGTTCACTTAAAACTCCCCTAAGGCATTTTGTGATAACGTGATATTGTAATAAAGCACAGTGCAATTAAACTTACTTATTATCTAATCGACCTGTTTTTGGATTTGAATCATACATAAGTTTTTTTTATAAAATTTTTTTTATTTGAATTAATTAATTTTTCCTTTTTTGGGTTCTTTTGAAAATATTAAAAAAAAATAAAGTAATATATAATATACTTATCTGAAACTTCTGACGAAGGTAGCTAACATACGAACATTAGTATTTCTACTTAAAAATCCAATCATCTTAGACATTTGCAACTATTTTTATGATTGGATATATCCGTGATGCGAAAACGCAACACTGGGCCTAAACGATATACAAATTACATACAATTTTTAAATACAAACAATCACTTGCTATTTAAAACAGCATAATAAAAACATGTATGTATGTTAATTATAAGTTGTTGTCATTTATGTGTTTTGAAATTTTCGATAATTTTTTCACCTCTTACAAACTAATGGCCAATTTGCAAAATGCAGGATATTTCGCAGTTGGTAAATTCTCTATTTACAAATGTGATGTTGCAGTGCACCCACAGTGCTTTGTAGAAATGGGCAAAAAATATCGATATATCAAAATATCTATATTTTTAAAAAACAATAATCGCCGATATTTAAAATACCGATGTATCGATATTGAAATACGACTATCGGATTCGATATTTTTTACAGTCAGTCTTGTTTAAAAACTCAAAATTTTAGACGTTTTTCAAACAATATTTTTTTTAAGAATTGGCATCGCTGCATGCATCATAAGTTTTTTTTTTAACTAATATGAATATCTATAACTCCCCGTCTACAACTGACTTGATTTGCTGTTATAAAAGCGTTGTTAAAATATTTGCATTAACAACCGTTTTATAGCATGAGAACACCTCTAACATGATGAGTCTATACCCTGCAGGAAATGTCACTAGTGAATCTGTACTGATTCACTATTAACACAGCCACCAGTACTGTTATATTATTAGTATTATTCCCCAGGCAATGTTATTTACAATAGACATTTAACATGTGCGTGTCATTGGAAATCTACTACTGACGTTGGTACTACTGACTAGGTACTGACTAGGTTTGGGTTCCTTTGGGAACATATGTAGACATTGGGACCAGAGAATCGCAAGCACATTTTAGTAAAAATAGTCTCCACTTTTTGTAAGAATACGAAATCATAGCAATCTGTTTTTATTATTTCTTCAACTTTTATAGGAATTGTACTTCTCAGTTGTTATTGATAAAATCTTTTTCGTGTTAAAGCCAAATATAGTGGCAAATGTCATGTAGTGTAGACACTTCGTTGACAATGTCACCAATGTAGCCGACAAAACTGGTGACTTGGAGACACTTGCACCCAGGTTTCCTTCAGGGTACTTAACACTTACATCATATAAGTGTTAATGTTAAGCATTTCATGTCAGTTGTTGGCTGCATGTTCGATATATCGATACATCGATATTTTTGAAATAATAAATATCGATACTCTTAAAAAATATCGATTCGATATATATCGATATATTTTTTCAATTTGCCCATCCCTAGTGCTTTGGAGCATATCATAATTGAATAAAAAATAAAATGCATATGAATATCTTTTTTATTTTAATTTAAAATTTTTGCAAATGCACTTAATTTTTATATCGTTAAGGCCCAAGGGATTATCTGGACTCCCACGTATCGGATTTGCGCAAAATTTGTTTTCTATCAAGTTTAGGTATAAACAATTAAATTTTAAAAGTTTCATCATTATAGCTCAATGGGATCATGGCTCGGGCCTTAATGGGTTAGTCATGCTTTGCGGAGCAAGTCCATTATTCAAATAGAATTGTCTAGATCTAGAAATGTGTCCCGTATGATTTAACAATAATCTCCTAATCTCAATTCATCATAAGAATGTGGCAAAACGGTGGAAGCTTTAACTCCTCTTAAATAACATCCCGACTTGATTCTTCTAAATGTTGATATACGTATATTTTTTGTCCCTTCTACTACTAGACTCACTTGCTATTCCTTTTAAGAGTTGAACAGTTATAACAGATCGTCCTCACAAGACCTAATAGAGTCATTAATGACAAAAAATCATATTTCTCTTTAGCAATTAATTGGCTAATTTCAAAAATGCATATGAAGCATTTCTTTCCTGTGACTGGAGTATATTTTTCTAAGAGTTTGTTCGTACTTTAATCATTTCTTGATCATGTTTGGTTTCCGTTATTTGTCGTCATATTCAAGAAATTTTACCAAATATGAACGAAATAAGTTAAAATCAAGAAATTATTATGAATTTTCTGTTTTAAGAAACGAAATTGATAACTCTCTCCGTGCAACTGCGCGAATTCATCCTTTAAAACAAATGTTAAAGCTTTTTCATTCTCTGACATATCTTAAAAACCTGATGTGTCGGAGAAATTCTGAGTACAGATTCAGCGCATCTCAAACCCTAAGAAAAGTAAGTCCTGGCTTATGGATATGAAATGTGTTCGCCTGTGAAATCTCCAAAAACTACAAGCTGGAATAGAGTTTCCAGTTTTATTGAGTTGCAGTTTGTAGGCATTAGTGATTTTGAACGACTGTACACAGTGTTACCTTTTTCGACCTTATATGTTATATTCTAACCAACTCCCGACCTATATTCACCTTCAAATCTATCGCTTTTGCTTCTGTTTAATTAGCAGGTTAAACTACAAATGGAAATTAAATTCCAATAGGATAAGCTGCTGTACTTACATGAAAGGTACTCAAAACCAAAGAAAACAAGAGCATTCAAAAATCTTTCTATTAACTCCCTCCTGTAGCCCTTTATGCTACAACTCATAAAAGGGTTAATGAATTTCCTTAAGATTTTGCATTTGTGGTTTAAAGATCAAATGCGATAAGAAGTTCTTCGTTGCAATTATTTATTGACAGCGTTTCTTCTTTATTTAATGACCAGTTTGTCTTATCTTAATTATCCTAGAAGACACACCTTAGCTCAACTACTCCTGGTTGATTAAAAAACCCATTGAATGCACACAAGGAGACTTGTACTTGATGTAGTTTCCTTTCAAAATTGTGATATTCTACATTTGATATTCTACCTGGATAACTTTAAATATGTCTGTATATTAAATTAAATATATTGAATGATATTTATCATATTTTTTGTATTCGTTCATTCGTTGTTACTCGTCATTGAACGTGTGTGAAATTTGTTATTACTTAATAATCTTGAACACAAAATCTTTTAAAACATTTCAGGCATGACGTTTGTATCTACATACATGAAGTTTGTCATAAGTCATCAAATGTCAATATAGAATATTGTTGTTTGCTCGTATAATTTTATTTAGCAAAGGCAGTAAATCCTCATCCGACTGGCTTTAAGCTAGAGTTGGTTAGTAAAAATTATTTTTCTTATAAAACGTTTTGTTTTCATAAATAGTTTTTATTAAACGCTTAATTTTTAATAAATAATTACTAAGCATTGTTAAATATTTAAAAATTACCTTGTTTTAAGTCGTTTCATCCATTAAGCGTTTACTTTAAGCTGGAGTTAAAACAATTAAACACATGTGAATTTTTTAAAAAAAAAATTTTTTTATCAAATACTCACATGTTTGTTTAGGTTTTATTGAATAATAAATATGGTTTTATGGAGCCATTATAAGGTTTTTTTTTAATCTTTGTTATTCAAACGAAACATTTAAAGATAATTTAAAATTCAATACAGCAGATGAATAAAAAATTTAAAATTAATTTTTCACAATTAAAAACTCAAACAAAAATTTAACTTGGCTTTTTTATGAAAACCAGGGATCGATATGATAATCAACACAGAATTGTGTAAAATAAAGAGTTGTGTGCTAAAGACCTGTTGAAATTTTAATTCTCTGGTGATAATTGGAAAACTAAATTAATCAGATTACTGTGGAAAGAAGAGAAAGTTAAAAAACAAGTAAAAAAATATAGTCGTTCAAGCCCGACTGTTGTAAAACCTGAGCTTAATTTATCAAAAATAATTTTTATTTCAATATTATTAATATTTTTTTTGTTGTAAAACTTGTCATAAACGATCTTAGGTTTAAAAGTTAAAGTTATTCGGAGAAAAAAATAATTATTTGAGCGGTAATAAATTGGAGTTTTATTGTAGATATGTACAGGGTGGCCGAAAAGAGGCCTTAATTCCTTATAACATTTAAAATTAATTTTATTTCATTGTTTTTTTTACAGCATTTTATGAAGAAGACTTGGAAAATAAAGAATAACTTACAATCAAACAAAAATAATTATACCCAAAATTTTGGGAAAAGTTATAAAAAATATGTTAAAACAAGTAAGACAGTATAGTTGGTCAAGGCCGAGAGTATTTGGCTATGAGAATAGGGATCTATCTATGTTTTAAATTGCATTAAAATCGGTGTGGTAGTTTCTGAGAGGCAGAAATTGCCCCCTATCTCCCCTCGTGGCACAACTATTCTGTCCATTTTGGGCTTGGTTTTTGTGCCAAGTGGAACCTTTGTGCCAAATTTTATCAAATTATCTCCAAAATTGCGACCTGTACTTTGCGCACCAGGTTACATGGACAGCCAGCCGGGCAGACAACGTAAGATCAACTCAGAAAGTGATTCTGAGTCGTTCGGAATACTTAAAGGTACACTGCCGCTCACCTGATTACGACATTAATTTTTATAAATATCGATTTGCTTCTGTAAAATCTGTAACGATTTTTGTAGTTTATAATTGTTGTATTTCATAATTAATATTATATTTGTTCGTTTAGAACCCAAAGAAGATTTTTAAAACATACCATTACATAGTTAAGCCACTTTTTTAATTTTGTGTTAAAAATATGGATTTTTTTTGGCTCATCTAAATACGACACTTTTTGAATTGCTTATGTTTTTAAACAAAGTAGGCGGTGAAAAGTTTGTTTTGATCAATTTTAACCAAATTTACACTTTTGTCATCAAATTTGTTCAAAATGGGAAGAAAGAAAGCTTTATCAAATGAGGAAATCGGAAAAATAAAAGCATATAGGGAATGTGGTCTTAATATTAGCCAAATAGCGAATAAAATCGGTCGAACTCGCTGTGTGATCAATAATTATTTGCGCAACCCATCCAGTTACGGAAAAAATATGAAAGGCGGTACTTATACCGTTGTTTCGGCGGCAGATAAAAGACTTATCATCAGAAGTGCCTCAAACTCCCAGGATTCTGCAGCAAAAATCAAGGAAAAAACCGGTGTTAAGGCTAGCTTAGCAACTGTAAAGCGGGTGATAAAAAAAGCTAGTAATCTTAAACGATTGAAAATTCAAAAGAAACCACCTCTTAGCCCAGCTAGAAAAGAAACAAGATTACTTGTTGGTCGGAATCATATGACATGGGCAAACCAGTGGCACCGAGTTGTCTTTTCCGATGAAAAAAAAATTTAATTTAGTGGGACCTGATGGCTACAGATTTTATTTTCATTATTGTCGTAAGGAGGAGATTTATTTGGACCGTCATCATAGTTGTGCTGGAAGCGTGATGGTTTGGGGAGCAATATCGTACTATGGAACTGTGGAATTACAATTTTTGAGCTCAAAAATGAATGCCAATTCGTACAAAACTGTTTTGGGAAAAGCATTTCCCCAATTTTCCAATATTTTTAGCCCATTGTCATGGACTTATCAACATGATAATGCACCCATTCATACTGCAAATGCTGTAAAGAAGTGGATAAAAGAGCAAAATGTGGCATTACTCCCAACACTTAAATATAATAGAAAATGTTTGGGGATGGTTAGCGCGTAAAGTTTATGAGTCTGGGAAACAATATGAAACCAAACATGATTTAATTGAAGCCATTCAGAAAGCTTGGAGTACTATTTCTTTATATTATATAAAAAGTCTTTATGACTCCATTCCAAGCCGCATTTTCGAAGTTATCTCCAACAAAGGTGGAAGTACACATTATTAATATAATCAAGAAATATTATTAATTTTATTGTTTGACTAAAAAGTATCAAAATAAACGTAGTTTTTATTTTTAGCTTTATAGATGTATGTCGTATTTAGATGAGCCAGATTTTTAGTTACTATTTTGACATTTCTTAAATAAAACACCTATTCTAAAAAAAGTATTATTTTTTTTGTTATCGTTTTTCTTGTGTAATTGCCTAACTACATAAAGTTAAATGTAAAATAGTAACTACATTTCAACAGTTCTTTGTTCGAAACATTTCCATCGCGAAATTTTTGTATCGTATATGTCGTATTCAAGTGAGCGGCACTGTAGGTCTAGGACCAATATTTTAATGTGTTACACACATCAGCACTAAAGCGTAATACCCTCTCCACTATTGTGGTGTGGGTATAAAAAGCTATTGTGTGAGAAGCAGGAAATGTCCACAATTTTTCACAATTAAATTTAAAATATTCTCCATTAACTCCTATAAATAAGTTTTAAATAAAAATTACCCCTTTGGTCAATCTGAGCCACCCTGTATAATAAACATCAAAATGCGGCCTTATATGGGACCTGTTGAAAATTCTGGACCGATCATCAAGAATTGAACCAAATCATCTTAATATCGAAGGCCTTAATGATTAAGGGCGTATTAAAATATTTTCCGACAGTGAGCATAGTAGAGTTGGGTAGTTCATTCAACTAATCAGTCAGATGAACGATCAACGGTCTTTCAGTCTGATCGTTCCTTTTGGTTCAATAGTTCGTTTTTAGTCATTTGGTCTTTTGCGTCCGTTAGTCTTTTGAGTCAGCTGTTATAACGTACTTTTGAGTCAGTTCATTTACTTCAAGTGTTCATTAACTTCAGTTGCTTGTTCACTTGATTTCTTATTATTTACCGCACTGATATTGAAAAGAAACAACGTGCTGAATTCTGAAATTTATTGTTGAGGCGATTTTGTTGGCAATTAGATTAATTTGTTTTGAGACTCTAAAGGCCGCTTTAGCCGACCGTAAATGTAATTAAATGCAATGCAAAGTACCGTAACGTACTGTAAGCTCGTTTGTGCACTTATAGAACATGTAAGAACGTGTCAGCTGTTTTTCACAACCAAAAACAAAAAAGCATTAGTATACATAAAACAACACACACAGTGATGAGAATTAAAAATGTTGAAATAGTGACCGCTTTGCAGAAAAAGTACCAAGTGATTTAAATAGTATTAAAACTGTATGTCTTGCATGTATAAATACATAAATAATTTAATACTTGATATTATTATTACAGATTTACAAAAAACAAATATGTATTATATCATATTCGTACACATGTTCTTACATTAATTTCAAAATGTGCATACACCTAAACAAGGTTTTGATACCATTAAAAACCAGACTTTGTTTGTTTGCGGATATGTATACATTTGTTAATTTTATACATCTAAGCATATATTTGTATAAATGAAAATATGTATGGATTGTTACTTATTTTGTCAAAAGTCCACAGATATTATAACTGAAAAAGTACCAAACAAAAAGAGTGATTTTACCCGCATTGCATTTAAAATATAAGCAGCCCATCACTATCTACAACTGTCACGTAACCTCGTAATGAAATTCTATTTTCTACAGGTTGGCACGTTACGGTTAAGTGACATTACAGTCAGTTAAGCATTTGCATTGCTTTCCATATAACAGAAACGATCAGCTGTTTACATTACATTTACATTTCTAAATTTACGGTCGGCTAATGGGACCTTAATACTATGTTTCCACTATCAGCAAAATAGTTAGAGTGTTTCCATTATGTAAAACTGGTTTTGGTTTTCGAAATCAATTTGACATTTATGTTCAAGGCGAATTCAACAAGGTAAACTCAACTCGTCAGCCGTTCATCAGCTGTCTCCACGGCGAATTAAAAAATAATAGGGAAACGTCAAAATATAAATTTGTTTATGTTTTGCGCCAAAATAACCGAAAAAGTTTCTTAGAAAAACTGCGAATAAATAAAGTGAATTTAATAATCTCTTTTATAGCCCAAACAAAATTTGTATTATGTTTTTCAATCAATTTTTGACAACCGCCTATTAAATTGCAAAAAAATACATGGGGCTTTTTGTAGTTGTAGAGTTGCACTTACCTTGTTGAATTCGCCTTGTTTATGTTGTTAACAAACATGAATGCAAAAAAATACGATGGTGACGATACTACAACAAGTAACAACACCAAAAACACAACATTGTATTTTATTTGTTGCTTTCATTGGTCGATTTGTCAAAAACACAAGTAACTTATGACATTCCTCTCTCTAATTTAGAAAAAAAGTAGCACAGCTGTGCTTTCAACGCAACCTGAAAATTAATTCGCCTTGAAATCAAGTGAACAAGCAACTGAAGTAATTGAACACTTGAAGTAAATGAACTGACTTAAATGAACTGACTCAAAAGAACAAATAAACAGCAGACTCAAAAGACTAACCAATTGACCAAAAATTAGCTATTGAACTAAAAGAACGATCTGGTTAATTGAAAATGGACGGTTAAGCCCAAGAGCAAAGAACAACGGCCCGACCTTCACGAAATAGGTTCGTGTGATTTCTAGGCATATAAAACGAGCTTCTGCAATATTTAATCCGTCACTAATATAGAATTTTTTCGTATTAATACATTAAATTAGGGTTTTTGTGATGTAGCATCCATCTTGGGAATGTATCAAAATTGGTTTGAGTCTTTAGAAAGTGGGCGTGATTTCAACAGACTAATATGGCGAAATTGACTTGGAATTATTTTAGGACCCGGAATAATTACATATTTATGCTCTTATTCTTATGATCGTGGTTTTGTTAAACAAGGAATTTCATAATAATTTTTATAAATTAATTTTGTTATTTAGTATTAAATTAAATTTTCAAGTATTCATATTAGTTTATTCAATAAAAATTTTAATTTATTATAACAAATAATTACAAGTTTGCCTAATTCAATTACTATATTAATTATTTTGTTATTTATTTTCAAACAACTGGCGCAATTAAATAACATATAGATTTTTTGTTAAGTTTCTTTTTAATCGAATTAATTACAAGATTGGTTGAAATGAACATATTGATCTATTTTTTAGTCAAAATTTAAAAAAAAAACAAATATTGAAAGAGATCACAATTTTTAATTTGTACGATTTTTAGTTATCAATATAATTCTTTAGGTGATAGGCGCAAACTCTATTAATTGTTTACTTCATTCTATAAATTTGGTGATTCAAATCACTTTTTAATTTTATCTGTGTACATGGCATAAACATCTTAAAATTATTTTCGCACCTGTGCTGCATCAAGAACACTTTTTGAACCATTGCTGCCCGTGTTTAAAAAATAAAATGAAAAATGTTGGCCTTCCAGGCATCAATTATTGCTGGCTTATTAGCATTAATCATTCACCTCACGTAGACAGATTCACAGAAAATAATCAAGAGGTGCCAAATTGTATGCTCTTGGATACCAATGGACAGGTTCATTTCTAGAAATATACTTATCGAAAAATGTTGATTTCAATAAATCTACGATTGTTGTTTTACGTAGGGCCATCTAGTTGAAACCACATCCCTCCCGGATCAATGCCATCCATATTTTTAAACAAAAAATCATTGATTACGGTTCGGTAACGATCTACGTTGACCGTAACGCGAACTCGGGCTCAAATATTTGAAGATATAAGATTAAGTGATACCACTAGGATGCAACCAGCAGCAAACGGTGCATTTCTCTAGAAGTAATAAAGTCTGTAGGGTGTGTTGACGATTGCTCTCACTTCATATGAGGCAATTTTGTTTATCACCAAACCCGCACAGATGGATGTGTGCGCCATAAATATTACAAAGTCGTCATGAAGTTGCGGAAATCCATAACTGATTTTGAATGACAATTAGAGCAATTTGGTGGCATTGTTCAATTGTTAAATAGTGATAGTGA
Organism: Pollenia angustigena; assembly: GCA_930367215.1. Classification (NCBI taxonomy): domain Eukaryota; kingdom Metazoa; phylum Arthropoda; class Insecta; order Diptera; family Polleniidae; genus Pollenia; species Pollenia angustigena. Next base: position 174,522,844 of record OV884059.1, on the reverse strand, counting down.
TTTTTGAAGTAGAGTTATTTCATACATTAATTTTCGATTCTTGTTAAACCTTCTAAAATTTTGTAGCCTGCTCCCTCTATAATTTACTCACAGCTTTTTATTACGAAATATATATTTCTAATTAAAATAACCTCATCTAACATTTGAACCCCTAAGAAACCTGTATATTGAAATTAACATTAAATACTTTAAATTACAGCAACAATTACCAACATGACATCGACTAACAAAATAACAAAAATAATTGTTCAAACAAAACAATAATTTAAATGAACCCAAAATGACCTGTACCTTTAAAATACAACCAACAACAAGCAAAAAGACACCACCACGAAAATAATGTAAATCCGAATAAAATATAACAGGTCAATGACTTCACCTGTAGAAGTGGCTGTTGTATGTAGTCTCAATGTAACAAAATTTTTATGTTTTTGTTAGGTTGTTGCTATTTAGTTTCTATTATAAATTACTCTTTTCCCATTACGGAAATAAAGATGGTGAAACATAGACTTTATCTAAAAGGCAAAAAGCATTAAATTGAACGCTGAAGTATGCTGAAATTTTTTATAGCCAAAAATTTTTTATAAACATTAAATAATAATTTTCTTGCAAAAAAATATATAAAAAAAGTTTAAAAAACTCTTCCAACTGAGACTAATTTTAAAGGAAATTTGTTTGTTTTTGGCTTGTTAATAGACGCACATAACAAGCTGTCTTTTCTATAAAAAGTGTTTTTAACTTAAATTGCGTAGATTGGCTTAGAGTGCGCAAAAACAAAATATAAATTTTGAAATGAATTGGTCAAACCAACCTACGCATTATGATTTTACTTTTGTGTATAAGTATGAACGTGTGTTTTGGTTAATATAAATTTTTTGTGTTTAGCAATCTGCTTAATAATGCAAAGGCGGCTTGTCTGAAAAACTCAAACACGTTTACAAACATTGGCTGCTAAAGAGTGGTGTCTGTCTTTAATACCCTGTTGACGTTGTTTTAAAATAATATTCTAAGACATACCCAGTAGGAAAGTTTCGTTTAACCTTCATAAGGTCTTAAAATTTTCTAACGTAAACGATGTTAGTAGAAAATTATATAAAAAACTCACTTATTTGAAAATAAGTATGTCTTTAAAGTTGATATTTTATTTCTAGATTTATTCAGTGTATTGAAGCTGTATTTATTGTTAAAATTTATTGCGAGTACATTCAAAAAAAAGTAGTTGTAACTGTTTTGGGACATAATTGGCAACGACTTATTTTTGACGTATTTCTCACTGCTAAACATATTTTTTTCTAGGTTTTAGTTAAAGATGGCTGGTGCAGTTCCTGTTTAGCTACTACATGCACTTTTTTGTGAAAATAAGTTAAAATTTTCTAAGAAATGCCAACGTTTGGCAAAACAATCTTCGCTCTAGTGGCCAAAAGCTCAGGTGGAAATTCATCACCGTTTTTACATATAGTTCTTACTAAAGTAATTTAATTCTCTAGCAATTTTTGTCCCAATTAGTACGATGTGAAACAATGGCCTGGAGCCACACTGTGACATTTCAAACTAATCAATAAATGCGAAATTTTGGTGTCGCAAACTGCAATCTAATCAATACCAAATACCCATTCAAAATAACGCATATCACCGGAGGTGAAAAAAATAATAAGCAACTGGAAATGTCTTGCGAAAATTCAAGAATTATGCAACAGGTTGAATATGACCCAAGACATTAAGTGTAAAAAATTTTATAAATATTTTATCGCCAATATATTTTTCTGAAAATTTAACATAATTGTTGCCATTTGAAATTAAATAATAGTCTTTAAATATAAAAAATATAAGCCACTCACTCTTAGAAAAAATTTTATTTTTATTTTAAAATGGGTCAGATTTGACCCGAAGACCTTATGAAGGTTAAATCTACCACAAATACTAGTTTATTATTCTGTCTTTAACAATATCTTTAAACACCAAATTTATATCATCAAACTTTAAGCAAAATCTTGTATAAATTGCAAAGTTATTATTTGATGTTATGTTGTCATATTTGGCTATCTTGCTGCGATTTTGCATAATCAATCAAATCAGGTATATGAGAGAAAAGTTATCTTCTCAAAAAAAATATCACATATAAGGTTTAATGTTAGAAATCGAAATAGAAGAACTGCTCAATGTTATTAGCACACTTCCCATTCATATTGAAACGCATTCCTAAAAATTAAGAGTAGAGCATTATGGACAAATCTTAAGCAGATTTATTTAATATGGGTTATGCCAAAGTGTTGAACGTGACAGTCGTACGCATCAAAAATGCAATAACATTTTAAACAAAAAATATTTTTACGTTCTCTTATCCCTTAAATTATAACACTAAGAAAGCGCTGTTATATATGCTAAAGTTTATGGAGCGCGCGATTCCACGTCAAAGATAATGGCAAAAGAAGTAGCGGTTCGAACGTGAAAAAAACAGAAGTAGTTTTTGTGGCCATGTATAAAAAGGCGTAATTCAGCGAAACATAACACAATTTTTTAGTTAAACTACTTTCAGAATTTTAAGTAGCAATGTAACATTAAAATGTCTTTGTTTTGATTCCAAAATCATCTGTATTTTCTTTTTTTAAGCCAAAATCTGGGTCGATACGTGACATTTCGAACGTGAAATTTTTTCCGTAATAATTTAACTGAATAATGATTAAAATAAATAGAAAATTTAACGTTAATCCGAATAATATATTTATCTTTGAACTCTTCCTTAGACTACAGACCATGTAAGAAAAATGTTTGGAATAATTTTTGTCAAAGGTCACCTCTTTTAAGGAAGATAATATTAAAGAAAACATACAATAAAACATTCTCATAAATAAGAAATTACGTTTGCACAACTTTGCAGTCTGATTGTTCATCTAAGTGAACAAATTTATGAGTAAATTTATAAAATTAGTAAAATCTAAATATTTCTCTATAACAATATCGTAACATAATCAGCTTTTAAAACTTTTAAATTTTCGGTCACGGTGGACCTTTTGACGGAAATGCTCATATACATAAATATATAATTTATTCTAGAATTTAAAAACTACTGATGTTTGTGTTAAGGCTCCGGACTCTCCATTTAGTATACAAGAATTACTTTTTTATTCAATATTAACAATGTCTTTGCGTCCCGTTGACTGGCGTGTCATCAAAATAAATCATGTGCTAAAAGAACAGGTCGCAGTTTTAAAGACAGTTTTATTAAGACGAGCCCTGCTAAAGTTTATTTAAATCAGTCTATTATTTTTCTTAGCATTAATACAAAAATGTAAATGCTCTTACTTTATTGATATGCATGTAAAATTTTGAACCAACAAGTTTTAATAGAAACTAAAAATTTTGCCAAATTTTTCTGGGATCGGTATCGGTAAGAAAGTATAGTCTGTTAAACCTAACCATACGATACTCTACAACATAGCATTATCAGACAAATTTTCGAGAGTGTACCCTATTTGGGACCCATATGCAATTATGGATTCGCCAAACCATAATTATCTTATAATGCTAAGATTCATGCAAGAGTTTTTGTGTCAAATATTATATAAGTTATAACGAGATTTTTTCGCCTTTAAAAAATTTAAGGTAGGGGATTTTCATGGGTTCTATGGTCAAATCTAAACCTAATAGCATGACATGTTATGGCAGCTTCTATGGAGATTATCGTCGCCAAATTTTATATAAACACCAATTAGAAAATGTATGGCTTTAAAAGCAATTTTGGGGAGGTGTATTTTTATGGCAGCTTTATTAAATATAAGCAATATTATAGTTACTGTAAACATTTTAATGTTTATCGCCATTATAAATTTGAGTATTGTTGAGTGAAAAAAATAATTATTTTTCTAACAACTAATAATGATAAATTTGAAAACATACTATTTTACTTACAACCATTTAATGATATTTAATAGCCATAACATTATAACTTTCTATACGTGTAGTCATAATATGTTTAGGATGCAAACAAAATATCTTAACTATAACAATATTTTGTAAGCGCCATTTCTAAAATAATTTTGCATCAGCTCTGTTGTAGTATTTTAAAGAAATTAAAAAAAGTTAACAAATTTAAAATTAAAAAAAATTGTTAAATAAAATAGCATTGCTAAACAAATTTTAATTTTTTTCTTTGTAAAAGTGCAAAAAATATGGGCCATTGCATGTAAGTTTAATGTTATTTCAATAAAAAAAAGTATGAAAATTCTATAAAAAAATAATTAAGAAATAATTGCGACCTACGACAAACGATTGCAACGATATTATGATAACCTACTATTATAATATGATTTCTGTAATCATATTTGGAATCATAATTTATTATAAGATGATTATCAGATAATTACTTTGTATCATAATATGATTACTTCTTAACTTATTATGATTAACATGACAATAATATGTTTACTTCTTACATGATTAATAATTATGATAATCTTTTCATAATATGTTGCTCTTAGAATATGTTTACCATAACCATGTTTTCCTTTGCGTGCAGTCAGCCTGCCAGCCAGACGGTTATCGTCATACCGATGCAGAAATCTATTCTTATTCAATCGGTATACTTAAAGGAAGGAGCAGGAGCAATAGTTGAATGTGTTGAATACATCAGCACAAACGCATATTAGCTTTCCAACCAGGGCTGCCAGATTTGACGATATATCGTCATTTTGACGATTTTTCGTTCCGAAATTAGCTGATTTTTTTTCTAAAAAGTGACGAGTTTTTCAGTCTCCAAAGACTCTTAAATTTTATTAAAATAAAACATTGCATTTTCTGACATTTAATCTTAGAATGTTTAACAGCCGTACCTTAACAAGAGGGGAAGGTGTAACGTTTACTTTCGCTTAGCTTTTACACTGATATGTCATACCTAACCAACAGCGTCAACGTTGTGTCACGAACAGTAGTGATAACTTTCTTGTTTAATAAAACCAACAAACAATAAATTAAAATGTGTGCCGCTTTTGTTTGGGTACTGCTGTAATGTGGAAGTCTTAAAAAAATATTTTAATGATTATTTTCAGAGAACTAAAACAACAATGTTACACTTTGTTTATCTATCGTCAAACCATAATCGAATGAACCTTTTACGACTCTCTGTTTTGAAAAATTATATGGCGAGCATTTCACGAGTTGTAAGATAATAATATACATGAGTCTCATATGATTCTTGACATGAAAGACTCGTTTGATAATGTTAACCCACGTCTTAAACGATTTCCACAACGATTGAATAGGCGTATTTCGCTGTGCTATGAAAGAATCTCACTAATGTTATAGTTTTTCCCGTGTGAGGAATCTTTTACGATTAAAAAATGAGGACATCGACGATCAAATAAGCTTTTCATGAGAATCCCAGTAGCTTTTATAAGATTAAAAGTGCAAGCTGGGTATGAAGTAATAACGGTTTTGTTTGAATTTTAAGTTGTCCGATTTTTATGGCGATTTTTCCAAGCAAGAAATTTATCTGGCAGCCCTGTCTCCAACTATGGTGGTGTTTGGTATACGTAAGTTGCTCAGCAAAAGCAACAACATTTTGCGTTTTCTGTAGCCGAAATAAAAATTAAACCCCTAAAACTAACAAGTGGCAAGAAGAGTCCACACTTTTAAAAAGCTGTAGCAAAATAAACACACTGCCTTTGAAAACGTAACTTAGAGCACTAGCCAACTTTGCTTTTTAACAATTGCAAAAATGTCTGCACATAAAAAACTCAAAAAGCAGCAGCAATAATTTTAATACTTTATGTAGTAGTTCCAAGTCCGTTTCCCAAAACAATTCAAATGCCAGATTGAAAACGATTACTGAATGTATTCTGCATACGAAAAAACCAGCAATAAATAAAATCAAATTTTCAAAATATTAACAAATAAAAATTAGTTTAAGAATTACATCGTCTCTTTAAAATACATACAAAGTTCCTTTAATTAAATTTTACAAAATTACCTACTGGCATTTTTTCCCAAATCAACGTTATTTGCTTAAGACTTCAGCTTTCATATATTTTGTATTTATTTTTACTTTTAAATACAAATAAACCCAACAAGAGTTTAAGTGTTATTGGGTTGACTCAAAGTATTGCTTAGATTGATATACAAACACACACTTAAATACATAAAAACTGAAATATTTAAATATGTAATAACAAATATCCGTTTGACTGGATATTTTAAACACATGTACGAATAAGTACATTTATAGACAAGACTACAATAAAATACTTCTCAACTTACATACAAGTAATAATAATAGTACGTGTTTTAACTCTAAGACACATTCATACAAATGTAAAACAAATCAAGATAGATTTGACGTCGACATTCAACGCCTTTCAACAAAAACCTATAAAGTACTAGACAAAAAAAAGAACAACCAGAAGATGGAAAAAAGTGAACTGTACTCAACGCGCGTGTTATAATTGCACACTACACTCAACAAGTAGACGGACACTGAAGAGTAAGAAAAAACCAAAACAATAAAAAAAAAAAAAAAACTACGAGAAAAAGGCAAGAGTCTACTAAAGAGCCTCTTAACTTACTTAACAAGACAACAGGGTGTGTAAATAAACATTTTAACAAAAAATTAAAAAAAATAAATAAAGAAATAGATGGGAGCATTAAAAAATATATCCATACCACTTTATTCATTGAGTGTAATCCTTCCAACAAGTTTATAAGTATTAAAAGCTTTTGTAAAAGATGCTAAATAGTTATTTAATCAAATTTTACATTATTTGTCTTCTTATTTAGTAATTTCAGAGATACCAACCAACATCTCTGGGTATTTCTACAAATGAACGAATATGTCTGTCACAGTTTTGACTTAATCAAGAATGGTACAAGGTGACTCACTACCATTTATGGTAAATTTATCATCATTATTATCAACAACAAAACAACTTCGCCTTCATTATCAATAAATATTATTATTTCAGTCATTAGTTTGCATTTTCTTGTACAAATTTAATAAAATTGTCGGATAGTTATGGAAAATGTAGGCGGTTTTTTTTTTTCTTTTTAATTGTGAGTAAATGTGAGTTTAAGAAGTTTAGGAGTGCTTTTGTATGTGTTTGAAAATTAATACCAAGTTTAGAAACTTGACTTGAAAGTTTTTTTATATTTAGAGACTTTAGCCAACAAACTGTATTTTAAGACAAGACATTTTCAAGAAATATTCTTGAGAATGGCAGAGAATAGAATGACAACAATTAAGAATGTTTAATTTGCAGAACAGAAGATTGATTGACTGATTGGCAAACTAAACAGCTAATAAATATCATAAATATAGCGGTTTGTTTGGATTTAAACATAAATTTCAAATCATATAATTAAAACTTGTGGAATTAATTTCTTAAAGCTTTTTATAAAATTTTAATATGACAGATCAATTAAAATCTTGGCTTAGACTAAGCCTTACAGTGAATTCTGAATGAAGGTTAAAGATCTCATTTGTATCTGCCTGGAAATAACAATGAAATTTTTAGTTTAAGCCTTATATATATAATTCAAGCATTTTAACTAGCGATGTCACGATACGGCATTTTGCAGATACGATACCGATATCGATGCTCAAAATAAAATATCGCCGATATCGATGTCGATACCGATAGGCAAATTATATATTCCAACTTAATTTGCCGAGCAACAGTAACGTAGACGTTGCACTTGAACATACCAGAGTTTCTGGTAGGATTCGAAGCAGCAATCTCGCACTAATGGAGAGCACTCTTCCTCATAACCAGGGAAACCGTAAACATGCAATTGCATAATTGTTCATCTGCAACTTTTAAAGGCATAAACAACATATGTATATTTATCCGTTTTAGAGCTTTTTTGAATTTTGGCTTTGATTTGTTACATATTTTATTATTGCCTTATTAGTGTCTTGCTCTGATTCATGTTTGCATTGTGTTAATTTTTGGTTTTATTTGAAAACAAAACATCAGTTTTAAGTTGGATTTGCGTTACTCTTCACGGCAAACTGGACGGAAAATGTTGTGACATTATGGAATTCAATATTTCTTTATATTTAAAATTTGATGTTTGGACAAAATGGTGGGACTGTTTGTCTTCAAAAAAGTTTCTATTTCATTGGTTTCAATTTAATTTTAAATGTTTGTGGGAAGCATTAGACTTAGAAACTAAAGATTCTTCTGAGTATTTATTTTAGATAATATTTAATTTTTTCTGACATTCTGGTAGAGTAGACAAAAAAAAAAAAACAAAATAAGCATGTTTCGGTGTTACTTTGGGGCAGGGTTTGGCCTGTTCATGCAGCGTACCGGTATAAGAAAATATGTGTTCTTTACATCTGGGGCATAAGGTATGTACTGCAACATTGTAGAGCATGCTCCGGAACATATATTTGTGTAAGAAATTAACCCTCTAACTCCCCTTTGAAACGGTCATGGTTGGCTCTATTTTAACATGTTTTAAAAATCACGCGCAACAAGCGACAGGGCAGGGATAAAATGGTCCCCAAAAATATTATCCATGGAATTTTACTACATATGTATATCAGAACACAACTAAGACCAAAACTTAAGAAAGGGAGCAAAAAAAATCCTAATTCAAGATTGACTCTTAAGGGTTAATCTAGTTATTACTTAGAGGGTTAATTAAAAGTCTTTAAAAAACTTAATATAAAAAAAACATTCAATGTGGATTGCATTGATCTTTCAAAATTCCTTAACATTTATAATGATCTAAATATTTTGCCCTAAACAAAAACAAATAATTAACATTATGTAATATTATTAACTTATTTCAACTAAAAAGTTTATGAATGGTCCACTTACCACAATACTTTTGCATTACACCAGGAAATGTTGTAGTTGCAGCTGTCAGACTCTTAAACTTAAAAATAACTCCACACGCTGTTAAACTTTTTTATATTTGTTTATTTCTTTCTTTTTTTAATAATTCTCTTTTAAAACTCTCCAAAATTATATACTTTCCCAAAAACAGCGATTTTTCCTTTCTTACAGTTTAACTTAATTCAACACTATCAAAAATTAAAAAAAAAAAATGTAGAAAATAAACAAAAAGCGAAAAAAATAAAACTTTTATTTTGGCCAAAAGGCTTAAAACATGTTGTTTTTGTTAATGCAATGAAAGGTTTAGAGATTTTTTTTTTTTTTTGTTTCTTTTGAAGATGTTTAAATTATATATAATTTGTTTTTTTTTGTTTTTTTTTTTTTTTTTAATAAATAATAGTTGTTTTTTTTTGGTGTAGTTTTATGAGTTTTAAGGTCTGGTTTGACAACTACTACATGTACTGTGTCGTACATGTCTGATGTTGTAGTAGCTGCTTTTGAACTCATACAGTAATTTCGAGTACTTGTTCAAATAATAAACAATACGGATTAAAGCATTTTGTGTGTTAAAAAAATATTGCACATACAATTAACACAGTTTAACAAAAAATAATGCAAAAAGAAAAATACAAAAGTAAATAAATAATAAAACTTTAAACTTTAAAATACAAGGAAACACGCAACCTAGATTACCTTGAGAGATGAATTTTTGTTTTGCATTATGTTGTATTTTATTTAACATTTGTTATAATAAAAAAAAATTATTTAGTTAAAGGCAACTCGCATTTATTGAAAAAATGTTTTCACCCATAAAATTTCTAATTAATGTGTGAAATTGTATGTTTCCTTTATCATATTCTGATAATATTTGATAAAAAATTTTTAAATAATCAGGCTTGTCACACAAATCATTTCCGATCGAGAGTGGAAGTAATTTCGTATTTTTCTTTTCCGAAAAACGAATATAAATTCGATCGGAATCTGTGACAGGCCTAATTAATTGACTTTATTTTCAATTAGAAAGAAAAAAGTTCAAATGCATTATAATTTCTTTATTTATTATTTTAAATATATAAAATATTTCGCTTTTTAGCTTGACACCCCCTAAAATATTGTTGGCAGAGATGTGGGACGTATTTAACTGAGGAATTTTCCTCCACATCCTTAATACCCACACTATGGTTTTTAAATTCAACTTGAACGATATTTGAGATTATGATTTTAACATAATAAGATGGTTGATGGACATAAACATCCTATGGACAAAAAGATCCTAGGCGAAATTATAAACCGACAGTCACTTTTTTTAATAGGATTAGTCCCGAAAACAATTAGAACTTATCTCCAGAAATTATCTCCAACATTTGTGCACAAGGTTTACATGAAATGCCAGCCAGCCAGACGGACACAGGCCAAAAGAGGTTCGCAGAGTAGCTTTAGTTAGCGAAGCCGGTCTTTGTTATACCATAGAGGAGAAAATCCTTTGGCCCGGCCGAAGGCCGGCTACGCAGAGAAGCTTAAGTTAGCGAAGCCGGTTTTTGTTATATCATAGAGTAGAAAATCCTTGGGCCCGGACAAACTTAAAAGTGTCATAAAGTCCATGGACACTGTGACACTTTTTGGAGTGTCATAGTTATTTTTACAAATAACATGTAGGAATTCGACGTATAAATGATTTAGACAAATAGTATGTAAGATTTGGAAGAAATTTTAAAAATTAAAGATGGCCCGAAAAAATGGGCTATTTTTCATACAATATTTTTGGGTGATTTTTCATAATGAAAAATCACCAAATTTCAAAAACGAAAAACCAACCAATAATAACGAAAAATAGCCCACAAATTTTGGGTCACTTTTCATATGAATTCAGGCCCAATTTTACATGGAAATTTTTTGGGCGATTTTTCATTATTTTTTTTGGGCCATTTTCTTTGGGCGATTTTTCCTACAGCCAAAGTTAACACCAGATTTGGTTTAAAGTTAACAGAATTTTTGGCAATCTGTCTTGCCGTAATAGTGGTTGGCTTTGTACAGATGAAATTATAAAAGCTCCACATTCACTTTTGCAATGTTTATTATTTGCTGCTCAGAAAACAACTAAAAGCTAGAAAAAGTTTTTTTCCTGAGCGGCGCCGCTCAAAAATGCCGCTCATTACGTGGCCTCTTCAAAAGAATTTCATATGGTTTGACTTTGTGCCGCTCACCGCCCTGCCGCTCATTGCGTGGCTTTGGCCTTAGATCAATTTAATAAGATATTGTGATTCGATCGGTATACTAAAAGGTCAAGGACCAGTATTTTTTAATGCTACACAAACGCATAATACCCTCTTCACTATGGGGTATGTGGGTATAAATTTTAATTGAATAGCGTTCTTGGAAAAAGTAAAATTTCTAACTTGATAGGAATTCGATCGAGACTCTAGTATAGATTCTTACAAAACTTTGTATGATTGGGCGTATGAGTTCCCCTCGTAAAAATAACTGTAGGAATCTCGGTGCGCAACTCTTTCACGGCTGAGATTGTCTTGGAGACATACACTCATAAAATTATTACAGTAACTGATTGTAGGTTATTAAATTCGTTTTCGGTACTGTTAAAATTGAATAAAAATATAGTTATTTTACGAATAAATTTATTTTTCAACATTTATGTTTGTTATTAAAAAAACAAACTACCAAAAAATAATGTTTTCCGTATTTTTTTTTGTTAATTTGTTTGATTTTTATCGGTTAAAATATATTTTTTAAAAGTAAAAACTATTCAATTTTAACGAATATGATGTTCAATAAATAAAAAACTTAGAAATTACTGAAAAAATCATTTGTTTTAAATGAAATGTAAATGATCCGTTTTTTAAATGAATTTTAATTTGTTTCAAATGAATTTTCGTTTGAATTTAACTACATAATATTTTGAGTGTATCTTTACCGCATCTAGGTTTGCCAGTAGCCCCGACTAGTTTCCACCAACAGGAATCTTAGATTCCTCTGAATGAGAAAATATGTTTTTTTTTTTTAAATAAGGTGTTAATTTACTTTTGTAGATTCAAAATACTTCTTAAGGTATAACACTGGGATCAAGGGGCTCCAAATGATGATTTTCTTATACAAATTCGTACGTAATAAAGTGTCAATGAAACAATTAGCTTAGGTTTTGAAATTTGTTCGTTAACTTTAATTAAATAGAATCAACTAAAATAACTATTAAGGCAAAAAGTGATTAATTGATTTGAACTAGACCGCAGTATAATTGCAAATTTAGGTTATTATTATAAAGTATACTAGCTTTACCCGGTGCGTGGATAACGAAAGAACTTTTACCAAATAGATACTTCTACTGTTACCATTCTAAAGTCTCACATAAATCTCTATTGTGTGTATATTGAAGGTAGCGTGGTCATTTCTCAAATCCAGCCCACTTTTTAACTGATGTTTTGTATAGAAAACTGAACTTTTTGTTCAAATTTAAAATTTGTTACTAGATATATAGAAATAAATAGAGTTTTTGTATGAGAGGTGCCACTCCTATTTCTCCAACCCAGCTCTTTTTTGACAGATCTTGTGTATTCATAACCAAGTTGCTAGTTTAAAATTGGCGAAATAATTGTAAAATTTCAAGTAAAAGTCGCACCCCCATACAAAGAAATTATAGATTTCTATACAGATATCTGGGGAAAGGTTATGGTAAACATATTTAGATTTGAAACAAATAGCTTGGTTTTATAGAAAAACATCTGTCAGATTGGAGAAGTGGGCATAAAAGTGGAAGTAGAAATAAAATTAAAAGAAAATTTTTAAAAGAGATCTCGTCTAATTAAAACGAGCGTTTTATTGTTTTTATATTGAAAGAAACACAATAAAGAGGTTTTTTGAGTAGACGAGATCTCTTTTAAAAAATTTGCGAATTTCATTTCAATGGGGGAACAATTTGGCAACCCAAATTTCCTTTAAAATTATTAAAATTTTCTGATATTTTTTCTTTTTTTTTCAAGTGTTTAAATCGCTAATTATATTGTTTGATATTATTAAATCATATTATAAAATTTTTTTTTTTTTTTTTGCAGTATAAATTTTTTTATCATGTGGGTTTTGCTTTTTTTTCTTTAAATATGGCTGATGTATTTATTTCATATTTTGTCTTGTATATTCAACAAAATTTTTGCGTTGGTTTTATGACCTTCATTGGTGCTTTGAAACATTTACCAAGTTAAAAGTGTTTGGTGGAACTGTTTTTCTTGGCTACACGTTTATTGTTCAAATAAATTATTGAACTTTATTTTTTTTAAGTAACACAATTTATTGTAATTGAATTTTTTTAACATTTCAAGTATATTTTTTTTTTATTTAAAAAGCTTTAAATATTTTTTATACACAATTTTTTTTAAATTATTTTTGTTTACAATTCTTTAGTTTTACACAATCTTTTTGCTACCACTTTTTGAATCTTAATTTAAAATTAAAAAAAGAAGGTTTGGTTTAACGTCATAAAGTATTTTTGTTTGTGTCGGTGTATGTTTCTATTATTTTCAAAGTATTTGTTATAATCATTATTAGGTTCACCACTACATAAAGAGTGAATAAAAGCTTAACAGCATTAGATCAGCTTTTTGCGAAATATTTTTTTTTTTTTTAATTTTTTTTTTTATAAACTAGTTTTGTTTAAATATATTTATTACATAAATACATATATATTTTGTTAATAATTTTAATAAAATTTAAACAACGAAATAAGTACTGTTATCTTGATTAGAAATAATAATAATAATCCCGAACTAAAACAGTTTTGCGTTTTTATCAATTTCTTTTCCACTATTTAACAAATCTTTTAATTCACTTGATTACTTTCTGTTAATCACGCTTTTAAGTTTAAGACTTTCCTAAGTATTATTACCTTTCCGTAACGTTAACCCGTTCTATTCAGTTACCACCTCGCGACTGACAACAAAAAGTTTTGCTGGTTTTAGCCATTCAATTCATTTGCAATCTGTCGGTTACTTGTGTTTGCCATACTCGTCTGTGTGTATGTCTGTCTGTCCGTCTGTCCCTCGATCCCCTACTCGAGTAGTGTGTATAAAGATTGAATAAAAAATATTTACTTACCACACAGTTAGCAAACGTTATAAAGCTTAAGTTTATCTGGCCAACTTAATAATGATCCACACAGTTCGTACTCAAATCTTGGTTAATACAAGTTTAGTTTGCTCTAAAATGTTTGGATTTGCTCTGTGTGGAGACTTTTTGCCTGTCGGCCTGCTATTCATTGAACTCACCACATTATGAACTCTAACGATTTGTGAGTTTGTTTTTCTTTTTTCAACTAACGCTTTTTTATTACTTTTTAAGTCATGGTGAGTTTCTATTCGCTTTATGGTTATTTCAAGGTAAATTGCTATGAAGTTAGACTTAGATACTTTTTGTCGATTGTGTATTTGGGTGAGTGGATGTTTGTGTAAATTTTGTTTTATTACTCTCACAAATTTGTATATTATTTAGTTATTTTTTTTTCTTTTCAGCCAGATCTAACAACAAAATTGTTGGATTGTAATATGTGTATTGTCTTAAAAATGTTTAAAAATAAAAAAATATTGTGTTTTTTCGGCTTCGCTGATTTTTGGGTGCTGTTAGAATTTATTTGTATTATATATAAAAAATATAATATTATTTTGCTAGTTTGTTTTTATTTTTTGCTCTCTAGGTGGATTGTTAACATGTTAACCCTTTCAGAGCCACAATAATAACTTGGTTTTAGTAAAGTTAGGAATTTATTGAACGTTTATAACTTCACTTTTACCTATTAGGTAGGATAATCTTGCCTTTAACTTATCTTTCAATTTAGGTTACAGCAAATTTGTTATAAAGAACAACTTCTTATATCCCATATAAAATCCTACCTTTGCCTGATGCCAAGTTGAAACTAGTGGCGCCTAGTGTGGTAATTAATTTAAAAGTTTTGCAGACAATATGGTACCAAAATAGAATTTTAGCGTAAAACAAATTGGAGTTAGTACTTTTTCTTGCATTTTTTTCCAGGGAACTTTTTTTCTTACTTCCGGGAATTCCCGCGAATACCAATATTGAAAAATATGTAAGACTTCCTTTTTTACCAAAGTTATTTACGGGAATACAAAATTTATTATTAAGATTTTTTTAATTGGATTTTTTAAAACGATTTAAGACTTACGCTTTGATTTACGATTTATTTAATAAAATGTGATTATTCAGAAGAAAAAATCTGTTTGTGTTGTATTATTTGGTAGGTTTTACATACATTAAAGACCAAGAAAAGCCACTACTTTTTCTTTCGTATCGTTGAGGTTTTTGTACCAATTTCGGATTTGAAGTTCCCACAAAATCTCGCGATTCGGTGTTTAAATTAAAATTAAAAAAAATTAACTAATAATTTCCAAAATGAAAATTCTTCGAAAATGGCGATGCAATATTCAAGATATCAAGTTTGAAATTTTTACAGAATAATTTGCTTGCTATATTTAACCATTAAAAAAAAAAGTTTAAAGTAAAATAAGGACCAGTCTCATATACTTTTAACATCAACGTAAAGTAAAAGCCAGAGTCGGAGTTGGAGTCGGAGCTAAAACTTTTTTTGGGTGACTCCACAGCCCTGGTATTATGTCTCGTTGTCATCTTTAAATTCTGATAGATACGCACTTCTTGTTCGTATCGTCAAAGAAATAAAATTGATTAAATACAAATTTGAGCTCACTTTTTCCAGAGCTTGGTTTAAATAGCAGAATAGTGTTTAAAACTTCAATGCAAGGTATTTTACACAATAGTTTCAAATGATGACACTACTACTACAAAAACTCATTCCAATAGCCCTTTATGTATATATTTGTAATACATGTTAAAGCCAAGTCTGATGATTTGTAAATTATAGCCCAGATATATTATTAAGAAATAAATTAATCTATATATATAAAAATAAGTTGCATTGTGTTAGTAATTGATGTTCTCTGAAACGCGTAAACTGAAATGTAAAGTTCACATGGAAGGTGACTTCAATACCAAGGTACTTACTTCACTTCATCCGATCTCCTTACTATCTATACCACCTATATCCGACCGAAGATGGAATACAACTCCCATATATGGGCAGGGGCTTCAAAGTCTATTTTTAACCTTCTGGACCGTGTACAAAGGAGGGCGGTGAAGCTCATCAATGAGAGTAGGGTATCCAACTCTATTGACTCATTGGAGCATCGTCGGAATGTGGGTTGTGTGACACTTTTCTATCGATATTACTATGGGAGGTGTTCCACTGAGATAAGTGAACTTATTCCACCCGCCCGAGTATTTCTTCGTAATACTCGCTCATCCAGTGGATCACATCCGTTTGTAGTCGATTGTCCTGTGTTTCGCACAACGCATTATAGAGAAAATTCGTTTTTCAGTCCAACTATCCGTATGTGGAATAAACTTCTGGCAGAGGTCTTCCCCGGTACTTATAATTTATTAAGATTCAAGTCAAATGTCCACAAACACTATTCCCTCTTTCCTCCTTCCCAAGCATATATAGGGGATATCCCCTGAGTGTTGGTTTATCGTTAAAAAAAAAAAAAAAAAAAATCATGGCCTTAACTCACATTAGCAATATTAGAAAATGGCTTTATCTCTTATTTCAGTTCCGGAGACACTAAAGTTAAGTATTGAAATCTGGCTTCGCATACTAAAGTTTTTCTGCGTGCTTAGGGGTTTTTTTTCCTCCAGTAGGACGCGGCAGATTACTTCGCTGAATAAAGTTTTCCTGCGTGCGTCACAAGAATAAAAAAATGGTTTTCAATGATAACAATATTCTGAAAAAATATGACTTTATTCTCATTTGCGAAAAAAAATTTGGCTATATTTCTCATTTCGCAAAATTTTAAATATGACCTTACCTCTCAATGATTGGGAAATAAGGCCATTATGGCTTTATCTACCATTCCATTGAGCCTCATCTCACATAGTTTTAAAGCACCCCCCCCCCCCCCCCTTTATGTATCAACGGTCTTCAAATGTGTATTGGTTCATGAGTTATAGCCATTTTAGTGAACACTGCATTCATTCCGATACATGTATTTATATTCCCATACAAATATCAACAAAATGCCCTCCATTTTGAACTCCTCCGAAACGGCTTGACCGATTTTTATGAAATTTTGTGTGTGTATTTTTTAGGTATGAGAATAGGTCTTAGAGTATATTTTATAACGCTAGAGGGCGCAAAATATTGAAATAGGCGTAAAAGCTCCCACTCCCCAATCTTCTTAACTAATCAAACGGTTTGCTTAAAACTTGGCATGCAGACATTAAACATCTGAAAGAGAATAGGGAATAGGGTGTGGAATAGGGTAAGAGGGCTTAAAGTTCCCCCTCCCTATATCTTCGTAATTTATGAACCGATTTTTTTAAAATTTCACACGCAAATAGTGTTACAGTTGGAAGGAACTATATCCTTAAGTTTTTATTATTTAGGGCGTGAAACAGAGCAAGAGGGGTAAAAGCTCCCCGTCCCTCTATCTTCTTAACTAATCAACCGGTTTTCTTAAAGTTTGGCATGCATACACTGTAACATCGGAAAAAGAACAGGGCATTGAATAGGGAAAGAGGGGTAAAAGCTCCGCCTCCCAATATCTTCTTAGCTAATTAATTAATTTTCTTGAAATTGGACAGGCAAATAGTGTTACATCTGGAATGAACTATAAGCCTGTAATTTGTTCTTAAAATTTGGCTAGCAGACACTACATCTGAAAGAAATAAGTTATGTGGCAAAACAATGTTTGCCGGTCCTGCTAGTATTTCATAAATTTAACTTGCCATACTTTCTTTCGACATTGATAACTTGACAATTAATGAAATTTTAACACTCCAAAATTTCTCACCAATTAAAGCATTAATCAAAAATAAAATCAGTTTTAATTAAAAATTTAATCAAGTGAATTAAACGTTTAATTGATGATATTAATTTGTTCACTGGTGCAAATTTAATTAACTTGTTAATTAATAACACAAATTTTTAAGCTGAAATCCAATTTTTTTTTTCTGTGAATGCTAGCAAACTCTTACTTTTAGTCAGATTGTTTGTCGAGAAATTCACGAGATTTTAAGTTCTTAAATTTCGGTAACCTGTTCCAAAATAAAATTTTAATACATGCTGTTCTTTGCGGACCAAGCTGAATTTTTGATTTCCTAAACCATCCCAGCTTAAATAATGTGTTCGCTTCCGAGGCAGAATTTTTAATAAAATATCTAATTTTAATTTTCAATGTGTATTGATGCTGAAGTAGTTATATCTTTTCAAATTCGCAGATACAGTGCAGACAAAGAAATTATTATTTTAATACAAAATTAATTGAATTTGCCCAAGGTAATTCCATCTACTTTGAAAGTAATTTATTGATATGGAAATTAAATAGTTTATTAATATACACAAATATGTATTAATTACGAAAATATCGAAATAAAAAAATAAATATTTAATATTAAATATGATATGTTAAAAATGACACAAAGAGTGACAAAGTCAAAAGCTTTTTATATTTGTTATGTCCAATAATAAATCCAATAATAACCTTGAAATATTGAGTTATTTGGGAAAAAATTGATATGTCGAAATATTTTCTAGTTCGAAAGTTATGCTTCAATTACCAAAACATTTGTAAGTAAAATTTTAAAATTGTCCACATTATGGCATAGTATGACTTATTGTACTTTAAGCTGTCAAAAGTAAAAAAGAAAAACTAATTCCCCCATCTTGTTGATTTTTTGATATGTGATTGACAAGAGTACAGCTCATAAAAAAATTACTGATAAGAAGAAGAAAAGGAAACGGTTATCAACTATTCACTATCAAGAGAAGCAAAAAAAACATGCTTTTAAATTTGCAACTTGAATAATTCAAATGATTTAAATTTTTATAATTTTATTTGTAATATATATGTATATCGTAACCTTAAACGCAAACGACCCTATCTAAAATTGTATCTTGAAAATTTTACAGGAGTATGGATAAAGCTGTGGTTTTAATGGATAACCTTGTACGTCTTTTTTTAATTTCAAGATGTTGATGCCATTTTTAACCGCTCTTTACATGGCTCTAAAAATTTCTGAACTAAGATGGTCCGATTTTTTTACGTAATAATCGATGTGTTAAATGCTTAATACCTAGCCCATAGTTTAATCTTAAATGCTTTTTCGGCTCTACTGAAAAATTGCACTTTAAGATATAAGCGGTTGCCCATGAAATTGCCTTGAACTTTTTATAATTTATTTTTCTTTAACAAATAAAATTTTTCACAGTAAAACCCTCCAGTTGTTTTGACAATGCAGCATATTTCGCAAACTGTAATTTAGGTCATAAAACGTTTAACATATAACTGATTTTGTAGATAAAGCCGTCGTTTTTTTAATAAAATCGCTAATTTTAGTCGAAAAATTCCTACATTTGCGTTGATGCCATACATTAGAATCAATGAAAAAAATCAAAGTTTAGTTAGTTAGGGCCGTTTGCGTTTTAGGTGACGATATGTATTATAAATAACCATAATATACCCAGTAAAAATTCGCCTACAAAATAATGTGTTGAGTAATCAGAAAAACATAAAATCACTACTTAAAATTCTACTGAAAGGACCAATAAATTTTACAAGGGATGTCCCAAAATGAATACATTCAAAAGTACGTCATTCTTTTTTGCCTTAATTCATCCAGAAAAAAGTAGTTCTATAAGTTATTACAGAAGTAGTTAAAGAAGAAAGCTACTAAATAATGAGTGAATGAAGGTAGGCGAAGTTTTTACTGGGTAATTATATATGCCTTATAGAGGCCCAAAACATAATAATTTAACCAAAATATGCTTGCTGTGCAAAAAATATCATTGATTTAATCATAATTAGTTAAGTTAACCGTGATCATACGGAATTATATCTGTTTTTCTGCGTGTTTTTTTTTCTATAATTATACCCACACTTCCAAAGGTTGAGAGGAATTAGTTATGTCCCTGCAAATAATAGGACCAGTCCAAACCGTATGGAAAAAACATGGTATATTTTACATTACGATGTCCTGGGGCAGGACCATATAACCCACCTTTGGACTACTTAGGAGTAGTTTTAAAACTACTCCATGGCATACTCAAGAAGATTAGTTTTGAAGTCGTTTAAAAACGAAAGCATGTCGTTAAAAAACGAAGACATGTCGTCTCACTACAAACACTTTTAACAATGACATAGTCCATGCTTGCATTACATCAGCCCAGTCGAAGGAGTAATCCATTTTATCAAAATGGTTCAGGTGGTCCATATTTCTTTGCAGGGGTGTTTGTGCTCGCTCATGCATGTTACATATACAAATTGTTGTTCTCGATTATCCTTTTAGTATCGACTCAGAATTACTTTCTTAAACGAAATAACTATGATCGCCCGTCCAACTGGCAGGGTATGTATGTAAGCCTTGTGCGTAAAGTAGAGGTCGCAGTTTAATAAGTCTATTGAAAATGAGGAAAATCAGGCCTTTATTCATAAATAATCATTCCTAAGCATGTGTGAATATCTCTAGCTCCAATGTTAACCAAAGATGGGCTTAAGCAAAAAGGATGTTAAATATTGAGGAAATAGGACTTTGCAAAAGCTTTATAAATTGAAATTTCACTCATAGAACAAGCTCGAAAAAATGATAAATATAAGTAAAATCAGTCCATAATTTCACATAGTCCTCATACAAACTTCTTTCGGGAGAAGAGTCTTTGTTCCCACTAACCATCTTATTATGCTGGTATTTTAATGAAATTTTTCCCAAAAATATTTTGTTACAATTTTTATTTTGTTACCAGATTTCTATCGAAACGGTTTAATTATACCATACAAATACCACTCCTAAAAATAGCTTTTAATGCCAATAATTGGCCTACACTACTTTTACATGAGCTACTATGGCACGTCAGTTTTGAACAAACGTCCCATTTAAATCGCCTCTCTCAAATCGCTTCAAGACGAAAAAAATCTATTATATGTATATGTAGTCATCTAGATCATCTTATATGAATCAACATTTACATAATTTTATTCTGGTTGGTACATGATGGCCCATTGGTATCAAATAGAGCACATTTGCCACAATTTTTCTGCAAATACGGAGGTGAAGGGTATCAAATGGGTGGGCTAAGACCCTATATATACTTTTACCTTCCTGGTTCTTATTCAGCATTTATAAAAAAGAGTAATACCTTTATTTTTTTATATGTAAAATTAAATGTTATATCTACCAATAAGACTACCATATATGAAGGTCTCATAGCTAAAATGAACCAAGTTAAAAAAGACAATGCCATTAATATCTAGAGCGATTGACTTGGGCTTATTACCGTTGCCTTTGGAACGAAAACGTTTTGGTCCGTAACAAAACTGGATAGAGGTTAAATAAGAATTTCGCATCAGTTTTGAAAATCATATATGGGCACTTCCAAGATTGAAAACGGGACATTCGCACACGTTTCTATTGACAAAACTGTAAAAAACAACCTGATTTTCATTTTTTAAATTAATGATTCATTTAACTCTCAATTAGCTCTTTAATTTCTGCAAATGAAATTTTTCGCTTACTGTCGTGGTTTCCGAGATAATTGCAAAAAACCAGTAATTGTAAACGGGACAAAAAACGGAAGTGGGTTTTAAGGGCTAACCGTTTAAACAGTGATTTCTGCGAAACCTGACACAATATTTTATTGGGATTAATTTTAAAATGTTGCGTACTAATGTGCCCTAAAAATGGTTTCGATTTCAAAATAAAATATGAATTACATTTTTTTAAATAAATTGTTAAAGAAATTGTAAACGGGACATTGTAAACGGGACAATTTTTCCACCATGATTTAAAATTTTTTTATGTTGCTATTTATAATCCTTTATATAAGAAACTTAATAAAAAATGTTTTTCAGATCATAAATATGCCTTAGATTAGAGTATTGTTGTTCCAAATGCATATTTTCTAATATACACAAGTATGTGCTAAAAGTTGTAGTACTTCGTTTACCATTTATCTTTTTTTTTTCGAATCGATTAATTTATACGCATATATTAAAAAAATATAAGAAATTCTCTAAATAAATCTTGCAAAGAAAAATTGTTTTTTCCATTTTTTGTGGTTGACGTTTTTTTGGAAATAGCCATATGTATTATATTTTATGATTTGGTTCGGTTCATCTTTGAGCCCTATATATGTAAGCTAACTCAAAAGAATTAAACGGAGTTATATTCCAAATGAATCTCTTTATTAGTCTCTTCATAGTGTATGCAACTTATTGTTAATATATTTTTTAAGCTTAAAGAAAAATTTCAATGCAGAGAATGTTTATAAATTGTGACATTCCATATTTACAAACATGCATACAATTTAAGCTGTATAGATGTACGAGCCGACAGAACTAAAATCTATATTTAGATATCTTCCGTACTATCTATATATATAAAAAGAAGTGTACATTTTGATTGTCACTCCATAACTCGAGAACGGCTCGACCGATTGCCATAAAATTTTTAGGGAAGGTACAGGGAGGAGCGATGATGGTTAGTTGATTTTGAAATCCAAAATCGGGGCAGGGGAATTGGTACCCCCCATAGGATGCCAATATTTAATATCGCATATCTTAAGACCCGCTGCACGCATTTTGTTGAACTTTTGGTAGTAGGATCTTCTAAGCCCCAAAATTTAAATAAAACAGTAGCGGGGGAAGTGGTTCCCCCCATAGGACGCCAATGTTTAATATAGCATATCTTAAGAACTGTTACAGTGAGAATGTTCAAACTTTGTAGAAGTCACTCTTATGGTATACTACTCTATTGAGAATAAAAATAAAGCGGTAGGCGCAGGGGGGAAATACCTCCCATAGGATGCATATATTAAATATAGCTCAACTGAAGAACTATTTAAGGGACAGCCTTCAAACGTGGTTAAAGCTACTATTATGGTAAAATGAAAATTTCAATATAAAAATGGGCGGGGTTGACAGGGGAGGAGCAGTACCCCTCATAGATAGAAATATAATTAAGAGCCGCTGCATGCATTTTGTTGAACTTTTGATAGTAGGATCTTCAGAGCCCCAAAACTGAAATAAAATAGTAGCGGGGGAAGTGTTACCCCCAAAAGGACACCAATGTTTAATATCGCATATCTTAAGAACTGTTATAGTGAGAATGTTCAAACTTTGTAGAAGTCACTCTTATGGTATACTACACTATTGAAAATAAAAATAAAGCGGGTAGGCGCAGGGGGGGAAATACCTCCCATAGGATGCATATATTAAATATCACTCAACTGAAGAACTATTAAAGGGAGAGTCTTCAAACGTGGTTAAAGCTACTATTATGGTTAACTTTAAATTTCAATATAAAAATGGGCGGGGTTGACAGAGAAGGAGCAGTACCCCTCATAGATAGAAATATAATTAAGAGCCACTGCACGGATTTTGTTGAACTTTTGATAGTAGGATCTTCAGAGCCCCAAAACTGAAATAAAATAGCAGCGGGGGAAGTGTTACCCCCCATGGGACACCAATGTTTAATATCGCATATCTTAAGAACTGTTAAGTGAGAATGTTCAAACTTTGTAAAAGTCACTCTTATGGTATGCTACACTTTTGAAAATAAAAATAAAGCCGGTAGGCACAGGGGGAAATACCTCCCATGGGATGCATATATTAAGTATCTCTCAACTGAAGAAGTGGTTAAAGCAGTGTAGCGAAGCGCACGGGTTAAGCTATTTCTTATATGTGAGAATGTTTTATTGTATGTTTTCTTTTATATTTAACATTCTTAAGAGGTGATATTTTAGTGTGATATTTTATATAAATTATTCCAAAATAATTTTCTTACATGGTCTGTAATCTAAGGAAGAGTTCAAAGAGAAATATGTTATTCGGATTAACGGTAAATTTTTATTTTATTTTAATCATTATTCAGTTAAATTATTACGGAAAAAATTTCACGTTCGAAATGTCACGTATCGACCCAGATTTTGGCTTAAAAAAAAGAAAATACAGAAGATTTTGGAATCAAACCAAAGACATTTTAAAGTTACATTGCTACGTAAAATTCTGCGATTAGTTTGACTAAAAAATTGTGCCAGGTTTCGCTGAATTACGGCTTTTTATACATGGCAACAAAAATTACTTCTGTTTTTTTCACGTTCGAACCGCTACTTCTTTTGCCATTATCTTTGACCTAGAATCGCGCCCTCCATAAACTTAAGCATAGGTAACAGTGCTTTCTTAGTGCTTTAATTTAAGGGTTAAGAAAACGTAAAAATATTTTTTGCTTAAAATGTCACGTTCAACATTTTGGAATTACCCATATCTAGAAGACTGTTATACAAAATTACAAGTAATCAGCTCCTCAACCCTGTATAAAAAATATTCTATAAAAGAGAATTATTAAAAATTTTAAATTTGTATAGACATGTTTTTAAAAATATTAATTTACTATGAAACTTTTATATAACGATTTTAGTATTTCAGGGTACGTTGGGGATTGTCTGTAGACTGTTTATGTTAAGTTTGCACGAAATCGGTCCAGGGTTTCCGAAAATATGAACAAAATACTCTCCATTTTGAATTCCTCCGATATGAGAATATGTCGTAAAGTATATTTTATATCGCTAGAGGGCACAAAATAGGGCAAGGGGGGCAAAAGCTACTCCTCCCTATATCTTCTTAACTAATCAACCGGTTTTATTAAAATTTGGCATGCAGGCACTGTAACATCTGAAAGGAAACACGGAATAGGGCGTGAAATAGGGCAAGATGGGTAAAAGCTCCTCTCCCTATATCTTCTTTACTTATTAATCGGTTTTCTTGAAATTTCGCAGGCAAAAAGTGTAACATCTGGAAAGAACTATAGCTTAAAATTTTTATTACTTAGGGCTTGAAATAGGGCAATAGGGTAAAAGCTCCTCCTCACCAAGTTTTTTTAACTAATCAACCGATTTTCTTTTAATTTGGCATGCAGACACTGTAACATCTGAAAGGCAATAGGGAATAGGGTATGAAATAGGGCAAGAGGGGTATAAGCACCCCCTCCCTATACCTTTTTATATATTTTTAGTATTAATTTCCTGAAATAGAGCAAGAGGGGTAACATCTGAAAGAAGGAAATTATATGCCAAAACAACGTTTGCGGGGTCAGCTAGTTCTTCATATAATTTAATTGAAATCACTTTGTAATTAATTTGTTGTAATTAAACATTTTCAGGCATGAAATCAGTTAATACTCCATATTACAATAACATTGCTATTGTTTACTTATTCTTTGTAATAAGCCGTTATGTTTTAACTAATTGAAAGGTACACTAAAAATATTATGTAGTTAAATTCAAACGAAAATTCATATTAAACAACTTAAAATTCATTTAAAAAACGGATCATTTACATTTCATTTAAAGCAAATGATTTTTACATTCATTTTTAAATTTTTAATTTTTTGAACAACATATTCCTTCAAATTGAATGATTTTTACTATTAAAAAATATATTTTAAACGACAAAAATCAAACTACATAACAAAATAAATACGATAAAACATTATTTTTTGGTAGTTTGATTTTTGAATAACAAACATTAATGTTAAAAAATAAAATTATTTGGAAAATAACTACATCTTTATTCAATTTTAACAGAACAGAAAATGAATTTAATAACCCACAATCAGTTACTGTAATAATTTTATAAGTGTACAACCTCATATAGAAAACAAAGTTGTTAACTAGAATAATTTAGTACTTTAGCAGTGATTACTTTATTAAAGTGCTTGCTTCTAAAAAGCAATTATTGTTCGTTTACACAAGCAAATTCAAAAGCTTGGGATTGAAACTTAAGTATGGCCTTTCACAAAATTTTGAGAAAAAAAAAAGTGAGTCAGTATTGAAATAAATTGCAAATTCTTTACAAATAATTATAGAGAAATATTAAGCATATCTTTCTACTTAAAAAAAAAATCTCTGCTGCAGCCCTATGCAATTAATTCTTAAATCAATCTTAGCACATTCCTCTTAAACCAATACACGAGTAAATGTTTACCAAACAATTTTTTGTAAAACCTCCATTTCTCACTTACATAAGTGCTAATAAATATGAATTTAAATTGAACAATTAACTATCTGAAACAATAAACTGATGTCATTTCGATTGTTTTGTTGATTTTTTTTAATAAACATCTGTAATGACATGTTATTTCACATTACAGCAATGAAAATTATAGAAAATTTTCTGTTATTATGAAAAATTTATCTCTCTTATTCAATTGGCGCGTTTTAATTTTCTTTTTTTAATTCTATTTTTATATAATCCCAGCGGTAACTAAAATGAGTACAGAGGCCTATTAGAAGGCGTTATTTAGCAGTCACAAGCGGTCAGAAGCCCTTCTCGCCGCATTCCATACTTATTTATTTTTTACACAGGTTGTCATTGGGCGCAAGGCCTTCCACACTTCCTTTAAAAACAACTTCGATCCCTTCCCAAAGAAGGGAGTAAGGAAGGTCACTAAAAATAAAAAGTAATTAAAACTGAACACCTTCCTTTCTCCCTTCTCAAAGAAGGGAGCAGCGAATGTGTACTGAATATTTCAGAAGGTCTTTTAAAAAGAAGTTTATACCTTCTAGAAGGCATACTTCTGAAGGCAGGATATCATGCGAAGCGAATCTTTTAGAATGGAGTATAGAGGCCTTCAAAAAGGCCTACCACTTGCGGTCCTTTCAATATTTACCGGTGGGATTTAATAACACTTCAATGTTGTATGTGTTTTAATATGTGTTTGTCAGTTTTCATAAAAATTAAATCAAACGAAATTAATTTGATTCGTTAGAAAACAAAAGACTTAAGCAACAAACCAGTTATTCATAAAATACTTGAAGTGAATAATATTTTTAGTGTTTTTTGCTGAAGTGAAGTGTGTTTTTTTTTTGCAGTTCTTATAAATAAACTCATATATCAGTGTGTTAGTCTTAAAAATGTATTGTTTTTATAAACACATTTTCAAGTTTTGATAATTAAAATTGTAATATGATATTAATTATACACTTGAAGAAATTGTAGTTAAAGCTTGACTTAAAAGCAAAAATTATAAGGGCTTTAAGAGAAATAAGGCATAGAAAACCTTATTTAGATATAAAAATAATAGTTTCAAAGAAGGTAATACATGCAAAAAAAATTTAAAGAAGGTTGAGGTTATCGTAACTATCAAGAGTGGTCGAATTCGACTACTTATTATTTATAGTTTAAAAGTTATTATTTGTACTTTTGTATAAGAAAAAAAAAACCAATTGCTAAGAACCCTTAAATAAACTAACTCTAGATGGTGGCTGAAAGAGAAGTATTCAGCGAAAAAAATATATGTACCGTCGTATGATAAATGTGAAGCGATATGAGAAAACTGATTTAAAAAAACTTTTAAAAACAGCTACCTGCGTAATTAAAAAAATCAAACACCTGACTGCAAAATATACAGTTTTTAATGGACTTAAAACATCGAAACAAGATTATGGAAACAAAAAAAAAAAAAAACTATAGACAAAGTAAACAGAACTTCAGTTTTAAAGACTATACAATGATTTGAAGTTTAATACATGCATAAGGTCCAGTAGGCGGCGGAATCTATCCATTATATTTCGGTGTATTATTTGTAATTTTGTCCCATCTGCTCAGCTTAATGCGAGTATTTAACATGGGCTTTTAACTCATATTTTTTAAACTATTTTTTAAATATTTATTTAACTTTTTTCCCCCGGCTCTCTTAATGAGAGGAGCCAGCCAGTTACGAAAAACTATTAAAACCAATTTATTATTTCAGAAAAGCGAGTAAATTTAAAAAAGATTAAGATTCTCAGTAAAATTTATTTTAAAAAGCCGTAGTTTATCCTGATTTTGAGAGAAATTCTGGTAAATTAATCTGAGAGTGCATGTGTTAAACATTTATAAATGCTGATGAATTTTTTACAATAAACGACAAACTAAAAATTAAAAAAATAAAGTGTTTTAATTCGACACACAGCGCAGCTCCAATTGCTACGCGCTACGGCTAAAAGACTTTTCAAACTTTTCAAATAATAGTTGAGTTGCAAGTTCTGAGAATTTAGACCTAAATAAAACTCGTTAACAGTTGCAAATAGAAAATATTATTATATCTTAAAATATTCCTACAACTTTTTAAAATTTTTCAAAAAAAATTAAAAATTAACTAAAAGCCATTATTAATTTAATAATGCATATTTTGCAATTAAGAAAAACAAAATTGAGTTTTTTGTTAATATTTTTGGCAACCACTTGTCATCTTTTTATTTCTGATATTTTTGTCCGAAATGGCAGCTATGTATGTTAAATATTGATTTAACGTACCATAAATATGATTGGCGGACATAAAAAACTCATTAACATTAATTGTTGTCGAGCCATAAATGTTCGTTATATAAGAAGTAAATTAAAATTTTAATTTTTAGTAATATTTTTATGAATTCTTATACCCACACCACTATAGTGGAGAGAAGGCATTATGCGTCGGTGCTAGTGTGTGTAACACCCAAAAAATATTTGTCCTAGACCTAACTTTACGTATAACGATCGAAACAGAAACAATTTAAGTGTGCATTTGTCCGGCTGGCTGGCATTCTGTTCATATAAACTTTATGCACAGATGGAAGTTTGAGAAATAATTTAACGAAATTTGGTAGATAGAATTTAATTGTCATAAATTTCTAACCGAAATCGAGCAAAGGATCGACTTTTTTTGTATTTATACTGAATTTGGCAAAAAAAAAACATTATATAACAACTTGAATCATCACACGAAATTTAATCGGAATCAGCCCATGAATGAATTAATGTAGCACTTATACAAATACAACTCCCCAGAATAGCTTTTAACGCCATAACCTTATGCCTTATAAATTTAACGACGGAAACTTTCAAAATATCTTTTATAATCTGGCAAAATGTTTTGCTCGAATGTCCATAATTGTTCAAAGTTCCCATATTAACTTCCCCCCTAAAATCTCTTTAAAGCAAATCTGCTAAATAGCGGCTGTGCTAAATCTTTAATACCCTTCACCATGCCACTAATCCACTAACGCGCATTATTAAACAGAAAAAAATACGTTGTGTACAGTTTTTTATTTAAAACACAAATCTCTATATTCATAGTTTTATACTAAAATTGCAAGCAAAAGGTCTACACTAGAGTACACAGAAAAAAATAGTTTTCATATTTGAATACGAAAAAATTTTTGAATTTTCTGCGATGACGATTTTTGCGGTATTGATAAAAAAGTTTGTAGGTATAATTATTAAATTTTTTGTCAACAACCAAGTTTGTTGAATCAATAAAAAAAAGTTGCTGCCCAAAATCATTTTTTTTTTTTTTTTCAATAAAATGTTTACGTGAGCTGTTAAAATAAATTGTTAGCAATGTTGAATAAATCAAATAAAATGTTTATCGAATCTTTAATTACATATTTATTTATTAATTATGATGTGCTAAATTCCTAATTTTAATTCTCTGATAAATACGCTTAAATTTATTGTGGTGGAAGAAGCTTGTTCCTATTTGGATTTCGCTGGTTACTCTGGAAAAACTAAAGATATTATTGAACTAAAACTGTAAAGCGAATGAGAATTATGAGCTAAAAAATGGACAAAAGTTGTAAAAATACTGTCTTTACTTTGATTCAAATCTTTGTTTTTTATTGAATATGAAGAAATATTTAATTATTTCATTATTAAATATGTTTAAGTGAGTGCTATTTTGCAAAGCGTAATTTTGATAAATTTTTTTCATTGAATCAAATAAATAGTTTGTTGTCCTAAAATTTGTTGTCAAAAATTATCTATGATATTCGATTAATCGAGCAATTTTAAAATTAAAAAATCGATTAATTCCTTACTCGAAAAAACCAAAAGTCACATAATTGGATACCCTAGGCTACACTTTAAACTAAGAAACCAGATTGCAATTTTCGGTTCTGCCGAATCTTATATTCTCTACACCATGGTGCGATAATAACAAACAGTTCCATAAATAAAGTTCATTAGATATAAATAAATCTATTTTGTGCCACGCCACACTTCTCTAATTCCGCCCACATTTTGTCGGATGTTGTGGTTTGTTAACCAAGATACTTGTACCTTATTTGGAAATTTCGGCTCTTGCCGGTCTCTAGATATACAGAAATCTTTAACGTCTGTACGGGAGGTGCCATGTCAACTTCTTCAATCCTGCCCAATTTTTTTAAAAAGGTTGTGCAATGATAACCCAGCTATGTATACTAATGTAGGCCAATTTTTCTTAAACCGTTCTTTAAATACAAAGAAATATATTTTGTACCACTCGTAACTATGCACTCCTGCCCAAATTTTGTGGTCAATGATAACCATCATGCTTGCACCTTATTTGGAAACTTACCAGAAAAATTTTTAATTTTAGTAATAGGTGAAAGTTATATCATACGCTACATGGTAAGAAGTTCTCATTACAATTGTCATTTTTCGGAAAACTTAAATAAGTACTGACTAGTAATGAATTCAGCAACTACTTATTACTTCTATTATTTTCTCTTCTGCAAATTTGCTTACTAATAATCAGCTCAATAACTACTTATTAGTTGTGTTGTTTTCAGCACCGAATATTTACATACTGGAAACGTACTCAATAACTACTAATTATGTCTATTAACTAGTGATTTTTTTACTTCTAGTAAGTTATTGTAAGTGCATACAATTCAACTTACTCGTAGTTAAATAATAACTAGATATTTTTTTAATTCTAGTAAGTATATTTATTGAATGTACTGAATTCTGTGGACACCAGAGATCAGAGATGAGCAGTGAAATAGTGAGTAGAGCTGAATAATGCCTCATAATTTCTTGTACTTATACGCACTCATGCTTACTGCAATGTTATTCAAGCTCAGAATTCACGCAGAATTCACTCAGGCGCGGTTTTTCGGCAAATTTATCTAGCAGCGCTGATTATAAAATTGTGTATTTGATCCGTTGTGGTAAAACGGAATGAGTTGAGTCAATGTGAGTATTTTAAGTATTTTCCTGAAATTATAAATCAAACAGGTCATTTATGAGTATGAGTATGATTTCGATGTCGCTCTCATATTTATTGCTCTGGGGAGTATGAGTGAATCAGAGTAGTTTAGTTTAAATGATGTCTACGCACTTATACTTAAAATTTCAGAGTCAGTATGAGTAGCGAAAAAACGATTCATTGCTGATCTCGGGTGGATACCTCGAACAAAAATAAGAAGATATTTAGCCGAAAAATAAGTTGTATTTATTTTTCTCCAACATTACTTGCTAACTTACCAGTTGGGTAATTCTGTAACTTGTTAGTAGTAAATTTAAAGTATTTTTAAATAAAACTTTTCTACTTAACGACACATTTTTGTCGTAAAATTTTTGCTGGATATGTCTGTTGCCGTTTTCCAGATATACTGAAATCTAAAATGTCTTTGTATGGGAAGTTCTACGCCCCCTCTGACATTCCCACCCTCATTTTGTAGATGTTGTGTTTTAAACATTAATTTGCACCAGTACACCAATTAATAATATCAATTAAACTTTTAATTCACTTGATTAAATTTTTAATTAAAACCAATTTTATTTTTGATTAATGCGTTTGCTGGTGAAAAATTTTTTCTGTGTGGGGTCTTGGAAAAATCCATCTCTACGGACAGACGGAGAGGAGGATATAGTTAAATTACGATAAATTTTGTAAATTACAAAAAGAATGACAAACTTATAAAGGGTGATTTTTTAGCTATTATCTTTTTGGCAATACTGGTTTAAACAGCTGACGCACGTTTCGTGTTTTGTTTCACTGTCAAACGTTTTCAGTTTGGTCTATAATATAACCATGAATCGTCTTACAAACGAACATCGCTTGCAAATTATTGAATTTTATTATCAAAATGCGTACTCTGTTAAGAAAGTTCATCGAGCGCTTCTTGTGTTCAGCGACGAAGCTCATTTTTGGCTCAATGGGTACGTTAATAGGCAGAATTGTCGATTTTGGAGTGAAGAATGCATCCAGAAAAAGTCACAGTTTGGTGCGGTTTTTGGGCTGGTGGCATCATTGGACCGTACTTCTTCAAAGATTATGCGAATCGTTATGTAACTGTGAATGGTGAGCGCTACCGTGAGATGATATCCAACTTTTTTTTGCCCCAAATGCAAGAGCTTGACTTGCATGACATGTGGTTTCAACAAGACGGTGTCACATGCCACACAGCACAATGGACTTATTGAGAGGCGAGTTCGGTGAACATTTTATTTCACGTTCGGGACCGGTCAATTGGCCACCTAGATCGTGCGATTTAACGCCTTTAGACTATTTTTTGTAAGGCTCTGTTAAAGCTCATGTCTATAAACACATGCCCGCTTCAGTTGACGGATTGGAAGACAACATTGAAGCATTTATTCATGAGATACCGGCCGAAAATTGGCCTAAGCGGATGGACCATTTGAGGCGCAGTCACGGTCAACATTTGCATGAAATAATCTTCAAACATTAAATTATATGGACCGTACTATCGATTCAAATAAAGATTTCATGCATTTTTCTGAATTTTATGTGCTTTTTTAAACTTTCCTATAGCTCTTAAAAAATCACCCATTATATACCACCCTTTCCACCCGTGGCGAAGGGTGTAAAAAATCTTATATAAATAAACATATCTAGACAATGTTCGGCACAAGGAATTCTTATAGGAATCTTAACATTTTAACATAATGTTGTTTTGCTGGGTCCATGAACGCCTACATCGACACAGTTTGTTAAAAATTAAATTTGAGTATTTTTGTTTTTTTGGCAGTACAAAATTTTTAATTTACAAGATTTTGTTTGTCGTACTCTATTCGTGCTTAATAAATTGGCAAGTGCACGGCTAAAAAAACTAAGCTGCCAAAATGCTTTATTTTTGCGAAACCAATAAAGCAAGTTGTTTTTGTTTTCAGTTTGTTTTTTCTTAACCTACTTACAACTACAATTAATGTTGGAAGAATTCCAGCCAATTGTAGAGGGGAATGTAAGAAAAGAAAAACTCACTGTCTGTTGTTTTTGTTTAAGATTTGATATTGTTGCAAGTAAAACTGTTGCTTATAATATATATATTACTTTTTGCAATTTTTGCAAATATCAAAAATACCACCTCATATCCAAGTGGGGCATAAAAATATATAAAAAAATATGATGTCAATTTTCCTCTGTCGTGAAAAAAGTTTCCGCACCGAAAGCGTTGAAGTTTTGTTTTTATTTATTTATTTTCATCATTAAATCATTTACTCTTGTCTTAAATAAGTTCGTTTTTGTTTAAATTCATATATAATCTTCAACATTAAACCATTTTTCTAAGTCTAATGCAAAATCAAATGTGTTTCAATTTCCAAAAATAAAATTCACACATAATATGGAGTTAAAGGAATCGCTTACGGTGCGGAAACTTTTTTCACCGAATCAGCTTAAAAACAGTTTTTTATTATCAGGACAAAATTCCCCACTTGGTGCTGGAGTGGTATTTTGCACTCAAAAAAAAGTTATAACCCTAATGCGCATAGGAATGGCTTATCCCATCAACAATAAATTTTCAGTGTTTTTATCAAATTGGGAATTAAGCACGACAAACAAAATCTTTTAAAATAAAATTTTAGGTCAACCAACTTTTTATTTGATTCAATGAAAAACATTTATTAAAATTGCGCTTTGCAAAATAGCTCTCTATAAAACATATTTAATAATGAAATTATAAAATATTTCTTTAAATTCAATAGAAAAAATATATTTGAATTAAATTAAAGATGGTATTTTTACAACTATAGGCAATTTTTAAATAGCTTTGATATCGTTTCAAGTAAAACCTGAGGGTTTGTATTCTCATTCGCTTTACAGTTTTATTTGTATAATATCTTTAGTTTTTCCAAAGTCTTTGGAAAAAGGTTTCCTTATGATCTGGCCTAAGCAAGTATTTGTCAAAGAATAAAAATTTAAAATTTAGAGCATCATGATAAATGAATAAATAATTTAAGATTCGATTAATATTTTGTTTGATTCATCAATATTTTCAACAATTTATTTAAACATACCACGTTAACATTTTGTTGAAATATGAAAAATATTTTGGGCAACCACTTTTTTATTGACTCAATAAACTTGATGGTTGACTAAAAATTCAAAAACTATGCCGACCAAAGTTTTTATAAATATCGCAAAAATCGTCATTGCAGAAAATTCAAACATTTTTTTGATCAAATATGCGATTTTCGTATTCAAATATGAAAATTATTTGTTTCAAAGTGTAAGACCCAATAGGATACACTCTTGAACAATTTTCTGTAACTACTTTGGTATAGAGTTTCATATGGTCGGTCTTGATCGACTTTACTGCTTTTTTACTTGTTTTTTAAAAAAACCTTCCGTACCTTATTTAAAACGAGGCTACAAAGTATTAAAACCTGCTGGTCAAATAGCCCTTAAAAAAACTTCGTCACTCAAAAAACAACTTATTAAAATTCGTAAATTGAAAAAATATTAAATATAATTTTCTGCTACACCACGCACAAATTAAGAGAAGCAAAATGTATTATATAGAAAGAAGTTATTGCAACAAAATACGGAGCCAACAAATTTAATATAAACAAGAACCAAGAAAAACAAGACACTTTAATTTAAAAAAAGTTCTTACGTACACACATTTTGAAATGTCTGTATCTCTCACAGCAGGTAAAAAATTTGTATTTCAATATAACGATTTTTTTTTTTTTTGTTAGAAATTTTTTGGCTCTAAATATCTTTAAAAAAATTGTTTTTTTTTTAACAAAAGCGATTGAATACAAAATTTGATACACACATTGAAGTAAACTTTTAGAGTAGTCTACATGAAGAATGCTTAATTGTTATCCGAAACCGATTAAAAGCCCTTGGCAATTACTAATCAACTAAATGATTAATAGTTTAAAATAATTTTTTACTTAAGTAGCTTTCTCTTCATTCAGACGTCTAATGCAGGTTTGTTCGGAATTATTTAAGAACAAGTACTTAAAGTCATGCCGTGAGTCAAAACACTTGTTTCAACTTTAGAGACAAAATGTTACAGAAAACCTTAAAAAAGCTAATAAAGTAAAAAACACGAAAACTGAATTTATGCATTATGTTGCATTATTAAGATTCATTGTTTAAAATCATATCAATAAGGCGTAAGAATTCTTGTTAACTCTCTTTTGTTTCTTTTTTTTCAAAAAGGTAGAAATTAAAAGATGCATTAGTTATAATGAGTAAGCTAGAAATATAAGCTGGAGAAAATGAAAGGTAATTAGATTTGACTTGTTGCATTTCATTTAAAAAGTTAAAGCTTTCTTATAAATAGAAACATTTAATTATCAAAGTCATTTTTGGGAGTACAAAATTTTTAATTAATAAGATTTTGTTTGTTGTGCTTAGTTCTCAATTCTTATTCTGGATAAAAACACTGAAATTTTTATCTGTGAGATATACACTACAGCTATCAGGAAGTCTAAAGGACCCTCCTTTAGCTAAATCCTTAGAAAAAATTTTAGATTCTTAAAATAATCTGCCCTGACCAGCTCTCCCTAAACACAAGTGCCCACGTAAACCGTTGACCCGGGTGGGCCCAGGCGATAGCCAACATCGCTAATCCTTAAAAGATATTTCCTAACTGTCCCAATTCTCTTAGTCTAAAAAGGCTTCTGGCTGCCAATCCAATCACATACTGTTCAATGGACAGCAGATAAAGAATAATATCCAAGTCCTATCATGCCAAGCCAAGCAGACCGCTGAGCCTTAGACAGAAGGTTCTACCAATTTGCCAGCCACAGTACCTCCCACCAACACAGCACACAGAACTGGTCTCCCCACCAATTAGTATAGCCACAACAAATTATTTGCCAGCATAGTTAGTATTAAGACCCCTCCAAAATATTAATTCTTCGTTAAATATTGAACATTAGTTATTTATCTATCTATCTATATATCTATATATTTAAAACAGGATGTGTGTATGCACAGCACACTTCACAATGGACTTATTTCACGTTCGGGACCGGTCAATTGGCCGCCTAGATCGTGCGGTTTAACGCCTTTAGACTATTTTTTGTGGGGCTCTGTTAAAGCTCATGTCTATACACACATGCCCGCTTCAGTTGACGGATTGGAAGACAACATTGAAAGATAGCCAACATCGCTAATCCTTAAAAGATATTTCCTAACTGTCCCAATTCTCTTAGTCTAAGAAGGCTTCTGGCTGCCACTCCAATCGCATACTGCTCAATGGACAGCAGATAAAGAATAATATCTAAGTCCTATCATGCCAAGCCAAGCAGACCGCTGAGCCTTAGACAGAAGGTTCTACCAATTTGCCAGCCACAGTACCTCCCACCAACACAGCACACAGAACTGGTCTCCCCACCAATTAGTATAGCCACAACAAATTATTTGCCAGCATAGTTAGTATTAAGACCCCTCCAAAATATTAATTCTTCGTTAAATATTGAACATTAGTTATTTATCTATCTATCTATATATCTATATATATAAAACAGGATGTGTGTATGTATGTATGTATGTATGTATGTATGTATGTATGTATGTATGTATGTATGTATGTAACGTATGGACTCCAAAATGGCTGGGCCAAATTTGATGAAATTTTCAGGGAATCTTCAGAATATTCAGGCGGGTAGCACTCTAAAGTCTGATTTTTGAATTTCGGTCTACGGGGGGAGCGGCGTGGCAAAATCCAATTTTCATATTGCACCACCAATGACATCTATATAATTTGGCCAATTTTTTCTTTAAAATGATCGCCATGGTCCAACTTAGATTTATACGAAAAGAAAATTTTGCCCCGCCCACTTTTTTCGAATTACTTAAAATCAGAAAACTGCTTCATCGATTTGACAAATTTTTCTTTTAAATGTTCGTATTAATCCATTTTACGTTTTCATCGAAAGAAAAATGTACCACGCCTACTTTTACGCCCACTTTTTCTATTAAGCGCATAACTTGAGAACGGCTTGACAGATTTGGACGATTTTTTCTTTAAAATCATCGCCATGGTCCAACTTAGGTTTTTACGGAATGAAAATTTTGCCCCGTCCACTTTAACGCCCACTTTTTTCGATTTACCCAAAATCAGATAACGGCTCCATAGATTTGACTAATTTTTCTTTCAAATGTTTGTATCTTTTAATCGGATTTTAAAAATCGAAACAATTTTCCTAATTTGGACAGGGCAACGTCTGTCGGGTCAGCTAGTTTTATATAAAATACAAAACAAGTAAAAGAAAAGGTGCTAAGTCCACATTAAAAGTGCAAAATATTTAACAGAAAATGTGCTTGGTCACAAAAACTTTTCTAAAACCAAGATCCTTGATTGTTAGTTGTCCATGCCGTGCATGTCAAAAAAGTCGACAGTAACACAAAATTGCATTTACAGATTTAAGCATATTCGGAACTAACGCTTTTAGCCAGTTTTTTACCCTCTTCTGTAATATTTATTAATTTGGACTTGGCTATTTTATAAATAAACAATTTATTTCATTTCGTTTTCAAATATTCAATATGAAAATAAAATAATTTAATTTTATAAAACTAATTTTTCTTTTTCTAAGACAATACGGTCACAAGCGACGTATGAAATAAAATTAGATCTAAGTTGACATACAACGTAGATAAGCTTTTAAGTTTGCGTCAGCTATTGTGTGCCTATTAATGTTTTAGATTATCCAGGGACGAAAATCCCATTATCCCAACGTTTTATATCTGTGGCAATAAATAATAATGGCTTAAATAAACATAAGTGGTTTTTAGTTTTATTAAATATTCTTATTATCTTCTTCAAGATCTATCACTTAGCTAAATTTCAAGTTTTAAATGTCATTATTAATAAAACTATACGCATTTATATTTTGACTTGCACAACAAAACACACAATTTATTTAGACAAAACCCTTAATATATCAAAACACGAAATGTTGACTTAAGCCATTGTTATTTATTGCCACAGATAAGATGCTCTGACATTTCGAACTAGTAAAAGAAGAGGAGTAAAAACGTATTTCTAAGCAACCAGTGAAATGCGCACAGGAACTAGCTTTATTCCATCAACAATAAAATTCAGTGTGTTTAGTACGAATTTACGAAAAATACTTTTTGGATTAAATTCTATTAACCCATTTAGGACTGATGGGTATTTAAATACCCAAAAACAGAGCCTTCGTAAAAAAATTCTGGCTAACTTCAGGTAAGAGGTATCGAAAATTTGTTTTTACTGAAAGATAAAGAAAGTATAGGACTACTTAAAAAATTTTTGATGTTGAATTTTGCTCCCTTTTATTGGGTAAGTAAGCGGCTTAAAAATTAGCAATTTGTAATATTTGGAAAAAGTGAACGACTACGGCTCTTGGGAGAGTGGAAAATCGGAAAACACTCTTGGTGACTTATAGCCTTAGGTGTGCTCTGCTTTAGAAAAAAATATTATCTAAATTGGGCTAATAACGTTGACTACAGGTTTGATTCAATGACATGGGTATTTTAATACCCACTTTGCTGTCAGAGGGTTCAAAACACATATTTTTTTAAATATTTTGGCAAGTAAAAATGGGTTGTTTTATGTAAAATGAACTATTTATAAGTAAAAAATAGAGAAATAAATATCACAACTGTGTTCGATTATAATTATTGATATAATTTTATCTTTTTAAAGTTTTTTTGGGACACTAGCGTGAAATTTAAATTTGCATTTTGTACAACCAAACTCAGTTTTGCTTTACATTGTCCACAACGGCCACGCTTATCATATGGTCAAAGTTATCCATGCGCTTTGCCATTTCTTGTGCAATTGTGAAAACTTTTTCTCTTACACGAACACTATTATAATTGTTACTAATGCTTCAACAAAGCTCACACATATTTTATTTACTCATGATTGGAGATCCTTTACATTCTACATTCCTTTCTATGACAACAGAAAAGAGAAGGAGTAAAATTTTTTGGTTTTGTTTTTTCGCACAAGCAAAAGCAAAAGAATTATTTATTTTTTTTTTTTTGATTCCGTTACCTTTCTTATGTAACTGTGAAAGAAGCGAGAGCAGTGACAACGTGTGTAAAAAGATATGAGAATGGAAAATGGGCGTTCAAATCAAAATGCTTATCGTGCTTTTCGTGATTCAGTGATGAGGCACATCTTCACCTAAGTGGATTCGCCAATAAGCAGAATAATCCAAGAATGATTGTCGAAAAACCAATACACCCACAAATAGTGACTGTTTGGTGCGGTTTATGGGCTGGCGGCACCATTCGGCCGTATTTTTCCAAAATGAGGTCGGTCATGCAGTTACTGTGAATTGTGGTTGCTATCGTGAGTTGATAACGAACTTTTTATGGCCCAAATTGGAAGATATGGATGTAGACGATATGTGGTTTCAACAGGTCGGTGCCACATGCCACACAGCTAACGAAACAATGGCTGTTTTGCGCGACAAATTCAATGGCCGTGTTATCTCACGTGGTGGCGATGTCAATTGGCGGCCAAGATCATTTGATTTGACACCGTTGCACTTCTTTCTTAAGGGTTATTTGAAAGAAAAGGTGTACGTCGATAAGCCAGCAACAATTCAAGAGCTAAAGGATGAGATAATTCGGCACATTAACGGCATAGAACCTCAATTATGCCTCAGCGTCATCGAAAATTAAGAGAAAACGCTTATTTGATTCAAAAAAAAATGTTTAACATTTTGAAGGAAGTAGTGAAAGTTCTTTTGACGTAAGAGGTAAACATCCGTAGAAAGGACTCTTCTTGGTAAAAATTTAAAAAAGAGTGTCAAGCGATTCTGTACTAAAATCCTATTTAAGAAGAAATATTTTGTATATATTATTTACCGCAGTTTTATATAAATCGGGATTTACCGAAAATTCCGGAGAAATCGTAAAACAAATCCCGCTTTCCAGGAAAATGAAAAAGTCCGGGAAAAGAATATCTCGAGTGCCTATTTATAAAATGTTACACGTTGATGAATAAGATGAAGAATTATATTATTAAAGAACTTTTCAATAAGAACATGATCACATCTATGGAGAGGAACAGACTAAAAACAAACGTGGTAATTGCTTCAAGAATGTATGGAGTTCCTAAAATTCATAAGAGAGAATATCCATTACGACCAATTTGCTCAAGTATCATTCCCCATTATATGACCTTTGTAATTATATTACAACAATTCTTATGAATGTAAAAATAAATTCTAAATATAATGTAAAGGATTCTCTTCAATTTAAGGATAAAATAAGACATGTAAGGTTATTTGACAATGAAAAATTGGTTTCTTTTGAAGTGATTTCAGTATTTCCGAGTATACCAATAGATCTTGCTATAGATATAATAGAGGAAAAATGGAACATAATTAAGGAATTTAAAAAAAATTAAAGGGCACTGTTTTTACGTATTCTAAGATTCTGTATAATAGAAAATAGATATTTTCAATTGGATAATAATATGTATGTCCGACAAAAGGGACTTCCAATGGGATCTCCAGCATCAAGAATTATAGCGGATATAGTTACGGAGAAATTATTAGATACTTGTATTGCAAAATTGACAATTAAACCAAAAATTATGAAAAAAATATTTTTATGATTTATTTTGCATTATTGAAGAATCGGAAATAGAAAATGTTTTGGAAACTTTTAACTCATTTCATCCGGACATAAGATTTACTATTGAGAAAGAGTGCAACTTAAAACTTCCATATTTAGATACTTTGTTAATAAGAAAAAGGGATCAATTATTAATAGATTGGTACCAAAAACGAAATTCTTCTGGTAGAATTATTAATTATTTCTCCAAACATCCAAAGAGGGTTATAATTAATACTGTAAAATATCTTATAGAAAGAATACTGAGAATAAGTGACTTAGAATTTCATAACAGGAATTTAAAAAGAATTAGCGATATTTTGAGGGATAATTGTTTTCTAATGGAAATGATATCAAATTTGAAAGGACAATGCAATAAACATACGGCAAACAACTTGAATATAATTGCAGAGCCAAAAATTTACAAATCACTAACATATCGAGCCCTTATAGTAAAAATACTGTAACCAACCATAATAAAATTTTACAGGAGAAGGCTTTTTTTTAATATTTTTGCTTCCAGTCTAGGGCTTCTATTG
This sequence comes from Pollenia angustigena, assembly GCA_930367215.1. Lineage (NCBI taxonomy): Eukaryota > Metazoa > Arthropoda > Insecta > Diptera > Polleniidae > Pollenia > Pollenia angustigena. Next base: position 174,481,785 of record OV884059.1, on the reverse strand, counting down.
AAATTACTTTTGCTCTTATTACATAACAGTACTTCCCAGAGATATGAGATTTTAAGAGATGATGCAAATGATCAAAAATTATTGATTTTCATCAAAAAACAAAAATCTAAAATGTTGTTGGTTACATCATTTTTGCTATTAGGGCTCGATATATTCCTAAAATATCGGAACATTTAGAAAAGTCGAAAATATTCGGCACAAGGATATGTAAAATAGCACATAAGTCATATAATACAGTTGGTAAATTATTCACTAAGACTAAGGTTGAGGAATATTTCATCACAAAATACAGCAGTAACAGCCCACTGTGCCAGTTTAAATCACTCTCTGGACTTTGAGAATGTAATGGGTGATTTTTTAAGAGCTTTAGGAAAGTTTTAAAAAAAAACACATAAAATTCAGGAAAATGCATTAAATCTTTATTTGAATCGATAGTACGGTCCATATAATTTATTGTTTGAAGATTATTTCATCCAAATGTTGACTGTGACTGCGCCTCAAATGGTCCATACACTTAGTCCAATTTTGGCATACTCTTTCCAACATTTCGGCCGGTATCTCATGAATAGATGATTCAATGTTGTCTTCCAATGCGCCAATTGAAGCGGGCATGTGTGCTAAGACATGAGCTTTAACATAGCCCAACAAAAAAATAGTCTAAAGGCGTTTAATCGCACGATCTAGGCGGCCAGTTGACCGGTCCCGAACGTGAAATAAAATGTTCACCGAACTCGCCTCTCAATAAGTCCATTGTTAAGCGTGCTGTGTGGCATGTGGTACCGTCTTGTTGAAACCACATGTCATGCAAGTAAAGCTCTTGCATTTTGGGCAAAAAAAAAGTTGGGTATCATCTCACGGTAGCGCTCACCATTCACAGTTACGTTACGATTCGCATCATCTTTGCAGAAGTACGGTCCAATGATGCCAGTGAAACCGCACCAAACTGTTACTTTTTCTGGATGCATTGGAAGCTCTTGCAATGCTTCTAGCTGATCTTCACTCTAAAATCGAAAATTCTGCTTATTAACGTACCATTGAACCAAAAATGAGCTTCGTCGCTGAACACAAGAAGCGCGCGATGAACTTTCTTAACAGAGCACGCATTTTGATAATAAAATTCAATAATTTGCAAGCGTTATTCGTTTGTAAGACGATTCGTGGTTAAATTATAGACGAAACTGAAGATGTTTGACAGTGAAACAAAACACGAAATGTGCGTCAGCTGTTTAAACCAGTGTTGCGAAAAAGATAATAGCTAAAAAATCACCCGATATTAGTTTTAAACACAAAAAAAATTATAAGCGACGTTTAATGCTAGAAATGTTGCAAATCATTACAGTACCAAAATTGTTAAGAATTCATTTTTAACCGGACACGGAAAATGTAGCACAAAATTTTAGAAATTTATTTTATACTACATAGTGCTGGGAAAACTAGTAGGAAAACTTTAACTAGTTTCTATTAGGCTTAAGTTCGTTGTTTTTAACACTTTATTGAACGTATGAAACGTATCTATGTACGCACGTTGACAGTTTTTAAAAATTGTGATGCTGATAAGCACCTTTCTGAAGGAACCAAAGTAATAGGTCCAATAAGAAATTTTATTGCAACTTAAGATAACGATAAATGCCTTAAGTTAGTAGTAAAAAAGCACAGCTAAGCAATCCATACCACCTGCCATTCTTGTTGATATCGCGTCGCATAAATCTGATAAGGAGGGTGGCAGAATGCTAATAACATGATATTTTTTGGCTAGTAAAATTATAATTTAAAACGTGTTTAGCCATAACTAGAATCAATTATATTATCTTTATTCGGCCTTTAAATTTCCAATCTTATATAGAATCTTTATTAAATTTATTAAGAGTTAAAGCTGCCGCAGGCAGACAACAAAAGTCGGCTGGGTGATGTCCGTCTACTAGATTGCTGGATTGATATGAGAGCTGTCTGACTGGAAGATCTGTCCGTAGGTAGAGCTTTCTCTGAACATGTAGATAATCAATCTTGGCTTAAAATAGTGTATCCATTTATAACTAAAATTGTTTTATTCAAACTTGTTGTGCTAAGAGTCTCGTTTGTCTATCTGTTCACTTTGCTTCGTGCTAAAATTGAAAAACCTCTTATTTATTTTTGTATGTGTATTAGGGTGGCCCAAAATACAAAAGTATCGAATATTCGCGCTCCACAAAGCTGATCCTATTCGAATAGTGCTTAAAAATGTTCAGTCCAAACTTGAGTACAATCGGTCAATATTTAGAGGTTGCGATAGTTAAAGGATATTTCGGGGCTAGATAAACTTACACGATCAATAGATCCAATAAAGTCGTTTTAAAAAACAGATTTCAGTTTTATTGGTTAAGTTGTATTTTGTTTTTTGCGAAACTTAACTTCTTCGTGCGATAATCCTTCTAAACTCGCTTCTTGTAATTCTGCATTCAAAATAAGTTAAATAATTATGTAGAGGGATGAATATATTTGGATTTTAACAAATGTAAATCTAGTAAACATAAAAGAAAAGTGTGAAAAAGTATCTCCAATACACAAACAAGTACAATTATGATAAGCCAAAAGTAAATGCATGTAATAGGTATAAGCTGTGAAACATAAAAGTCGCCATTCATCGCGACCTCTAAATATTGTCCTATTGATCCAATTTTTGGTATATACATATATTTTAGAAAAAGAAACAAAATCAAGCTTGTGGAGAAAGTATTGGACTATACTTTTACTTTTCCATACAAGCGTGGGCCAGTCTAATGTGTATGTATTGCCCAGCAATAAAAAATGAGTTCGTTTCTTAAGTCTTTCGTTTTTATGCATGTGTAGGAAATCAATTAACTTTTGTCATTAAAACAAATTTATCTCAATTTGTACTTACTTCTTTGCCCAAGATCTTTCATAAATAAAAAGACATGAATTTATTTTTTATGTATATTTTTTAACAAATCGAAAAATTGTTTTTTTTTTATTTTTATATTTTTTTTTTTCTTGATCAAAATCATACAACGTTTTCAATACGTTTTTAATCTTTTTGTTACGCATTATTATATAATAATATTTTCGTTTTTATTTTCATTTATAATTATAATAATTTATAATGTAATTTAATAATATAATTTTTGTTTTGCTTTTTAATTCTTTTCTTGTTTTATCGTTACCTTATGAACCATTATTCTGTTTTTTGTTGTTGATGTTGTGGTTTTTTGTTCTTGTATTTTTTCCTTTTTATTTCTTTTGTTTGTTAATAATAGTTTGTATATTTAGTTTATAAGTTTAATAATAATTGTTGTTGTTTGTTGTTTTTCTTTTTTTGTTTAATAGTAAATCAACTAATTGTATAAGTGTTGTTGTATGTGTGCATTTTTTTTTTTTTTTTTGTTTTTTTTTTAAATCATATTTACAAAAGGTTTTATTATTTTCTTGTTATTTAATTTTTTATTTTAGATATTCTTTTTCATTAGATGATTAACAATAAATAAGAGAAGTTAATATTTAGAATTGCCATAGATTTTTTTAAGGTTTTATTTTTAATCAATCTTCATTAAAAGATTGATTTTTCTTGGCCATTTGTAAATTAACTTCTCTTATTGTTTATTAATTTTTTGAGTTCAATTATTTGGTATGTTATCTATAGTATAATTTTGTTTGGTTTAAAAACTAATTCGTTTTACTTTTATTTTTATTTGTCTTGAATTTAAAATTTTTATAATATTATTTAAATTTTTTATTTATTGTTTTATACTTAAATGTCTGTTGTAATAGTACTGTACTGTATAAATAATTATTATAATTAATAATAAATACTACAATTTAATAATATGTTATACAATCCTGAAAATGATGTTTCCGTCTTATTTTCATTATTTTAAATTTAATTGTTAAGTTGTTTTTGTTAATTTTTTTTTTTTTTTTTTTTTTTTTTTTTTGCTTAAAAACTAAATATTTTCTAAATTAATATTACTTATTTAATATTGGATTTTTTGTTTTATTAAATTTAATATTAATTGGTAAAACATACTATATAACATTATTAATGCTCATGATTTTCATGAATTTTCTTTGAATTTAATCGTTTAAAATTAAAATTTTCTTTAAAATAATTTCATATAAATATATTAATGAATAAGTTGTTCTTTTTTAATGTTTAATGGAAATATTGATGTCAACTTTGTTTGTTAGTTTATTTTCTATTATTAATAAAATTGCTTTAATAATTATAATTAATTAATATTATTTTGAGTACTTAATATTTTTAATTTTGCGGTCACTCATCTTGAAAAATGTATATAACTGAGGACACATTTATTATTCATTTATTTTTAACTATTTATAGCTTCTTCAAATTAAAGCTTTATTAACCATGCTCGCTTTGTTTTTCAAATATATAAACAAAATCATAATTTTAAAAATTTATACTAAAATGTTCTTTTTTTTTATTATTTAACAAATTTCTATAAAACTTGAGTTATTAATTTTTTTATATTTAAATTTAATAATTTACATATTAATTGTAATAAAAATTGCTTTTAAGTTTTTTATGTTTTAATTTTAATTATCTAATTACATTAGAAGTTTAAAAAAGAAGGAATTTTTTGGAAGGCAAATAAGTTTTTTTTACAGCTTAACCAGAGTTTAAAATTTGAACGTTTGAAAAGAAGTAAAGAAATAACAATATAAATTTTGATGATGCCTTAAAATATGCTGCATTGAATGAAAGTATATTTAAATATAAAACTTTAAAATAAAGTTGGCTTTTTCCCAGCTAATATATTAAGGGTAATCACGATGGTCATTGTGCAAATTTGCAATGTGTAAATTTGTAGTGCATATTATGATTGATCGTGAGCATACCACTTTTATTTTTATGCAAATATGCTATTTTTTCTAAAAATGTATTCTGGCAACAGTAAAAACTTCTGGCAGCACTGTAATAAATCTGCATTTGTTTACAATTATACACAAGCAAATTAAAATAAATGTTTTCTTGTTAATTAATTTAAATTTAATTCTCTATTTTAGTTTACAATCTGCGAAAATGTTCAAGTTATAAGTTTTCTTAAAATCAACATGGCATTTAATATGTCAAATGTTATTGCTTACATTTGTTTGCAACTGAGCAAACTACTAACTTTGCTCATGGTTTTTTTAGTGCAAACGAAGTAAAAAAGAGCAAATTGCAAATACGTACATTTTGTTGTTGTGTTGTGCAAATGTGTGTATTTTTGCACGCATTAGCATCGTTTGCACACTTAGCACTACCCATCGTGATTTCCCTTATTTATTTTAACAGCAAGATTGCACCCAGCGTTGCCAGAAGATTTGGAAGGAAAATCTTAATTTGGCGAAAAAAAATCTTATTTTGAAGAGAAATATCTTAAAATTTTTTATAACAAGAGCAATAAAGTAAAAATTATTAATTTTTCAAAAGAAAATACTTTTTATTATGGAAACTATTTAAATTGAAATACGTAATTGTGGTATTGAGTGGCATAATTAGATTGTAGGTTTAAAATTGTGTTTTTAGTTATATTTTTCATAAAAATACATATTAAATCCATTTAATTTCTAATAAATAGAAACGTAAAAAAGTCCATCAAAATAAAGAAGTTTCATCGAAAGTAATTATATTCTAATATTAGAGATGTATAAATTTTGGGAAAAAAAATTTTAGTTTGGGAACTATGAAGCTCATACATCATATTAAATCTTAAGGTTTCTCAATTTAATATTATATTTTTTGATACCGTTGTTATATCAAAGGCATTTTGAGAAAATTGCATTTAAGAAAAAAGCTCATTGAAAAATATGGATTTTCCTAAATATATTCCTAATGGAAATCTTATTAAAATTATGTTGGTTCACTTTTTAAAAGATATTCTTAAGCACTTAGGTATAAATACTTTGTTTAAAAATTATCTTAAACATGGAATGTAAATTCAAACCAAAATCTTCTTAATCCTATGATTCTCGGTAACGTTTTACCATTAAGTTCTCCTCTTGGTCTGGGTAGACCATTATTTATGTTGTACAAACTTAAGGTTAGAAATCTTTTTTTCTAAAAATAAAAAAATCTTAATTTGAAAAAAAAACATCTTCAAATCTTATTTTGTTCAAAAAATCTTCAAAAATAAGATAAAATCTTAATTCTGGCAATGCTGAATGCACCGGCTATACTTTTGAAATATATGAAAAATAATAATGGCCATTTTCACATTAGGCGATTATCTTTTTCCCCAACGAAAAACTGCACATTAAAGAAATTTGGGTTTCTCAATGTCTCATTTGCTTCGATTTTATCGCAAAGCTAACTGGCGCTCATCTGCCAATTATTTGTTTTCCTTTTATTTGCCGTACAGATAAATTCAATCAGCTGACTACCAACTTGTACATGTATTTTGAGTGGCGTTGCCAGCTGAAAACAATGTTTTTTGTCGGTATATTGAGAAACCCAAAATCGTTAACGGACAGTTTATCGGTCCAATAAATTTATGTTGACATTAAGTAACAGACAGTTTGTCGATACATTGAGAAAATGGCCATAAGAGTGACAAATCGTCGGCTAAATATGTAAACCTGCTTACTCAGGACATTTTACAGAGAGAAAAACAACTTTCTATTTATCCTTTTTGCACCATGAGAGGAAACCCAAAAATATAGTTGGTTTTACACACTTCATGACTCAAATTGAAGAAAAACTACTTGCTGGTCCACGAGGCGTATATTTCTCTACGGCATCAAAATCTCAATTAACAAAAAAGTTGATTTAGCAGCTTTGCATATTAAGCCGACGATATACAAAATAATTTTAATTGGACCGCATATTGTACAAATTATGGATTCAACAAGTGGAACCTATTTTAAATTGAAAATATTGAAAACTTATTTTAAGCTTCTTATAATTTTGTAACTTGTTTAATTTTTTTTATAGAAGTGTTTGTCAAATTGTTTTTGTCTTCTCTATATTTTCTTATTTATCGGTAAAACTTTGATGTATCATCTTTCGACTATTTTTACCCTGAAATTGTAACAAAGATAGGCATTAGCCTAGTACTTTTATTTCCAAAAAAGTACTTTCCGACGTTTTATAATCTAAATTTTCAACTAAAAGATGCCTGTCGACTTATGCACCAATATGATCTTCTTCTTCCCTAAGTAGTTGTGTAGGGTATCCGACTACACCTTCATTCTTGTTGTATATTTTAAAGAGATTCTACAACGAAATGTCAGCTGAAATCACTGATGCGCAGCCCAAAGAACAATTGTAAGCCATTTCAATCATACATACATTTCGACGGAACACATGGAAGATATTGAAAATGAGAAACATGCATAACATCTATTAAACAAAAATGTCACACTTTCTGAAAAAAACTTATTATTTTTAAAAAAATTATTTCAACAAAAGTGTCAAAATTTTAAAAGAAAACACCAAAATGTATTTAGAATTAATTTGATAGTTTAAAAATATAAAACAATTAAACTTGAAAAATGGTAGCGCTACGTGCAAAACAACTGTAATTTAGTCGGTGATGCCACGGTAATAATAGAATTTATTGCCACCCTATTATAAAGATGACACTAAAGTAATCGAAAGATGTAGAACGGAATAACGGAGTAACATTTTGTAAAGATACATTTTCATATTATTCAAATCTGTATTCTAAGTCAAATTGCAATCCTCAAAAGCTTTTATACTCTATTAGGTTTATTCCTTCAACAGTTTCCAGGAATATTTTCTATGCACTATTAGAATTTTTCGTTTGCATATTTCTGTTACGAGGCTTACTTTTGCTATCCTGGAAAATATTAAAGGAATAAACCTTATAAAGTATAAAAGCTTTTGAGGATTGTAATTTGACTTAGAATACGCATTCGAATAATAAAAAAATATATATAATGAATGTTACTAACCATGATAAATAAATTCCCAGATTCTTATTTTTAAAGATGTTGAACATGCTTACATCTTTGCAAATTGATGTTAGATGTAAGATGTTGATAACTGTGAACAGGCTATTATTCTATTTCAATTAGTCATTAATGGTGTGGCGGAAACTTATATATAGTTTATATATTTTTTTGTAAACTTTTTCAAGAATTATTATCCAGCAAACACACGGGTTTCATATAAAAAAAATAATAGAATATTTTGAAATTTTGAAATGATTTTGGCAATATGCAATGCCGTTTATGTTATAAAACATTTAAATATAAGAGAAAAGACTTTTCAATAACTGACTATATTTTTGCTGGGTTAACTCGCTCCCTGCAATTAATGCTAAATAAAAAGAATATTTTTTGTTCATTCTATACATAATATGGCAGCACGTTATTTTCAAATTATACACATTTCTAAAGCATACCTTAAGGCATTTACATTTAAGTTAAACAACAAATTGTGTAAGCGATAACAGTAACGAAACGATAGCTATCGGCCTTAAATGCAATCTAACAACTAACTGTTTTTTATACGAAATATGAATTAAATTAAATGTGTTTTGTAATTAATGTGTTTTATTACTCCAATCGATTCAGATATGAATAAATTGGTCCCAATTAATTGAATTTCTAGTGAATGAAAGTCAGCTAAATCGAAGAAAACATAATCATATCTATCGTAAGTCAGACAAAATGTTTGGGGGGTGGCGGTGCAATTAAGAAGCCTAATTTTCAAAATTAATTTAAACAAATTTACAAAAAAATTAATCAAAATATTTGTTTGTCTTCTTAATGATGATTAACGATTTTGTTGATTTAATTTCTTTAAGTTTTCTGCGGTATTTTGTTGCGAATTGTTTACATCAATCTTTCCATTTTAGCGGATTTTTTTGGTAAGTTTTCCTTTGGATGTACATATGTATGTATGTTTGTATGAGTGGTTGTGTGGCTTTAATGCTTTTTTCTGTATATTAATTAATGTTAATTAATTTTAAGTTAATTCTATTTAAATTCCTTCGTTTAGTTTTCTTAATTGGGGATTTTGTTGGATTTTTTTCTTTAATTTAATTTATATTGTATATTTATCAATATTATTTATTTATATTGTAATTTTATGTGGTAGTTTGTTTTTAAGAGTATATTGTGTATATTTATTACTTAATTCAATTAGAACTAATATAATATTTATTATTTGTTTGTTTTTTTTTTTTAGATAAATATTTGCTTTGTTTTTTGTATTTCTGTCAGAATAAAATCATTATTTCAATTATTCAGTTCTCTTGTTTTTTACACTTTAATTAAATTTGTGGATAGTGGATTTTTTGTTCTGTTGATTTATTTAAATTAATGATATTGTATAAGTTGTATATATTGGGAGTTGTTTATTCTTCTTTCTTTTCAATAATTTATTGTATATGCTTTTAAATTTCTTGTTGTTTTTTACCATTATTATTTTTTTTTCTTTTGCTATTAATTTTTAAAAATTAAAATAAAAAAATTCTTCTAATTGAAGGCAATCGGCGAATTTATTTTGAATTTTATATTATTATGCAGTTTTCATTATTTTTTTTTTAATTTTTACATATTTATTTTTTATGTATATTATTAATATTAGAATTAGATTACTAAATAAAATGATAAAAATTATTTTAAAATTATTAAATTTAAATAATTTGTTAGTTTGTCTATTGATTAAATATTTACATATTAATTTTTTTGTTCCATATTTTTTACTCTTATAATTAATGCGTGAAAATTTGTTTATTTATAAAATATTTACATTTGTTTTTAATAAATAAATTGAATATTTAAGGCAGTTTTTTATTAAAATTTAGTTGTTTTCTTTAATTTTAAAGGAAAAATAAGGTTAAGGAATTAGTGCTGATTTCTTTTGTTTAATTTTAAGGTGATGTTTCTTTTATTAAAGAAAGGGGTGCAGTCATTTGAGTTTATTTAATTTTCAAAGGAAATATTAGTCTAAAGAAAATCGGGTGCTATTTTAGATAATAATAGTGTGTTTTGGTGATTGGAAATCGGATATCGATACTTAAAAAAAACTTTTATTTAAAGGTTTTTCGAAATAAACTGGCTGTTGTTGGACGTTTTTTTACAACTTTTTAATATTTGCAATATAAAAGACTGGCTGGGTGCCCCAGCCCGCCTTTGAAAACGTTCATATATATTCAATGTCAAGTTAGTTTTTAAATTAAGCATTTATAATTTTTAACACTGCAAATGAAATGCATTATTATTTAGAACTTTGTTAAAACATTGTCAGTTTAAATAATAATCTAACTGCATTTGCTTGAACATTAGATGCGAAACAGATGCCTTTAGGAATGCCATACTTCGTCTTAATTTGCACAGTTGCGTTTGGGAAAACATACGTGACATTGTTGAACAGTAATGCTTAAACAGATTCGAGACAGAAAGCTACCGACTTCAATATGGCAAAAATAGAATTAATGTGTGTACAGTGAAACTTCGATATTACCAGCTTCGTTATAACGAAAAACTCAATGTAACGAATTTTTAGCTGAGTCCCTTGAAAAAACCTTTTTATTGCAAAGTTTTTCATACAAAAATGCTCTATAGCTATAACGAAGAAATTCTGAGCTATAAAGCCTCTATATAGCGAATTTTTCAAAAGCATCTATACAACGAAAGTATTATTGAGAAATACATACATATAACATTTTAAGTGTGTAAGTCATTAAAATCCCGTTACCAAAAGCCTCTACATAACGAAGTCTTGAACTATAGCCTCCATACAAAGAAGTTAGAATAAAGCAAAATTAAATTTAAAAAAAAACGGGGAAGTCCCTTTTAAAAACAACGAAAGGTCCATAAATGTCTTTGCATATGTAAAGCGCCACAAACGTAGTCAGTTCTGTTTTGGTTCTTTGCCAAATAAAAACATAATTTTTTATTTACCTCTTTAATGTTGAACTTTTATTATGTACATAGTATTTTCGTGTAAAATAGAATTTGGACAAAAAAAAACTGTAGATATAACGAATTTTTTTCGTATTTCTTTAAATTTCGTTATACCAAGGTTTCACAATGCATATGTATAACGAATCAATAGCTATAACGAAGTATTTTTTGATCCCCTCTAGATTCTTTATAGGGAAGTTTCACTGTATATGGAAATGATTATTTTCACGACGACACGGCTACATGGCTGCAGGTTGTTGTCTGTGCTTATTTTGTCGTTTTAGGTTGTGTGTGAAACGGTAGCAAAGTACTCATGGAAGTAAAATTTTTACACTGTTGAGGCGAATAAAATTTCACTAGCGCTGGGGGCTAGTATACATTTTGACATAAGTGTAGAAATTTTAATTCACCATAGAACTTTGCTACCGTTTCACACACACCCTTACGGCCATTTTCACCAAGTTCAGTTATAATTAACCATCGGTTATAGCTGTCAAAACGTATTGGTAACCGGAACTTTAATTGAAAGTTAGTTTTAACCGAACTTGGTGAAAATGGCCGTTAGTCAAATTAAACTTATTTCTATTTTTGACCTCTACAAAACAGAAAAAGTGTTGCTAATAAAAAAAAATATTTAAATAATGAGTGCTTAAAATATTTAGTTTTTTTTTTTGTTTAACATAAAAGAATCGGCTTGAAACAAGAATATTAACTCGGCTCAACACCAAACTGATATTATTATAATTTTTAGTATCCTTAAAAGAGAAAAATGCAAAATGCTTTATCCATATCTCTTTAGGTATAAAATGAATCTATACAATATGGGAGTCATTGGAAAATGCTTCAAAATGTGTTTAACATGGCGTTTAAAGCATTAAGAAGTAATATTATATATTCATACTCCGTGGCTGACATTTTTTTTACACAATTGGCTTTATCTTTGAATTATGTCGATATTTATTTATTTAACCCTTAGATACCCAGTAAAAACTTCGCCTACAAAATAATGTGTTGAGTAATCAGAAAAACATGAAGGCACTACTTACAATTCTACTGAAAGAACCAATGAATTGTACAAGGGATGCCCCAAAATCAACGCATTTTAAAGTAAGTCATTATTTTTTTACTTAAATACATCCAGAAAAAAGTAGTTATAGAAGTTGGTATAGCTGTAGTTAAAGAAGAAAACTACTAAATAATGAGTGAAAGAAGCTATTAATTTTGAAAAAGTAAGCGAAGTTTTTTCTGGGTTTTTGCTTAATAAACTTTTTCTGTATTGCGGGTTTTTGGTCTTGCGGAAAACTTAATTAATTATGTACATAGTACAACAATTAAATATGTAACAAGTACTACATAAATTATTACCACATACATACATATGTATATAAAATAAAATATGGTATATAAAAGCTTGAAGTACTCTTTCCTAAACGTATTCTGCCGTATTCATAACAAATTAAAATAGATATGAATTGTATTTTCAGAAAAATTTTTATGAAAATTTTACCTAAAAACGTATTTCAAACTAATTTTATTTTTAATGAATATGGCAGACTTAGTTTTAATAAATATATTTAAAAAAAAAAATAAGTTTTGAAGAAAAATCTTTTAAAAACATTTTTTGAAATTTGGTCTCAACGGGCTAATAAATAGAAATTTTTAATACATCATGTGAAAGATATTTCGAAATAGTTTCTAATAATACCAGCACTTCTCTGATCTAGTTTTTGCCTAAAAAGTTATTGATATAAGGTACTTTCGTAAATTAAGTTTTTAGGTATCACTTGCGCAGAAACAAAGTTTAATGTTCGAAAAAAACATCACTTTTAAGAAACTTGGCAGCACTTTCATGTGTCAAAAGTTTTTTATGCAGTGATGCCGCAGCTCTGCAGCAAAATTAGGCAAGTATTGCTGCAGTTAATTTTCTGAAGCAATAACTTTTGACATACAAGAAATCGTTTTATTTTTCTCTTGTGATGCTTTTTCTTGTCATTTATAAGAAAACTGTCACTTGGTGGTTTAATATTTTAAATAAAATTTGACATCGTTATTGTTGACAACATTTTTATTATTATTTTATGTTTGCTTATTAAACTTTTGAAATTCGTTGGAAACGGAAACATTACCAAAAATTTGAAAGGAAAGTCTTATAATTAAAATTGATTAGAAGGGAGACCTAAAACTTTGTGGAAATCGGATGGGTATCGCCCTAACTCCCGCTGCTTGCAAAGTTTTCAATAATGTAATTCAGAACCAGATCCCCAACACCCCAGATGGACAACTACGGAAGCAGCAAGATGGCTCCGTACAAAACCTTTATATAAAACTCATCAATGTATCATACTTTTATCGATTTCGAGAATGAATTTGGTGCTGTCTATCGGAGTAAAATATGGCAGGCTATTAGTAACAATGGTATTTAGATAATATAATCGCACTAATAAGAACACAAAATGATGATTCCAAAATGCCCGTGTGATACTGTGGAAAGTAAGTAAGCCCTTGAATGCAATTAACGGAGTTAAACAAGGATGTCTAGATAGTTCTGCCGGCCACAAAGGTGGATGATACACAGAAGACGACAAGGCCTTCGAATCAATGCAGCTAAAACAAAGTGCATAGTTACTAAATCGAAACAAACACCAAAATTTTTGCTGAACAACTTCCCAGTTTGAAATGTTGATAACTTTTGCTACTTGGGTAGCATAATAGCACCAGGTGGCGACGCTAGTAGCGATGTATATTTCCGTACAGAATATATGGAAATAAAACACCATCTCCCACAAACAAAAATCCACATACACAATGCCTGTGTGAAATGCATTCTGCCTTATCCTTCCGAAAACTGGCTAGTAAACGAAACTAATAAACATATATATCAAGTATTTACTCAGATACTTACGATACTTAAGATATAGTGGTCTAGAGTAGTCTGAAATAAACAACTTCTTAAAAGCGCTGTTGAAGACTATATTTACACCCAAATAAGACAAAACAAATATAGGTGGCTCGGATAAACTCTTTGAAAATCATACGACGAAAGTTGCCATAAAGCGCTAGAATGGAACCCACACGGCTCAAGGAGACCGGGAACTAATAATTGCAGTTTATACTTTTTCGATTCGAAAGCAATTTTATTTCTAATTCTTTCAGTCAATACTAAACAAATCGAAATTATTATTTTGAGTTTTCACAACACTAAAAAAATAATATCTATTCGTGTTGTAGAATTAGAAATAAATTTGCTTCAGAATCGAAAAAATATTCCATCGCGATTGCCGGAATTAGCACCCATGAAGACAATGAAAAAGGTCACACAATTTTTTGGCCAGCTCAGAAAAGTATGTAAATCGTAATCAATATCACGCCGTGTTAAAATCTACATTTTCAACAACAATGTAGGGTCAACTCTATTATATGCATATGGAAATTGGAACGCTGCCTCCCAAAACATTAACACTTTGCAAGTTTTCGTAAATAAATGTCTTCGAAGAGTTCTATGAATTTTCTGGCTCTAACCATTTCAAACAACAACCTGTGGGGTGAAACACGTAAAATACCGTTGTGTGTTGAAATACTAAAAGAAGTGGAACTGGATTGGACACACACTTCGTAAGCCTCTGTCCGTTTGCCAGGAATGCTATCGAATGGAACCCGCAGGGGAGTCGCAGAAGAGGCCGACCAGCACATACATGGCGTAGGCATATTGATAGCGAGGCTAGAAAATTGCATAAAAGCTGGAGCGAAATAAAAACTATTGCGATGAACAGATCTGAATAGAAGAAGTTTGTTGGGACCCTATTCTCCTTATAGGATCGAGGGGAACACATAAATATAAGCCAATGATAACATGTAGACGTACAATTCTTAACGAAACAAGGAAACCGTTTAACAAATTCGGACATATAGCAGCCAAAAGACAAACATGGAGGTTCTACGTGTACATCTTGTGTACCTGATGTAATTTGTTGCTAATAGTAATATGTTAACGAATGAAATTACAGAACAAGCAATTACATAGATACTTTTCAACTGACAAAAATAGGCATAATGAATTCTTTGATTTAGTCGTTTTTTTTAAATATATGCACTTAGAGAAACGGTTTAATTAACATTAAAAATTTTGTGCCAACTAATTACAATAATCAATAAAGTTGCATTGATCTTCAATTTATTTAAGTCGTAAATTAAAAAGCACTAAGAACAGCATTAACAACACTGAGTTAATAGCTCAGAAATTGGCCGCAGATTGCAGCTCCTTAAAATAGGCATTGATTTATAAGTTTATTGTTACTGCACTACCAAACATAGAAAGTGGCCAGCATTACCGAAAACTGCATTATCATACATCATTAAAAAGTGTAAAAACAAATTTTGAAACTTTTTTTGTTTTAAATGTAAGTCAAACGAACAAGTTTTAAAATTTTATTAAGCAAAGAAAATTAAACTTATTAAGGTGAACGTTTCAGCCAGTTATTTCTGTTTAATATTAATTTACGTTAGAATTATAATGTGGAGTTACTTAATTTATTTGGAAGTACTTTTCTTTAATAATTCGGGTGCATTTGTAAATTAAAAAAAAATAAAACAAGTACCTTAAGAATCTTTCTAATATTATGGAAGACTGCTAGAAGCTTTGAAATCATACATTTAGTTAAATTTACACTTTTTACTTTTAATTAAAATTAAATAACAAAATAAAATTAAAAATTTCAAACTGCCTAAAATAATTTGTTTATAAAATTCAACTCAACAATGTTTCACTTTGTTTTGTTTAACATTTTAAAATTACTTTTTTTAATTATTATTTTTTTTTTGTTTCTTCTAATTATTGTCTTCTAAATTTCTTTTTTTTTCTTCTCATATGAACTAATTAGAAAAATATTTTTAAAATTAAGAAAAAAAAAGAAAAATTCTACCGATTTTTAATATTTTTTGTAACAAAAAAACTAAAATAAGCTTTAATTATTTTTTTTTTCAATAATTCTTCCATAATTTCTTCTCCACATTGTGTATTTTTTTTATAATATTTTCTTGTTTTTAGATTTGTTAAATTATAAATATTATTCAGCAAATTGTTTTATGTATTTTTATTATTATTAATTTTGTAATATAATTTTCTATCTATATTAATAGTTAATGTTTTTTTTTTAATTATTGGCAGTTTATATATAAATGAAAGTTTTATTGTTTTTTATTTAATTCTTTATATTGAAGTTTAATAATTTTGTTAGAATTTTTTTTAAATTTTGTGGAAACTAAATATTGTTTTAGTTTGGGAGGAAATCTAGATTTTTATTTTTAATAAATAATGTTTAATAAATTATTTACAAAAAAATTTTTTACTATTAAGAGTTTTTGTCCATACAATATATAATAAGGCTTCTAAAAAACTTTTGACTAAAATGTCCGTATATAAAGTGATAGATTTGAAATGTTTGCTTTTAAAATTTCCATTATTTGTCTTATTAAAAAATTGACCTTTCTTATTTTTATTTATTTTTTAATAGTTAAAAGTCAAATGTGAAAAAAGAGTGAGGAAATGTTTAATTAAATAAAAAAAATTTAAATTAGGAATAAAATCAATATATGTATGTATTTTTAAAAGTCAAAATTCGACAAAAAGATAATAATAAAAAAATTATACTGAAAGTGAATACCAGTCCCCACATTCATAAAAAATATTGTTACGAAATTAGATTTATATAAGAATTATTTAAAGTTTTAGTTATGAGTTGTGTTGTATTATTATAATTTATGTCGTATTAGTTTGAATTATTATTTGCCACACTGTATTTTAGAACTTACATTTAATTACAGAATCTCGAGTTCGAACAGAATGTTCGGGAATCCACTAGAAGGTTCTTGAATCTGCTAGTTGTAGAATTTCGGATTCGAACAGAATGATCTGGATTCGAATAGAAGATTCTTGAATCTACTAGTCTACAACTACTACCTGTGATGACTATAAAAACAGGCGTGTTTGTAAATGGATTTAGTTTGTTTTGAGACATTAAACGGTTCTGTTCGGAAATAACAATATTGGATAAAATTTTGTTAACAAAATAATTAATTTCAATAAAGTTTGTTAAGTTGAATAAGTGTGTGTATTTATTTGGATTTGCAATTAAAAGAACTCAAGCACGTTTATAAACAAGAAATTTTCATTCAAAATTTGTTTCATAAACCGGTGATGAGCCTTAAATATTTTTTTATAATTAAGGCCTTAAGTTGCTAGTTTGAAACAAACATTTTAAAAACTAAGTTATAAAGTTTAACAAAATCAAAAATGCGAAATTCAGTTGCAAGATTTTGTTACTCATAAAAACAAAGGTTTCCGAATTTAAAAAAAGAATGAAAATATTTTCGTGCTGCGGTAATTTCTATGTTGCTATTCTAAGATCGCTCACGACTTAAAAACTGAGAGATTCGCAACTTTCTTAAATCGCAATTTTGCCTTTACTAAGTTCTTCAAATACACTCTGCATAACTAACAGACTTGGGTGATTTGCCCCTCTTTTGCATTACCATTAAATTGATCAAAAATTATATTAGTGCAAAATTATTGCGTTACCACTAATGTTTACTGCACTATTTTTTTAACTTCATTATTTTCGTATCAAAGTAGTGCATTGATATTTAAATAGTACAACTAAAGTATATACCAAATAATGCACAACTTTTGCTTTTTATTAACGCCAATTAATTGACTACTTTTGCATTTTTAATTAAGCACATCATAAATAGTGGGTTGTTATGGCAATATCCCTAGAAATATTGTGAATATGAACAATGCATTATCACTTGAACGTGTTGTGAACAGCAAACTTTTGATCATAAAACACAAAAAACAGGAATTTTCACAACATTTCTAACGATTGTTATATTCTTCAGTGTTAATTCAATGATAATACACTTCTTTGATAACAAAAATGTGGTGCATTAACAGTGTTGAAGTTAGTGGTAATTCAGATATGTGTGAATATCTGAACGAAAATATTTTGGTATCCCTTGGAAAAACTTTGAAAAAATGCTAACGTTTAATCAATATCGAGAGTGCGAATGTCGTCTGCCGATTCAATACAACTATAACAATCTTAACAAAGTGTTCACTGATAGAAAAATGCATCTTCATGATGATTCCCTAACATCAGAATTGTGACTTCAATGTTACTACAAATGGCATTAATGATGCAAAAAAAACCATCAATCCAATGACCAACGTCTTCATACAATTTTGGAATTTTTTTACGTGCCATCTATGTTATGACTATAGTGACATCAATTCGATGCCACATTTTGTATATTATTAACATTATTTTTATGACTACAATGTATTATAAGTAGCAAAACTTCCTACATTCTATTTTTTTAAATTATTTAGTTAAATTTATCAAATTTTCAAAGTAGAATGATTACGAAAACCATATGGGGCATGGTGCTGGTGTCTTATTATTTAGAGTTCTGCTGTAAACAAAGGTCGTAGTTCAACAAACGTGAAACAAACATATGTGACGGGTAGGTAAATAATAATATTGTCTCACTTTGACTTAACTCAATTCCAATGACTTTGTCTTAATGACAAACTGTCATTAAATTGATGCTAATGTGTCCTTTCTCCGATGTCTTTTCTCACTTCATTTCTGTGATGCTGATGTGTCATGCCATTGATGACATAATTTCATTTTGACCCTGATGACACTTTGGCCAAGTGATGTTAAGGTTGACATCACCATGATGAAAAGTCTCATGGGGTCAAAAACGAAGACACTTGTCATAGTACTGATGTCAAAATACATCAGAGCTATGACGCCTTTTCTATCAGTGTATGTTTCGTGTTTTGTTTAAGCATAAAACCTTTAATAAATTATTCAATTACGTTTTCAGACTTCTTTTAGAAAAAAACATTTTTTGTTCATATCGGTTGAATTGAAAATTTCATGAGTAATTTAAATAAATATTAAGAGAATATCACAACAGAATCATGATCATGAATCAAGAAACTTAGAATTTTATAAAGACTGGTTAATTTTATTTGGACCAAAGTATATATCATAATTTTTAATGACTCTTGACCACCCGAATTTCGAATTAAAATTTTTGGATAAACAAAAATTATAATAAAATTAATTTAGGACAGGAAAATATTCGTTTGTATGTTTATTTGTTGGCTTTTAGACTCCTAAACTACCAAACCGGTTTTTCTGAAATTACAGTATCATCAGGTGGTCCCCGAAAAAACAGGCTTCTTACTTTTTCGATAGCGGCAGGGGAAGTGTTACCCTCATAGGATGCCAATGTTAAATATCGCATATCTTAAGAACTGTTGTTTGTATTGTAATGTTCAAACTTGGTAAGAGTCAATCTTAAAGTAAACTACACATTTGAAAATAAAAATTAAGGGGATAGGCACAGGTGGAGCATAGGATGCATACATTAAATATCGCGTAACTGAAGAACTATTATAGGGAGAGTCTTCAAACGTTGTTAAAGCCACTATTATGGTACACTACTAAAGGAGCAGTACCCCCCCATAGTACGAAAATATTTCATATCAAATATCTAAAGACAAAAGTCTTCGAGCTTTGTAGGACCCACTCTTATAGTAAGCTACATTTTTTAAAATAAAAACATAAGAGGGTAGTTGCAGAGAAAGCAATGAATAATATATAAATGATTTGATCCCTATAGACTTTTAAACTACCGAAACGATTTTCTTGAAATGAATATTTTGTAATTTGTGGGTGGACGTGGCACCTCATACAATGACATTAAAGATTTCTACATAGTTGGAGTACTGTAAAAGTGAAAGATTTCCAATTTTGTACAAAAAGCTTAGTTAATAATACACAACATCTTTCAAAAAGTAGGTTCAATGGCAAAAGTACGAATGGCACCTCCCATACGAACACACTTGAAATCTGTTTATTTGTAGAACGGTTACTGTAATAACAATTAAATTTAGTATAAAATGCTTTGTTATCAATACACAAGATCTGTTTAGAGAAATTTTACTAATTTTATTTCGATTGGGGTAACAAAGCGCACCGGGTTAAGCAAGTGTTCTTTAAATCGAAATGAATTGGATGTAAAATCGAACAAATTTTGAAAACTATCCTGTACAGAAAGTTCATAAGAATATTCTTCTTTGTATACCTCCTACTTTGAGCTCCAATTATCTTTACAAGAACAGCTCTTAAAAACAGGAAAGACTGCAAGTCAGTGTTAAAATAATTGATATCAAAATCTCGTTCGAATTCAATTCTACTTCATATATTTTAAATATTTACTGTTTTTTTTGAGCATTCGGAAGGTTAGATATCATTATCACAACTTTATTTATTTTGTCTGAAACTATGGTCACACAAATATTTTACACACTACACGTAAACACTACTTTGATCAAAAATTTGTTGAATAGAATATGTTTGATTAAAAATCTATTTATTACATTCTATAACGATATAGAACTAGAATTTTAAAGATCGAGTGACAAAGTGAGTAGTCAAGTTTTTGTTTTGGAATTTTATGGTGAATCGAAATTTACTTTACCCTCTAGATGACATTTGTTTGCCGTGTCATATTTATTAGTCTAACGTTTTTTTTTTAGAAGACCTGTTAAAAAATTTATAGTTGAAATTGTCCAATTCTTTTAGGTAAGCCAAACATGTAAAGTGACTCGAGAAATAAAATCCAAGTTAAAAAATTAAGTCGTTGGTTAAACCTAGTATTTAGAGTCACAAAAAAAAGCCAGAGCAGCATTTGGACGTCTTAGCAAAATATGGCGTTGTTCACAGATTTCACGACATACAAAAATAGGAATTTTTAACGCTTGTGTGAAGTTTTCGCTCCTGTACGGAAGCGAAACCTGGCTGATGTCAAACAAACTAGCTCAAAGACAGCAAGTACTCATTAATAAATATATAGAATCGTTTGTCCTTTTACAATATTGAACGTAAAATTGTGAAGAATATAGCATACGGAGCCAATAACCTTCCAAATATCGAAAGGGAAATAGACATGGATGGGTCTTTCATTGCGAATACCTAGAACTAATGTCAGAAGGACATATATGGCTGTCTTGGAATCCCCAAGGTAGTCCACGTCTAGGACGCTTGGTAAATACCTGGAAAACATTTGGCGAAACTAAATCTTTAAGCTATAATAAAATTAAATATAAATCTTTTATAGAAGCCTAATGTACCAAGTGGAATGAGTAAAGGAAAACAAATACTACAACCTGTAACATCGAAAGCAGCATTTTATAACCACTATATTATTAAATCCAGTTTGTTCCCGACATTTACTTCAAGGGAATGATTTTTAACATCTAAGTGTGCATATAGAAGTTTAAAATAAACGTGAAGGAAAACTAGATTTTAGATTTTCTAGGAATAGGCTTGAAAAAAATTGGCAGGTTTAAATTTTATGTACAAAAACATTAACTTCTCCACAGGGTAATACTTGGAAACATTATGACTGATGAGCTTGGCAGACTTAACACTATACTCCGGCTTTCCCTGGCATTGGGGTACCTCTGCTCTCCCGTAATCGCTAACTTCGGCGATCAACTTTCGATACTGATGATACCAGATGGACTAAAACACTGATTGCAGGAATGCCAAGAAATCGATGAACAAAAGTTTCTTATAACACTGACTTTAAGGTAGGCATGCACAGTGCCTGGGAGCCGGTCAATACGAGTACTGTGGAGCTACGATGACGAAAATGAGGAGGGGAATGAAGAACAGTTTCACTGTCACTGTCTTGCACTGGCGAGAGAGCGACTAGCCGAAATGGGGTATGTATGATATTTCTGGCGTTGTACTGGAGTGCATTTGAAACTTCGTTAGTCCCCATTTACATTATACGATTTTTGTTGTTGCGATTCTTACCTTATAGGCGAGAGGGGAGATAGGAATTAAAAGGGGTACACAAGCAAGTGTACTCTTATGGTGTTTTCTTTTCTGACAATAATGTTCCATATATGCTACCATTCGTGCGGGTTTTTGTTCCATTCTAAAAATATATGCAAAAATGTGAGAAGTTGTCGTTTTCCTTTCTAAACATGTTGCAACAATAAATGGCAAATTTGTTCCATTTCTTACCCGCAGTTATAACTGAGTGTGAGATAATACCCTTTTTTGCATCTGCGTAAAGTACTTTTTTATGCAAGCAAGTATTTTTTTCTTGTGTTTGCGGACAATTTACGTTATATTGAGATTTTTAGTTATATTATGATGGATATAAAAACTTTTTGTTTTTCGTTTGTTTTACTTTTATTTAATAATTATATATTTTTTTGTCGCAAAATTTTTAACAACAGCTGACATTAATTATTGAAAATCAGTGCTGTTAACGCTTATTGGAATTGTAAGAAAATTTAATGTTGAAAATTGCTACAAGCGTGGTGAATACCGCTTTTAGTACAAACTTTGCATTCAATATTTAACACGCTAAATACACATTAGTGTTGAGTGTAAAACGTAGCTATTATTTTGTTCCATTGTAATTTAGAAAAATGTATCACTTTGTAAGGGTTCGTGTAACCTAATAAATATATTACACAACCATAATGCATCATTATTTTTTAGAAAAGAAAACACCATTAGATTCGTTTTGTTCGCTCATTTGTTTTCTCATTTGACGAAAAATGTATTTAAGCTCGGTGGCACAGAAAAAGTTGTAACGACAAAAATTGAACAATGTAAATATCAGACCGACTCCAAAGAAGAAACGACAAAAAACGTATAATGTAAATAGGGACTTAGAAGTTCGGGTAAGTTTTTCGGTTCTTTTGGGGATGACATTTTTGTATCACAAGACATAATTCAAGGTGTATTGGAGAAGTACTGAGTATTATTTCAACCTAACGAAATCTATTAACTACTTCATCAAATATTATTGTTTAAAGCTCCCATATAGGACTCGTTCCCTTGAATTATTATAACTCTTAAAATTTTCCCTATTACCGATTTTTCAATTGACTTTTAAATAAAAAAAAAAAAATGGGAGAATTTCTTAATTTGGTTTTTAAATTCGAAATGGGGCCAATTTCTGTATTTCGAGTTAAGAAATTAAAAATAAATCTTGAAATTCGAGAAATTCGGTAATTTTGATTTTGGTATTGGAAATCTGAAAAAGGGGTTACTGCTGGAAATGATTTAAACTAAAAAATAAAAATAAAACAAAAAATATTAAGAATAAAAAACACTTTTTGCATTTATTTTGGAACATTTTAAGTTTGTGGTTTCTTTTTATTATTAAAAAATAAGTAAATAAATTACACAAAAATTAAATAAAACATAAATTTACACTTAAAAAAAAATTAACTTAAAATGTACATCGAATCGTTGATTTAGATCTAAATAAATAAACTTATTAAAAATCATATAAATTTAAATTAATGTAATAATATTTATAAATCTATTATGATTAGAAATGTTATTAAAATGATTGATGATATTTCGTTGTTTGCTATTTATTGCTCAAGTTTTACTAGATAATGATCAATTTCTTTTTCTTTTTTTTTACTTTGAAAATAAAGTTTAAAAAGAAAATTAATTTTATAGGAAAAATAGTTTAATACAAAATTTACAAAGAAAGTTTTGTTTAAAACAAATACAGAAATAGACAAAAGGACAGTGAGACACCTTTCGCACACGTAAAGTTTAGTTTGCAAAGTCTTGAATTTGTTGTTGTAGAGAATGACAAAAAGAATAGGGGTGAGTACAGACTCACTGAGTGCAGATTTGAATGTACTAGCAAAGTTGCTTTGTTCTTGGTTCGTGGCTTATATATTGTTGTTGTAACAGATTTGATGTTATCTACAGTTCTTTCCTGCAGCTGTTGCTGAGTTGACAACTTTTCACTGAGTAAGACTCGCATCATTTCGATGCGATGATCCAATTGTCGTACGAACGCGTTTACATACTTGTTGCATGAATTTGTCTGCCAGTTTAATTTGTCAAACAACAACAAAAGAGTACAAAGTAAACTTTGCGTTTGAAATAGGAGGCTTACGAAACATTTATTTACCGATTAGAATAATTTGTTTTGTGAATTTATTCTTTTTAGCTTTTTAGAGTTTAGCTGAATTTATAAATTAAAATTTTCTACTAATCACTAATGGCGTTATAATTTCTGGTTTTTAGGTTTTTTTTTATCAAAAAAACCATAAAAACTAATAATTTTCTTTCTTGAATTAAAAAAAAATATTATTTAATGACTTTATTAATAATAATAATAATTTAAAACTAACCTACTAAAACTAATGCGTCTTTAAGTATCTAAAATTTAAGTTAAATTGTTTCGGTTTGTATTAAAATTCTAATTAAAAAAAAAAAAAATTGTAATAATATTAACTTTATATTTTTAAGTGAAAATATTGTTTCAGGAACAAATCTATGTTTCGTTTTTTATCTTTTAATTATTAATCGAATCTAATTAAACTTTATACAACTTATTTTTAGCTAAAAAAAAAAAAAAAAAATTTTGTATTTTCTTTATTACAGAATTATTTATATATAATTTTGAATTTCTGTGTTTTTTTATTATTCTTCAAAACGATCGCCTAATTTAATGATATTTTTTGTTTGAGATTATATAACTATTTTTGTTGTTTTTTTTTATTAAAGAGTACATATCTACTACTTTTTCGGTAATTTCTAATTAATAATTTTTTGTTTTATATTTTTATTAGCACCTTGCTTTTATTTGTTGTTATATTACTTTTTCCTGGTTTAAATTTATTTCAATTTATTTCTTTGCTGTTTGATTTTCTGTTTAATGTCTACCTCGTCATGGCTTACTAATATTTTTCTTCGGGTGTCTGTCAATTTTATGTGGTTGTGATATTTAAATGTTTTCTGTTGTTCTTTTATTGTATCTAAAATCTTGGCAGTGTTTTATATTTTGATCTAGTTTTATTGTTTATTTTTCTATGTCTGACTACGAAAATTTCCATTAACATCGTAGAAAAAATTATTTTTTTTGTAAAAAAAAAAAAAAAAAAAAAATAAATAAAAGTGCAAAAAGTTTCAAAGAAATGGGGTAAGAAATTATTCGAATGTCTTAAACTCTCAATCAATGGCTTAAAAATATATATACATACATACGTTATTATTCCGCAACGTCGTTTAGTTTGACTTCAGTGGATCCAGGTTGACTTGGAGATTGGCTTCACGTTATTGACGAACTTAGATATCAGTTATATTTCAAGTAATGTGCTAATGATAATGCTGGAACTTTGTTTGAAGATATTATCTTATATACTCGTTAGTTGAATTTACATTTCGCTCGGCAACTTATTTACGCAGCAGTTAGTCGTTGTTCGGTAAAGTTATAATATATTCAAGTTTAGAACTTTTTGAAACATTTTAATTAAATTTACATCTTCCGTTTACTTTAACGATTGGTTACATTAAAATTTTTCTTTTTTTTTTAAAGACGTTTGCGTTTATAAGCTTTAACGAATTATACAATTAATGAGAACTAATTTATAGGTTATAGGAATTAAGTTATGCTGCAATTACACTAAATTATATAAATCTTAAAGGTGTGATAAATTTCTAAACTCCACTTATTTTAACTTAATGTCACAGAAAAAACACTTTTTTTATAAGGTCCCCTCCAACAAAACAATTTTTAACGAAAACGAATAACTTTAACCGACTTTTGAGTAAATTAACCTTGAATCAAAAAGCCACAAACATATTATGGTTGTCTCTGAATATTATAATACACAGTAAGATTGTTTTTCAACCATAGCATGTTTCCCTTGGAAAGGAAGAAAATATTATTGATAATTAAAACCATACAATTATTAGCTGTTAAAAAATTATTGTTATAAACATATTTGGAGACAACCATATTATGGCATCTTGATTAACCATGAGACTGTTGCCGTTGACAACAATATGGTTAGGCTAACAATAACATCAGTTCGAGGTGACCATATAGAGAAATAAGTTTTACATGCGTGTACGAATTTAAAATTTCCATGGTGTTTTTATTTACAAAAACCCTTTGTCGTTAATACAGTATATCGGATTTCAGAGAAATGCACAAGAGAAAATATAAAAAGAGATTTCTTGTTAAATTCTATCTTATGTTTTGTGTTTTTGAGAAAACTTTTCTGTCCAAGATAATTGTTAAGAAATCTAACAGGAGAAATTTATACTTTAGTAAAGAGCTCGGTCAAAGGAAAATATTTACCCAGCATGACATAGTCCATGTGCTAAAGGTTCTGTAACTTAAAGTCAACATGACGGTTAGTTATGTAGGTAAATCTACATTGAAGTACTATTGTGTCTTATTTCAAATAGAAACGCTTCTGAAGTGCCAAACAGACGCAAAAAAAATATTTGATAAGCACCAAGTCGAATTCATTTTTCAGGTGGCGTTGAAAGCACAGCTGTGCTACTTTTTTTTTAAATTAGAGAGAGGAATATCAAAAGTTACTTGTGTTTTTGACATATCGGCCAACGAAAGCAGCAACAAAATACATTGTTGTGTTTTTGGTGTTGTTACTTGTTATAGTATCGACACCACCGTTTAGATGAATTCGCCTTGATAAGCACTTTATAATTTATTTTACTTAATTTATTAATTTAGTTTGCTTTATAATAATTTAAATTATTATTGAAACAAAAGACGGAACTTTTCAATAATTTTTTTCAAAGATTCAAGCCTAAGACTAACAGGCGATACAGGCACTCATAAGCAGATTGTTGGCGAAGAATCTGAAAATATTTCGTCCGAACATCATATCGAACAGAGACTTGTAGGAAAAACACCCAATCAAATAGAAATAGCCAAAAGGAATCGGAGTTAGATATGTGCAAACAGATTTACATGAGCACCTGTCCATTGTGTGACCATTCATGCATTTACCAAATACCCCGTGTGCGGCCGGATATCCGTCTATTCCAGAAAGGCATATTTTCATTAGAAAAGCAAGGCTTCCGTAAAGACAATCCTTCTGGAGAACTGGAAACATTTCTTGCAAGATGTGTCAAGAAATCAAAGACTTCAAGAGCCCTTTAATTTTGGATATTTGTAGCATGCTTGGTAAGCATCCACCTTATTCACCCGGGAGAATGTAATACCAAAAAGTTAAATATCCTTGAGATAATCCCTACACCACCGGGGCGAATTGGATTTGTTTTATTTAAAAAATACCAAATAATGTCATAGCAAAGATGTCTTTTGAATTGAATCCTCAGGGAAGCAGAGAAGACAAATGGAATCCCATTTAAAATTGACATAATGTGTATCGAGATAAAGTCGATTGCACAACAAAGACCACTATGGAGAAATTTTGGTAGGGCCCTGGAACTATATCCGTCAATATGAATATGTATAAGCATATCAATAACTGAATTTACGACAAGGGAAATCGTTTACCCCTCTTAAAGCACTATAAGCAAAAATATTTCATACTATTTTGGTAAAACTCAGATAAAAGCCAAACCTTTTTTTAATTAATCTTTCCAAAATTATTTCAAATTAAAACTAAATTTTTCTTTAGCTGTTCTTAACAAATTCATTAGTCTTAAAATCAATCCCTATTTGTATCTGTGTGACATGTTTATATGTAGTATTTGCGGGAAAATGAAAACTATTCATTAATTTAATGAATTTAAGGATATTTTAATTGATTTTCCTAATTGGTCTCTCTAAATTTCATTTGTGGGAATGAATATGCTGGTTGTTTTATTAATTCGCTAAAAATGTATGCATTTTTGGACGGATATTAAATATATAATATTTATTTTTTGTTATTGAGTTTAATTGGTTTTGGTTTTTAATGAATAAATTTCATTTCATTGTGAACATGTTTTATGAGTGTTTTTCTCAATTATTAGTAAAATAGAAAAAGTAATATAACTACAAATAATTGCTTATGTTTTTTTTTTAAATTTTTAATATAATTTGTAACTAATTTTTAATAAAAAAAAAGTTCTGTACATTTTTTTGTTTCTGTTTCTGATTTTAATAATAATGAGATTATTGTTGTTTTTGTTTTTAATATTTAAAAAGGGGAGTATTTTTGTGTTTTTTTTTCGTCTTAATTTGTATACCTTTAACTATTGATAGAGTAGTAATGATTCTAATGATTTTTAATGAATTTGGTTTCTCGTTATTTTTCTTTTAAAAAAGGTATTTTTAATACTATTTTTAATGGTTAGTTTCGCTTTTGAGTGTGTGTTTCTGTAGATGGTGTAATTTTTGTGTTGAATATGATATTGACTTTTGTTTTAATTTTATTTTTAAAAAAATTACATTTTATTATAATTTTTCACTTTCGTTTTTTGAATGGTTATTAGATGATGCGCGCTATTTTTTTTTTTTTTTTGTTGTTTTTATAGGTTTTGAATTTTCTTTTTTGTGTTTTTTAATTATAAAATTTAAATTTAAAGGATGCTGTTTTCGGTTTGTTGTTGTTGTTGATATTTTCGTTTATCTTAAAGGGTATTTTTTTTTTTTTGGTTTTGTTGAAGAGAGGGCGTTATGTCTTGATGTTCGTTGAGTAAAACATGATTTTTGTGTTCTATATTTGAATTGAGGCCTAATTTTTATGTGAATTATTTTTTTAGATTTTTTTTTAAGAGATTTTTTAAAGAGTTTTATATAAAAAAAGGATTTTGTTTGTCTTAATTTAGTTAAATAAATGAACACTTTGTTGTTGTTGTTTCTTCATTTGTTATTGTGATGTCATTTTTGTTGTTTGCTAGTTGGGGTTTTTTGTTTTTTCTATTCGTTATGCGTTTTTGTCCAATACAAAAATGCAATTATACACAGGTTGTTGTCTCCAATTTTTTTTTAGATTTTTTAAGATTTTTTTCCATTTAAGCTTAAGGTTCTATCATGATTATAAAGTGTTAAACTACACAAAGCAGCAAGAGCCAGTGTTTTAGAAAATGTCGATGGCATATATAAATGATGTGAATTCAATTCAATTCAATCCAATTTGATTTCTAAACCTTTACGATTTTGGAGTTCTAAACTTTGAAACTAGTCATGATTGTATGATGATGATGTTAATAATTTTTTCTTCTGATTGATCTTATAACTATTTGTTTGTTGGTTGGTTTAATTGTGTTATATTATTTTACAAATTGTCCTGAAAAAAATTCAAGACAATTGCATTTTATTATCAATCCTTAGCTTAAAGACTTAAAAAAACAAAAAAAACTTCTTCTCTTTTTGTTCACTGTTTTGTGGGCTAAAGGTGCAACGACTGTCTGTCTCATGAGGATGATGGAGATGATGTTTGACTTATGACGAGCGATGATGTCCTTGGTAATTGTGCGTCTGCATTAATTTCAATAGTAGTCCATTTTACTTTGGTTATCCATTATTCCATATTTTATTATGGCATTCGTTTTATTTCTTTGCTTGGACTAGTTTTCCATATTGATTTGATGATATACATATATATATTTTTTTTTAAGTTGGCGGTTGTGGTGATGGTGTTTTACATATAAATTGCTAATAAAAAGCAAAATTGGCAGCATTTTGTTTTTTTTTTAGTTTTTATATATATTTTTTTTTGGTATTTTTTGGAGTTTTTATTTGTTTTTTTTTTTGGTTGTTTCATTTGAAGTTTTACTGTTTTTTTAGATGGAGACAACGTTTTGCATTTTGTATGGTTCCTAATACTCCCAATATCATGCATCTTGAATTTCGCCCTTTAGTCCAGGCACCCTGTGGTGTTGGTTATGTCCTAAACGATTGGCTAAGTCCTGTACAACATCTCGAAATATAACCGTATCTATGTTTTCGCCTAATAAATACAATAAAAACCAATCGCCCATCTTTGAACGACGAACAATAATTTCTATAGCGTCTCGACGCACTAACCTGTAAAGAGAACATTTAACAAAAAAAAAAAAAAAAATTAGTTTACAGAAATTATTGGAATCATAACAAACGACTAATAACGAAGTTATTTGTGGAGAGAACGACTAGTGAAGGCGACCTATTTTTTTTTTAGCAATTTTCTCTGCGCCCATAAAATATTAACGCTTCTCCTTATTGAGTTGTCTGAACTGCTTCGTATGGCTTATTTTAACACTAGTTAAGGCCCAACTATATTATGCTTAAGTTGGCTAAGGCAACTTTGTGAATACTTGTTAAGCTTATGTGTCAAATTATATTGAACTTCAGGAAACTTTTTGTTACGTTTTATTTAAACTGTCATTTACTTAAGCAAAGTGCGGAGCTTATCGCACATTCCGTACGAAATCAGGGGCCTAATTCTGGCAGTCGATCGAGTACTTTCGCGATTCGAAACCAATTTTATTTCCGCTGATACTGAACGAATTGAAATTATTTTTTTAGTATTGTAAAACTCAAATTAATGCTTTATAACACTGAAAAAATAACTCCGAATCGTTCAGTATTGACTGAAATAATTAAATATTAAATTGCTTTCGAATCGAGAAAGTACTTGATCACGACTGCCATAATCAGGCCCCAGATCTTTATTTATTACACTGGTTTACAGCCAAAAAATACCTAGACAAGTTAATTGAGACCTCCTGAACACGAAAAACGCTGTAATTTTTTTCCCAAGTACCGTTTTTTAGATAACGGTACTTTTGTGTTTTTCGGTGTATGGTCCCACTCAAACCCTTGTGGAGCCCAACCAAAAAGTCCGATCGTAATAAATGGCATATCGTTGGAGAGGTAATTGAATGCCTTTTCCGTCGATATGCTGAAAATTTGATAAGAAATGGCTGAGTAATAGCACCTCAAAGTTCAAAATTTGCCTATTTTTTTACGTTTTTTTCAAAATTTTTAATTTTTATTTTGTTTTTTTTTCTACGTTATATTAAATATCTAGAATGTTTTATTTTTTAACCAAATATTATATTTAATTACCAACAAAAAGTCCAACCAAAAAGTTGAAAAAATCGTATGAAAAATAAAGTTTTTATTAAGGATTTTGTGGAACGGCGATATTTTCATATTCACACACTATATTCGGCGTCCATCAGTATTTAATAGAGTTGTCAATTATTCGCCTTTCAACTTTGTTCGAATAATTCATAGAAATGTTTTTGTTCGTTCGATCGAACGATTAAATCTAAAAAATTATTCGATTAATCGATGAGAATAACGAATAAAAAATATTATTACAAAAAATTTACATATTTTAAATTGATACCATTCCGTTCCATTCATCTACAACTATCTTCTTTTATGATTGCTTGTCAAATATTTGTTTAATAAGAACATAAAATACTTTTTTTAAATACTATGAGTACTTTACACGCTTTTTGCTTACTAAACATTGAGATTAATTACAATCAGGGCTATGGCTACAATATCTTTTAACTTTTCTAAATTTTTTTTAAAGGGTGGTCCAACCATAATGAACGATGCTAATTGTGAGTCGCACTTTATTGTCAATTTTATTGAAAAACTTAATTTGACATTTCTCTGTTTTAGTGTTTGACAAATTTAACCATGGAAAGGTACACAATTGAGCAGCGCGTTATGTTTGTTGAAGACTTTTACGAAAATGGGTGTTCCAATCCAAACGCATTTCGGGCACTTCGTGGTTTTATTGGTCAGCATAATAGACTAAATGTGTCCACAATCGGGTGAATTGTACGGTAATTTCAGCAAACCGGGTCTGTAGGAAATGTGAAAACAACTGTGCATGCACGCGCAGCTCTTTGATGGCCTAGTGGCGTCATCAAGCCGCATTGCTTCGACAATGGTGTTAGATATCACGACATGATAACGGACTTCTTGTAGCCAGAAATTGAGGATATGAACATGGAAGATATGTGGTTCCAGCTCTTTTGCGCGAAAAATTCAATGGTCGTGTTAAAAGAAAAATTGTACGTCAATAAGCCAAGAACAATTCAAGAGCTAAAGGATAAGATAATTCAGCACATTAACGATATAGAACCTTCATTTTGTCTTAGAACCATTGAAAATATGGGCCATCGGAAAGAGGTATGCCACTGTAGCCGTGGCGAACATTTGGCCGATATTTTGCTTCAAACATAATTGTTATAGATCTTTCTATAAAAAAAAAAATATTCTCTGAAAACTTTATGCTTTATTTACAATTAACATCGTGCGTTTTGGTTGCACCGCCCTTTATAAACGTATCAGAATAAATCAAATTCTAAGCTTTTATTTATTTTTTAATAAAAAAAATTATTCGATTAATCGACATTAATTAATCGATTTATTCGTTATTCGAAAATCGCCGTTTTAAAACTAATCGAACAAGAGTTTGGTTTTGTTTGATCGATTAATCGAATTATTCTTAATCGGCTGACAACTCTAGTATTTAACAAAAAACGGAATTTGATATAAGATGAAAATATTGGCGTTCCACAAAATCCTTAATAAAAACTTTATTTTACATCCGATTTTTTTAAACTTTTTGGTTGGGCTCCACAAGGGTTTGAGTGGGACCCTACACCGAAAAAGACAAAAGTACCGTTATTTAAAAAACGATACTTAGGAAAAAAAATTACAGCATTTTTCGTGTTCAGGAGGTCCCAATTAGCTTGTCTAGGCATGTGGCGTTCTTGGTACTTTTCCAAACTAAAAATTTGTAAAGCAGTGTTATCTATCTAATATATGTATGTACATTAGGGTGGCCGTTATTTTCTTTTTTTTGATTTCTTATATTCTCCCCCCCCAAATCGGTTCAGTTTTATGTAAAAAAAAATACAAAAAAATTTCGTAGCGATAAGTTGTGTTTTAGGGGGGGCGTCCGCCCCTCAAAGTTTGCCATCAAGCCATTTATTCAAATGTAATTTGTTTGCATAAGACTATCTCTTAAAAACAACATTTTACAAGAACATGATATATGGCAATATTTTAGCTCTTTTAGTCAACAACATTAGCCTCGAAGAAAGTTTTTTGCTAAAATTAATATTTAAGAAAATAACAACAAAATTCCAAACATTTTATATACGTTTTATATATATAAAAGAGGGATTTAATGTCAAGTGAACTAATTTTGAAATCGAAATCTTTCGATTTGGATGAAAATTGCACCACCGTTAGTCCCATTGAATAGTAGTTCAGACACAAATTTTCAACAAGATCGGTCAAAAAGTTTCTGAGTTTGGGAGGGTCAAAGTTTGAAATTTTGGCCATACAGGTGTTCTTTCACATCCATGTAACTTATTACCAATTGGGGTTAGCAAAATTTGTCTCAAGCAGCTTAGATAGCTATTTGATCAATCTTTAAAAAAAAATTTTTTTTGTTTTTTTTTTGAATTTTTTAAAATTTTTTTTTTAAATTTACAACTTGGCAAAAAAAAAAAAAGTTTTAAATATAAAAAAAATATGTTAAAAAATTTTTTAAAAAAACCAAAAATTTTTTTTTAAAAAGATTGATTAAATAGCTATCTAAGCTGCTTGAGACAAATTTTGCTAACCCCAATTGGTAATAAGTTACATGGATGTGAAAGAACACCTGTATGGCCAAAATTTCAAACTTTGACCCTCCCAAACTCAGAAACTTTTTGACCGATCTTGTTGAAAATTTGTGTCTGAACTACTATTCAATGGGACTAACGGTGGTGTAAATTTCATCCAAATCGAAAGATTTTGATTTCAAAATTAGTTCACTTGACATTAAATCCCTCTTTTATATATATAAAACGTATATAAAATGTTTGGAATTTTGTTGTTATTTTCTTAATTATTTTCTTAAATATTAATTTTAGCAAAAAACTTTCTTCGAGGCTAATGTTGTTGACTAGAAGAGCTAAAATATTGCCATATACCATGTTCTTGTAAAATGTTGTTTTTAAGAGATAGTCATATGCAAACAAATTACATTTGAATAAATGGCTTGGTGGCAAACTTTGAGGGGCCGACGCCCCCCCTAAAACACAACTTATCGCTACGAAATTTTTTTGTATTTTTTTTTACATAAAACTGAACCGATTTGGGAGGGGAGAATATAAGAAATCAAAAAAAAAAAGTTCTCCATACAACTAACGGCCACGCTAATGTACATATATAAAAATAAGTTGTCCTATGTTCGTGATCTTATAACTCGGAAACCATTCAACCGATTTTTAAACGAGTAGATGCGTTGGAAGGATCTAATTTCTCTGATGGTCCCTATAGGTGGCGCTGTTGTCGTGATATTTGAATTTATTTTTATTGATGGTAGATAGCGCTGGGGTCAAGTTATTAACAAAATTCTCCAGTATTTAATGTTTTATTTTTATGTAGAAAATCCCGAGCAGCGCCGGTACCAAACAGCTAGTACGTATGTATAATAAATAATATAATATATTAATGAATTTGAGAGACTTTTCGTTAATTTTTGACAGTTGCTTAAGATTGCTCATGCATATTATTTATTCGAGTTACCTCTTTGAAAGGAGAGGCTTGATTTGATGACCATTTTTTCGGAAATTTTTTGGACCTCAGTAAGGGCTTCTTAGAGCCTTCGTTTCCAATCGGTGTTCTATGACTAAATTAATGATTATAAACTTGTTTGGATGAAGTTTGATAAATATACATAATGCACTCTTAAACTGAAGCTTCTAGCCACGGCAAGCCATAAAACTGACAAAAGTCGAAAGCCTAAATCAAACAGTTTTCGACATCGATATTATTGAAAACGATATCAAACTTCACACCCAAGGGTATTAGAATAACAAGAAAGAAGTTTGAAAAGTTAATTGGATTTAATATTAATTTGAGTTTGAATTTAATGCGGTTTGGTGTAAATAAATTTCTTCTAAAAACTTTAAGAAAACCCACATTCTTTTTAAATAACCGGTATAATGTAAATGTAACTAAAAACTTTGCTAACTTAAAAAAATTATTAGAGTTTTAAATTTTTTACTTACCTAAATCGCATACGAAATAAGTACACCCTCATACGTGGTGAAAATATAATAACCACCCTGTATATCAGCGTTAATAATGTTAATAGTGTTAATAATATAAACCAAAACCAAAGAAAAATATAGATTTTTTCATTAACAACATTTAATGGCAATATGCATATGGCATCATGTTTTTCCACCTTTAGAAAAAGAATTTAAATAGAAAAATTAAAATCCATCTTGAGGCAGATTAGAATGTCCATTATATTAAACTTACCTCCCCACTAGAACCATATTTAAAAAATGTACATTTGGTCATTCTAGGGAATATATAAATCATGGGGTCCATGCGATCCTCTTGATCGTCTTCCATATACTTTATCACTTCTAAGCCAAATGTCATAAATTCGCCATCGAAAAATCGATTCATAAGAAACATTTGACCTTTAAATCAAATTAGAAAATAAACAAAAAATAAACATAAATTTACTTAAAAAATTATATAAATTTTGTTGTACAAATTTTGTCTTCAACGTCTTTAATGTCCTTCTTGCCTTCATGCTAATGATCTATTAATATTTCTATTGTTTTAAAACAAATTAAGTTCCTTTTTTAAATCTATTTACTTTTAAAACCCACATGATCTTTAAAATATTAACACATGTTAATCAATAATTATATTAACTGCCCCATTAAATATTTAAAAGATCACATGGAAAGAAAAGTAGAATAAGAATGAAATAAAAAAAAAAAAAAACGAAATAAAATTAAACGAAATACAATAGAAATTATTAGTAGATCTTTAGAATCCCACAGATTTTCACATAATTTACAATAAATAAACAATTAAAAAGATAAACATGATGATGTGCTAAAAATTCTCTTTTAATACACATAAATTCATCAATTCAAAATTTTTTTTATTTCCAATATTATTTTAATTTAAAAATTTAAAACATTTTTTGTAGTGTGAGTAACAAATTTGTGCCAATTTCGCTGATTAGTCCTTTTAACGTTTTAATTTATTTTTGTTTAATACAATTTTTAGCTTTTATTGTTAAGTAAACAAAACAAAATCAATTAAATTGTATATTTTCTTAAATGTGCATTCATTTGCAAGTTCTGGTGTAGTGTCCTTATGAAGCGATAAATCAATAAAAAATAGGCAAATTTATATGCATTTTGTGATGCTGTTGTTGTGCTAGTAAACTGTTTAAAGAACCTTTTGTAAACTTAAAGAAGAAAGTGCTATTAGTATAAAATAATTTATCCTTCAATTGTTTTTTAAGGTGCATTAATTAATATAATGAAATTTATAATAAAAAAATACAAATTACTTTATTTAGTTAAAAGTACAAAAAGATGTTATAGACTTAAGTTAAATCTACATTTATAAGAAGGTTGCTTGCATTTTCATATTTTCTAAACGAAAACTATGCAATTTTTTTCAAGGTTCCCTTTTTTCACTTAATTTTATAAATAAATATTAAAAGAATTGTTCTATTGAGTTTTGTTTAATTTTTAAGTAAATTTCAATATAATTAAGAAATACACGATGATATGCTAAAGATGATTTTTTATGATTTCCCTATTTTCGATCTTGGGACCTAAGCTGGAGTCATCACTTGATTCTCAACACGCAGAGAAAAATAAAAATATATTAATGAACATTTTCTACAAATTGTGGTTGATTTAATCATATTATTGTCACCGGCAGCCATATTATGGATAAAAAAGCCCTCCGCCACGAAGCCACAACCATTATGGTTACCTCTAAACATCCCACCAAAAAAATGGTAATGACTTGCAATTACTGAACTTTTTACTTATTAATGACTACTTCATACCATCTGCATTACAAAGAAGAAGTTTAGTAATGGCTGACATATAATCTGATACATACTTGTATATATATAATTGATTAATAAAATACATCAAAGGTTTTATTTATTCAAATCTTATACAAACTGATTTTCAATATTTGATCTTACAATTTCTTTTTTTTATTTGTTATAAATGAATAACAACTTGTAATAGATATGAATATGAAAAATTAAAATACTTTATTCATTTTGATACGTATTTTTAAATTAAAAATTTTAATAAGAACTGCACTACCTAATCAACAAAACGATATCATAACGATATCATCTAAGGCCGGGTTTTTGAGATGTGGATTAAGTTAAAACTAAGTTTAACGTAGTCTGAAACTCGCATATTTTCGGCGAAATGATTTTTTTTTTTAGTTTTTTATTAAAGACGAACATTTTAAGCAAAACAAAGCTGTTCCGTAAAAATTTTGTATGCAAACTTGGTAATGGCGGCACAAATTTGTTTTCAAATTAACTAAACCTAGTTTAACTGAGATCTCAAAAACCCAGCCTTAGTGACATAAACTACAATATACCCAGAAAGAAAAAAACACTCGGGATAAATCAAGTTTTTTATGATTACTTTAAGTACGAGTCGTAATCGAAAATTCAAGTACGATACGAATAACACGAAAACGTACTCAAAACATTCCTAAATGGGATAACTTCCGAAAATCAATCCCGGAATTTCTGAAAATAAGTATAAAATTCTTAACTCAAGTAAAAAAAAAGATTAAACTTTTGGTTGTATTTAACCCTCCGGCTTACGCATGTTTTAATTTTCTATACATATTGAAAATAGGTATGGCCAAGGATTAAAAAGTAAATTTGAACTATTGCTTCTCATTTAGTTTATATTTTTGGTTAAATATGTACATAAGATTTCTAAAGTAAAAACCATATTCGGCGTGATGTAGGTGTTCCATCATTCTGTAAGGTGTAATTAGGATAAGTAAATCAATCATGATGTGTTTTCCTTTCTAATTTCTTTTTTGCTTTTTTCAAGCACGAATTCAGGATAAAATCAACCTTATAATATTTGAATCAAGCTCATTTTGAGATTGAATGAATATTAGTTTTATTACCTAAATCAATCTCATTTTCGGATTATTTTAAGTACGAATTCGGATTTAAACAATTTTACAATTCTTGAATCAAGCTCACTTTGGGATTGATTCCATTTAATTTTAGTTTTACTTAAATCAATCTCATTTTCGGATTACGAAATCGTGATTGAATATGGATAATTGAAGTATTTTGTGATTGAAAATCCGTACCTGAATCAATCTTTCTGTACTTGATTCAAGAAAATCCGTACTCACCGAACTATTAATACCGCTCCGGATTGATTTGAGTACGGATTGATTGATTTTTCTTTTGAGTGTATGATATCGATCTTGTTTCATAAACGATATAATTTAAATGGTACCTTTCCTTGAAAATATCATATCGTTCTCTAGTTTATTAGGTATGAATATGTCCATAATGCAGGGTAGTCAAATTTTGCATTTGAGAGTAAATTAAGTTAATAAAACTATTTTTTTTGGCAAATTCAGTTTTGTTGATACCACTGTGAAGTATCTATTTGTAAGCGAATGTGGTTATGACTTTTTAAACTCCCTATTTATAAGCGAGGGTGGTAAGTACTTGACTCCAATGAAATCACTGTGTTTAAATAATGAGTTAAATTGCCAATGTATAAGTAGTGAGGAGTAGTTATATTAGGTTTTTACCCAGCATATGGTTGCCGGTGACAACAAAATAGTTAAATTAACCATAATATGTTAAAAAAGTATTTGTTTAAGATAACTACATTAAAAATGTTTTTTTTTTTATATTGCTAGTCATTAGGGAGATCGATTATTCGACGTTTTTGATTTTAAAAATTTTTTTAGAAGGTTTCTTTTGTGCATTAAAAAATTTGTTGAAGAACTTTTTTTTATAATATGGAATTAAAAAAAAAATCACTCAAAAATGTCAAAGTTGCATTTTCACCAAAATATGCAAACACAAATCAATGCCATTTTAATGCAAATTTAATGATTCGGAAAGATAATTGGTCGATATCGTTCTTAGACTTCCGTCAAAAAACATTCATTTGCATGGAAATTGAATCCCTATTGATAACCATTACAAATAATCTTAAAATAATCACGATTACTTAAGATTGTCACAAAATTATCTAAAGTAATTACAAAATAAACATTTAATCAAACTACTTAAAATATACAAAATATCTTGAGCATTGAAAATAATGCAAATTGGTCCACTGTTTTGCCGAGCATTAAAAAATGTTTTCCGGAATTGGACTTTTGGCTTGATAGCGGTCCATGTGTTGCTAAACCAGAAAATTGGGCTTTAACAGTTTCTTTATACAAAGAGTGTTTGGTATCGGAAATAGTCTACAGCGGTCCATTATATCACCTTCACTCTATATACATAAAGTTTTTTGGAATGTTAGTTAACACACGGAATCAGGAAAGTCAAAAATAGATTTTACTTTTAATATTTTCTTTATACGAAGGGATTTGCGAAACCCTCATACAAATGTAGCCCCGGATTAGGGATTTGGTCTTTAGTGCAAATATTTTTTATTTATAAAGGCGTCGAATTTTCTGATAATTTTTTTCGAATACAGTAAAATTTTGGAATTTGAATTTATTGTTGGTTTCAGGATTTTTTTGTTTTGCTATTTTTCAAATTTTAGAGATTCTATTAAAAATTGAATTCCCAGTTTCAAAAATTTCTTAAAATCTTTGAGAGGAAACATTTAAGGGTTTCAGAGTTTATTGGGTTATTCGGATTTTGATTTTTTTTATTTGTCGGTATGTATATTCGAAATCAACGGTCACGTTATAAAAATCGCAAATCATATATATTATTTCTAAAGCACTTTTTTTTGTCGGTTGCAAATATCTCCCATACCACCGCATCAAATTTAATGAATGATATCTCATTTTAAAGCTTATTTCTAACACTAATGACGAAAAATAATTAGAAATTGAAAAATTAATATTTTCATTGATAAAAATTACGGTGCGAAATAGTCGCACGGGTCATCTAGTAAATATATATTAGGTAAGGTTTTGTAATGCAAGGTCTTCTAATCTTAGCACTAAATTTAAAACGTAATTAGGGACAAACAAATTACGGCACTTCCGTTCAAATATTATTAAAGAATCGATCGAATGTCGTAATTTGTCTACAGGTTTTGTTTCTAGCTTTGATGAGACTTTTATTTTAAACCTTATCCTGTATTCATGCGTCAACAATGCCCAAACAGGTTTTATCGCTTATTATTTTCAAAACCGGTCAATGAATTATTTGGAAATTTATGTATAATTATTTTTCTATTGAACAGTAAATATGTATAAAATATTTAATGTCAAGGCTTTTTCTGTCTGTACCAAAAAAGTTACACATTTTGTAAACATGGGTAAAACTTGACCAACACTATTCGTCAACACAAAATATTTAAACAAATGTTCACCCTGTAATAAATTTATGTAGAAATACTTTCGAAACTGGCGTTAAATGCATTGAATGTAAAAAAAAAAATAAACAGACAGCCATGATCTGACAATCGCACGATTTGAAATCGCAAAACGCCAGGTTTATTTTATTGTGTTTTGAAACTCGTGCTCGTATTGCTTTAGATCTGCCATGGTTTTTTTTTTTTAAATATTCTAGTTTCCTATCAAAATAATTTTTGGGAATACAAAATGTTTACCTTAAGCATACTACTCCAATTTAAAGTCGCCAAACTTCTTGTGAATGCGATTTACAGAACACCTATTTTGCGATTTCAAGTCAGAATCGCAAATGTTAAAGCTGTTATGATACTTGCTATTTTTTGTATTTTTTCTATATTAGAGAACAGTGGAAACATATTTGCATAGGAAAACTGACTAAGTGTAAAGAGTATGATTATATCATAAAAAATCTTTAAATGTCAAACATATATACATGTGTTATCGATAAATAATCTAAGACTGTCAAAAAAAAATACAAAAATTTTTAACTTAAAATTGACATTTCCAGATTAATTGTTAGCACTGTTGCCAACTTTTTTAGTTTTTGATCGAAAGTAGCGGGTTTTAACTTTTTTTTTTTTTTGCGATTTTTAGCTTTTTTGACGGGTTTTTGTGGGCAAAAAACGTGGGCAGTATTGTTTGTTTTGTTGACATTTTATTTTGGAATCACAAACAATTTTTTTTTAATAAACAATAAAATTTAATGCAAATAGTGGAAAATGCTGCGAATTACATCGGGGTATTTTCTTTAATTGAAAATTTATGATTTGAAATCCCATATGAAGGGCACCTGCTTTATTTCAATGTTCAAAAACAAAATAGTTTCATCTGCCCAAGCTTTTACCATTTTTTTTTGTTTTAGTCAAAGAAAAAAATAAACATGAGAAATGTCAATCAGAAAAAAGGGTTTGTTTATCAAATTGTTTTTCTTGTTATTTCTCGCATTTGTTGTTTCATTCAGTCAATCCTAACAAAATCCAATACAAAAAATAGCAAGTATCATAACACCTTAAGCGTTTTGCGATTGTCAGAACATGCCCGAGAGTCTACGAATGTTGTGTGAACTTTCTTTATTGGACAAAATTGACCCACAAGTAGCACATGCGTTCTATTTTTTTTGGCACAGGATAAGTGTTTAGGTTTTAAGTCCCTTGTGTTCTTATCATAAAACAAATTGGCAAAAGCCGCAAATAAAATAAATTTAAATATCTAAAATATACAAGTTTATGTAATTTTTGGTGAAAAATATGCAAATATAGATACATAAGAATTGTTAGATTCTTTGAATGTTTTAAAACAGATAAATATTTTGACTCTTTCATATATTTGCTAAATAACAGTATGTACAGCTATATTGGCCCTGAATAATGGTGACTATACATAGCGCCTGTGTCCCTACTTTCCGTATGAACTACAAATTTTATGGCAATCTGGAACTCTATCTATTTTAAATCACCAAGCACGCTGCATTTAATATAAATACAAAATTGGAATCAAAGCAGAAAAACCCCCAAAAATTAATTTACGATCAACAATTTTCAACAAACTTACAAAAAATACATAAATGTTCTACGGTTAATTATGTTTATTTACAAATTGGTTTTTTTCGTATACAGTTCAGTGGTCAGTTTATGAAAATTTAACATTAAATTTCATCGTGATTTGTTTATTTTGTTAATCAAGCAAATAACAAAAAAAAAAAAAAATCTTTTTTTTTTTATTTTGAAAAAATTTTTGTGTTTTAAATAACGAACAGTCTACAGCAATGCCTCTCAGAACGAAACAGATCAATAAACAAATCTATACGTGCAAACTATTGATGTATGTACAATAAACGATGCATATAAATACAAATCGACATACAGAATACGCACAGAAATTACTTTAAAACAGTATTGTATTTATTTACTTGAAAAACATTTGTCAATTTATTTGCTATTTTCCTCATTGTGTCTGTAATATAGAACTGTCCGTCCGTCCTTTCGTCTAATTTCATTTCTTTGTCTGTTTTTCTTAATTTGTATTTTTTATTCTTTTAATTTTTTTTCTTCTTATTTTATTTATTCGGAATGAAAAATAGTATTGAAATAATTACTTTTTTCGCATTTTGAAAATTCTAAAGAATTTTGTAGATATTTTTTTGATGTGAATAAAATTATTACTCACCTATCACATTTATGAGTGCTAATAACTCGCACACATAGTATCTGTACGCCCACCAGTTGTGATATCTGTAAAACAATAAGAAATTTCAGGTGGTTAATTTTTTTTTCTGATATATTATAAAACGGAAATGATATATTCTTTAAGGATTCCCATTAAATGTGATGACGACGACGATGATGAAATAATATTTTCGGAAGATACCAACCTTAGGTTTTCCCATAAATAATCTAAAAGTAATTTCTTTTTTTGTTTTTTCTCGGCTTCGGAACAGATTCCTATATCTAAGTCCATGATAAGTGCATGAATTTTGCCACCTTCCCAAGACTTCCACAGCCATCTTGGTGTATAAAATAATATTGCCTGAAATTAGAAAAGTGGGTAAAGTTTTGGTTTTAATTTAGTTTTTATATATTAGTTTTTTAAAATATATTATTTTTAAACAAAGGCTTTTATTCTCTTTATAAAATATAATTAATTATTAAGAACACT
This sequence comes from Pollenia angustigena, assembly GCA_930367215.1. Classification (NCBI taxonomy): domain Eukaryota; kingdom Metazoa; phylum Arthropoda; class Insecta; order Diptera; family Polleniidae; genus Pollenia; species Pollenia angustigena. Next base: position 174,439,014 of record OV884059.1, on the reverse strand, counting down.
GACTTATTTAGCAGTTCCGTTTCTATTCCCATTTAATTTATTATTTGCTTAATTCTTACCCCAGTGCCCATGTTCTGTAGCTCTCGCGTCGAGAAAGTTTTCGATTGAAATGTGTGAAATGAAACAAAAATGCCATAAATTGAAACAAACAGCTGTTTTTCTCACTTAACTGTGTCTGTAACTTTTTTTGGCGAGTACAAGCTGTCACGAAGGGAAATTACTAGCCAATTTACAGAAAAAGTGTGTCTGTAACATTTTGGTGAGAAAAGTTCCCGCTTTGAACTGTCAAATAAACTCACGAATAAAAATGGGGCGAGAAAAAATTTTAACACTAAAAAAAATTAAAAATGCAAAGAATAATAATAATAATAATAATATTTTATTCTTGGCACATTGTTTTATTATTTTGCTTTTAATATTTTTATAAAATATACGAATGTCTTCAAAGCTCGTTTGCAAACAACAAACATTAAAGTCGTTCTTTACACAATTCGGTATAACCGACGGTTGTGTTTTCGCCGCCGTCGTTGAAAAATTTTCAATTTAAGTAAATTTTGGTCGCCGTCAACGATATGTGTTACTGGCGTTCTGAACGTATGCAATGCCACATCGGCTTTGAGTGCAATATTATGACATTTATAACGTAACGACGTAATCTCTTTTGATAGTTTTCGACACGAGTTACAGACACACATTTTTCTCACTTTTCGAGAAACGATGGAATATTTTGTTTCACATCTTTTCGATGCAAGAAGTTCTCACTAAAGTTACAGAACATGGGTACAGGTCTACACTAAAGATAAATATCTCAGCAAGTTGGCAATAACGTCGGCAAAATAACCGAGCAATATTTCTTTTTGCACAGCTTATGGCCAAAGCCAGGGTTTAAAAAACTGCAGTCAAAACAAAAAAAAAACTGCTTTTTACACCCTCCAACGCAATTAGTTGTGAAGAGGGTATACTTAGTTTGTCATTCCGTGTGAAATTTTTTTATTATTTATCTCAGACTCCATAAAGTATATATATTCTGGGTCCTTGAGTTATTCCGTCGTCTGTTGAAAACACGATTACTTTCGAAAAACAGAAAAGAAATAAACAAACTTTGTGTTAAATCTTGTAGCTATCCTAAGCAGCTTGTGATTGAAATCCAGCAAAATCGGTTCAGTAGGATCAGAGCTATGAACCAAAATGTGAAACCACCACCTAAAAGCATGATAATTTTGTTACAAAAACTAACATAAATGGTGGAAAAATACACAGAATGATATAAGATTTTGCAAAAAATTCGTTTTATTCGACTGGAAATCACGCTGTAAAATTTCGTGAAGATCCGTCCATAATTTACCCTTGGCCCCATATAAGCACTACTCCCGGAAAACAGTGTAGTACGCCTAAAACTCACAGTTTTCTAGGACTAGAAATAAGACAATAAGGTTTTGTAAAGATCGGTCCATAATTTACCCTAGCCCCTATTTAAACTCTACTAAAGGACAACAGTTTAGTACGCCTACAATCATAATAACGCTATCATAACAATTTTTGGCTCGTCACAATTTTATAGGACTATAAAAAACACTGTGAGATTTCATGAGGATCGGTCCATAATTTACCCTAGGCTCCATACATAAATTTGGTACATCACAGTTTTATAGGACTAGAAATAAGACTATAAAATTTCATGAAGGTCGGTCCATATAATCCCACTCCCGGAAAATTTCTTGCAACTAAGTTTCATCCGAGTAAAAAACGTGCTCCAAAAGGAGCAAGTTTTTTGGATGAATTCATACCTCAAATCGCGTCAAACCTGCTGATGGGATGCCTGATTTTTGTATGGGGTGTTCCCGGTTTGGAGGACTATTTTCTGCTGACAATAAGCGCTTCTTTTAACATGCAAACAAAGCGCTCCTAGAGTGCTTTTTTAAGGGCTAACAATATTAACATATTCATTGATGTTTCGCTTTTACTTGTTTAAATGCTTTTTTTCAATCATTTTCGTAAAAACCCTCTTTGTTGTCAGCACTAAAATAGCAGCTTTTTTGTATGTTTTATTCGTTATCATTTACTGCTTTATAAGAGCTCTCTAATTGAAGCGCTTGAGTATGCGCTTTTTCTCTGTAGTGCTTCAAAAAACCCAAACTTTTTTTACTGGGATATGGCCAGAAAAAATGTTACGCAATTTTGTGATACACGGTCCATAATTTACCTTAGATCCCATATTTAGCAGCCTTATAAATTCCACTGTAAATGCTGAAACAAATTTCACCGCTGTTTTGAAATTTAGGTTTTTTAATACCAGAAATCACTTTGCAGGATTTTGAGTTGGTTGGTTCATAATTTACCATGGCTCCAATATAAATTTCACTCCTGAAAATCATTTAAGTTCAGCTTAAACTATGACTTATGATATTTTAATCAAGCTAGTACAAATTGCTAAAAAAAAGTCATAAAACTTTCTGATTTTGGTCAATAATTTAATAAAGGTCTAAACCGCAACCAATTTTAATGCAGATGTCTGTTTTTATAAAAATAAATTAATAATCAATAGACATTATATAGATATTAATCCTAAAACATTCGAACTGTCGGTGGAGGGTATCAAAAGGTCAGGCTTGATCGACCATACTTTACTTTTCTTTTATATTTATTTAAAACTTTTTTGAGACAAATTAGTTTTTGCAATTATTGATTAAATGGCTATAAATTATAGAAACACATAACATTCTGAAAATAAAAGTTATGTATTTACATTTCAAGTTTAACGTTTTTTAATTATGAGTATGTTTATATAAATTCAAATACATCATACACATATCGTCACCTAAAACGCAAAACGCTTTATCTAACATTTTTAAAATTTTACAGGAGAAGCAAAAACTATTTTAAATGATAAATCGCATTAAACTGTTTATAATATATTATTCTTGTAAAATCTACGAGTTGATAATTGAAAATGTTGTAAATTATGCAAACTTTTAGTCAGGCATTTAATCATTTACAATGTAATCTTTTAAGCAAATTTCGGTCGAAAGATTCCAACATTTTTTGTGGCATTTGTGTTAATGCAATACATCAGAATCAATTTAATTTTGGTTAGTTGGGGCGTTTTGAGTTTTAGGTAACGATATTCTTGTTGCCATTTTAAAAACACATAAATTAAAATGAATGAATGTGAATAAAGTGCTAGGGACTCAATGATATATGTAGCCGATTTTATCTTAAAATATATGTCTGTAAAGTTTTGGTTAAATCCCTTAGGTGTCATAAACCCTGAAAGCGTTTCTAGTTAAATTTTGGGATCGACTGTAAAATTATGACAACAACATAAGGAACAATCTCTTTCAAGTTTTCTGAAGAAAATTGGTTTAATACAAAGAGTTTATTTTTTTGATTAAGTGGCAAAATATATTGAAGGTGATAAATATTTTATGCTCTTCAGGTCCACATAAGTGACAAATTAATAATAACTTGTATCATAAATTAGTTCACCACGCATTCCCTAATACACAAAACAGTCTTTATAACTCAATTTTTTACTATAGAAATAAATTTTAAGGATTAGAAGAGAAAGAAAAAATCTTTTTCTTTTCGTTTGAAGAAAACATATGACTATAAGTTAAATGTATTTCGGTTGGTTTTATTATTAAAATAATGAATTTAATTTTATTATTAGTATTCTTTTGATTTCAGCCAAAAAACAATATGATCTTAATACAGTCGGGCCTCGATTTTTCGTGATGGTCGGGACCAGAAGCATTACGGATATTCAATTTTCACGGTTAATCGAATAACAATTTTGATAATACAGTTTTTTTTTAAATTTTTATTATTTAACAAGTGAACATTAGTGTACATTAGGGTGTCCCAAAATTTTTTTTTGTAAGAGGCTCAAGCATAATTTGAAAGCTTATAGGGTAAAGTATTTTTGATTTTTTTTTTTAGAATTTTCGGAATAGGTTTAGAGGTCGCGCAAATAAAGTTTTCATAAAAAACGGAGTTTTCGGCCATTTATTTAACTTTACTCATAACTTGGTTAATATCACGAGTTTCTTCACTTTTGAGGAAACAGTTTTAAAGAAAAGTATCCAAGCTTTATTCCTGTGTGAAAAAATTATAAGTTTTGGTGATGAGTGTACTCATTTAGATACCCTTAATTACAATTTTTCGTAATTTTTTAACAAATTCTGTAAATAACGGTTTATTACTTTTCAAATTTATATGAAAGGTATTAAATATATATTAAATAAATATTAGTATATTAAATCGCGTCCCTAGATTTTGAAAACCGATAAGTTCTAAATAATTAAGAAAAACAAAAATGGAATTTTGTCCTACAGTTTCCGAGTTACACTATTTTTATAGTTTGTACCTTAAAAATGGTGATACTTTTTTCGTTATAATTATTGTTTATTTCCATAAATTTTTATAGTTAGGTTTTAACTGTCATTAACTTCTGACATTTATTGATCTGAATCGTTATACGCTGTCATTTTCACTTTCTATTTTATGTGTGCTCCAGGGGCTATCAATCGGGCTCGCTGAATGATGAAAATTATCTATTCTTTGAAAATATGCATTTTCCGAATCCAGTTGCAATCTTATACAGACAAATCAACAGTTGATGCCTTGCTTGAATTAAGTTCATTTATTTTAAGAATATGTATCAAATATTGGTACCGTATCAAGGGCCAATGCCCTTGATACGCTCCTCTCAATCTCAATCAGATCTGAGCGTATTAAAGGAATTGGATAGTTATAAAATTATTAATAAAGCCGTTGAAAAAGCCTCGCTTAAAACTATTCTAGGTCATCAGTGGTACTTAACTCCGAAATTGGCTGCCTAAGCGTTTTTTGATGAACGTATCGACACCAAAACTTTGCACTTAATGACCAAAAAAACTTGCAGATACTCCATGGAGCGATTACGAAGTAGCAAATGTAACTTTAACAGAAGAAAAATCTAGAAATAAAGAAACTCAACAATTTATTTCAAAAGCCAGTCTAACTTTTTTTGAAGTTTGCAATATTTCAATCGATTTTTTAAAAATAGATCCAGAGAATTGGAAAGCTAACAAGTAGTTTCAAGAGGCAAAGAAAAAAGTTCAACAATTACAAGTGGTAAATGATGTGGTAGAACTAGGTGTGGCTTTGGCTAATACTTATATTAATGTCACAACTTCTGAAACTGATTACCAGAACTTGTTGCAAGGTATAGAACTACATCGCAAGAACCTCAATAAATGATTTGTCACAGAGCTGGTAAACGGCTTATAATAACATATACTGGGTATAAAGATAAAAACGGGTATAACTCAGGAACGGTAGGAACAAATTTAAAAATTGTTTATTCGTAATAATTAGAATTAATTTGTCTTTCAAACTGCATCATTAGTTTTAATACCTTTCATATAAATTTGAAAAGTAATAAGCCGTTATTTACAGAATTTGTTAAAAAATTACGAAAAATTGTAATTAAGGGTATCTTAATGAGTACACTCATCACCAAAACTTATAATTTTTTCACACAGGAATAAAGCTTGGATACTTTTCTTTAAAAGTGAAGAAACTCGTGGTATTAACCAAGTTATGAGTAAAGTTAAATAAATGGCCGAAAACTCCGTTTTTTATGAAAACTCCATTTGCGCGACCTCTAAACCTATTCCGAAAATTCTAAAAAAAATCAAAAATACTTCACCCTATAAGCTTTTAAATTTTAGTTGAGCACCTATGAAAATCACAAAAAAAAAAAAATATTGGTACACCCTAGTGTACATACATATTTACGTTCAAAAAATTAATTCAAGAAGTTAATGTTCATTTTTAAATTAAATAAGTATGTATACATTAAATTTTCTACTGAAAACATGAGGCAAAAATAGGATATTAAACAAAAAAAGAATACAATTTCTTAAAAAGAGTCGTGTAATGTTGTTTGTCTAATATTTTTCAACTGCCATCACGGATAATAGAGGTAATCACGGTTAAGCGAAGCAAACAATTTGAAAAAATTGCAAACAAAAAACAATAGACTGATCTTTGGCAATCACGGTTAATCGGGGTTACCGGTTAACCAGATTACGGATAATCGAGGCCCGACTGTATACTAAAATATAACAATAAAATTTTTGAATGTATAAGAAAACATGGTATTAAATAAAAAAATTTTATTTTTATAGTCGAACATTGTTTGTCGTTTCTTAATAAATGCTATTCATACGTAAAGTATGAATAATATCTTCATTAAAAATGTTTATCTAATGCGGTTAATACTTTTGGCATTGGTTGCTAATTAAGAAAAAGTTAAGAACATTTATTTTTCTCAATACATTTTACAAATATAAATGTTGGGTTAAGAGTTCATCTGATTTATGACAGCAATATGTTCATATTTTAAAAAGTAATGATTCTTTTTTTCGTGTCGGATTTTTATTTCGAAAATTAAGCTGTTTGTTTTTTTTATGAAATAATTAGGGCAAGTATTTATATGCATATACAAAATTTTAAATTTGCTCGCAAATATACAAAAGAACTCAATTATATACTTTCCTAAATCTTTAATAAAAAACATATGGCTTTTTTTATGGAAAAAATGTTGCCTTTATTCTGGCTTTTGACATTCTTTGTGTTTTTTTTATATATTTAAAAAAAAGGTTATATTGTAGGCGCAATGATAATGTTGCCAAACAGAACGAAAAATATTTTACATGTTTCACCTTTTAATTTTATAACAAAGTTAGAATGCAGCATTACTAAAACATCTCTTCTTGTTATTGTTTTAGAAAAAAATATTTGTACACCCTCTACAACTAGCAATAAAGACGTTGGAATAAGTTTGTCATTCCGTGTAAAACTTGTTTAATATCCACCTAAGACTCCATAAGTTTATATATTCTGGGTCTTTGGGTAATCTCAAGTCGGTTTAACCTTGTCCGCCTGCCTGTCCATCTGATTGTCCGTCTGTTTAAACCACACCTTATTCCGAAAAACTCAAAAGAAAAAAACAATTTTGGTAACAAAAACAAAAATCCACATTAATAGTGGCAGAATTCACATATTGATAAACGATTTTGCACCAAATCGTTCTATATGACTATAAATCATGTCTCAAAATTTCATGAAGATCCATATCATAGACCCTATATAAAGCTCACTCTCGGAAAACACTTTAGTACGCGTAACGCATAACGCTTTTGAAATAAAATTTGATCCATCTTAGTTTCATTTGACAAAAAATCATCCTGTCAAATTACGTAAAGATCGGTCCGTTATTTACCATAGGCCCCATATAAAGCCTACTCTAGAAATCACACTGTCAATTTTCATTGAGATCGGTTCATATGCTCCACTTACTCCCACTGGAGCAAAGGGCACCTTAAAAATTTAACAAAGGCAACATATAAAGCCCGCTCTCGGAAAACACTTTAGAATGCTTTTATAATGAGCATTTCCATTTTATTTCACCGGTAAATTTCTCGATCGTGTCCGATTTCAATAAAATTTGGTGAGTGTGTAAAGTAGTATATGTGTGTAAGAAAAATGATTTTTTTTTTTTTTTTTTTTGAAAACTGTGGCAACACTATACCTTTGAATAACTGAAAATTTTGGGTTAGCGACCTCACTCTAAAGTTCATAACTTTTGTTGTGTAAAAGATATTAAAAAAATTCTTTTTGCATAAGAATGGTATAAAAATAGGGTTTTAGAAATTAAAAAAAAAAAATAAAAAAAAAACTTTTTTATAAAAAAAAAAAATAAAAAAAAATTTAAAATTAGATTTTTGAAATGATTACCCCCTTTAATTTTTTTTATTTTTTTTATGCAAATAGCCACATATGTTATCTAACCACCCTGAAAATTTCAGAGTGGTAGCACTTAAACTTTTCAAGATATGTAGAGCTATGTAGTTACTACAATATACATACTAACAATTGAATTATTTTTTTTATTCAATTCCTGCACAACAAAACAAAAAATAAAAAATTCAATAGATGTAAAAAAAACAAAAACAATTTCTTTAAAGAGAGAAAAAATAAAGAAAAAATTAATTATTAATTTAAAAAAAATACAAAATTTTATACAAAACAAAAAAAATAAAACCAAAATAAATAATTTAAGGAATAAAAATAACGAATAAACAAAAAAAAAATAAATAAAAACAAAAAAAAACAATGAACAAGTTATAATTTAAAAAAAGGGTTTAAAGTTGTAAATTTTTTTTTATCCATGTTATTATTATTTTATGTTCACTTATTAATAACCTTAATAGGTTCTACAAATTCCACAGAATTTGAAAATGTTTTGGCAACTACTTCTGTACTTGAAAATGGTATGAATGCGTGGAGTCTTTGTGTTCCTTTAATTGCAACAGATTTTTGAAATCTTTTGAATCTTCGGTTCAATTTCTTTTCCTCTTTTTCATATTCTTCTTTAGTGCAGAATGTTACATTAATGTTGGGCAAAGTCTTAGCATACTCAAACAGATCTCTAGCATTTACAATTTGATTTTCTACGGGGCGACCAAGGCTAGCATGAGCTGCTGCTCTTTTCAGTGATCCCCCCACTCCATCACACGGGCCTTTACCATGCGATGTCGCAAAAAAGTGCCATTCAGCATTACAGTTAAAATCTATTTTGTGGTAAAGTAAATTTACAAAATTTTTTCGATTTTTGTATTGCGCCGCGCAACCATCCGAAAAATATATTATTTTAGTAATATTTTGATTAACATGGTCTTTTAAAAATTCTATAAATTTCGTTTGAAATAGATGAACAGCTACTGTATTATGCTCTAAAATATCAGAAATAACTACAAAGCTTATATGATCTATTTTGCCGTCTGTGTTTATGAAATACGTCACAAATGGGTGAACAGTGGCTTGAGAATTTGTCCAATGATAGCTCTGTATACAGTCTTGGATTACAAATGTATAATTTTCTGCAAAATCACAAATCGTCAAAAACTCTCCAATTTTTAGATTGGATTTTACTTCATCCAGAAACTTGCAAGCAATAGCCTGTAGCAACCAGTAAAATAACATTTTCTTGATTACATATCTCTACTTTTTCTGATATCTTGAAAAGTTTAAGTGCTACCACTCTGAAATTTTCAGGGTGGTTAGAGAACATGTGTGGCTATTTGCATAAAGGGGGTAATCATTTCAAAAATCTAATTTTAAATTTTTTTTTATTTTTTTTTTATTATAAAAAAGTTTTTTTTTTAATTTTTTTTTTAATTTCTAAAACCCTATTTTTATACCATTCTTATGCAAAAAGAATTTTTTTAATATCTTTTACACAACAAAAGTTATGAACTTTAGAGTGAGGTCGCTAACCCAAAATTTTCAGTTATTCAAAGGTATAGTGTTGCCACAGTTTTCAAAAAAAAAAAAAAAAAAAAATCATTTTTCTTACACACATATACTACTTTACACACTCACCAAATTTTATTGAAATCGGACACGATCGAGAAATTTACCGGTGAAATAAAATGGAAATGCTCAATACATTTTTGTCTGTTATATTTTTGTATACCAGAAATCATACTATCGAGTTTTGTGAGATGGATCCTTAATATACCATAGGTCCCATATAAAGCCCATTCCTGAAATAATCTAAAAGCCGGTGGAGGGTATCAAAGATCCGTCACAGCCGAATATAGCACTGTTACTGGTTTTTTTTCGTAAATTGTTAACCAAAATCGTAGAAAACTGTTGTGGCGTACTCGGTTCTATTACTTTTATATTAATAATGTGCAAACAGAATTTTGATTTTCAGCTTTTCCCGTTAAATTCATTCTACAGTCTGTAATGACAAAAACTATTTTTTTCGGTAGAAATTGATTGCTTAATTGCAAAATAGCCACTAGCAAGTCTTGAAAAACTTTCCCAGCCAATATTAGTTTTGACGACTTCGAAACATGTAGAGGAGATTTTAATATGAAGTAGTTTTAGAACGGCCCTCCTTAAAAAGAGAACATAGTGGTTTATGTAGTATAATTAATATAAGTAAATAAAAACAAGTACTTGTTCAAATCCCCATAAATCCCCATAACCTGCTTCCAATCTTGTACTTGTTCGATGTTTTGTAGGTTCTTAGTAAAAAATTTATTGTTGAATTATTTGGAATTATCGCTAGGTCCGCTACGCAGCTATGGAAGGGTTTTACCCCTTATTGTACTCCCTAAAGAATAGAGCAAACGAGTACAATTTCACAAACCTCGTCTGCATGTTTTTCTTTAATGCTGGAAATCGCAAAGCACAAGAATTTTAAAAGTCGTTTTTTTAGTAAGATTTCTGTCATAAAAGAATTTTATGGCAAATATTATACAAACATTTCTCTATTAAACAGAATTTTATAAAAAAAATTATAAAAATTTGATTAAAAGTGTAGTATAAACAGCCTCCAAATTCTTGCGTTTTGCGTTTGCGATTTCCAGCACACCCCCCAATATAAGTTTTTTAAACATATGCATTTTCTTATATAAATATTTTTAAGGCTGTGGTGGGGAATATATACGCAACGACTTTAACTATTTTTTGTGTAAAGCATCAACATTTTTGCATTAAATATATCGTCACCTAAAATACTAAACTAAGAATCATCAAAAAATTCAAAACCGAATTTTTGCATGACTTTTGTTCCTTTTATTAAACTACTTGTTCACAAAAAATCAAAAATGGAAATTCAAATGCCAACTTCACCTTTTTGTTATTAATATTTTTGCTTCTCCTGTAAACTTATAAAAAGTGTTGTTACGTTATTTTGTATGATAGATGATGATATGTATATCAAACGGAAACAAGGGGCCTATTCGGAATCGCATCACTTCTCTGCATCTGATGCGATTCGTAAAAGCATCACTACAAAAAGCAGCTCGTTCAAAATACATAACAAAAGCAGATGATGCGCATCAAAATTATAGCTGATGCATATTTTGTCAAAAATTTAACCAAACTGCATAACAAACAAGCATTTGCATAAGCTAATTTGGATGAGCATCGCAATTTCACCACTAATGCGCATCAAATGCAGCGCAGCGATGAATTTACGAACAGGTTAAGGATTGAATTTTATAGTACAATTTTTTAAATTAAGAACCAGTGTTCGAAAATAAACACTAATGGCCAATTTTCAGGATTGATATTAAAACACATTTATTTTTAAAATCGTTTTAAATACAAAATTCTCTTCTTCACAAAAAACTTAAGTGAAACTTAAGTCACCGATGTGGCACACTTAATTTCAACTTAAGTTTCCATTGTAATATTTTAGCAAGGTGGCCTCAATATCACAACAATACAACAACAGGCAAAGCATTAACAGTCAGCTGTTTTTTCAGACCACCTTGTAAATAAATACGCTTTTTTATATTTTTTTTTTGTATTTTGTAGTGCTACCATACTTTTATCTTAATTAAATTAGACTTTTCCAATAAAACTCAAACAACCAATCTGTTTTAAATACGATTTAAGTTTGTTATGAAAATTAACTTAATATTGATTTACATACTATCCTGAAAATTGGGCATAAATATCGTTTCGTAATGATCGGTTCGGTAATAGTGTTTATGTAGAAAATCATTAAGAAAATAACGTTTCCCTGTTAGTCATCTTTCGAACACAAAAATAATACTGTTTTTATCAATCTCAACAAAAAATGAGAACATTTAATTCCGTTCGGTTTTTTTTTAAATCCACAAACTTCGATGTGTTCGGTTCGGCTCATTAATGTTCGTTCCTTTTGGCTGGTAAAAAAAAAACCAAACATTTTTTACAAAAACAAAATACACACACAAAAAAAAACATTATAGAACATTAAAACATAATGTTTGTCTACAGTATCACTACAATTGTTCTGTTTTTTTAACGAAAAACCAAACATTATATAATGTTCGGTTCTTTCTTGAAAATAGTTACGAACGGTATTAAGGGTTGTGTATGTTTACACAAGCACTAGCAAAATAGATATCGTTCCTGGGTATGTTAGCCGATCATTAAAAAATGTACACTGTTAAGAACTGTATTGTAAATGTAAATATTGGCTTTGTTTTAACAATGAGACGATTCAAAAAATGTTTAGCGATTGCGGCTAAAAACCGACTTCAGGCCGAACTATTCACTTATTTATGTAATAAATATTTCAATTACAATAACAAATTATATTCTAACTTAATTAACCGAGCAATAGTAGCATAGATCTTCAGGCCATTGTAGTAAAACGGACGATAGCCTTTGGCGGTAATCGAACCCGCAACCCTTACTCTAATAGACTGTCTTACTAATAACATGCGTCCTGTGGCAACCGACCAAGCTGGAAATATAATAAGTACTACAAATATATTTAAAAATGCAATTAAATCCATTTTTAAGATTTTAAACAAAAAAAAAAAAAAAAAAAAAAAATTGGATCAGCTGTAGACGGCCCGCTTTCCGAACAAATATTCACATTTCTGATTCATTCTTTGTGCTACAAGGGTGGCCAAAATTTCAAAAAACTGTTTAAAAACTATGCCTCAGAAAATAATGCAAATCATCATCGTCAGCCTTATCATTAAACAACATCTGGGTGCCATTAAAATGCATCATCCGACTCGCACACGCCAACCGTACAATGATCAATCGATTCCGCATTGAAAATATCTTTATGAAAATGTGCGTGAATTTAAATAAAATTTTCAGTTTCATTACGTCGATCACATTAGTTTTATTTTCTAAGAATTTTGCAAAGGAATGAAAAAAGAATTACTTTAATTCAATGTTTGTTCAACTTTTCAAACAAACACATTTCGCAATTTGCATTTTGCACTTTACAATTTTTTTTTGTTTTAAATTCTATTGTAACAAACGAGTGAAAACAAAAAAAAATAAAAAACTTTTTTTTTGGCAAATTTTCAATTTGTTTTTTTTTTTTCAGTTTTAAAATTTGTTATGCTTAAATACATCAGTGCAGTTTTTTCAGACGCATGCCATCATAATTGTAGTTAACAAAAAATAAATAAATAAATTATATTAAAAATTAAACTAAAAATATTATCTTTAAGTTTAAAGAGTTTCAAATAAACTATTCTCTTTAGAATAAAATAATATTTAAGAGAGATGCTCTTAATTTCGTTAAATAAAGTTTTTCTCCATGTTGGCTTTTCGCCAAAAAGAAACTTATGAACATTGTCTGCTTCCGTATTGTTTATCGACGACTTATCATATTTTCCTAGTTTTTCTTCTAATTTTTTATTAAGAGCGGGTGTATTAACTTTGTTTCCATTTTGCGGTTGCAATAATCATTTACGGAAGGGGGGATTTATTTTGAACAGCAACTGATTTCTTATGATAAATCGTCTTCTAATTATACATGAAGCTATCCATTTCGCTTAATAATATTAATGGAAAACATTTAATCTTCTGTATACAAAAATTGTAATTAACACAAGAGTGAAAATATGAGTATTTAATAATGTAATAAAGAACTTATAATTAATAACACGGGGATACAAGAGTAAAGAAAAACAAGTAAGAAAGTATAGTCGATCAATCCCGAACTTATGATACCCTACACCACAGTATTTAGAGTTACATTTTCGAGAGTGTAGCATTTTTGGGACCGGTGGATAATCATGGACACGCCAAAACAAAATCACGTTATGTGGATAAAATAAATGCAATGTCACTTTGCGCCTTATAATATTAAGATATCTTCATCTTTATGAGATTTTTTGTCTTTAAGTAATTTAAGGAAGCGAGTTATGCTTAGTTTCGGACCTACCAGCAGAACATTTTGTCACGACACACATCGATTGAAGTTCATAGAACGAGCTTCAAAAAATAGAAAAGCTGTCGAAGGATAACGGAACTTTGCGCATAGGCACTTTTTGTTTAAATTAAGAAAAAATGGAAAAATCAAAATGATCCGCCCAATTTTACGCCCACCTTCATACAAAGTGAAAATTAAATTTTGACCTACGGCATTGTTTTTTGGCACATAACATAACACATAAACACCCATAATCATTTGTGTGAAATTTGAAAAATATCCGCCCACTTTTACGCCCAAGTTGTATGGGAAAACTTGTATTGAGAAAGTAGCATAACTGCCTTGATTTAATGCATCTACTCAATTTTCACAAAAAATAAATATTATAATTGTAGAATGGGCTCCTGAAAATATCAACTTGAAACGCCCACTTTTACGCCCACCTCCCATAGAAAAAATAAATAGAAAAAACATGGGAACAAATCGAGTTTGCCAACGCAGCTCCAAATAAAAAAAAAGTACATAGGGTAATAGAAAATTGAAAAATAAAAAGAAAAAAGAAAAATAGCAAAATTCTCGGAAACGCATAGTTTTCGAGTTAGGGACCTCTGAAGTTTTCAAATAGATTTGCGATTTCCCTCTCCATTTCTGAACTTATATGGCCAATATTGGTATTATTTGAAAGCATTTGAACAGATCTTTCTGGAAATGCAAAATTTATTAAAAACTTTTTAACTCTTTAGCTCCTAATACAGTTTTTACAAAATGTATATCAAAATGTTACGGAAGTGCACTATGTAGCAAAAATATAATCAAATAAACCCCAGCTCCTCTAAATAAAGCTTCTCTGCATAGCAGGCCTTCGGCCGGGCGCAAGGATTTTATCCTCTATGATATAACAAGCACCGGCTTCGCTTAATAAAGCTTCTTCGCATAGCCGGCTCCTTAATCCTTAATGGATTAATAATTTTTAAATAAAATGTTTATATCTAGAAAAATGTATTCAAAAGCTTTTAAATGATACCAAAATTGGCTATATACGTTCAAAAATGTAGTGGGAAATCGCAAACTTATATGAAAACTTCAGAGGTCCATAACTCGGAAACTATGCGTTTCCGAGAATTATGCAATTTATATTTTTCTTCTTATTTTTCAATTTTCTATTACCCTATGTACTTTTTTTTATTTGGAGCTGCGTTGGTAAACCGGACTTAAGCCAAAACATGAATACGTATTTTAAGCATAGTCTTTTAACAACTTTTTAACATTATTATCGTACTCCAATTTTTTAATTTGCAGCTTTGAGCGATTTCTTTTTTCATAAATGGGTCTGAAGCCAAAAAAAGATTATGGATTACGTCTTTATTAGTGGCTACACGTCCAATTCTTTGCGAATTATGTAAACTATAGGCTCTATAGTCTTTATTCCTCACTTCCTGAGCTTCTGCTTACAGCACACCTGATGCAAATAAATTCAAATGCAATTAAAGCTTATGCTTTTTTCAACAATGAAATATATAACAATTAACACTATTGACTAGTATGTATGTATATTAAATTATGTAATCATTTTAGAAAGTTAAGAATTATGGCAACAACAACATGCATGAAGGAAAATTCATGTTTTGTTACTTTATCATTTTATAGTTTTTACTGGGGTTTTTTTTGGAAAGGAGCAAGTAGGAGCAGCTGATTTTATTTTTAACTTTTAGCTGAGACTTCAAGCTGTAATTTGACATCTTTCGTTAAACAGCGTTAAAAAGATGCAGTCCACTGAAGTTTATGAGCATTGAAATTTTGATGTTGTTTATATTTTGTTCTACGAAATTTTTTATATGGCACTTTTTTACCCTAGGCCCCATAGAAACCCTACTCCCGAAAAACAGCTTAGTACACCTAAAACCATAATTTATAATGCTATCATAACAGAAATTGGTACGTCACAGTTTTAAAGGACTAGAAATGACGCTGTGAAATTTCGTGATGATCGGTCCATAATTTACCCTAGGCCCCATAGAAACCCTACTCCCGGAAAACAGTTTAGTACACCTAAAACCATAACTAATAATGCTATCATAACAGAAATTGGTACGTCACTGTTTTAAAGGACTAGAAATGACGCTGTGAAATTTCGTGATGATCGGTCCATAAGCAATTTGTATGGAAACTTTTTGGGCAATTTTTCACACATTGCTTTCAGCTATTTTGCTTTCGGTCATTGTGCTTGCAGTTGGACGTCTTTTTTACTTGTTATTTGTTCTTAAAAATATTAATATAACTCGTCTGCATGTACATCAGTAGAAGGCTTGATTTTCCATATTCTCGAGTTCGGTATTGCAAAAGCGAGTTGAAAGTAAAATTTCCCAACAAAGTCCCAAATGTTGTCAAAATGGTTTAACCTGTAAAAACTTTAAAATGTAAGTTTAATTGCAACCTTAGATTCCCTTAATGTTTTTGATACACATATATACACATATAATTTGTATTAAAAGGCATTACAAATTCGGCCTTGACCGTATCTATTTCCTTATGACTTTAATCTTTCCCTAATACTAAAGAAAATAATGCTGCTCTAAGATTCACTGCGTATTTCACAAGGGGATCTCCCACTCATTGTTATCAGTTTTTTCTAGTTCAAAATGTCTGAATTTTGTTTGGAAAAAATTACACAAGATATGATTTTGGCCAGAAGACATAAAAAAAAACAGAACTGAATAAAAGCAAAAAACATGATTTTAATAGTCTAATTTTAAAAATCTTAAATTTTTTACCGATTGTTGTTTTTTTTTTAGTTCTACATCAGTAAATGTCATCACAAAATTTTAATAGACATCGATGACGCATGAGTCTCGCGATAAATAAATTTAATATAACGTGGTTATTTGCCGTGTAAATGACTCGTCACCGACGCATCATCACACTTAAAAAATTAAAACTGTTTTAGTTTGAATATTCGAAAAAAAAAATTTGAGAAAAAAATTTGAAACGATTTGGCGATAAACAGTCAGTCCACTATTATCAGTTTTTATCAACAGGGGTCAGCATGTTCAGTTTCGGTTGGTGGGAAAATTATTTTTATTAATTAAATTATTTTATTTGTTTAAGAATTTCGATACGTTTGTTTTATTACAGTAACAGAGATGTTCACAAAAACTTTACAAATCATATAAATAATTTATGGGGTAATAAAAATAAGTAAAATTTGACAATATTCTTATATGTATTACTTTAGTTTTTCATAGTAAATAATTTCATTGGTTTTAAATTAAGAGCTATAAATCTTTTAAGAATAAGAAATCATCAAATTTTGATTTCTTTTTTTTTTCTTTCGCTTTTATTTAAATTTTTTTTTTTTTTTTGATCATTTAATTTAGAATGAAAAATGTAGATTTCATTCAGAAAATCTAACTCAATAAATCATCAATTCGACGATATACTCATTATCATCATGTTATAGTTGTGGGGGCATTGCTGCTGAATATTAATTTATTTTTGGATTTATTTAAAAAGAAAATTGTTGATTGATTTATACAGTTCGTGTGTAACATGTTATCTTTATACTGAAAACAAAAAACAAAAAATTATGAAAGTCCAATAAATTTTTTTTTGGTAATAAAAATATTAAAACAGAAATGGTTTTAATAGTTTAAGTTTGAAAAAATATTAAAACTAAATGGATTTTAAGCCAACAAATATCTGGCATTATCCACACGCAGATAAATAATATGGTTGGGCATGGTTACGGCAACAACACTATGTTTATTGCAAAAATATATATTGTCGTCGTACACAAATTATTGTTATTGTTATTTAATATCAACAATATTATAGTTACTGTAAACATATCAATGTTTATCGCAATTATAAATTTAAGTATTGTTGACCGAAAAATAATTATTTTTCTAACAACTAAATTATGATAACTTTTTAAACATATTATAATATATATATATATTATAATATATATATTACTCGCAACCATATCATGATATTTAATAGCCATAACATGATAACTTTCTATGCATTAATCATATTATGTTTAAGATGCAATTAAACTATTTTTACTCTAATAATATTATGCTAGCGCCATTTGGAAAATAATTTTGAATCAGTTGTGTCGTTTGTTTTATATGTGAGCGGTTAAACAATTTAAAGATAAATTCCCTTACAAAAATAATAAGTTTAGAGAAATTAAAAACATTGTAATTAGCGGAGTTCAGTATGAGTGATGAAATAGTGCAAAATATCGTAGTAAAATCCAGGAACAAAACACACAGAGATTTCGTTTTATTTTAAAAATATGGTGGAAAAATCCAACAACAAAACACACAGAGATTGTTACGATATTTTGCATTTTCTCTTCTGCAAGCCTAATATTGAACTCCGCTATTTTATTAACATTAAGAAAAATTGTAAAAAGCCACAAAATAAAAAATCGATGCAAAAAAATTTCAATTTATTTTATTATGATTAACATGATGATTACTTCTTAGCTTATTATGATTGAGATGACAATAATATGATTAGTTTTTAACTTATTATAATTAACATGACAATAATATGATTACTTCTTAACTTATTATGATTAACAGAATAATAATATGATTAGGGGAAAAATATTATGATGTTATATTATGAGTATATTTAGCCATAATATGATTCAATAATAACCTTAATATGGGGACTACAATCATGAATCTTATCATAATATGCCCAATTTCTCGAAAAGTGTCTTTTTTGTGCAATTGCACTTTAAATATTTTTCGCTGATTAGAGTATTTCAAGTGAATAAAAAAATGTAATTACTTCCCTTCTTAGATTTTCATAAACATAAGTCGTTAAAACTAATTATTAATTTTTAATTTTAAAAAACTTTATAATTTTTTATCAAAAACACTTTTTAATTGTTTTGCTGTTTTTTTCATCCAAAATTTCTTCATTTATAAGCAAATATACAATCTCAATACTAGACTTATATTGGTGGCTCTCGTAATGAATACCTGTAATATATAGTCCATCTCAATATTACCCTTTAAATTAATTTTATATATAATTTTTTTTTGTGCATTTTTTCTTAATTTTGCAAAGAAATTTTTTCATACTTTTAGATAAACTCAATATGTAATAACTTTAATTAGCCCCAATGTGCAATGCTTATTCTAATATTGATGTGCCCTGCCCGTTGGAACTATTTAAGAAACAATTTTATTTTCCCTGCTATAATCGGCATGTTAATCGGCATGTTACACAATCCTTTGCGGTTAAAAGTATGTTAATTAGAGATCACCTTTTTATGTCGTTGGATTTTCATGGCATATACTATCACGAAAATTAGTTGCCCTGGAATTAAGATAGGCCCAAGAGTCTGCCCATCCGAACATAAAAGAGTAAGGCTTAAATCCATCAGGGGATCAATTTTTGCTTGTAACCTAACTAGAGTGAAGTCCGGATTACTGACGGATGTTCCTGTGTGCCAATCGGCCGACTAAAGTCAATTTGACCCTTTTTAGTGGCCTGCGACTTTTTGTAAAACTTTTTTTTCACCGACTTTTCCGACATTTTTAAGTTTTACCATTTCTTTGCAAAGTTTCTCACAAAAAACATTTTATTTGCAGTAAATTATAAATTTTCTTATTATTTTTATAAAAAAAAAAAAAAAATAGTAAAAATGTAAAAGCAATTCACAGATAATTGTTCCTTTGACAACAATTTTATTACTTTTTTGCAACCTTGTCTTGTATACAATGTTTTTAAGAAATTTGTCGCAAAGTTTCAAATAATAGTTTTTGGAAAAAAAGCTTTTTGAAGTAAAATATTGTAGTGTTTGCAGTGTTCATTTGAAAAATTATATATAGCCGCCGAAACAATGAAAGAACATAAAGACTGGGCTTTACCAAGATATGGAGTCAAAGCAGTATTTTCCTAACCAAAAAAAAAAAAAAAATCAAATATTGCAACATTATTCGTTATTGCATGCAATAAACGCTATTACTCACACAAACAGTGAAATATTATAAATTTGAATATGTTACAAAAGAGATAAGAATGACTAAGCAAGTTGCTGTTACTTTGATCATAACTGTGATTCACGATTTTTCAGTAACAGTGACTAAACCACAGGTACAGAAATATCGCTCATCTCTCGTGTACATCATCAGTCTATTTTTCTCTTTCAAGCTACTTTTAATGATTATTATTTTTTAAGTATTAACCTAAACAACATATGGGCAGTTCCAGCGAAAAGTCTACTTTTTGTAACGTTACGTCAGAAGTAATTAAAATTGTTTCTCAAAAAATTTTATGTGTATAGTTTACTTGTTTAAATTTTGGTGTAAAGCGTAACTAGCTCTACATTTAGTAACAAAAGGGAAAACGGTTGAACAACATGTTCCTAAAATACAACCTTATTTGCATTCTGGCGTTACATTAAAAAAAACAAAGATTTTTAAATTTGATAGTTTGAGAAATAAATCTATATAAGTCCAAAGCTTACTAAAAAAGCTATTATACAAAACGTCTTGCTCATCGATGGTTGTAATTTTGTTCTTCTGAATATAGTGCTACTTCATTACTTTACATTTATAAAAATCCTTTTTACAAATTTGACTTCTTTCATTTATTTTTTTTACATATTGTCGTACAAATATCACGTCACGTCAAAATGGAAATGCCCATATACTCAAAAATAATGAGCATAACGTAAAAAATCTCGAGTTTTTTTTTGTCAGTTCCCCCATCTGTCATTGCACATATTTAGCTAATGTGTGACATGAATTAACATTACTTGTCGTTTTATTTCTTAAATGTTATTATTTGTAATTTCCAGCAGTTTGTCGAATGTTACTTAAATGAAAAATAAATAAAACATTAGTTTTTCGTTTTTGTTTTTTTTTTTATTTATTTTGTTTTAAAAATGTGACGTTAAACGAATTTGAAATGAAGTTTGTTGTTGTATTTCATTTAGAACAATCTATTTTTGTTTATGATTTGACAGGTTTCAATTTCATAATTTGTTTATAAGATTTGATGGCATTTGTCAAGCTAAAATATTTTTGCAATATTTCGATGTCATTTTTGGATTTTTAGTTGGTTGGTTGGTCGGTCGCCTCAACGAGAAATGAGGAGGTGTTTGGTTTTATTTCTGACATGTGGAGCATAATGTGGATTTTGTGGTTTATATTGTTATTTAAAAAATTAAACGTTAAAAATAAATTTATAATTATTGTATAAATGTATGTATTTATTTTAAAGCATGTATCCAAAAGGACGACCTTGAATGTATATAGGAAACATATTAGTTTAGAAATTGTAGAGATTTAGGTAATCGTTTAGAAAATTACAAATTTTATTGTTAATTAATTCAAATGATTAACCCCTGTATTTAAAAACGATTATCAAATTTTTTTTGTTTACATATTTATTTATTGATTGAATTTTTTTGTTATTATAATGAACTTTAAGGTCAGATTCACAATAACAGCAATATTTTCACTTGGTGTTCACAATAAAGCAACAATTTTCACAGGCACACACATTTTCAATTAAGAAAACGTTTGCAAATTTTGCCCAAACAATATTTGGTACTTATTGTTATTTTTTAAAACATAAATTTTTATTTAAAATTAAACAAAATTGTCTTTAAAAATTTGATACGAACTACAACTGAAGTAGAAGAAGACTTAATTTTTCAAAAACTTTAGTTAAATAAAAAAAAAAAAAATTAAAGGAAAATATATGACATACTTTGGCACTATATAAGATACACCAGATTCAGACGGTGATTTTTTCAGCATTTAAAAAACTGCAGTCAAAGTAGAAAAACTGACATTTCTTCCACTTCTTCAGTTGTCATTGGCCAAAAAAAAACAATTTCTTTTACTTTTAATTCATTATACATATTCAACGGATAATTACCTCGCCAAAAATGCCAATATTTTTTGGTAATTATGCGGGGTAAGCATTTAAGCGAATACGCTTCACTACCTCGTTGAGGTAAATAGAAGAATACTTTTAACTACAGTAGTATGTTTTGGACAGTTCTACGGCACTTTTTCCATACAAATTTGGGATCATCCATAGATGGGAGTATGTATACATTTCTAATAAGAATTGATATAAATATGTTGTAATTGGATCCCTACAAAATATGATTCATGCCTGGATTTGAGTAAGTAGTTCTAATTGTGTAAGCAAAATCCGTCCGTCCGTTTGAATGGCTGGTTTAAAAATAAAATGATTTGTGTTTGCATCTTTAAAAAAAATTTTTTGTATGTAACAAATGAGAATAAGTTAAACCCGTGTTTCCATCCCTGGGATGAAACTTTTTTTTTTAATTAAACCTTTTTAATTTTCGAATGTGGGATGATGCCTACGCTACGTTGGTTTGAGTCGGCATATATGATCGGTTGGTCGGTTTGCTACGGTCGAGTTAATTAAGGTCATTTATTCATCTTTCGCTATATGTGTGAATGTTAATGCAACACTAAAATGTTTAAGTCAATTTCTTATTGGAATCATCCCAGCACTACATTATATGTCTTATGAGATGACTGAGCCGTATATGTGTGTATATTAGACTACCTGATCCATTTTAATTAAATGGACTACTCCCTGGACTGGTTCCAATGTAATGCAAGCATGGACCATATCATTCTTAAAAATTGTTTGTAGTTAGACGACATGTCTTCGATTTTTAACTACTTGTAATCCACAGCTGGGGTTATATGGTCCTGCCATAGCACATCGTAATGTTAAATAGACCATGTTTTTACCTACGTTGGGGTTACTTTTGGACTAGTCCTAGTCCCTTGTGGGGGGGGGGGGGGGGGGGGCAACCTTTTACACGCGTGTTTGTACTAGTCCTATCATTTACAGGGTTGCAATTTGCTAGCACCTCCACTTCTATTGTCTGTGTATGTGTGTGCGTGAATGTGGTTATCGTGGCTGTGTGTGTGTGTGTATATATGCGACTGTCGTGGTTGAGGTGCAGGGTCTTTGTTGGATGTTCGTAAAGAGTAGGGTGTGTGTAGATACAACCATGTCGAATGGTCTTTTTTATGTAATATGAAACTTTTTTATTTTTCAAATGAGTTGTACATACGTGACAAATTTAAGTTTCATAAAGTTTCAAAATTCTTGGAAATACAAAGAAATTTGAGTATTAGTTGAGCAGATGTGTAGGTGTTTAGAATTCTTAAAAAATCAAAACAAAAAAATAACTTAATAAATATTTTATAGAATCAGCTAATTGCTCCTTTTCACAATTATCTTTTTTATGTAATATAAAACCTTTTTATTTTTTCAAATGAATTCTACATTTATTCGTAATAAAAATTCATATCGAATTTCATCAAACAAATGTGCTATACAATTATTTAAGAGCCGTATATTTGAAGAGATTGTTGAATCTTCCTTTGATGCTAACCCTTCAACATATATGAGACTTTCATGTGGTAATACGTATAAATCCTAAATTTGGATTGGCTATACGAATTTCATCATTATTCTTAAACGATTGTAAATATGATGAGTAGCTATGATACTCCTTTTTGATGATTGAATTGTCGAATTGAGGTTTTTGTAAAACAACAATAAAATGATTCATTTTTTTAAATGTTTTAATCGAAATCCCAAGTTTTTTAAAAATTCTTGATTATTCTCGCTTAGACTAAGTCTTAAAGTTTTTTTTCAGCTTCTTGTTCCTTTGAACGTAAATGTGTGAATGATGACTCCTTATACAAATCACTTGTATTTTTATTACTATTGTTATTATTATTATTGAATATAATCATTCTTTTATACTGGTTTTAAATGTAATCGTATAGATATTTTCTCCTCACGAAAATTTATTAAATTTCCGTCTTGATCGATTACTTTTAAAACTAAAGTGTTTATACTTTTAGTGTTAACGGGTAAATATATAACATTAGCCGGTGTCTCTGTTATTTTATAGCCGGGACTGACAACAAGCGAAAACTGATGAAGGGTATGCGCAGATGTGCTATTTATATAGGATCCGTTAACAATATTACATTCAACTATAATATTGTTTATTTTTGTAATCTCTATAGTTTTATCTGAAAAATGTTCTTGATTCTTTTCCAAAATTTTCTTACTAAAACCCAATAGGGAACCGATTGATCGCTCCTTGTTAAAATAAATTGTATCGGTTGTACATTTTATAGACGTTTGTAAAGTATTATAATTAGCTTCAATAATAAGATTTCCTCTTGGATTAAGGGTGTTATATTTATCTATAATCAAATCAGCTATATCCGAGAATTCATATGATCCAACAGGTATAACTATTTCATAATCACCAATATGAAATCTATTGTTATCAACATTTGGTATAGAATGATATGTATCAAGACTAATTAATCCGCAAACGTAATTTCCATCAAGTTGAATGGGGGAAAATAGTTGGCAACTAGAAGTGAAGTATCACCATTTAATGTTAGCGTTATTGACATCTTAAAGTTCGGTGTATTAATAAATTAAAAATTTTTTAATGCTCTTTATATAGGAGACGAATCGTTTACATTTATCCAAGAGTTATGATCTGATGTAAATCCCAACCATTTAACATATAACATATTTCCTCTTCTTCTTAAAATCTTTTCAACCAAATACGTTTCTGGATATTTAGTTTTCATTAGTTCAAAATCATAAAAACCACCTTTAATATCATGTCCTTTATAATCTTTTAGTATATAAGTGGTAGGACTTGTGTATCTTACAGTTTTAACTTTAAAGATTTCTGTAGTCCAATTCGGTGTATAACCTTTTTCAAACACATGTTTATATTTACTTATTCGAACATTATCACCAACTTTAAACTTCGGTCTTTTAAACACTTTTAAATTGTTGTAGACTGTATCCAATAGTGATTTTTCATTTGATAAATTTACTTGATTTGTTGTCATTTTTATTGTTCTATGATAAGTATTATTATATTTATTAACAAGTTCTTGATAAATGTGTATCCATTTATATGTTCCTTGATAACTAAATTCTTCCAATTGCTTTAAGTCTTTGCAATATGATCTTCTAAGCCGCAAAATTTTAATTATATATCAGCAGGGGAGTGGTATACTCATAGAACGCCAATATTAAATATAACATATCTTAAAAACTGTTATATTGATAATTTTATAACTTGATAGGAGTCAACCTTATAGTTAATTATACCTTTGAAAATAAAAATAAAAAATTAATACCACTCGTGGGATACAAAATATAAAATATCGCGTAACTGAAGAACTATTATAGCTAGAGTCTTTAAACGTGGCTAAAGCCAATATTATAGTAAATTATAAATTTTAAAATAAAAATGGGCGAAAGAACAATTATCAATTCACAAAATCTGTTTTAAAAATTTTTTTATTAATTTTATTTCGATGAGGGTAGCAAAGCGCACCGGGTTTAAGCTAGTATGAAATAAAATAATGCAAGAATTTAAACTTAGAAAAAAAATATTTTTTAAAATCTGCTAATTGTTCCTTTTCATAATTGTCTTTTTCGTGTAATATGAAACCTTTTTATTTGTCGAATGAATTCTACATTTGTACGTGATAAATTTATTTTGTGTTTGTATGGAATTATGATTTTATAAAAAAAGAAACTATGTTTTTGAATTAGAAAATAAAACAAATAGTTTGATAGATGTTTATGTTTATGTTTTCATTTTATTAAAATTACAATATTTACATTTAGTTAAATTATATACATTATTATTATTATAATATTCCATGATTTCTTTAGCTTCTTCTATGACAGATTCTTTTGTGTTCTTAAAGCGGGGAACAGGAACAAGTATCTAGATCACACGTATTATTTTCATCTAACCAAGCATAATTATTGTAATGTTCTCCATATCGATTAGTTATTGTTTGAAATTTGTTTTCTATCCTCCTGATATGATTTAATGTTCATAATTTTATTTTTATGTTTATCAAAAATAACGTTAGAAATTTGTTTGAAAATTTTTTTTGTTAATTTATTTATTTAATGTGTTAATCTCTTTAATAATCATTGTTGGAGATGTTATTATATACTTATTTGTAATGTTTGTGAATAATCGTTAATATTGATTGTTCTTCCTTCTATTTATATCATTTTGACTACGTTCGAAGTGGACTTGTTTCAAAGTCACTATATCTATCATTATAGTATATATAGGATGATTTCATAGTATAATGAAATTTATAAAAATACTTGCTTACTAATATTAATACATTGAATCTAAAGTCATTTATACTTAATTTACTAGTTACACATTGCTTAACGCCCTTAATTCTTTTAATTTCCTTATCTTCTCTATCAATTTTCACTGAGTACACTTTAGCTCTTAACCCAATGAATTCCTTAATAATATTACCATTACACTCATCCTTCATCATCCCTAAAACTTTTTTATTAAGAAGTGGGATATTGTAGACATTATCTATCGGATATGCAGATGTATCAAAATGAGTATTTATGTCATTTTGATACATCTGTATAGATCATCTGTTTTAATGTCGTAAATAAAGGAATCAGTATCCATATAATTGAGTTTACTGTTTTCACGATATTTAGGCTTTATGTAATCATAATGAAAACTATACATTTTAAATTTAGATATTTCTAAGACTGAAAATCCAACATAAATATGTTTGTTGTATTCAGTTTTAATTCTATTCATTCGGATAGCATGCATATCTTCATGAATTTGAAGTGAACTATGAAAATTTGGTTTAGCTATAAGAGCTCGGGCTCCTAAACGTTTACCTCTATTCTCCCATTGACATACTATTTTAATGTCTTTCCTCTTATCAACATTTTCCATAGTTTTCCCGTATACTGCATTATTCAACAATTTAAAAAAATTTTGTTCAAATGAATTTTTTGCTAGTGTTCTGTGATGGTTATTTAAATCAATATATTTTTGTAACCAATTTGATTGGTCAAATTGAAGAATTCTATGTATTTTCTTTAAAACTAAACCATGTTGAATACATTGCTGAAGATTTCGATAATGTATTATGTAATTAGTTTTACAATTTAAATCAGTTATTAGTTTCTTTTGTTTCATGGTTTCAATTTTTTTATTCTCAGCACAAAATGGTAAATCATTATGATAGTCGTGTAATGTAGATGGATATTCTAGATCTACCTCTAATATATATCCTAATGGAGAATCTTCAGCTATATTATTAACGTTGAAATGGTTATAATTTTCAACCCATTTAAAATTTTTATAGGGGAGGCATTGTGACATTGCATAGCCATACAAGTTATTAACACCTAAATATATTAAGTAGTTTGATTCTTTGTTAGAATCGTAATTACTAATATATTTATTATTAGCAATTGAATGTCGATTAGAACATTGAACAATACCTCCCCTAATGCCCCGAAGGACAAAATTATATATATTAATATCAGTCAACAACTCCAATTCTATTGCAGTTGTTTTCAACATTGCATCCCAGGATAAACCTGGGATAGTATAATATTGACATGGATTTAATAATTTTATTCAATTATAAGTAAGATTTTATATAAAACAGATCGAAAGCAGATATAAAGCAGATCAAAAGCAGATGCAAAGCAGATCAAAAGCAGATACAAAGCAGATCAAAAGCAGATACAAAGCAGATCAAAAGCAGATACAAAGCAGATCAAAAGCAGATCAAAAGCAGATACAAAGCAGATCAAAAGCAGATACAAAGCAGATCAAAAGCAGATACAAAGCAGATCAAAAGCAGATATAAAGCAGATCGAAAACAGATCAAAAGCAGATCGAAACCAGATATAAAGCAGATCGAAAACCGATTTGTATTTGTATTTGTATTTATTTGGTGCCTTCTTATACAACAAGATACAGTATCTTATAAATTACAGTATTAGAATCCGATTAGTTATTAAATATTAAAAAAAAAAAAAATTTTTTTCACAAAGTTTCGACTTAAACCTAAATACATATTAGAAAATCAAAAATTTATAACAAATTGAACATTCATAATTTTAGCATTAATAATAATAAATATTCTAAGATCAAAAGCAAATCGAAAGCAGATCAGAAGCGATATAAACCAGATCGTTTATAATTTAAAATATAAACACATGCATACAGCAATCATGAGTAAAAATAATGAATTGTTAAAAGATATTGTAGAAACCAGAGCGGTATTAAAGGAAAAATTACAAAATATTAAACTTAATGAAATAGAGAAAGTTAATATGTTAGAAGATACCTTTCAACCTATAACAAACATATAATCAAAAAACTTGTTAAGACAAAAAAAAACTTCTAGAACAGTACGATCGCCATCATATCAATCACTATATACATCATCTCCATCACTATATAGACCTAATTTAAATCAGGATAATGCTTCTAATGTTCTTTTTTATATGGATTATGGTGATGATGTAATTGATAATAACGAAGCTGGTTTTGCTGTTTTTAATGAAGAAAATAGACATAATTGCAATATGGATTATGATGATGATATTGATAATGTATCTAGTTTTGAGGTTAAATGAAGAAAATAAATCTAATAATGAAATGAATATTGATGATAATGATGATGACCATTACAATGAAGATAATAATGATAACAAAGTCCAATTCGTAAACAACTTAAAAAGATTAAGAACATTTAGCAGCAAACACATCTACTTTACATAATATAATTTTAAGCCTGTAAAATCTGAAAAAAGGAATTCCTAATATAATTTAAAAATAAAATAACACAACATAACATATTTGTTTTTATTTATTCATTTATTAAAAATAATTTAAATAATGAATTCTCTATTAATATAAATTAAGGGGAATAGGCTTAAAATAATACCTATCCCCCCTTTTTTTTATTCTTGTTAAGCTAAGAACTTGTTTTCTACAAATGTATATATTTATATTCTTTAATTATAAAAACTATTTTTTTTTCGTAATAAGAACATTTGAATCCTAGCTATTATATAAAAAATTTATTTAGGTATTTTTTTTTTAGTTTAAATTCTTGCATTATTTTATTTCATATAAACAAAAATTACAAAAACAACACATCTACAGGGGGCAACATTAAGACGCTTAAAATGTCTTTTACTAATACAAATCACACTATTTGATACTTTTTTGATGACAATTTAAAGTAAAATATATAGGATTTCAAAATTCAGGATTTTGAGGAATTTACAAATTCGGGATTTGACTTATTTATATATATATATATATATATATATATATATATATATATATATATATAAATACATACATACATACATGCATACATACATACATACATACAATACATACATACATACATACATACATACATACATACATACATACATACATACATACATACATACATACATACATACATACATACATACATACATACATACATACATACATACATACATACATACATACATACATACATACATACATACATACATACATACATACATACATACATACATACATACATACATATATACATACATATTTTTGTATGATTCAAAAAAGTAAAATATCTATACACATATTGTTTTTACTATGTCAAATCCCGAATTTGTAAATTCCTCAAAATCCTGAATTTTGAAATCCTATATATTTTACTTTAAATTGTCATCAAAAAAGTATCAAATAGTGTGATTTGTATTAGTAAAAGACATTTTAAGCGTCTTAATGTTGCCCCCTGTAGATGTGTTGTTTTTGTAATTTTTGTTTATATGAAATAAAATAATGCAAGAATTTAAACTAAAAAAAAAAATACCTAAATAAATTTTTTATATAATAGCTAGGATTCAAATGTTCTTATTACGAAAAAAAAATAGTTTTTATAATTAAAGAATATAAATATATACATTTGTTAATGCAAATCGTTTTGTATAAATACAAGACTTTTTAAATCTTTAAATTCAATTACAATTCAGTTTCAGTGTAAGCGTAATTAAGATTTTAATTTTTATTTAATATGAAGTTCACAAGTGAGAACGGTAGCACCTCTACTCCACCACCACCACCCCCGCCAGCGTTATTATCATTCTATTCACAGAATAGTAATGATACCACGGAGCTATTCCAACATAGCTTCTTCCCCTCATTCCCATCAAATCAATTTTTCATTGATAATACTTATCAAGGGAATGAGGGTCAATAAATAAATTTGACGAGGGGTAACATGGGACATAATGATGATGAAGAAGCACAATGGTTTCTTCCATCATCATCGCGAGTATCGGCGCAATCTCAAGCACCACCACGAGCTCCAACTCCAACAATAGCAATATCTGATGACGATGATGATGATAATGAGTTTGCGGATGTAAGCGTGTTGTTGGAAAATGTGCAGAGTGCACAGGATCTGCACACCTCCTCATTTCGTGATTTAAATCGCGAAATGAGGAGGTTAAGCAGGGCAATAGAAAAAAACAACCGCAATCATCAAAAAATTCAACAAAAACTTCAACAACAACAACAACTTCAACAACAACAATATCAACAATTTCAACATCAACTACAACAACAACAACATCAAATTCAACAAAAACAGCAACAGCTACAACAACTTCAACAACAGCATCAACAACAACAAATATTATTAAACAGAACAGTAAATCCTTTGGAAATTGTTTATAACGCAAAATTCATGTGTGCAGTTTGTCTCGAACATGTTCAAGGCAAAAAAATGCTATTTTTCGACTGCACACATGAATTTTGTGTGAGATGCTTTACACATCCGCAGTTCGTTACAACGAACTGCGCGATTTGTAGAAAACAAGTTCTTAGCTTAACAAGAATAAAAAAAAGGGGGGATAGGTATTATTTTAAGCCTATTCCCCTTAATTTATATTAATAGAGAATTCATTATTTAAATTATTTTTAATAAATGAATAAATAAAAACAAATATGTTATGTTGTGTTATTTTATTTTTAAATTATATTAGGAATTCCTTTTTTCAGATTTTACAGGCTTAAAATTATATTATGTAAAGTAGATGTGTTTGCTGCTAAATGTTCTTAATCTTTTTAAGTTGTTTACGAATTGGACTTTGTTATCATTATTATCTTCATTGTAATGGTCATCATCATTATCATCAATATTCATTTCATTATTAGATTTATTTTCTTCATTTAACCTCAAAACTAGATACATTATCAATATCATCATCATAATCCATATTGCAATTATGTCTATTTTCTTCATTAAAAACAGCAAAACCAGCTTCGTTATTATCAATTACATCATCACCATAATCCATATAAAAAAGAACATTAGAAGCATTATCCTGATTTAAATTAGGTCTATATAGTGATGGAGATGATGTATATAGTGATTGATATGATGGCGATCGTACTGTTCTAGAAGTTTTTTTTTTGTCTTAACAAGTTTTTTGATTATATGTTTGTTATAGGTTGAAAGGTATCTTCTAACATATTAACTTTCTCTATTTCATTAAGTTTAATATTTTGTAATTTTTCCTTTAATACCGCTCTGGTTTCTACAATATCTTTTAACAATTCATTATTTTTACTCATGATTGCTGTATGCATGTGTTTATATTTTAAATTATAAACGATCTGGTTTATATCGCTTCTGATCTGCTTTCGATTTGCTTTTGATCTTAGAATATTTATTATTATTAATGCTAAAATTATGAATGTTCAATTTGTTATAAATTTTTGATTTTCTAATATGTATTTAGGTTTAAGTCGAAACTTTGTGAAAAAAATTTTTTTTTTTTTAATATTTAATAACTAATCGGATTCTAATACTGTAATTTATAAGATACTGTATCTTGTTGTATAAGAAGGCACCAAATAAATACAAATACAAATACAAATCGGTTTTCGATCTGCTTTATATCTGGTTTCGATCTGCTTTTGATCTGTTTTCGATCTGCTTTATATCTGCTTTTGATCTGCTTTGTATCTGCTTTTGATCTGCTTTGTATCTGCTTTTGATCTGCTTTGTATCTGCTTTTGATCTGCTTTATATCTGCTTTCGATCTGTTTTATATAAAATCTTACTTATAATTGAATAAAATTATTAAATCCATGTCAATATTATACTATCCCAGGTTTATCCTGGGATGCAATGTTGAAAACAACTGCAATAGAATTGGAGTTGTTGACTGATATTAATATATATAATTTTGTCCTTCGGGGCATTAGGGGAGGTATTGTTCAATGTTCTAATCGACATTCAATTGCTAATAATAAATATATTAGTAATTACGATTCTAACAAAGAATCAAACTACTTAATATATTTAGGTGTTAATAACTTGTATGGCTATGCAATGTCACAATGCCTCCCCTATAAAAATTTTAAATGGGTTGAAAATTATAACCATTTCAACGTTAATAATATAGCTGAAGATTCTCCATTAGGATATATATTAGAGGTAGATCTAGAATATCCATCTACATTACACGACTATCATAATGATTTACCATTTTGTGCTGAGAATAAAAAAATTGAAACCATGAAACAAAAGAAACTAATAACTGATTTAAATTGTAAAACTAATTACATAATACATTATCGAAATCTTCAGCAATGTATTCAACATGGTTTAGTTTTAAAGAAAATACATAGAATTCTTCAATTTGACCAATCAAATTGGTTACAAAAATATATTGATTTAAATAACCATCACAGAACACTAGCAAAAAATTCATTTGAACAAAATTTTTTTAAATTGTTGAATAATGCAGTATACGGGAAAACTATGGAAAATGTTGATAAGAGGAAAGACATTAAAATAGTATGTCAATGGGAGAATAGAGGTAAACGTTTAGGAGCCCGAGCTCTTATAGCTAAACCAAATTTTCATAGTTCACTTCAAATTCATGAAGATATGCATGCTATCCGAATGAATAGAATTAAAACTGAATACAACAAACATATTTATGTTGGATTTTCAGTCTTAGAAATATCTAAATTTAAAATGTATAGTTTTCATTATGATTACATAAAGCCTAAATATCGTGAAAACAGTAAACTCAATTATATGGATACTGATTCCTTTATTTACGACATTAAAACAGATGATCTATACAGATGTATCAAAATGACATAAATACTCATTTTGATACATCTGCATATCCGATAGATAATGTCTACAATATCCCACTTCTTAATAAAAAAGTTTTAGGGATGATGAAGGATGAGTGTAATGGTAATATTATTAAGGAATTCATTGGGTTAAGAGCTAAAGTGTACTCAGTGAAAATTGATAGAGAAGATAAGGAAATTAAAAGAATTAAGGGCGTTAAGCAATGTGTAACTAGTAAATTAAGTATAAATGACTTTAGATTCAATGTATTAATATTAGTAAGCAAGTATTTTTATAAATTTCATTATACTATGAAATCATCCTATATATACTATAATGATAGATATAGTGACTTTGAAATAAGTCCACTTCGAACGTAGTCAAAATGATATAAATAGAAGGAAGAACAATCAATATTAACGATTATTCACAAACATTACAAATAAGTATATAATAACATCTCCAACAATGATTATTAAAGAGATTAACACATTAAATAAATAAATTAACAAAAAAAATTTTCAAACAAATTTCTAACGTTATTTTTGATAAACATAAAAATAAAATTATGAACATTAAATCATATCAGGAGGATAGAAAACAAATTTCAAACAATAACTAATCGATATGGAGAACATTACAATAATTATGCTTGGTTAGATGAAAATAATACGTGTGATCTAGATACTTGTTCCTGTTCCCCGCTTTAAGAACACAAAAGAATCTGTCATAGAAGAAGCTAAAGAAATCATGGAATATTATAATAATAATAATGTATATAATTTAACTAAATGTAAATATTGTAATTTTAATAAAATGAAAACATAAACATAAACATCTATCAAACTATTTGTTTTATTTTCTAATTCAAAAACATAGTTTCTTTTTTTATAAAATCATAATTCCATACAAACACAAAATAAATTTATCACGTACAAATGTAGAATTCATTCGACAAATAAAAAGGTTTCATATTACACGAAAAAGACAATTATGAAAAGGAACAATTAGCAGATTTTAAAAAATATTTTTTTTCTAAGTTTAAATTCTTGCATTATTTTATTTCATACTAGCTTAAACCCGGTGCGCTTTGCTACCCTCATCGAAATAAAATTAATAAAAAAATTTTTAAAACAGATTTTGTGAATTGATAATTGTTCTTTCGCCCATTTTTATTTTAAAATTTATAATTTACTATAATATTGGCTTTAGCCACGTTTAAAGACTCTAGCTATAATAGTTCTTCAGTTACGCGATATTTTATATTTTGTATCCCACGAGTGGTATTAATTTTTTATTTTTATTTTCAAAGGTATAATTAACTATAAGGTTGACTCCTATCAAGTTATAAAATTATCAATATAACAGTTTTTAAGATATGTTATATTTAATATTGGCGTTCTATGAGTATACCACTCCCCTGCTGATATATAATTAAAATTTTGCGGCTTAGAAGATCATATTGCAAAGACTTAAAGCAATTGGAAGAATTTAGTTATCAAGGAACATATAAATGGATACACATTTATCAAGAACTTGTTAATAAATATAATAATACTTATCATAGAACAATAAAAATGACAACAAATCAAGTAAATTTATCAAATGAAAAATCACTATTGGATACAGTCTACAACAATTTAAAAGTGTTTAAAAGACCGAAGTTTAAAGTTGGTGATAATGTTCGAATAAGTAAATATAAACATGTGTTTGAAAAAGGTTATACACCGAATTGGACTACAGAAATCTTTAAAGTTAAAACTGTAAGATACACAAGTCCTACCACTTATATACTAAAAGATTATAAAGGACATGATATTAAAGGTGGTTTTTATGATTTTGAACTAATGAAAACTAAATATCCAGAAACGTATTTGGTTGAAAAGATTTTAAGAAGAAGAGGAAATATGTTATATGTTAAATGGTTGGGATTTACATCAGATCATAACTCTTGGATAAATGTAAACGATTCGTCTCCTATATAAAGAGCATTAAAAAATTTTTAATTTATTAATACACCGAACTTTAAGATGTCAATAACGCTAACATTAAATGGTGATACTTCACTTCTAGTTGCCAACTATTTTCCCCCATTCAACTTGATGGAAATTACGTTTGCGGATTAATTAGTCTTGATACATATCATTCTATACCAAATGTTGATAACAATAGATTTCATATTGGTGATTATGAAATAGTTATACCTGTTGGATCATATGAATTCTCGGATATAGCTGATTTGATTATAGATAAATATAACACCCTTAATCCAAGAGGAAATCTTATTATTGAAGCTAATTATAATACTTTACAAACGTCTATAAAATGTACAACCGATACAATTTATTTTAACAAGGAGCGATCAATCGGTTCCCTATTGGGTTTTAGTAAGAAAATTTTGGAAAAGAATCAAGAACATTTTTCAGATAAAACTATAGAGATTACAAAAATAAACAATATTATAGTTGAATGTAATATTGTTAACGGATCCTATATAAATAGCACATCTGCGCATACCCTTCATCAGTTTTCGCTTGTTGTCAGTCCCGGCTATAAAATAACAGAGACACCGGCTAATGTTATATATTTACCCGTTAACACTAAAAGTATAAACACTTTAGTTTTAAAAGTAATCGATCAAGACGGAAATTTAATAAATTTTCGTGAGGAGAAAATATCTATACGATTACATTTAAAACCAGTATAAAAGAATGATTATATTCAATAATAATAATAACAATAGTAATAAAAATACAAGTGATTTGTATAAGGAGTCATCATTCACACATTTACGTTCAAAGGAACAAGAAGCTGAAAAAAAACTTTAAGACTTAGTCTAAGCGAGAATAATCAAGAATTTTTAAAAAACTTGGGATTTCGATTAAAACATTTAAAAAAATGAATCATTTTATTGTTGTTTTACAAAAACCTCAATTCGACAATTCAATCATCAAAAAGGAGTATCATAGCTACTCATCATATTTACAATCGTTTAAGAATAATGATGAAATTCGTATAGCCAATCCAAATTTAGGATTTATACGTATTACCACATGAAAGTCTCATATATGTTGAAGGGTTAGCATCAAAGGAAGATTCAACAATCTCTTCAAATATACGGCTCTTAAATAATTGTATAGCACATTTGTTTGATGAAATTCGATATGAATTTTTATTACGAATAAATGTAGAATTCATTTGAAAAAATAAAAAGGTTTTATATTACATAAAAAAGATAATTGTGAAAAGGAGCAATTAGCTGATTCTATAAAATATTTATTAAGTTATTTTTTTGTTTTGATTTTTTAAGAATTCTAAACACCTACACATCTGCTCAACTAATACTCAAATTTCTTTGTATTTCCAAGAATTTTGAAACTTTATGAAACTTAAATTTGTCACGTATGTACAACTCATTTGAAAAATAAAAAAGTTTCATATTACATAAAAAAGACCATTCGACATGGTTGTATCTACACACACCCTACTCTTTACGAACATCCAACAAAGACCCTGCACCTCAACCACGACAGTCGCATATATACACACACACACACAGCCACGATAACCACATTCACGCACACACATACACAGACAATAGAAGTGGAGGTGCTAGCAAATTGCAACCCTGTAAATGATAGGACTAGTACAAACACGCGTGTAAAAGGTAGCCCCCCCCCCCCCCCCCACAAGGGACTAGGACTAGTCCAAAAGTAACCCCAACGTAGGTAAAAACATGGTCTATTTAACATTACGATGTGCTATGGCAGGACCATATAACCCCAGCTGTGGATTACAAGTAGTTAAAAATCGAAGACATGTCGTCTTACTACAAACAATTTTTAAGAATGATATGGTCCATGCTTGCATTACATTGGAACCAGTCCAGGGAGTAGTCCATTTAATTAAAATGGATCAGGTAGTCTAATATACACACATATACGGCTCAGTCATCTCATAAGACATATAATGTAGTGCTGGGATGATTCCAATAAGAAATTGACTTAAACATTTTAGTGTTGCATTAACATTCACACATATAGCGAAAGATGAATAAATGACCTTAATTAACTCGACCGTAGCAAACCGACCAACCGATCATATATGCCGACTCAAACCAACGTAGCGTAGGCATCATCCCACATTCGAAAATTAAAAAGGTTTAATTAAAAAAAAAAGTTTCATCCCAGGGATGGAAACACGGGTTTAACTTATTCTCATTTGTTACATACAAAAAATTTTTTTTAAAGATGCAAACACAAATCATTTTATTTTTAAACCAGCCATTCAAACGGACGGACGGATTTTGCTTACACAATTAGAACTACTTACTCAAATCCAGGCATGAATCATATTTTGTAGGGATCCAATTACAACATATTTATATCAATTCTTATTAGAAATGTATACATACTCCCATCTATGGATGATCCCAAATTTGTATGGAAAAAGTGCCGTAGAACTGTCCAAAACATACTACTAACTACCTCTTTGGGTAATTAAGCGAATAAGTTTTAATACCTGAGGTAATTAAACGTATTTATCTGTTTTAGAGCTTTTTATGAATTTTGGTATAAATTCGTTTGTAAATAATTTGCATGTTATACCTATTGATGCATTTTTATTGCACACATATTTCTGGTGAAAAGATTATTCTCTGTTGCATTCTTTAATTACGCCATCTACATTTAATTTTCAATCTACAAATGTAGTCCTAGATACATTTTATTCCAAACTGTAAAGTTTTATATAAATGCAAAAATTAAGGAATAGAAAATAGAAATCTGGGCGCATCGTTTAGTAAACCGATCGAATCAGAAACTCATTTTAATGTGATCTTTTCCTGTCCGTCCGTCCATCTGGCTGGTTAATGCGTTTTAATTGTCATAAGAACGAAACCAATGTAAATTGTGAGAATCGCCCATGCAAACTTCTTTTTTTATGTTCATAAACCATTTAATCATGTTCATATTAAGATTAAATTTGGCAGAAAACATATTACTGCAAATTGAATATGGTTGAATCGGTTCACATTTAAACATACAGCTTCCATTAAATTTTCTATCCCTAAAATATTCAAGCTTTTTTATCCTTTTTAAATGTAAATGTAATTTAAAATTAAGCGACCTTTCCTTTAATCCCTTTAAGACAAAATCATATATATGTTGTATCTATGTAGATAATAGTCAGCACAAATAATTTTTATATGAATCCTCACCTCATAACGTACCTTTAATCTGGTGAGCACAGAATAACGTTTATGTTAATGCAAATATGAAATTGTGGAATATTTTGATTTCAAATAAGCCATATTTTGTTTTTTGGGCATATTATTTTTTAAAAATTTTTTACATATTTTCAAATTATTAACATGTTAACTTGGTTGCATTTTTAAACGAATGAAATTTAGGTATAATTTTGTTTTGGGAGTTAAATTTTTAAGGCAATTACCCGAATTGCGTTATAAAGCATAGCCAATTAAGCGTGGATTTTTGTTTGCAAAATGGAAGAAAATAACGGGGATTTAAAACTCAAGGTAAATAATCGTGAAAGGTAAGTAATGGGGTTATACTGTATATAAACAGTCGCTGTCAAACCAACTCAACAAGCAAAAAGTTTAAAACAAATTTTCGTTTTTTGTTCCAGTTTTTTAAACCCTGGATTTTTTCATGTTTTTTAAGACATGCTTTTTGGTGTTTGTAGGCGAACGGTACAGAAAAGCAAGAGGGGTAGATAAAAAAAAAATCACATTTCTGTTCTTTGTTACTACGTTTATACGTAGCCTTTTCGCGAATAAAAATTATTTG
The DNA here is from genome assembly GCA_930367215.1 of Pollenia angustigena. NCBI lineage: Eukaryota > Metazoa > Arthropoda > Insecta > Diptera > Polleniidae > Pollenia > Pollenia angustigena. The sequence continues at coordinate 174,400,405 of OV884059.1, read as the reverse complement.
CGATTAACGAACTTACTGTTTATATGCCTATTTCTAAATGAAAATTCGTATTTTTAAGTGATGCCAGCTGAAAAATTTATTCATTTAGTAGCACTTTTTATTTTTTAACTGAAAAAGATCAAAAATTATTGTGTATTTTTAAATTAATTTGCACATTATTGATTTAATTTTACTTTTGTTGTCATATGAATGTGCCACATAGAATTAAAAACGTAAAACGGTTAAAAGTGTGACAATGCTTAAAATCTTATTTGCAAATAGTGTCGTTATTCAGGAATTGTTTTCATGAGTTAGCTATTCGCAAATAAAAATTTAATTCACTGTTTATGCGGCAATATTCTCTACTTGCAATATATTTATTTGCGAATAAGTGGTGCGTATAAACGTAGTATATGTTTTGTTTTATACATTCGTATTTTTTATGTTTATTTAATTATACCCACACCACAATAGTGGAGAGGGTATTATGCATTTGTGCTGACGCCTTAACGCCTTAAAATAGTGGTCCTAGACCCACCTTAAAGTATACCGATCTACTCAGAATCACTTTCTGAGTCGAACTAACGATGTCCGTCCGGCTGGCTGGCTGTCCATGTAACCTTGTGCGCGAAGTACAGGTCGCAATTTTGGAGATAATTTGATACAATTTGGGTCATAGGTTTTTATTGGCATAAGGACCAAGCCTATTGAAAATGGGCCGAATCGTAGGACCACGAGGGAAGATAGGGGGAAATTTCTTCCTCTCAGAAACTATCAAACCGATTCTAATGAAATTTAAAACATAGATAGAACCATATCTATATGGACAAAAGCGATGCATTTTTTTAAAAGTAGGACCACGAGGGGAGGCAGGGGGCAATTTCTGCCTCTCCCAAACTTTCAAACCGATTTTCATGAAGTTTATAAACATAGATAAATCCATATTTACATGGACACATAAGCATGATGTGTTTTTAATACTGTGGTGTAGGATATCATATGGTCGGGCTTGACCGACTATGCTTTCTTACTTGTTTTTTATTTGAATGTGGCAACATCTCTTTACAATACAAATTTAAATTGTTGGTTTTAAATAAGCAAGTAAAGAAGAATTACCGATAACGGGGATAAAATCAACCCTAAAATCATGAGAAAAAAAATCATCGTTTGAATCTGTTGTGTTTTTGGAAGCAACTTTTTAAAGGAATTAAGAAACACGATATTGTGGCTATCATTGTGAACGAAGCCTAAATGTAAACAATTTTAAAATATAACGATTACTTTAAACATTATTATGAATACATAATAATAAAGCTGGAGTTTGAGTTTAAAAAAAGGTCAATATAGTTTTTTCTGGCAAAGTCATAAAAATTATTTACGGATAATCATTGTATGATAACAGCGACCATACACAAAGCGATCATTAATTCCTTAAACATTATTCTCATATACAGCGAATCGTTTGATTAGTATTTACAGCTTAAATCTACAAAATTTTTTAGTTAAGAAACCCAAGAAACAAAATCTTCTTTTTACATACCTGAAAAAATAGACAAAAACACACCCATTGATAATATTTATAGTGTTTCTTTTCATGCGTATCACCATCTGAATTTCCAATACCCGGATAGGGCACAGAAACTCCTTGCTTCTTATTAAAATAACTTTTAAGGGTATATGTCGAATGTATCCAACAATATGTATTGAGAACATCTTCTGGAATATCTTTAGTATGAACACAATCGATGGGATTACCAACATATTGACGTGTGGTTATAATAAGCGAGAATGACATCAATATCATCACAGTTATAGAGTAATGCAAACGAAATACTGGTGAATCGGTTTTAACGTGAGTGACCTTTATAAGGTTTTTCAAACCACGGAATATATCTAACATTGTTCGCTCCACAATTGTCAAGCACTAACTTCACTTTTCAAATTTAAAGTGAAAATTAGTGCTAAAGCGAAAAAATTCAAATGTTAAATACAGATGGTTCTTTATCGTTTTAAGGCTTTATGTTGTATTTAAGTTAAAAAGTAGTTTTTTTTTTTTAAAAATATTAATTATTATTATCGCTTTGTTGTTGAGGCTTTCTGATACTTTCTTTTTCGAGGCACTTCCATAGTTAGTCGTTGTAGTTGATCATTATCGTTTAAAATTTCTCTGTAATTTTCATTATTCTTATTATTGCAAGAAAATGCAACTTTGTGGCATTTTCGCTTTAAAGTTCTTGTATATCGTTTCATACACCAACAATTGAAAATAACTTTCGTTGTTATGTTAATAATGCAAAAATTTTGAATATTTTTTATAGGCTTTTGCATTTTTAAATTTATGAAACATTTAATTTTTTAAAACTTTATTTTTATATTGAAAATTCAGTTTCAACTCGTTTTGTTAGTTTGTAAAAATTTATCTACTAAATTTGGTTTTTCGTTTAATATATGCTGTTTTCGTTTGGAAATAAATATTTTTCCGAAGAGCAAAAATAAGGCACTTTATTATGCTCATTTTTTTTGTATTGTTTTTTATCATCACATGTTTTCGATTTTATGATTTTCTGTTGTTTGTTTTACCCTGTTCAGATAGATCATCATTATAAGTCAAATTTATGTCACTTTAATTTTCAAATTCATTTTACTTTTTTTAAATTTTGAACTATTTTGTTGTAGATTTGTTTTAAAATAAAATTATTTTTGTTGGAAATTGTTTGCTTTTATTTAAAAATTTTTATGTTTTGTTGTGGTATTTTAATTGTTTCAAAACAACTTTATAAAAAATAAAGTTTCGTTTCCTTAATTATCTTAAACAAATTTTGCGATGGTAGTAGTTTTTAATTTCAAAATAACACTCTGGTTTATTCCAATAAAGTTTATACAGGTTTTTTTTTTATCAAAACTTCTTCGCAAAATTCTACGCAGCTGGTAGGCTGCGCAACATGTTTGAAATGGCATTTATTTTTTAGTTCTTTTTGCAACTCAATTTTTTTTCTAATCTAATTAAAAACTTGTTTGACACAAGTTTACAAGTTTTATTAAAAGTGATATAAAAACCAATGGCATTTTTAGTATAAAAGGCTTCATAAATATCAAAAAAATTTTTAAAAAATATAAGTCTGAGTTCATACGGCTCATATCTTATTGACAAGATTCTTCATGTTTCTTCTTTGAACATGAACTGGCGTTCAAATGATTCATGTCATGTTGACGACATGTTTTATATTTTGTTTTATTTGATATTGAAAACAAAAACAAAATTAAACATCGAATAAGAAAGCAAAACGTAAAGACAGTACATGCATCTGTGTACTCGTTTCTTTTCCCCTCGTCCCTCTCGCCTATAAAGTAGCAATATTGTCAATAAGACATGAGCCGTATGAACACAGACTTAGTCACACAAATAGGATCGCCCATACGAATGAGTTTAAATAGATTCACTATTTTTATTTGGATGTCTTTTTTGTTAAACAAATTTCAAATGAAAGCTACTCCATTATCCACCGAACTCAATTAAATACAGTTGTTTTCGGTTAATTGAGCCCCGCTTAATTGAGTTTCCTGTTTTATTGCACTAAAAATTAGGCAACGAAATCATTCAGTTAAAATACCCGTTTAGTTGAGTTCCGTTTAATTGCGTCACCCGCTTAAATATTTCGCTAAATAAAACCGCATTGCGAAAAACAATAGCAAATGTTTCGGTTAATTGTTTCGGTCTACTTAATGTTCTTTTGCTCCACAAACGTACAACAAATTGTTTTACGGCAAGAAACTCATGCTTCATGTTTCTGTTATATAAATAAATGTTATATAAAATAAAAAAAGAAATGACTATTCTTTTCAATCTACACATGGGTGTTTTGCTTTATTGCACATCTTGCTCAATAAAGCGATTTTGGTTTTAATTGCGTCGGCGATTCAATTAACCGAGTACTGCTTAATTGAATTCCCGTTTAATTGCGTCAAAAGTCGTGCACTTTTACAAACTCAATTAAGCGGAAATAACGTAACTAAAAATCATGATTTTGTATTAAATCTAAAATGAGCTTCGTCAATGAACATAATTTACTAAATATGGGCAACTGAAAATCTTTGAGTACTTCATTCGCGACAATTACGCTCTTTTAAGTGCACATTTAAAAATAATTCCTTGAATCTTTACATTCGCTCCTAGAACTGGACATTCAGAGGGTCCTCAATGTACCTTTAGTAAAAAGTGTGATCACAAAATATTCAATAAAATTTCTTAAAAGAAACGATTCCCCAAAAATGCTTACCAATTAAGGCCTTAATCAAAAATAAAATCAGTTTTAATAAAAAATTTAATCAAGTAAATAAACATTTTGTCAAGTGATTTAAACGGTTAATGGATACTATTATTTTGTTTGCTGGTGCAAATATAATAAATTTTTTAATAAATATCCCAAATTTTTTAACTGAAATAAATTTTTATTTTTTTTCTGCGAAGCTCGAAATATTTTAAATGATGGCGGCCACATTCGCCTAAGGAAAAGTTTTACTGCAGCACTTATCCGATTAGAAGAGCGATAAACACCTGCATAAGTGAGGGGGTGCCGTCATTAGCAGTACAGAATAAATTCTGGCTAATTTTTTTCAATTAAACCATTAATCAAAAAGAAGTCAATTTTAATTAAAAATTTAATCAAGTTTTTAACGCTTACTTGTATCAACAACATTAATGCAGAAAACGTTGTTTATAATGAAAGATATTTAATTGATGCCATTAATTTGTTAACTGGTACAATTTTAATTAATTTTTGAGTACATATCACAAATTTTTAAATTGAAATCAATTTATATTTGTTTTTTCTGTGCAGAATAAGATTTGATTAATTTTTGTTAATAAATAAATAAATAATGGAAAAAATCGATTTCCAGAACATGGACGATAAATAATTTTTGTTAATTAATCAATTCTACTCCACACGATTAGCCTGAAAAGTTTAATCACGTTTAGTTAACATATTTTTTTTTCATACATATATAATATTTTTTAAATAAACAAATCTTTGTTCTGAACAGTTTATCTTACTAAAAATTAAAATATGTATGTATGTTATTAATGATTCAAATTAAAATCAAACAATTTAACACCCAATTAATTCTTATAGACAAATTTATACTAAACTAAATAAGGCGAATTATTCTCCGAATATTCCACAATTTTTCCAAATTAAATCGCATTAAATTTTATTTAATGTCAAGTTTAAATACAAAAAATCGATTTAAATTATAACAAATGTAGTGGAACATTTGCATTAATTTTGTTTTTGTTTTAATTAATTTATTTTACAGTGCAAAAACACGATCAACAACCGGTGCTCGTAATTTACACATCATTTACAAAATATTCAACACACTAATTTACTACTAGTTCCTTTTGAGTTTTTTTTTTATACCAAAACAGTGGGGCAACTTAAAATAGATTTTTCAAACAGAATTTTTTTATTCACCTAAAAAATGAGATACAAAATATTTTTAAACTATGGAAAAAACAAATTCAAAATAAACAAAAAGTAAAACTAAATAAACTAAAAATCTTTATTAAAAATAAAAATTTGTACAACTCACTCCCGTTGAGAAAATAAATTTCATAGATTTTTAATACAAGTGAATGCAAAACTTTTTAATGAAATTGTAGACACAGATTCATACACCAAATTATAGGGCTACAGCAAAGGCAAAATAAATAGAAAACAAAAATATATTCTATGTATATGCAAATACATACAAAAAGTCTTTGAAAAATCTTTAATGCAAATTTTTAACTTAAGCCATCTTTACTCTTGGCAATTCCAGGAAATAAAGAAAACATTTTTTTACGTTATGGAAATGGACAAATAAACGTAACATGGGCCTTAACTAATTTGTACACATCATCACCGTGATCACCAGCCTGTATTGTATACAAATATAATTTATGTTTATAACTTTTTAATGTGCAAAATTAAAATAGTTTTTCCCAAGTCTAAAGTCAATGATTTCCATTAAAAATTGTTTAAATTTAAACATACATACTCACACACCCACACTCAAATGCAGATCAAAGTTTTAGAAAAAACGCCTTTGTTCACAATGGGAGCAACAATTTCGTTATTCGTTATCTTATTTCTTCCCAAAGTATCTCATATATATAATAATTTTATTTAGTTTTGAATGAAAATTTTAATAAAACAATAAAAAATATAATAAAATATACAAAATTTTTTATGGGAAAATATTGCAAGAATTTTCTTAATTAAAAACGTGTGTTGCGAAACAAAATTGTTGCTCTATTATGAACGGCAAGTGAAAATATTGCTGCCATTGTGAACGAGGCTTAAAAAATATCTTTGGATACAAAATTAATAAATTGAAAAACAATTTAGTTCATTAAAGTGAATTACATTTTTTCTTTTTGTTTAAAATATATTTATAACAGGTGTTTGAAAGATTTCTATTAACAGTTCAAATTTTAATTAAATGTGTTAAAAACAATCACAGAAATTTGCTACCCGTTTACGCATTCATATAAAAATATTGAAAAAAATTTAATTTTAAATATCTTTGTCAAATTTAACCCTTTGGCATTTTCAACTTAGTTTGTTTTAAATAAAAAGATGGTCCACATATCTAAAACTTCTTGAGCACTCCTAACTATTAATAAATTTTAATCATTTTTTAGCTTAAAAACTTTTTTGAAAAGCCGTGGTGAAGCAGTTTTCATCTAACACTCTTAACGGTATGGCAAGGTACCCGGGTACCTTCATACATTAAATGTTATCTGTACTCGGTCAAAATCAAAGATTGACTAAAACAAAACACATACACATTCAACTACTGCATCTTTGCAATTAGGGAAATCAGCGGAATAATATTTACAAGTTTTTTGTTTCACATTTGCCAACTTTGATAAGCATAAAGAAAAATTTGTATTAAATTTCAAATTTGCTTATCTTAGCATTAATACGTTGCGTAGGCCATAGCGTATAAAAAAATTTTAAATTTACTGAAAATGAACATCCATTTTAAGTCTCAGAGATATTTTCTGTGATTATTCACATATATTTCGACAAAAAATTTTAGTGTCCAATACTTATCCCATATAGGTAACCGGGTACCTTGCAATGCCATTCACATAAGGGTTAAATAAGATATTTTATACGTTTTAAATGGCTTTTTGTAAGGCCGCTTAATAAAACCGATTATCGATTATAAATTGAACAAAATTTCAACTCGATTTCTATATTTATTACGGGTTAAGGCGTACTAAGACCGATCTTCAAAAAATTTGGCGTTATAAATTCTAGTCGAATGAACCTACGACAGACCTACTTTAACGGTTTAGGCGTACTTAAGTGTTTCTTGTAAGCGAGATTTTTATAAGGGCCTATGGTAAATTATAGATAGAACTTCACACAATTTAATTGTGTTATCGTCATATTAAAGCGAAAATAAAGGCTAAGAAACTTTAAAGACAAAACCAATATAGACATATGGCATCCAATTATGTGGTGCATCAAACAACCAGAAGCTACAAAGAAGACAGTCTAGGGTATTACGACAAATCGTGCACGCCCCTAGTATATACTTAATGACATTATCCATAGAGGTCTTAGCGTCCCTACCATTCAGGAGGAAATTAAAAAGTTTTCAGACAAAAACATATATAAACAAATGTTCCATACCATCTACGTCGCTCGGGATCTGATGCAGTTCGAAGGTCACCAGAGGCTAAAAAGAACCGACACTTTGAGACTTGCAGGCTTTTTTGATACTTGAATGCTGTTAATTAGAGGTTACATTGATAATGACTAAAAAATAGCAATTAGGATTAAGCTTTGAATACATATTGTAATGTTCGACAAGAACGATTCAGTAATAAATAAGCCTGTTTTAAACAGACGGATGGACGGACGGACATGGCAAGGACCCAGAATATATGTATAAAGTTTATAGAAATGACAAGCTTAGTATGCCCTCATTCAACACTAGTGGTGGAGGGTATAATTACAAGTAAATATTTATCTTTTTAATGACAGAGTAGCACAGAGGCGACACGAGACAGAAGATATTATGGTTTATATCTGTTTCATTCTTCGAATGCTGCCCTTTTGACGTTTCTATTTGACCCATCTTTCATGCCGAAATACAATGAACACAAATTTAGTTAATTTCAATTTATTTGCAAAACTGTTGTAGAAACAAGTAAGACTGATATAATCGTCTGGGCCGAATCTTACGTACCCTTCTTGAAAGTAAGAATATTTCAGGCGTGGACCCTATATGGGATCTACAAATCAATAATTAATCTTTATAAAAAGGGGCGTCAGTATTAAAATTGGTTGCGGTTTAGATCTATTTTAAATGAATGACCGACAATCAGAACGTTTTATGCCTTAAATTATTCCTCGTCATTCGTAAAAGTTTTAGCCGACCTAAAATTATTTTTGAGATAAGAATTTATATTGAACGCATGGATGTAATAGCGTATTATTGTTTTAAAGTGGGTTTCAGAAGGCTACTTGATATGGGGCCTAAGGTTAACTATGGACCGATAAGCACGAATTTCATGGCATTATTTCTGCCCAAATGAAGTTATATTGGACCGATATTCACGATATATGACAGTGAGATTTCTAGTCCTATGAAACTGGGAAATATCCAATTTTATTACAGTAGTACTAAACTGCTTTCCGAGGGTGGACTTTACATAGGGCCTATGGTTAATTAAAGACCGATCTTTAAGAAATTTAACAGTAAAGTTTAAGTCATATAGAACGAGTTTGTACAAAATTTTATATCAATCAGTGCATTATATTATGTAAAGGTACGTTCAGACTGATGAAATATTTGATAGCAAACATCAAATATTTCACTAACGTAGTCTGAGCACAAAATATTTTTGAGTGTCAAATAAAATAACAGCCGATTTTGTGCAAATAAAAGTATTTGCCGGCAAACAAATATTTGTCCAATGTGACCATAGTGTGAACACAAAAAATCAAATATTTTAATTTTTTTTGAGCAAACATTTATTTGATATTACAAAAAAATTGTAAGAGCAAACACCGACAAATAATTTTAGCCATATTACCTATAGAAGCAATTTTTCTTGTAATTTTTCGGATTCTTTACAGTTTTAAAGATTTTTTATAATTATTAGACTTTGCTATCATGCCGCAAATTTAGCAACTTTTATAGAATTTTTGCCATTCCTTATAGTTTTAGGGAATTTTAATAAATTTTATGGTTTTGTTTGAAATGTTAAAATTGTTCGCGAATTTTCGCTATTTTTGGAAATTTTTTTTTTTGTTTTCCCCTACATTTTGTATTTCTTTAACCGATAAAGCGATTTCAAATAAATTTTAGGGGTTGTTTCCAAGTTTGCAATTTTTTGCGAATTTTAGCCATGCTCGCGAAGAAGCGATTTTTATCTGTGAATCTTTACAGCTTTAATGATTCTTAATAACTATTAGGCTTTGCTATCATACCGCTATTAGCAAATTTTTGCAAATTTCCGCTAATTTGGCAATTTTTACTATTTGCACTACTAAATACAAAAAAAAAATATATATATAAAAAATTGTATTTATTTACAAGGTGGTCTGAAAAAACAGCTGACTGTTACTGTTTTGCCTGTTGTTGTATTGCTAAAATATTACAATGGAAGTTGAAATTAAGTGTACCACATAGGTGACTTTAGTTTAACTTAAGTTTTTAGTGAAGAAGAGAATTTTGTATTTAAAACGATTTTAAAAATAAATGTGTTTTAATATTAATCCTGAAAATTGGCCACAAGTCTGAATGCATGGCAAACATGATTTCATTTATTTTATTTAACACTTTTTGCCAACTCTTTTAACAAACAAAAATTGTCCAAATATTTGAGCTTAGTGTGAACATTAAATAAAATATTTTTTTGTTTCACACAGTTTGAAGCAAATATCAGAACGTACCTTTAGTTTTTATAAAAACAAATTTAAATTTTTTATGGTCGTGGTTCTACATTTCTATTCATATCTCAACACTTATTAAATTTTGGTAAATGTTGTTATGCACTGTGTTGTTGTCAATATTTTAAATACACGTTATATTTTATTTGTATCGCTAAACTGGAAATATTATTTTTCCAATTAGGCCAATTGAAGCGTACATTTTTTGTATTTATTTATTTATTGAAAAGGTGTGAATAATATTTATTCATTAATTGATTATATTGTTTTAAAAGCGTTTAACCCACTTTACAATTTGGCTTATTAACATATTTGTTGATAAATTCATAAAAAAGTTTAAATAATGAAAACATTTTTTCCATTTTCATATTTTTGCATATGAATAAAATTGTCTTTAAAATTCAAACATATGTACAAATAAACATACATACATCTACATATAAGTATATTTATACAAATATGAAAATGGACAAAAATGTGATTATAATGATGATGATCATTGGGGTTTTTTTTTATATTAAAAGTTGTCAGGAATAAACCATTAGTCATATTTTTTCATACATTCCACCAATAAATGGAGAGAATGAGGGTATACAAAGTTTACCATTTCGTGTGAAACTTTTTTAATATTCTCTAAAGACCCATAAATATTCGGGATTCTTGAGAAATTCTTAAGCTCACTTTCGAACGAATCAACAGAAAAGAACAATTTGGCTCTGAAATTGTTTCTACACAGAAAAAATTATTTTTCCAATTCAAACAAAAAATTTGTAGAATCAAAAAATTTTTTGTCTGAAATCGGTCCTATAAACAAATTCGCATATTCAAACAATTTATTTGCATTTTGTTTATTGAAAAAAAACACTGATTTTTTCAAACGAATAATTTAACTGAATCAAACAAAAAGTTTACTGAAATTCATATACTAAATTTCAAAATCAAAAAAAAAACTGTTTTTTTTTTGCACAAGCAATGATGCGCACACAAGCAGGCACTGTATTAGAAGATGATGGCAGAGAGAGCAGAGCGGCCGGCTGGCTTTGGGGCACATTTTTTTGTTGGAATAATTTTTGAACGAAGTCTTTTTTTATACACACAATGTTTTTCGTCATCACTCACTGTTGCTGTATCCTTTCCTTTGCTAATGAAGAAGAAATGTAACCCAAAAACGGCGACAGACCGACTCGATATGTTTTCCGCCATCGTTCTATTTTTGTATTTGATGTATTTAAGCAAACAGTTTGAAAAAATTGAATACGGGATTTTGTTTTTTTTTTTTAACCAACTTTGAAACCAACCAAAAATTTATTTTGTTTCTTATAATGTTGTTGTTGTTTCTGTTGTTTAAAAAGAGTGAAACGTGTTTTTTACCTGCTATTTTTTTTTTTTTACTTCAAACCTCTTCATCTTTCTTAAAGTGTTCAAAAATAGACTGTATGTGTTTTTTGTTTTAGTTCTTATATTTCACATAAAGAAGTGTTGCTTATGATCAAATAAAAAAATGCAAAAAGACGACAACATTAAAAAGCGTTAAATATTGCATACAAAATTATGAAAACTTGAAACCAATAACGCGTGTATTATATTTTTGAATGGTTGTCAACATTTTTGTTGGTTAAATAAAAATCAAACAAAAATTTTAATTGAATCAGTAAAAAAATTTGTAGAAATTAAAAAAATTTTCAAACAATCGTTTGTTTGAAAATAATTCGGCAATAATTTTTTCTGTGTAGTTCTCCTAAGAAGTTTGGGATTGATTTTCAGCACAATCGGTTAAGTAGAAAAAGAGCTTTCGATCTAAATGTGAAAAAACCTTCAATAAAAATTATATGTATTTTACAAAAAAAATAGCATAACTTGGTTGCTCAAAGCACCGATTGTCACTAAGTTTTCCTAAAATTCGTTTTATGTAACCAGAAATCACACTACGAAACGTCTTTAAACGTAACGAATAATGATATTATATTACAATTTGTGTTAAATAGTTCCATTATGCTAAAAATAACATTAAAGAATTTCGTGAAGATCGGTTTTTAACCAAAGTCCCAATAAAAAGTCCACTATCAAAAAGCACTTCAGTATGCATAAAACCATAACAAATAATGACATTAGAATTAAAATTGGCTTTGTAATTGTTTCATTAGACTAGAAATCAGAACGTTTAATTTAAAAAATATCAGTCCATAATTTGCCATATTCCCCATATAAAGCCCTCTAATGAAAAACATTTTAGAACGCCTTAAGATAAAGAGAATAATGCTATGCCCGTAAAATTTTGTCATTTAAAGTTTTATAAGACTAGAAATTAAATAAGAGGCTTTTGTGAAGATCGGTCTACAATTAATTATATGGCCCATTTAAAAAGGCCTGTTATTTTTATTATATTATTATTTAACAATATTATGCCATTGAAACAAAACACGAAATGTGCGTCAGCTGTTTAAACCAGTGTTGCCAAAAAGATAATAGCAAAAAAATCACCCGATATTTAACCACGTTTTTAAAAATCGAAAATTACTTTAAAATTTAATAAAGTTTATTGATTGTAATGGTTGCCATATGCATTTGTGTTTAGTAAATACCCAAATAAGAAATATACCCGGTATTTACCCAAACATCAGCTAAATACCCGGTGGATTCCCATCTATAAAAATGTTTAAACAGTCACAATTGAACTAAACTTTGTGATTGTCGTCCCATAAATGAACATATCGCTCATTTGCTGCATAACTCAAAAAATGAAATTTTGGAGTTAGAGATGCAGAATTTTTCGCTTTGTTTTTCTTTATATTGTGTATTAAATTCATCTTTATATCTTTTATACTCTCCCAGTTTGAAGAGAATGTGTCTTCTTTTTTTCTAAGTAGTTAGTGCAAATCAAAAACTTTAAATGCGTTTATCTCGAAATGGATTTTTTTGAGTTATGACGGTCTTGCAGTAAATGAGCGATATGTCCAATATAAAGCGTATTCTTGTTAAAAGACTTTAATATGCCTTAAACGAGTTACAAACTATCCTGCCAAGTTTCATAAAGATTTTGTTAAAAATGATAGATTCCACATGAAATATTCATACTCTTGGTGGAGGGTATTGAAGTTTCGGCACAGCCGAATATAATAGCACTTTCAATTGTTTAACATTAAGTGTGTGTTTATTACGATATTTAAGTAGCAGCAAATAAATAATTTAAAAAAAATAAACATGTTAAGATTTTTAAAATAACTAAATATGTATATGCAGTATTATGCTATTTTTTATATAATTAGTATTGTGGTTATTTTGTTGAAAACAGAAGTAAAGGAAAAAACATGTAAAATCAATTAAAATGGATAATCATTCAGGAAAGCAAATTTCGATCTACCAAATGTTAAAATACAATTTGGTTTAAGGATTGATGTTTGACTAGTGACGTCAGCAGTCGTCGATGGCTGCGAGTGTAAGACGGCAAATCCATCTGAGGAGATCGAGTGGTTGCGATCGAAACATGTCATGGTAACCTGCCGGCCAGGGTTCGAGCCCGAGCCACGTCAAGAATGAAAGATTATCAATAACAATTTTAATTAATTTTCATGTTGTAAAATTCCTTTCTTCATAAAAATAATTTAATAAAAATTAAATTTCATGAACTTAAGCCTAATTAAAAATATTAAAAATTTTTTATATATTTTATATAAATACTAGCTGACCCGGTCTACGTTGCTGGCCCTAAGTAAACATTTAAATTGAGCATTTAACGAAATTTACGGCCTTTAAAATAAAAATCCATGGAATACCTATCATAAATTTTTTTTAAAAAATAACTTACATATGGTGTGGATATGGGCTCAATCAAAAAAGAATAAGTTGGACCATGGCGATAATTTTAAAGAAAAAATCGTCCAAATCGGTCAAGCCGTTCTCAAATCATGCTCTTAATAGAAAAAGTGGACGTAAAAGTAGGCGTGGTAATTTTTTCTTTCGATGAAAACGTAAAATAAATTAATACGAACAGTTAAAAGAAAAATTAGTCAAATCGATGGAGCAGTTTTTTGATTTTAGGTAAATCGAAAAAAGTGGGCGTAAAAGTGGGCGAGGCAAAATTTTCTTTCCGTAAAAACCTAAGTTAAACCATGGCGATCATTTTGAAGAAAAAATCGTCCAAATCGGTCAAGTCGTTCTCCAGTTATGCGCTTAATAGAAAAAGTGGGCGTAAAAGTAGGCGTGGGAAATTTTTCTATCGATGAAAACTTAAAATGGATTAATACGAACATTTGAAAGATAAATTAGTCAAATCGATGGAGCAGTTTTTTGATTTTAGGTAAATCGAAAAAAGTGGGCGGGGCAAAATTTTCTTTCCGTAAAACCCTAAGGTGGACCATGGCGATCATTTTAAAGAAAAAATCGTCCAAATCGGTCAAGCCGTTCTCAATTTATGCGCTTAATAGAAAAAGTGGGCGTAAAAGTAGGCGTGGTAAACTTTTCTATCGATGAAAACTTAAAATGGATTAATACGAAGATTTGAAAGAAAAATTAGTCAACTCGATGGAGCCGTTTTCTGATTTTAGGTAAATCGAAAAAAGTGGGCGTAAAAGTGGGCGGGGCAAAAGTATCCTATGTCCGTCTCCTGGCTCTAAGCTACCTCGCTACCAATTTTCAGCCAAATCTGTTCTGCCGTTCTTGAGTTATAAGTGGTGTAACTAACACGACTTTCTTTTATATATATAGATTTTTCAGTTGACTGCAACTTTTTACTGATGGCGGTTTCATTTTATTTTTAAAAATATCGTATTTTGTAATTAAAATATTGTTTGTACTTATGTGTTGTTGTTTTTGAAAAAATTTTTCTGTGTTTTTTTTTTGGAAAATATCAATTGTGAATTGTTATTAAACAGAACACAGCCAATTTAAAATTTTCTATAAGTTTAGTAGTTGCTGCTGTGCGTCTGTTGCAGTTACTGGGAGCATTGAGTTTTTAAGTGAATTTTACTTAAAATATTTTTTGGCTGAAAATATGATATAATAACCATAAAATTTAATCAATGCCAAATATTTCTTTTGTAAAAGATATCTTTTTGAAGTGTAAAATTTTCAAATTTTGTGAAACTATTTTTTTTACTAAACAAAATTAAAATTATGTAAAGGAAAAATTATTTAAAGGAACGTTTGTTTTTAAAATTTTGTAACCCGTTTCGAATCCCAGCTCAGCCAAGAAAAATTATCAATAAATTTTAACAAAAATTCCAAGTTGTAAAAATTCCTTCTTAAATTCCTAATTAAATGAAAATTAAATTTGATGAACTCAAGCCTAATTAAAAGAATATAAAAAAAAAATTTTGTAAATTGTGGAAGACATTCGCTGAAGCTTTCGATTTAATTCAACACATATTTGGTAAAACTGATGAAATATTGTGTTTATTTTCCACCATATTTTAATTTGGCAAAGCCACGTGGATTTGTACTTTAGCTTCTTCTGATAATTACTTTTGTTTGACTTTGTAATAAGTGGTTAAGATAAATTCAACCTTAATATTTTCTGTATGCACAAACAGCTTAATAACCCAGCTTCTCTTAAGTTAGGAATTTGGTATGAAAGTAATCGAATGGTATTAGTTAGGAGGACGAAATTACTCCCTTATTACTTTTTCTATATAAATTTTTTTTTGGTAATAACAGCAGCACTTATCGAGATATATTATCTTCTTCTTGAGGAAAACAATTTTTCTCATGTATTCCTTAAATATAAGAAAAATTTTTCTACATTAAAATTGGTGCAATTAAACATTTTTGGTACTATTAGGTTGTTAAAAGAACAAACTTTTCTGGAGGTTTTTACATTTTAATTAAAGTTACAGATGCCAATGCTTTGACGTTACTAATATACCGTCCAGACAAGTCATTGCTATGTTCAAACAATTTATTGTGCACACACGAATTTAAATAGTGAAGCCTGCTGTTGTCTGTGCTTTGTTCTTGTTCAAAAATTTGTTCGCACAACGATGTCTAAATCGGCTCATACACTTGCAATAAAATTGTTAAATTTTACGTACTGTACAATTATATCGCCAATGTGTATGTGATATTCGATGATGACACAATATATTGGCAACAATCAAAAGACTTTTGATTTTTATTGCACAACGAAAAGAAAAAAGAATGTGTTGGCAACATTGTACAATGCTGTTTATGTTATTCCTATAGGTTATGTTCACCTTTTTATTGAATTAATGAAAACAATGTGCGACTTATTGCATAATATAGGACAAAATGGAAATAATATGCCGAATACCATATACAATAATATTGCAAGTGTATGGGCCGCTTAAAATTACAGCAGATTCCATATAAATAAACGCCATCTTGATTGTTAATGCTGCTATTTATATGGGTTGTTGTGCCATAAGTTTTCCTTCCCCACATTAAAGAGCATGAACAATTGTGCGTCGGTTATTCTTCCAACATTTTGTTCTTGTGCAAACATAACGATGGATAGTCTGGATGGTGTATAACAAGCCTCAAATATTTGTGCAAGTTAAAGCGATTTTGGGGAAAAAGTTCTATACAAAAATATTTTTTTACTTTTTCGTTTAAAATTTTTGGGTTTTTGAAATAAAATCTTATTTGCCATCTTTTATTAATTTTCACTAAAAAGGTAATCATATTTTAGGAATTAAAACTTGTAAATAAATTAAATTATATTAAAAATTTCGATCTGTAACTTGCTGTAGCTTGCATGCATATTTATTTGGAGTTATGTTGTAAAATCGTGGACTGATTTTTACCAATTTTGAAAAGCTTTTGCAAAATTTTATGCAATTGTATATTTAAATTGTGACCTTTAACTTGATTGCAATCCTTACATGCACACATAGACGGACGGACAAAAATTACCTAATGGACTGAGAATCATTTTCGATGAGCACCATATCTCAGCGTTATAAAAACTAAAATTGTTTCTTTTTCAATTTTGAGATTTTTTTTTAAGTACCCCCTTGAACGTTTAAGAATTAATTCAGCTTGCTATTACTCCAAATATTGCCATAACACAAGATTAAAAATTTCTTAAATAGCAATACTGGTTTATTTTTAATGATTTTCTTATTTAAGCACCCCTTGAATGTTTTAGGGTTAATTCATCGTAATCAAAACATTTCCACAACAAAACATAAAAATTTTCCCAAACAGCAATTTTTGTTTATTTTTAATGCATTTTTTTATGTTAAAACATAACTTCTTACACAACATTTGCTTTACATTTCCTTTTATTGAATTCTGAAAGATTTAAATTTCAATTTTAACTCATTGAAATTCTCAAACAAAATGGACTTAAAATGAATTTGAAAATTGTACGACCACATTTTGATCTCGTGGAAGGCACGTTATGTGTAAAAAGTAAAACATAAAAACAATTTTTTTAAAATTTTTTTTTTATATTTGAAGAACTTTTTGTTTATAAGAAAAAAAAAAAATTCACGATCAACTCTGCATGTATCGCATACAAACATTCATAAAAGCCGTCACTCACTAACACACTCTCGAACGAATGAAAGAACTAACGAAACGCACGCATTCACACGCATTTGCAGAAACCATAGATGGGCATTTTGCAGTACCAGTACTTTTTAAGTATTTTCTTTTTTTACTGATTACTGAAAAAAAAATCAGTATTCAGTAAATATATATATATAAAAAAAGATTATTCTTATAATTTGTCAACATTTTTAATAAAAACTTAATACTAATATTAATTATTTATTAAATTATTATAAATAATAAAAATTAAATATGTACATATTTATATATATTAAATATATATATATATATTTACTGAATACTGATTTTTTTTCCCCCTGAATACTGATTTTTTTTTCAGTAAGCAGTAAAAAAAGAAAATACTGAAAAAATACTGGTACTGAAAAATGCCCATCTATGGCAGAAACACACCCTTTGCGTCTGGTCTGTTAGTAGGTTTGTTTCTATTATTATTTTATTTGCCTTCTGTTAATTTCACGTAAAAAAATGAGATCGTATGTATGACTTTTTATTATTAAGAATTTCTTCTTTTATTCTTTCATTTCACTTCATACATAAAAAAAAACACAACTCATACGCCAACACAATCTTAAACATAAAGTTTTTTTTTATTTTTTCAAATGTGGTCCACTTCATGAAGCTAGAACAGTACGAAGAAGAAACAGAAACAGAAACAGAACCGCACTAATAAATATCGGGACAAGAAATAAGTATTTTAACCGTACCAGTTCGAAAGACCAGACGCCCGAACGCAATGCCGCCAAAATAAAGACTATCACCGTTGACTGTTCATTCGCAGCATCTTAACCTCTTGGCATGGTTGGCTAAGATATTTAGAGAAGCAAATGCCTTTGCGAGTGTTGGAAAAATTGAGTTTTTCCCTCTTTTAATTAGTTGTTTTCTTTTCTTAACGTAAAATGTTCCTTTATTTTCATACTTGTGTGATCTCTTAAATTTTGTATAAAATTTGGCAGCACTTTTTGAATATTATACGAATTTTATTTTTTGCCGTCTTTTACTCTTATGTTCCCGTTAACAATTTTGCTTCCGGTTTGTTATGCGTTTGCCATGTAAATGATGCTGTTGGGTCTTGTGCCGGCCAAATGTGCAGTTTTGGTTAGTAGAAAGTCTGTGTTTTTCCACATTTTTTGTTTTTTGTCTGACGTCTAAAGTGTATACAACATTTTAACACTTTCGTGGCTGCAAAAGTGTTTGTTCTTACTGCTACAGCTGCTGCTGTTGTCTTTTCTTTAGCTATTGGGTTGTTTACTGTTTGTTGTTTTGTATTGTTGAAGTTTATGTTTGTTGCTGTTGTTAATATTGTGATTTGTTTTTGTATGTGTATATCGTTGGATTGGCGTTTCTATCACTTGTGACAGTTTTCAGTGGGTTTGTGTATGACAATTCTCGAACAATGCCGTACAATCGCGATATACTAATACCAATACCGGAAAAAATTGTTGTATGAATGGTAAGTGGAAGGAATTATATATGAATGTAAGAAGGAAATGGATGCAGGGTGGTAGTGTAGAGGAGGTGCACAACTTTGTTCGCTATAAATAATTATTTTGCCTAAATTTAATATGTGTCTAATTCGAAAACACTTCGAGTTGACAATTGGGATACCTTATTATACCCACACTACCATAGATAGAGAGGTCACGTCTTTAAGGACAGTGAGAAAAAATTGTCAACAACATTTTCGAACAATTGTCGCGAAAATCGTGCACGACACAAAGAGAGACAATGTCGCTTTTCTTGAGTTCATTTGATCGAAAGACTAATGGTGTTTTCTTTTCTAAAAAATAATGATGCATTAGAGTTGTGTAATATATTTATTAGGTTACACGAACCATTACAAAGTGAGTCATTTTTCTAAATTACAATAGAACAAAATAATAGCTACGTTTTACACTCAACACTAATGTGTATTTAGCGTATTAAATATTGAATGCAAAGTTTGTACTAAAAGCGATATTTCCCAAGCTTGTAGCAATTTTCAACATTAAATTTTCTTACAATTCCAATAAGCGTTAACAGCACTGATTTTCAATAATAAACGTCAGTTGTTGTTAAAAATTTTGCGACAAAAAAATATAATAAATGTAAAACAAACGAAAAACAAAAAGTTTTTATATCCATCACAATTTAACTAAAAATCCCAATATAACGCAAATTGTCCGCAAACACAAGAAAAAAAAAATACTTGCTTGCATAAAAAAGTACTTTACGCAGATGCAAAAAAGGGTATTATCTCACACTCAGTTATAACTGCGGGTAAGAAATGGAACAAATTTGCCATTTATTGTTGCAACATGTTTAGAAAGGAAAACGAAAACTTCTCACATTTTTGCATATATTTTTAGAATGGAACAAAAACCCCATAAGTAGACGACAATGTCGCCTACTTTATCGTCAACAACAACATGTAGACAATGTCGTCTAATTTGGCCGTCCATAACAAAAATTATTTTATGGTTATTGATTTCAACAATTTTTCAGTAAAGGTGCAACTTTAATTTCTGGTACATATTATATATGACTTTTATAAGTAATGCTTAAATTGGCTGTGAAGTATTAACTGCTCCCCACTTTGATAAAAGACAACATATACGATAATGTCCCACATAGAGTTTGATAAAAGACAACTAATAAGACAATGTAGCTCATACTGTTGTACACGACGAATTCACCTTATTTGTCTTCTAGAAAACCTAAGCGATAGGGGATAAGTCGTGCATACATCTTTGATGATCGTCACCAACGACAATCTAACCAACTGGAGTATTATGCGTTTGTGCTGATGTGTGTAACTCTTAAAAGTAATAGTTCTAGACCCACCTTTAAATATACCGATCGACTCAGAATTGCTTTACGATATTCGTCCTACTGGCTAGCTCTTCTTGTAAGCATTGTGCACAAAATATAGGTCGCAATAATATAATATAATTTTATAAATGCGTTATAATTGTCATTTGGACCAAGCCTTTTGAAAAAAGTGAGAATAGGTCAATAATTTTACACATAAACTTCTTTCCGGAATACAGTCTTTCTGCTTATTATGTTAGTTATCTAGATATTTAAATCCAATATTCGGCCGAAAAATATCCTATTAAAAATCGAATCACAGTACATAATTGGCCATATTCACGAATATATCATTTAATGGCAATTTTTTAAAGAAGTGGCCTGTTCCCTATGAACCTCTCCCTAAAACCAGTTTAAGAAGAAAAATCTCATAAATGTGTTAATATCAACATGATTTTCAACACAAAGAGCTCTTATATGAAGCCCCAACACATAATTTTGTATTGGCGGTTTCATTGATTTCCTTAAAATTGTTCACATATATTTGCCTACTTTGCAAGGCTTCTTTTTTTCAAGATCCAAACTGTCTTCTGGTACGAAAAAATTTGATCATGCAGATGATGGAAATTCATTATTATGATTTCTTGTTTTACTTGACTTTTAAGTAGTTTGAATGTATTATCGAAACTTTTACTATTTAAATGTATGTAGATGGTTTATCGGAATTATTAGGTGAACTTGATTGAATATTTTGGATATCTATCTAACTTGAACGGAAAACAGCATCAATAAATAAACTTTACCAAATATTTTTGTTAAGGCTTTTTTCAAACTTTAAATAAGTTTCATTATTGCTATGTTCACACTCTTCAAGTATTAGCCTAAAAGCTTGACTTGATGGCTCAAACTTGAAGAGAGTGAACCAGCACTTAGATGAAATTAAATTTGTGCAGTTTTCGACGTTTTGAACTGAAATAAGCAATGCCGTATTTATTACTCTTAATTATGGGATTACACTCAAATGGCAATAATGATTTTTTCCTTCTAGTCCTTTTTCTAATATTTGATTACTACATTGTTATCAACAGCGGTTTCTTGTGTTGCTTTTGCATCACGGATAATCGAACTGCAGACATTTGTAAATAATAATTTAAAATCGTCAAACAAATTTACTAAATTTTCGATAATACTTTCTTAGCACAGCTTCGAGGCGTTTTGTAAATTTTAACGACCAATATTTTTGTATAACAGCTGTTACCTAATTTGCATCCAGCATTGGAAAGTGGATTTAAACACCGCTAACTGTCAATGA
The DNA here is from genome assembly GCA_930367215.1 of Pollenia angustigena. Classification (NCBI taxonomy): domain Eukaryota; kingdom Metazoa; phylum Arthropoda; class Insecta; order Diptera; family Polleniidae; genus Pollenia; species Pollenia angustigena. Next base: position 174,378,841 of record OV884059.1, on the reverse strand, counting down.
CAAAGTTTTTGCAGTAACAAACAGTTCCATCCTAAAATGCAACAAATACTGAATACCGCTAGTGATTTATGGAAAGAATAGTATGGCAAATTTAATATAATGACCAATTATATAAAGGTGTAAAGGTACTTCAAGCTACAGGTGTATTTAAATTTTTTTGTTAACCATAAAAAAACTTACGTTAGTTACCCTCGTGTGTGGTTCTACACACAAATGAAATGTCTGTCCACTTTGCTGCGGTGCCATAGTTTGTTTGTAATCAAAGTCATGATTTACATAATATTAATGAAGAATCCCGTAGGCGATCAACAACAAACCATACAAAGCTTATATAAGCACTCGCTTTATAGAACATACATTGCATGCAGTTCGCAACAATATCGAAAATATTCACACTTGCCGACGGAAAATTTTGTCTCTAGTGCAAATCAAATAGAAACTATACATGTGTGGAAAACCACACACGAGGGTAACTTACGTAAGTTCTGAATTATTTCGTTATAAAAAATGGTTTTTAATCAAAAAAATGTGTTTTAATGTTGTTTAAAGTTTAACAACTAATGTTTTGCCATTCTTCGCGCTTTTTCGTAAAGAAAATACCATTTAATGTACTAAAACCGTAATTTTTTCAACTTTGCCCGTTGTTTTACAATCTTCACGCGTTTAGTGTCCCAAAAGCTGGAATTGCTGGATACAACTATATATTTTTTCGGCAAAATACTAGAGAAATTGATACGATTTCTTGCAAAACCTGAAAATGTGTACATTTTGAGCTGACTCCTTTTAAAGGAACCAGTGCGTTATGTATTTTTAAACTTTTTAACAAATCCAATTGAATCTCGAAAATGTGTCTATGAATATGGTCGGGCTTCTCCGACTTCACTGTTTTACATGTTCTTAATTTTAATTATCACTTAGACGTAATTAAATAAGATGGTGTATTTCAATATCAATATATAACAAGTTAGAGTGCTATATTCGGCTGTGCCGAATCTTTGATACCCTCCACCGACAGTTCGAATGTTTAAGGAGTAATATCTGTATGATGTTATTATTATCTTAAACTGTGACAATTTCTTATTAATTATGGTTTTAGGCGACTAAAGTGTTTTCCGGTAGTAGGGTTTTTATGGGGCCTAGGGTAAATTATGGACCGATCATCACGAAATTGCACAGCGTCATTTCTAGTCCTTTAAAACTGTGACGTACCAATTTCTGTTATTAGCGTTATTAATTATGGTTTTAGGTGTACTAAACTGTTTTCCGGGAGTAGGGTTTATATGGGGCCTAAGGTAAATTACGGACCGATCGTCACGAAATTTCACAGTGTTATTTCTAGTCCTAAAAAACTGTGACGTACAAAATTTTGTTTCGATAGCGTTATTTTTTACGGTTTCGGGCGTACTAAACTGCTTTCCGGAAGTATTGTTTATATGGGGCTTAGGGTAAATTAAGGACGGATCATCACGAAATTTAACAGCGTGATTTCCAGTCAAATAAAACAAATTTTTGCAAAATCTTATCTCATTCCGTGGCTTGTTTCAGCATTTATGTTATTTTTTGTAACAATATTATCAATTTTTTTAGGTGGTGGTTCCACATTTTGATTCATAGCTCTGGTCCTACGGAACCGATTTTGCTGGATTTCAATCCCAAACTGCTAAGGATAACTACAAGCAATTTGGCACCAAGTTTGTTCATTGCTTTTGAGTTGTTCGAATGTGAGCGTGTTTTCAACAGACGGACAGACGGACAGACTGGCGGACATGGCTAAATCGACTTAGAATTACTCAAGGGCCCAGAATATATATACTTTATGGGGTCTGAGATGAATAATAAAAAAGTTTCACACGGAATGACAAACTTAATATACCCTCTTCACAACTAATTGTGGTGGAGGGTATAAAAAGTACAAAGAGGTTTTTTATCTTAATTTCTTTGGATTTTTTTCATATTGGTTTTATATGAATTATATTCAAACAGAAACAAAGCAATGAATTATATTTTTCAAACCACCAGTCTATTGTGTTGACAAAGCGTGCATATCGTCGCCATTTTAGTGTACGCATTGCACCCATAGCGTCAGCAATAAACCATTTGATTGGAAATTTTCGTCAACATGGGTATACCCAATCATCAATTCGGCTTCAGAAGAGAGCATAGCACAATTGAACAAACCCATCGGATAGTAAACGCCATAAGAAAAGCCTTTGAAGAAAGAAAATATTGCTCCGCTCTTTTCATAGATGTTTCTCAAGCTTTTGACAAAGTCTGGCATGTAGTCTGTTACATAAATTGAAGCTAAACCTAGCGGTTAATACACACAATCTGTTAGAAAGCTACCTGGTCGGTCGAAAATTTTTTATTAAAGAAGGCGATTTTTTAAGTTCTCCTCAGCCAATTGAAGCTGGAGTCCCTCAGGGAAGCATCCTGGGCCCACTTTTTTACCCAATATATACCTCGGACATGCCAACAAACAATCACACCCTAACCTCAACTTTTGCTGATGATACAGCTTTTCTAAGCGTACACGATACCTGCAGAATCATATATTTCAACTAGAACTGTGGTTTAAACAATGGAGAATAAAGGTCAACGAGCAAAAATGCGTACATATAACATTTACCTTGCGTCGGGAAACATGTCCCCCTATTAAAATCAATAATCAACTAGTGCCTCACAATCGCATGTCAAATATCTCGGTATTCATCTAGATCGGCGTTTAACATGGCAATGCCATATAGAAGCAAAATTAACCCAAATGAAACTAAAAGCAATTCAAATTAACTGGCTTATTGGAAGAAATTCTGTTCTTAGTCTCGACTGCAAACTACTACTTTACAACGCTATTTTAAAGCCAATATGGTGCTACGGTATTCAACTATGGGGCACTGCCTCGGCCTCAAATATCGAAAAAATTCAAAGGCGCCAAAATAAACTTCTTCGAATAATTACAGCTGCCCCTTGGTATGTTAAAAACTCAAATATCCACAAGGATCTCAATGTGCCACTGGTAAGGACTATTATTACGAAGTATGCGGTAAAATATTTGAAAAGGCTAGAGTTGCACCCAAATCCACTAGCACGAAATATTTTAAATGATAGCGGGCACTCTCGCTTAAGAAGAAGAGACACTGCAGCACTTACCCATTAAGATGAGCGATAAACACCTACATATGTGAACAGAACCCGTGATGAAGAAAATTTTTGTCTGGCACTGGCAGGACATAAAATAAAGCATTAGGTTAAGATTTGATTAATTATTGTTAGTTCATATTTAATATATGAAGATTCAATAAATAAATAATGAAAAAAAAAAAAAAAACATGGGACTGTAAGAGCGAGAGAGCGTGCAGCATAGTCCATCAAGATCAACAAGGAGGCGTTCGACACAACTTGGGATATCACGGCGGAACACGTATGTGCGAAGCAGAAAATGGACATCACTTACAGGATATCATTTTTCAAAGCTAATTGCAAAAAATTCCCCAATAATATACTGTATTTTTAAAAAAGAAAATTATAATAATCGCATAAATAAAAAAGTTATAAACCTTTTAAACTATATAGCTCATTCTGCGCCACCCTGTATGTACGTCAATTATTGGAAAAAGGATCTTCTAATGCGAATTAGAAGCAAATACAACACATAAAATATGTAATAAACGAATATATTTCCCTTACAAAGCAATTCATTTCCCCTTATGGTACGTCTCTGCATTTCCATTAAACATTAGGATATGGTCATGCCTAGTGTTTTTTTATGACTTTAAATTGTTGAAAAACAATAACATAAACTGTAGCAATATCCTTCTGTATCCTTCCTTCTCTTTCAGCCATAATAGTGCGGCGAAAAATCACATTACTGTTACTTTTTTAAATGACATATTAATAACATATGTACATATGTTGATAATGTTTTCTAGTGTTTTACAATTTTATTTGTTTTGACAAACTATTATTGTTCTTGTTTTTGATGATGTCGTTACAGCAGTAAGACAGAGACATCTCAATCATTTTTTTCAGCATTCAACAACATTATCAGCATAAATAAACATCAAGAAATTGATATGTGACATATGTTGGCCGAACTAAATAGAGAATGAATTAAAATTTGTAGACTTTTATTGAGGAAAAAAGAGAACGTGTTTACAATAACAATATTTATAGTTTATTAAACAATCATTTCAAATGGTAATTTTAAACCGGTCTATTAAAATGATGTGATTTGAATAGCAATATGTAGGGCTTAGGCAAAATTAAAAGAATACTTTTTGCATTTTAGATTTTGCTGCTACATTTCCTGTAAAGAAACACCGAATGTAGAAGACGGTCTTTCTTTTGTAGCAACATTGTAAAAAAGATGGCCATCAATAAACAATAATTTTGTTTATAAAATAAATCTGATGCCATATCAATCAAATCCCTATAGAAAAGAAAAGCCATTCTTGCCAAATTACAATATCAGGCATAATTATTTGTATTTTAAAATATTGCACTATCTCCTCATTACCGGAAATGACAAAGTTTAATAAAATGGATAATATATGGCCGTCGTTACCATGTGTGCGATTGTGTGTAAATATGCGTAATTTTGTGCGTTCTTTCAAGCTACTGCCATATCAAAATTTAAACGAACTCTGGCCAAATATAAGATTCAATATGTTTGTAATAATACATACGTTACATATTCTGTGTGCATTTTATACACATTGTAAAAATAAAAGAAAATTGTTTGGTCAATGAACGCATTTCTACCGCATTTATTGTTCTCCATGAAGCCTACAGACACAAAATCTGAAAAAATAACAACAAACTAGAAGCGTTGAAACAAAAAGAAAAGCTATTCTTTGGGGAAAAGTTATTTGTGGCCCTTAAACTTCAGAGGTTGACAATGAACTTTGTTGCAAAACAGAAAACGAACATGTAAAAGATTTACAACAAAAAAATATTTGACCGCATTGTCGTATAAAAATGTATTAAAAAAATTATCGCAGGGTCAAAAAATGTTTATGGTTAATTTTTTATTAAAGATAGAAAAATCCTAGACCAAAAATAAAAAATATGTACATATGGATACACATACACAAGTTTTTTTAAGGTAAACAAATGTGCAGATATATAAACAAACATATTTTTTATAAACCGTTTTATTCTTGCAAAAGTCAAGAACTGGCTCTAGAATGTGTTAAACGAAAATTACTTCAGATTATTCGATAGTTTCGTTGAAATTAAAAAAGAACTTGAGAAACTTCTTCTCTTAACAAAAACTCATTCAGAGGTTAATTTTGAAACCGGCGATAACTAGGTGTTGTTGTGGAAACTGATTGCAATTTAAATAACGGGTTATAATTCTTAAAAATAAAACTGTACAATAAAATTAAAAAACTAGGAAGATGTTTTGTGCCACAATTGATTTCAAAAATTGTGGCACAAAACATCTTCCGAAATGACAATAAGTGGTGAAAAGCGTTAATATTTTCATAAGATATTTAGTAGCCTTTTAAACAATCTAACTAATTTTGATTAAATCCGCCTCTGACTCTGAAAAAGAAGTATACAGCGAAAAACATAAATGTACCGTTATCTGATAAATGTGCCCAACATGTATCGGGTGATTTTTTAGCTATTATCTTTTTGGCAACACTGGTTTAAACAGCTGACGCACGTTTCGTGTTTTGTACTGTCAAACATCTTCAGTTTGGTCTATAATTTAACCATGAACCAAACGAACAACGCTTGCAAATTATTAAATTTTATTATCCAAATGCGTGCTCTGTTAAGAAAGTTCATCGCGCGCTTCTTCCATTTTATGGTCAGCTCATTTTTGGCTCAATGGGTACGTTAATAAGCAGAATTGTCGATTTTGGAGTGAAGAAAAAGTCACAGTTTGGTGCGGCTTATGGGCTGGTGGCATCATTGGACCGTACTTCTTCAAAGATGATGCGAATCGTTACGTAACTAGACTTATTGAGAGGCGAGAGCCGAGTTCGGTTAACATTTTATTTCACGTTCGGGACCAGTCAATTGGCCACCAAGATCGTGCGATTTAACGCCTTTAGACTATTTTTTTGTGGGGCTATGTTAAAGCTCATGTCTATAGACACATGCCCGCTGCAATTGACGCATTGGGAGACAACATTGAAGCATTTATTCATGAGATACCGGCCGAAATGTTGGAAAGAGTATGCCAAAATTGGACTATGCGGATGGACCATTTGAGGTGCAGTCACGGTCAACATTTGCATGAAATAATCTTCAAACATTAAATTATATGGACCGTACTATCGATTCAAATTCTGAATTTTACATTTTTTTATATGAAATTTTGTAAAATACTTTTTCAATGTCGATAATGTGTAACTAGAATATTAAAATTGTTTCATTGTGTCATGATTTCATAAATTTCTTTGGAAAATCAAAAAATGGCGCTCAAGCTTGCTCGTGTATTTTTTTAATGGCACAAAAACGGCTGAAGAGTTTTGCTCGAAACTTTGGACAAAAAAACTAAGAATTTTTTCAATTTGTGTCCGAACAAAACATTCTATCGTCAAACGGCACGGAGGAATTTTAGATATTGAAGTTCCAAACCAGAACCAGTTTTCTTCGCATAAAAGCCATTAGTCATTTTTGTGTCATTCGAAATATAGAAGTTAGGATTTTTCCTTTTCACATAATTCTTTCAGAATTTTTTTTCAGTGTACTGATATTTATTTTTTTTTATCTTAAACGAAAGATAACTGTTCCAATTAAGTATCCTAAAATTAAAAACAATTGTTTTTTAATGATTAAAAAAAGCCGTGGTTTTCTAATTCTAATTAGAATTCAGTCGAAGAATTAAAGTCGCAAACATCAAACTATATTTAACCCAACGGACAAATGAGGTATCCCCAAATGAAAAGAAGTAATTTGGTTTAAATATCTTTAAGTTGGAAAAATGTTATAACAACATATGTAAATATTATAACAATTTAAAGTATTTAAATTTTGTACCTCCATGTTATAATTTGGTTAAATTTAAAAATCCCTGTAATTCTTAAAAAAAATTGTTGGTCCCATGCGATTACGACTTATCGGGATTCTACTGTATTTGCATGTATATTTGTGTAGTTTTTCAACTTTGTTTGCCGAGTTTTATAAATTATTTTTTAAAACGATGTTTGTGTTTAACTAACTTGTTTTAAATATAACGGTTTCTGCTAATAATTAATTAATCGCAATATCAAAAATAAACTTAAATTGACTATATTTTTGAAAATTCAAACTCGATATATAAATACATAATACAATACTTCCTAGTTTATAACTAAATCGTTTAAAAAACATATATTTTCAAAAAATTTATTCGTTTTATAAGTTTAAACTTTCTTATACAATAAGCTGTTTGATGTTTATTTTCATACATAGTTCACGCAAAACTGATGTTGAATGCAACGTTGCTGCATTGACGACAGTTGTCTTAAATTTAATAGCACACAAACATTACTGCCTTAAATACAAATTTGAGGTATTCTCGTAAACTTTTGGGCATTGGGAATTATAAGCTTTTGGCCTAATAAAAGACGAAACCAAATGCACATTTTAAACTGTTTATACTTCCGTGTGTTGGGTTTTTTCTTACGACTCCTTCTTTAATTTTTTATGCAGGAGTATTTTTAGATTTGCATTTAAATTTTAGCCCACGAGTATAGCAAAAGCATTTGTGGAAAAGTAAAATGTTAAGTAATTTTAATTTTTAGAAATGTTTTATTTTTAGGTAACACATAGAAGAAAAGAAATTGTGCCTCGAATAAGTTTATACAGAGATTTTCTTTTCCCGGAATGGGGATCGGTTGTATAATTTCCTGGTCCCGGTAATTTCCAGTCCGATACCAAACGGTGCAAAATATAGTTTAATTTATTTTAACAAAAATCAATTCATGAGATCTACTGAATAAGTTATATTTAATACAAAGCCAACAGCATTTAATATATTTATTTTACATATTAAAAATATTAAGCTTTGTTCACAATCAGAGCAACAATTTCGTTTTTTCTTCTATCTTATTTCTTCCCGAAGTATTTCATATATTTCCTTTAATTTTTCAAACAAAAATGTAACTAAAGTTTTTTTAAAAAGTTGAATCTGACGTTTAAAATAATTTTATTTAGTTTTGAATAAAAATGAAGAATGAAAAATGCTCCAACAAATAATAATAAATACGTGATATTGTCACGAAAAAAAATTGTTGCTATATTATGTACACCAAGTGAAAATGTTTCTTTGATTGTGAACGAAGCTTTAAATATAAAAAATCTTTTTAGATTAAATTTAGTTTTTCATTCGCGCCAAATTGAAATGTGACTTATTTTAACAGGGTGGCATGTCATAACGTCGAGTGTCATAGTGTCCGTGGACGTTATGACACTTTGTAGAGTGTTATAATGTCCACAACATGCTAACAAACTCGAAAGCAAAGCCGGCATTTGGCCGGGCGAAAGGATTTTCTTCTCTTTGATAAAACAAGTACCGGCTTCGTAAACTAAAGCTTCTCTGCACAGCCGGCCTACGTCCGGGTGCAAGGATTTTATCCTCTATGGTATAACAAACACCGGCTTCGCTAACTAAAGCTAACAGAAACACTTTTGGGTGCAAGGACTTTCTCCCCTATGGCGCAACAAATACTGGCTTCGCTAACTAAAGCTTCTCTGCGAAATCGGCCTTCGTTCGGAAACAAGGCAGATTTTAGAAGCTTTACTTAGCGAAACGATACTTGTTATACCATAAAGGAAAAAATACTTTCGCCTGCCCAAAGGCCGTCTGTGCAGAAAAGCTTTAGTTAGCGAAGCCGGTCTTTGTTATACCATAGAGTAGAAAATCCTTGCGCCCGGCCGAAGGCCGGCTATCCAGGGGAGATTTAGTTAGCGAAGCTGGTGTTTGTTATACCAGAATGGAGTAAATCTTTGCGCCCGGCCAAAGGCCGGCTGTGCAGAAAAGCTTTAGTTAGCGAAGCCGATCTTTGTTCTACCATAAATTAGAAAATCCTTGCGCCCGGTCGAAGGCCGGCTATGCCGGTATTTGTTACACCATAGGGGAGAAAATCCTTGCACCCAAAAGTGTTTCTGTTTGACGAAATTTTGTTACAGAAACATTTTTCTCACATCTTTCCAATAAGTTTGGGAAAATTGTATAAATGACAGAAAATTCTCGCAAAGTAAAGATAAATAAACCCTTTGGTGAGCAAAATCATTTTCTGTTTCATTTTACACTGTTTTTGTTGCAATTCACTTGTTCTATGCCGAAAATACAGAAGCGAAATACAGAAATAGACCAAAGTATTTTAAATAATATAAGCGAGTAACAGTAATATAAGCAAACTTCTGTATCGTTCTTGATATATTCGTAAAATATTTTGACTTTGTTTGAACTTTAAAACAAGCTCTTACTTTCTCTAGGTGGGCCCTATTAAACCGGTCCGTGATATCAAGAAAAGATTTACTTAAGAACGTGACTTGTTGGCCTAATCTCAAGGTGGGTTTTACCTCTAGTATGCAGAATCTGTTAAATAGCAACAGCAGATCTCCCTTTCCGCTACTTTGGTCAGTCACTAGCGCAAGTGATCTGCTAATTTCGAACTCTGCAGAATTTCAGGTCCGTTATGTAGCATTAACTGTTCTGTAGAATAGTGTTGCAAAGAAAATAAAAAACTATTCGCTGTTGGCTAGGTGGTAAGTAGCGCCATATTGTTAGAATCAAATATCGCCAAGATGGGCTTTAACTTAAGATCCACAGTAGCCTGGCATGATTCAAAAACTGATAAATTTTCCATTTTATTTAAGTTTTTGCTCCGATTCGTTCAGATGTATCTTTTGAACATTTTACATCGTAGTGTGCATCTAATTTTCGACTACGTCTTCAACTTTTTGTAGCATTCTTCTCCTTATTCATAAATTCTGACATATATGTTCTTTCGTGTGTCTCTTTAACTTTGTTAAACATTTAAACAATTAAATAAAACTAAAACAATAAACAAATATGTATACCTACCCTACAGAAATGCATTTGTATACTCAAAAATTGATTTATCAACGAGAGGTGCAAAGAATTGGTGCATTTAAGAGCATAAACTTGCCGGCAATTAATGTCTTAGTTGTGGCTGTGCGATGCAACATTTAGAAATGGAACAAAATTTATTAATGGTTGACCTATTTTGTAAAATGTTTTATGAGTCAACATAATTTGAGTCAAATTAAATATAAAATACCTAAAATTATAGTCAAACAAACATGGGGAATTTTAAAGAGCGCTAATGACATGTGAATGTTTTGATTTTTGTTCAAAAGAAAGAAATGGCAACAGAATTTAATCTTTTCGTATTGAAATTAAATAATAACGTTTGCAAATGAGCTTGTACAAGGACAAATATTGAGGTTTTAATTGAAACAAAACAATTTTCAAAAGTGGAAATTTTGAAGAAAAAAAATCTATATAAAATTTAATGCATTATTGTTGCTCTTGCACTTGAAATGTTATCAGCCGGTTTTTCTTCTCGTTAGCAATTTTATCAAGATTGCATTTTTATTTTTTGTATGAATGTAGACTGTATCTGTTTGAGTTTTCCCTTGTACAAAAATAGTCGTCGACACTAAACTTCAATGTCGTGTTAAGACTTTTATAACAAATCACGTCCATTTCGTCTTGTCTACTAAACATATGTGGTCGTCTGTCTACATATTTGTTGTTGTGTTGTTACTCTTTTTATATTTTCCACATGTGGCCACATACAAATGGCATATGTTTTTTGTTGCAAGGAAATGAAAATCTTACTAATGAAAAAACAAATAGAAATCTGAATTAATATCTTAACAATAATACTCATTCTTAGTTACAAATTCATAATATTTCTTAAGATTTTTTATATTGGATATTTTTTGCTTGTAGTCGTTGTTTTCCTTACTTCGTCTTTTAATTCCCTTCATGCTGTTGCTCAGTGTTTATAATGAAATGCATTTGGATTGTTGCCCAAATACATCAAGCTGATACTCTGATACCATGATGTTGCTGCTGCTGCACAAACTATCAACAATTGCAATAAGTCTACTTTTTAATGATGATACAAATTTTTAAGTTGTTTTATTTTACATTTCACTTTATTCCTTTTGATTTTCTTTTCTACATATATTAAGAAATGTTTACAGCCACATCCATCGATACAAATACTTTGTATTTTAAAAATACAGATGTATGTTTGTATGTTTTTGTACTCTGGTCAGAAAAAAAGTAACGCCAATTTAAACAATGGGAGATATCATATCATAAAACTGGCTGATTTTATTCTGCATACATATTAAATACTGTTAACACTTTAAACGAAGTGATTTTTTGTGTCGAGTAAGAATATTTAGTTATTTAGAATATTTTTCATTTTAAATCAAGTAGATAGTTTAGGTTAAGTTTCTACCAGCCGTATTCATAACAAAAAGTTAGCCACAGTTTGTACACTACGTACAACGAGCTGCTAACTAGAATCCCGATTAAAGGCTCAACCATAATATGCATAGTCTTGCTTAACCTACTGTCAAAAATTAACAAAATGTCTCTCAAATGTATTAAAGAAAACAAAAACAAAATAAAAAAACATTTGATTCCGTACGGAATGTGCGATTAAATTCGCACCTTGCTTAAGCAAATGACAGTTTCATTAAACTTAGCAAAAAGTTTCCTTAAGTTCAAAATGGTTTGCTTCATATAATTTACATGTATTCGCTCATTCGCTTAAGCCAACTTAATCACATTGTGGTTGGGCCTTAAGCTTTGCAGCTTGTTGGCACAGAGTTAATCCATAACAAACTTTTCTCCATCTGCCAACTTTTAATAAATCAACTCTGAATTTTAATGATGCCATATCGTATTACTCGAAAATGCAACACGTTTTGCATTAATCATCGCTGAATTTGTAATATTTTCCTTTTTTTGTTTTTCCCTCCACATATAAAAATTTTAAAAAGTTTTTAAAATTAAAATAAATTAAGTAAAAGACAGTTAATAAAAAAAAACCAACAACATTGTTTGACATTAAACGTTGTGTTATAATAACCTAGATGCTTGTACCTTATTTGGTAACTTTGGCTCGCTCTTGTCATTCTCCAGATATACGAAGATAAAAATAAAATAAGAAACAACGGCGAGGGTTTAATGGGTAAAATAAGAGTCAGTCGTGGTTCGTTACTCATATCTAAGCCATTTTTTGAGCGATAGATATGAATTTCAACAGCAATTAATTCTGGGCTACTCGTGACATAAATATATAACTACAAAGTCCCCACCGTATCTGGTGTCTTACGAAAAACCATTTCAACAAACGGATGTACAGTCAGTCAACCGTATATGAACTTAACTGCACATTAGTACCCAGAATATATATACTTTATAGGGGGTAGGATCAATATTGTCGAAACTCTTTGAGCTACGGTGAATTTTATGAAAAAAAGTAAAAGTGCAATATTCGGGCATGCCGAATCTTATATAACAGTCGCCATGGTTGGAAAAGACCAAAAAGTTATTCTTAAGCTCAATTTAATCCACCTTGCTTAATTTGTATGGATCCTGTTGTACCAAAAGCCTTGAACTCGGGAGGACAATTGTATGGGGGCCAGGTGAAATAATAGAACTATCTGATAACAAATATATGAGCCAAATTTGGTACATTTAGGTAGATGAGCGCAAGCTGAAATAATAGGTCGATTTCCCTTATTCTTAAAACCAAACACATGTTATGCACTGAGAATTTTGAGCTCAATTTTATCAAGCTAGTTTGTTTTATACGAGCATGATATACCCCATCACACTTTAACCTTTAACTCGGTAGGACACTTATATGGAAGCCATGTGATGTTAAATGTTTAATATGTACCTCATATAAATATTTGAAATATGAAATGGGCGCTACTGTGCCAAAATTAGTGATGCCAACAGTAGGGAATTTTCCCTTTTTGTACGGGTTTTTTCAAAAAATTTCAAACGTAGGGAAAAAAGGACAGATTTTTTTATTTTTTTAAGGCGAATCCAGGGAATTTTTAAAATATTATCTCATTTTCAGTATATTCTCTAAAAATACGAAAATAATCGTCTTATTTTCATTTAAAAATTAAAATTTTTCATATGGAAAGGCATTTAAGTACAAAAGTAGTATTTTTAACAGATACTTAAACAATTGCCGAAAGCGTGTGCCCAAATATTCGTGGCGCCTCTAATATATAATTAGGGGCCTACGGATATTCGTGTTCGCATTTGCGAACTATTCTCTTATTTTTGCTATTTTCATTCGCACTTACATTCGCTAAAATGTATGCGAATATTAAAAGCGAATATCTAATGAATGAACTTTCTACATAGAAATTAATTTGTAAAAAAAATAATCCCACCTTCTAAACTAAGAGAAATGAAACTATACAATTTCGACTTTTTAAAAAATTTGGAAGGATATATTTTTTTATGAATTTTTTTTTTTATATTTTCCCTAGAGCGAAGCGAAATGACACCATATGAATGAGACCTATCACTTTTATATGGGGTAGTCATTTGATGGGGTTAATTGACACCATTTGATCAGTCACACGTCTATTCTCAATGAACGTGTTTAGCGCCAGTTACTACAATATAGTATTATTTCAATAAAGCAAGTAATAGAATTAAATTCAAGAACCAAATTTGAGAAAGCCTTAAAAAATGTGTCACTCCACCGGTGAAGACTATACTGTATTTCATTACTTTTTCTACATTTTTGTTCTTTATTAACCAGTTAAATGATTGGTTCTCCTCTCACTGGCCATGAGTTCTTTCTTTGTGTACTTGTTCTATTTTCACAACTTCCAGGACCAGTCTGTTGGACACATTGACTCAAACTTTCCGCAGGGTTATTTCAGGGCAACTGAAAAAAATATTTATTTAAAATTTTACAAGAACCGAGTTTGCTAAAAATAATTAGACTTGTATTAAAAATTTTTTTTTTGAAATGTTTATTCTTAAAAAAAAAGATGAGGAAATGAAAATTTAAATACGAAGTTTGACTAAGTTTTATCTCTAGATTAAAGGCTACGTATATAGAGGTGTTTCTGCCAAAAAGAAAAAATTTGTCACTCAGTGTTATTTTTTTAATTCAATTTTAATTTGTGCGTGTAGGGCATTTACATATTTATTTTGGGTTTTTTTCTTCTTGTTAATAAATGCTTTTATTATAACATTGACGAAATGTTAACAAAATATCGAGCCCTAAACGCGGAAATAACGTAAGCGACATCATTTTCAATTTTCGTATTTGTCATGGTCACATAAGGTACCATTACGATTTTATAGCAAGAACAATTTTATGGTAAGCGACAAATTGCATACAAAATGTATATGAAATAAAATAAAAAAAAACTCTCCTGTAAAATTTGATTTTTGGCGCTTACGTTTTTTGCGCGGTAGGGGCTCGATATGTATTTGTTTGCCTGTTGCTAAAAACAATAAATTTTTATCGTAGGGAAAAGTGTTGGAAATATTTTTCGGTTGTAAGGAAAAAGGAATTTTTAGACACGTAGGGATTTTTACATTTCCCCAGGCATCACTGCCTAAAACCAGTGTTGCAAAATTGAAATTTTGAAATGGTATTGAACCTCAACTAAAAGAGTATTTTCCCCACCAAATGGTACTTTTTGTTAAAAAAATTAAAAGGAACAAAAAATATTTTATTGCAATTCATTTATCTAAGTACTTAATAGCAAACAGTATTTATATTTGAGATACACATGTAAATAATATTTCTGTTTTACATATGTTATTTGCCATATTATTTCTATATTGCCCTATATTATTCAGTAAGTGGCACAATGGTTTCAATTTTTTATTAAAAAAACATAAACTTTAAAGCAAAACAACAAAGTACATTGTTACCAACACATTTCACGGTATATTGCACTATTCTTTTTTGATTTCGATTCTTGCCAATATATTGTGTTACCTTCGAATATCACAAACACATTGGCAATAAAATTCATCAGTTATATTACAAGTGTATGAGCCGCTTAAGGTACGTTTTTTCAGTATTTTCTAAACAAAAATATTTGAAATAGTTCATATATTTCTGAATAACTAAATAAATTAAAAAGATACATACTTAGAACTAAGTTCTAAAAAACGTTTAAAACATTAATGTTTTAAAATAAAGATTTTAATTCAGTGTTATAAAATAAAGCAAATTCATAAAGCAAGATCATAAGAAATATTATAACTACAACAGCAACTACCAGTTGATTTAAATAGATCTTTAGTTTTTATCAAACTTGAAACAGTTTCTACATGTAAACGATTTCTTCCTTTGCTTTTTAAATCATTTTGCATTTGAAAATGTGCGTTCACTTAACGCTCAAAAATGTGGTTTCGATAAAATACCATAAGCAGTATGGGAAATGTCAGCAATCATTAGTTTCGTTCTTAATATTGGCTATATTTTTCTAAGAAATTAAAATAGATTCCGTTCTGGAATGCTTTATTTCTGAAAGATCCGGTAGAACACGGAATTGAGAATGAATATTATTATAATTTTCTTAATCGTTAGTAAATAACATTAATAACATCAGGATAATGCTATTGGTTTTTCCGGAAACAATATTTTCTGAAGCTGATTTTCACTTTTAAGGTTTTATGTTCAAAACAAAATTAAGTTGTTAATGTTTCGCAAATTGTCGAATAAAACGATTTCGCAGCTTATTTTACTTTATAAACCATTGCCTTAAGATTGCATGTTTCTATAAAAATGGTTTTCATTTAAATTTTCCACCAACATATTATCCAATGCATCCCTTTTTATTCATTTTCTTGCCACTTGTAAGAACAAATATCCCATTCTGGAAAGCAAAATATAAATTCTGGCGTCCAATATAAACGTCGTTAATACATTTTAACAATATAAATTTTTCAACAAACACATGATAACCTAAGCCTGATATCGAAATGATCACATCACAGTTAAAAAGTCAAGAATTTAAAAGCTCGAAGGATAAAAAAGTACTGAAAACAACGCGGTGGTACTGCGGTATTTTTAATATGACATTAATATGGGCTTTAATACCATGGTAGATAAGGCCATGATGGCTTTATCTCTCATTCAATAGGGAGTAAAGCCTTTTTTGTTTTTTTTTTTATTTGAATGGAAGATAAAGCCATCATCTTAGCTTACATTAGCAATTTAAGAAAATGGCTTTATCTCTCATTTCAGTTCCCGAGAAACTAAAGTTAAGTATTGAAATATGGCTTCACATACTTAAGTTTTTCTGCGTGCGTCACAAGAATAAAAACATGTTTTTCAATGATAACGAAGGATTTTCCCTTTTACAGAATGTTTACACCATGCATTTGCAAAAAAAAAATATGGCTATATCTCTCATTTCGCAAAATTTTAAATATGACCTTACCTCTCAATGATTCGGCAATAACGCCATTATAGATTTATCTCCCATTCAATTGAGCAATAATGCCATCATGGCCTTATCTACCATGGTTTTAAAGCACCCCCCTTAAAAAGTTCCAAAGTACTGAACTTTTCAACACTGCCTTAAACTATAATATTGAAAAAATTAAATTCATAAATTATAAGTGGACTTTGAAATGTTTAATTTTCTCTGTATGTCTGGACAACGGCAAGAGCGAAAGTTTCCAAATAAAGAATATGCATCTTCTTTAACAATACCCAACATCTAACACAATGGGGACGGGATTGTAGAATTGTTGCTTCATATGACAAACACAACCATATTATGGCTGCCTCGGGTTATGTTTTGGCTATCAATATAATTTATATGCTTATCACAAATATTTTTATAATTTGTTGTGCAACCTGTTGCTCTTAATATATGAGTAGGTGAGTTGCAAAACTCGTTCGTTACAAAATTTAAAATACAAGAAGACAATTTATTCCAACAGTTCATTTGGCGCTTTGCGAGAAGAAAAATACTAATTGTATTAAACCATGTTCTTGGAATAACACGGAAGAGGTCATGCGTTGATACAATTAGTACATTTCTTCTCATAAAGCTCTAAAGGAACAGTTTGAATAAATTGTCATCTTGTATTTTTAATTTTGTAACGAACGAGTTTTGCAACTCACCTACTCATATGTTTACTAAAAGCAGCAAAATGTTATTGTTTATTGTTTTTTAAACTTATGATCTTTAACAATAAAATTGTTCATGGTTATGGACAATTATAATATGATTGTTAGTCTCATGAAAGACACTGAACCAATAATTATATGGTTGCGGCACTAAAATAGTAATCATACAGGATTATTCATAAGGGACCATCACATTTTTGAATTTTCTGCAACCATAATAATGTATCCGAACTACATTTATAAAATCTTAGTATATCTTCTAATCTTAATCATATTATTATTCTGTTAGTCATAATAAGAATGAATCATATTAATCATAATAAGTTAAGAAGCAATCATATTATTATCATGTTAATCATAATAAGCTAAGAAATTAATCATGTTATTGTCATGTTAATCATACTAAATTTAGAAGCAATCAATACAAACAATACAAAATAAATTAAAATTTTTATGTATCGATTTTTTATTTTGTGATTTTTTACAATATTTCTTGATATAAATAAAATAGCGGAGTTCAATATTGGCTTGCAAAAGAGTAAATGCAAAATATCGTAACACTTAGATAAAATAAAACGAAATCTCTGCTTGTTTTGTTGTTGGATTTCACACCGATATTTTAAAAATAAAACGAAATCTCTGTGTGTTTTGTTGTTGGATTTCATCACTAATACTGAACTCCGCTAATATTTTAATTATTTTAATTTCTCTAAATTTATTATTTTTTATGATAATTTATCTTGTTTAACCGCTCACATATAAAACAAACGACACAACTGATTAAAAATTATTTTACAAATGGCGCTAGCATAATATTATTAGAGTAAAAATAGTTTGATTGGATCTTTAACATAATAGGATAAATGTATAGCAAGTTATCATGTCATGGCTATTAAATATCATGATATGGTTGTGAGTAATATAATATGTTTTGAAAGTTATCATAATTTAGGTGTTAGAAAAAAAATTATTTTTCGGTCTACAATATGCCAAACAATATTTTTTCTCTGCGTGTAGTTGAATATAAGCCACTTTGCGTACATTAAATGCCTTAAATAACATATTGTATGTGTAAATCAAGTTTTATAAATTCTTCGATTCTCACTCAAAGGGTTAATTTAATGTACAGACACAAAATTCTACACTATAGTTTTACGTTTCCGGGATAGACATCTAAATGGACGTTTTTGAAATAAAGAGAATTTTGCCTTAGTTTTTTCTTTATGTTCTTAATAAATAAATAAGTCTCTTCAGCATTTACCAACATCTCCATCTAAATTTTAGCTTTTACAATTTTTTGTTTTTTATAATTTGCAAGTGTTACAATTTCACTTCCAAAGTGTTCACTTATTTCCATTTTTTTTTTTTCGAAGCAGTGAGAGTTTTTTTCAACACAATGTAATATTTATTTAAAATTTTAGTAAGTGGTTTTTACAATTATTATTCTTCGACTTCTTTTCTTGTTGTGTTTATTTAACTCATATACTTTTACGAATTAACATTGTTATTTTTTTTTTGTGGAGTAGAAATACAAAAAAGAATCAAAATAAGCACTTTTCTTCATGTTCCATACATTTTGTTAATGGTGGCTGTTCTATTTTTTCCCAATTGTTTGGTGTTTATTTAAAAAAATAGTTCGATATATATTTATTTTTATCTATATTTACAATCAATTTATAGAATTAGAGACTTGTAGCTAAAAATATCTTTTTTTATGTGTTTGGTATCAATATTTGTAAAATATGTAAATTGAGTTGTAGTTTTGAGAAAAAGTACAATAGAAACTTAATTTAGGATTCGATAAAAAGAAAATAATCATAAAAAATTAATTGGAGCATTTCTAATTCTTAAATATAGTACAAACATAACTTTTTTTTTGTATTACACTGCTTTACAAATTTTAAGTTTGGAAAAGTACCAAGAACGCCACATGCCTAGATAAGTTAATTGGGACCTCCTGAACACGAAAAACGCTGTAATTTTTTTTCCTAAAGGTGTTATGATACTTGCTATTTTTTGTATTGGATTTTTATAGGAGTGACTGAATGAAACAACAAATGCGAGAAAGAACAAGAAATACAATTTGATAAAATGTAAACAAAACAAACAATACTGCCCACGTTTTTTCCCCACAAAAAACCGTCATAAGAGCTAAAAATCGCAAAAAAAAAGTTAAAAACCGTTTCTTTCGATCAAAAAATAAAAAAAAATTGGCAACAGTGCTAACAATTAATCTGGAAATGTCAATTTTAAGTTAAAAAATTTTACATTTTTTTTTGACAGTCTTAGATTATTTATCGATAACACATGTATATTTGTTTGACATTTCTTTACACTTAGTCAGTTTTCCTATGCAAATATATTTGCACTGTTCTCCAATATAGAAAAAATACAAAAAATAGCAAGTATCATAACAGCTTAAGTACCGTTTTTTAGATAACGGTACTTTTGTGTTTTTCGGTGTATGGTCCCCTTCTGGAGCCCAACCAAAAACCCCGATCGAAATAGATGGCATATCGTTGAAAAGGTAATTGAATGCCTTTTCCGTCGATATGCTGAAAATTTCTATCTGATAAGAAATGACTGAGTACAAAAAAGTACTTCCCTGTACAAGAAAAAAAAATTATATTTAAGTGGAACACAAATAAAAAAAAAACATTTTAGGAAATTAAAATGTGAGAATTATTTCTTTTTATAAGTTATTTTTTATTATAATTTTTATTTTTCGAATGTGTTCAATGCATCAAATTTCAGTTTGTAAAGCTTTCTTGCTATGCCCTATTCCTTCAATATTTCACATACTTTTTTGGTAGTGTATAGAATCATTCCTACCCTGAAGGAAACCTGGGTGCAAGTGTCTCCAAGTCACCAGTTTTGTCTACGATATTGGTGACATTCTCAACAAAGTGTATACACTACATTACATTTGTCACAATATTTGGCTTTAATACGAAAAGATTTTATCAATAACAACTGAGAAGTACAATTTCTATAAAAGTTGAAGATATAATAAAAAAAGATAGTTAAGCGGCTTATACACTTGCAATAACAATGTTCAATTATATCGCCAATGTGTATTTGTTATTGAAAGGTGGCGCAATATATTGGCAACAATCAAAAGATTTTTGATTTTTATTGCACAACGAAAAGAAAGTGAAATGTGCTGGCAACATTGTACAATGCTGTTTATGTTACTCCTATAGGTTATGTTCACCTTTTTATCGAATGAAGGAAACCATTGTGGTACTTATTGCATAATATAGGACAACATGGAAATAATATGGCGAATATCATAAACAATAATATTTCGTATTCTTACAAAAAGTGTAGACTATTTTTACTAAAATGTACTAGCGATTCTCTGGTTCCAATGTCTACATATTTTCCCAAAGGAACTACCTAGTCAGTTCCTAGTCAGTAGTACCAACGTAAGTAGTACCAACGTCAGTAGTAGATTTGCAATGGCACGCAAATGTTAAATGTCTATTGTAAATAACATTGCCTGGGGTATAATAAGCCACTACTACTGGTGACTGTGTTAATAGTGAATCAGGACAGATTCATTAGTGACATTTCCTGCAGGGTAATTATATTACCAGCCAGGCCCACGATGTCACACGTTAACGTTCGCATAGAAAATTACATTAAAAACAAAAACAATTTCTAAAATTTGTGCATATGTATGTACATATCTTTAGCTTAAATTTTAACCAAAGTTTGGCTTAAGCAAAAAAAGTATGTGAAATATTGAAGGAATAGGGTTAATAAATTGAAATTTAATTCTTTAAAGGCATTCGAAAATAAAAAAGGTCAATTTTAAATAGCAAAAAAAAAAAAAATGGTACAGATAAGCAAATTGATAAAATAAGTTAATTATAAACACACTGGATTTTACTCAAAATCTACTAGATTTCGTATTTGTAATATAAACGGGCTATAAAAAATGTCATAACTGAGTAGGGTTAACAGTTTTATTTTTCGAAAAATCGGGACAAAATTTCAAAAACTTAAAAAATTGCAGGAATTTGGAAAGGTTCGCGGGACTAAAAAGACACATAAAACAATCTTTCCTTAGTATATTTTAATTAAAAAATATTATTAATGCTAAAAAAATATTTAGCAAGGGCTGCATACGGCTGTACCGAATGTTTGATAGCTTCTACCAGATAAAGTAATATTTCAGCTGTAGGCTTTCTAATTAAAATTATGGGCCACATCGTCACAAAGATTATTGATTTTATTTCTAGTCATATACAACTTTTTGGAGCTAATGTCAATCAAACATCATTGTTCGGTTTGGTCTTAGGGGTATTAACGTCATTTCGAAGAGAAGATTTTATATAGGCCATAAGGTTTTTATGATTTTATATATGTAGGTCATCACTTAAATCGGTAGAGTGATATCAATTAATTAAAAACCTAAATTAGACTAAATTTCACCACAATCTCATTACTCGTAACGGTGTAAATCGTACTAAAGTGTTGTTTGAGGATTGGCTTTTTATGAGGCCTATGGTAAATTATCGACCGATCTTCACGAAACTTTATGGCGTGAATTTCTGAGCATATGTTTTTGTGGGGCCATTGGTAAGTAATGGACTAATCTTTTTCGAATTTTGGCACTATTCTTATGAAAATACAGACCAAATTTTAATTTAACAGTATTAATCGTAAAGATTTGGGATTTCTAAAGCGTTTTCTGTGAACGGAAGACCGATCTTCACCAAATTTAGCAGTGTGATTTCATATAAAACGAGTTTAAGCAACATTTTATAAAAACCGGTGCATTCGGTCACAATTTATATCAGTTTTTGTAACAATAGTATACATTTTTTAGTGTGGTTGTTCCCCATTTGGATTCGTTACTATTTTTCTACTCAACCAACTTTGCTGGAGTTATATCCAAAACTGCTTAGAATAACTAAACACAGTTTAACATCAATATTGTTCTCTTCTTTTGAGGTTCGAAAGTGAGCGTGCTTTTAACAGAAGTACATCTCTAAATCGACTTAAAATTACTGAAGTGCCCCCAATTAATGTACTTTATGGGTTATTATATAAATATTAAAAAAGTTTCACATGAAATGAAAAACTTTGCATTTTTTAATTAACTACTCGTGGTGGAGGCTATAAAAAATAAGCATATTACCTTAGCATCAAAAAAAATCTTTTTTTATTTATAAAAGTAAAAAAGAGAGCCGTTCTTAAAATTGAATGTTAGAAAAGATAAACTCACTGTTTATTTTTGGTATTTTATTTAAGCTTAAATATCATTTCAAATAAGACTTTTTGAGTGTTTGTAATTCTCATTCACTCTGCAGTCTTATTTGCTTATATCTTTGGCTTTTCTAAAATGTTTTGGAACAATATTTCCTGTTGATCTGGCTCAAGCAACCAGTGAAATGAGCATAGAAACTAGCTTATCCCCCTACAATAAATTTCAGTGTTTTTACCAAGAACACAAATTGAAAATTAAGCACGACAAACAAAATCTTATTAATTAAAAATGTTGTGTTTCCAAAAAGTGCGATATATTTTGTTCCCGACAGTGGTTGAACCCTTCTTTATCAGTTCAATAGATAATAATAAAACAAAAATAAATAAAAAGGTTTTATTTTATAAGGATAACACGGCGCATGTTTAGATATCATGGCTAATAAAACAGGAACTACAAATAGTTTATAGAGTTCATGTATAATATTCACAATTTATGGAGTTATGGACAGTGCTGCCACTACCAATAAAATTTTTACAACCAAAATTTTAGAAAATGTTACCAAATATGAAAAAATATAACCAAATTTAAAATGCCTTTAATAAATTGAGAAAATCATTAAAAATTTGTTTAAGTTGCATTGTAATACAAAGGTTAGACATTTGCCCTTTATGGTAAGATAATAATTATAAGTCAAAAAAAAAAAAAAAAATGAAATTATTTTACATATTGAAAAAATAACGTTATACTTAATAACCCCAAATTTCACCAGGTATAGTTAAAATTAACTATTACTTTAACTTCCAGTTAACAATGTGTTTGACAGTTATGACTGATAGTTAATTATAACTGAACTTGGTGAAATTGGGGGTAAAAGTTTTTATTTATTTGAGACTTTTTTCGTAAAATACATATATTTTTATTTTATAAAAGTTACCCCCTTCAAATTTCCATACAAAATACAGTATGTAATTGAAACTTAATAAATTAAATATTTTTTAACATGTCGACTATAAATAACAAAAAAGGAAAATTGTTTTCCGCTTTTTAGCTGTCATTGGACAGGACTGTCAAATGTGACGATTTTTTAATCCTTTTGCCAATGGAAATTTACGTTTGGTGATGTAAAAACGATTGGCGATATGCGAGGCAGTCAAAATTTTTTTTTATAAATTAAAAATATTGCCAAATAATTATACATACCGAAAAGTTATAAACAGTAAAATTTAAAATTTCATTCACTTACAGTCATTTCTTACAGAAAGTTCCATAAATTATAAAATAATATATTATAAATCAATGTATTTTTGAAAAATCATTTAAATTCTTATGTGTATTTTCAATTATGTATTAAAATATATCTACTTTTGGAAATAGCCTAAATTTAGAACATTTAAATTATATTCAAGTTTTTAGAAACACTAAAACGACTGTTGTGTAATTTTTCAGTCATTTTCTGAAATCGATTCCGCATGATTTTATGCACTTTCTACTTTGAGTACTACTTCTCTTTAGTACTACTAAAATCAAGAAAAGCTACGCTCATTAAAAGAAATAATTTAAAATCTCCATCGATTAAAACTTCATGTGTTTTCGAACATGGCCGTTTTTAACCCTTGTGTTAATACCCGGGTACCATGGTACCCACCTGGGTATATTTACATGAAAGAAATGTATTAAAAATTAAAATTTTTAAGCAAGCTTCTGGATCGTCGTTATTTAACTTAATAGAAAGCGAATTCAGATTCTAGATTTATTTTTTTGCTCCTTTTATACTCAAAAAAGTTTGCTTAAACTTTAACCATCGCAATATGCGCACCCGCGATAACAAAAAAACGTTTGAACTGCTCAAAAAATTCAATAAACTAAATTCTGTATCATACAATTACTTAAATTTAGTTTCCAAAGTGTTAGTATTATAAAACGGGGAACGGGGTACAATTAGACGCTCAAGCATTCGAACTCTCAGAAATTCGAATTTCCAGAAATTTAAGTCAGTAATTTCATTACAATTGGCGCTCTAAAATTAGAATCCAAAATTCGAATTTCCGAGCGTTTTTTTCTTTTTATTGTAATCACTAAAATTTTTAAAATTTAGTTTAACCAAATACAAAGTAAAAAGGGGAATCCCATTTTAAAAGATGATTTTCAGATCTTTTTGATGTTGTTAGAGTTTGAAAGTCTGTTTTTTTGGTGTTTGTATTACACATACTAAATAAAGTCAAATGAACTGAATTGTTATTTTTTGTTATATTTCGTTAAGTTTTTTATAGTTTTTATGTTAAATAAACTAAAATTAAAAAGCGCATAGTTTTTTTATATCTTTTTGGTCAATTTACCTAAATTTTTGTATATAAAACCCGTCCAGAAATCCGAATAATTCGTAAATTCAAATCGCCCTAAAAACAAAGTGGTTCGAATTTCCGAGCGTGTACTGTATTACCAAAAATTTTCAACAAAAAAATCTGTCCTGTATAAAAAATTAAAAATTTTAGCCTTTATGCAATACAAAGTTAAGAAATCATATTTAAACATAAATATAATTTAATACGTTTTTAAAACGTTTAAAAATTAAATTTTTTTTTTCATAAAAAAATTGATTATTAAGTCCCAATTCACACGTTGCAAGTCTTATTGATCAGCTTGCTACTTTATAACGAGAGTGAAGAGAGGAAAATAAACGTGTCTCTCTCACTCTCTCTTGCCTATAAGGTAGCAAGCTGACCAATAAGACTTGCAACGTGTGAATTGGCACTAATACATTATAGTAAATGGGTACCCGGGTACACCGGGTGCTAAACAATGTAGTTAAGTAGGGTATTAACACAAGGGTTAATATAAAACTCACAAATGGCAATATCTTTCTTAGCAAAAATCTTAAGAAAATTATTTGGTTGCAGTTTTGAAAGGGATTTTTTGTTTTCGATGAAGTATAAAAAACTTCCGTTCATTGGTAACAAATAATGAAAAAATCATAGTACAGAGTACAAATTATTTGAGCTCGTGACTAATTGTATCAAGAAAAACATATACGTACTATTATAATTTTAGAAAAAAAGTAACCAAAATGAAGAAAAAAATGTTCACATCTCCACATTGAAAAAATATATAACCAATTTTGACAAAAAAATAACCAAAAACGGCACTCCGGTTATGGAGCTCCTCATTTAAAATAAAGGCAATTTTTGTAAATATTGACCATGATGTAAAAAAATGTTTGCAAAAATATAATAAATTTTGATCATATATTAGTAAAAAGAATCCATGCTATGGGTTCACCGTGTATCTATAAAATGGACTAAAATACATGTGTATTAACCATTTTATAATCAGATGCAAATTACAGTCGGGCCTTGATTATCCGTGATGGTCGGGACCAGAAGCATTACGGATAATCGATTTTCACGGTTAATCGTATAACAATTTTGATTATACAGTTTTTTTAAATATTTTTATTATTTAACAAGTAAACATTGGTGTACATTAGAGCGACTCACCAAAAAAAGTGCTCGATGTACCCTCCTTAAAATGAACCTTGGACTTTTTTAAGATGACATTTTAAGTTTTTCGGCTCCAGCTTTGACCTCTCGTGAGCTGGACCAGTTTGAAAAAGGGTATATTATTGCATGTTTTGTTAATTTGAGAATATGTTTCCTTACCAACATATGCAAATTGGGTATCGTAAGAAAAGTTTTTTTAAGGCGCGTCCAACTGTATATACAATTTGTCCAAGGACGATCATCCATGTCCTTTTTTTTAAGGATTTTCTGTAAAAAAAAAACGGTTTTTGAATTTTTTGTTCGGGGTTGTTTGTAATAAAATTTCCAAATTAACATATTTTAAACTTTAGTCGATTTAATTAAATCCGTGTCTCAGCTTTTTCTGAAATTCGTGCTAGTTCGCGTTTTGGCAAAAATGCAATGAGGTGGTAACCCTTCGTTTTAAATAGGACAATATGGGTATCAAATTTTATCTTTTGGCAAGCATATCATCTTTGTATGTAAATAGTTTAGATTTTTGCAAATTAGATGCATTTTACACGGTGCTCTGGAATAAATATAAATGCAATTTTGTAGTAACTCTAATATTTGGCACTTTTATTACAAACAACCCCGAACAAAAAATTCAAAAACCGTTTTTCTTACAGAAAATCCTTAAAAAAAGAACATGGATGATCGTCCTTGGACAAATTGTATATACAGTTGGACGCGCCTTAAAAAAAACCTTTCTTACGATACCCAATTTGTATATGTTGGCAAGGAAACAGATTCTCAAATTAACAAAACATGCAAAAATATACCCTTTTTCAAACTGGTCCAGCTCACGAGAGGTCAAAGCTGGAGCCGAAAAATTTAAAGTGTCATCTTGAAAAAGTCCAAGGTTCATTTTTAGGAGGGTACATCGAGCACGAATTTTGCTTCCATACAACTTGAGTCGCTCTAGTGTACATACATATTTTACATTAAAAAAATAATTCAAAAAGTTTATGTACATTTTTAAATTAAATAAGTATGTATACATTAAATATTCCACTAAAAACATGGGGCAAAAAAATGATATTAAGCAAAAAAGAATACAATTTCTTAAAAAGAGTCGTGTAATGTTGTTTGTCTAATATTTTTCAACTGTCATCACGGATAATAGAGGTAATCACGGTTAATCGAAGCAAACAATTTGAAAACATTGCAAACAAAAAACAATAGACTTCTTTGGCGATTACGGTTAATCGGGGTATTCGGTTAACCGGATCACGGAGGTCCGATTGTATTTATGGTCATATTTAATCGTAAGTCTGTGTTCATACGGCTCTTGTCTTATTGGCATGATTGCTCCTTTATAGGCGAGAGGGACGAGTACACAGATGCATGTACTGTCTTTTCGTTTTGCTTTCTCATTCGTTGTTTAATTTTGGTTTTGTTTTCAATATCAAAAAAGCACATGTCGTCAGCTTGACATGAATCATTTGAACGCCAATTCATGTTCAAAGAAGAAAAAGTAAGAATCTTGTCAATAAGACATGAGCCGTATGAACTCAGACTAATATCGTTAAAAAATTTAAACCAACGAGATTTTGCATTTTTTTCCGCATTTAATTTTTTATTAAGATTTATATATTCAGAAAATAGTTGGCAACTTTATTATTTAATACAATTTTTAAGACTCAAGACACTTCAACACAAAAAAATTTTGATGGGGTATGATTGGGGCTGGTTAACTGTTAAATAGGGCTTGATGTGCTCTTGGGTGCAACTTCCAATGGGTACGTTGGTGGGGCACTGGAGATGGCAGGCTCACACTCAAACAATAAACTAAAACCACCCTTAAATTTGGCTGGTTTACTGGCACTTCACTTGTGGCTCTTTATGGGCAAAACAAAAACACCAACTTTTCTTTTGGCTTTACTTTTTTTATTCTTATTTACAACTTTATTTTTCACACTTTATTTTCTTTCTTATTTTGGTTTAATTTATTCAATATTAAGTTTTTACAAAAAAGAGCACAATGGCCGGCGTCTGGCTGATTCGCGTTTTTCTTCAAGATTAAAAAAGTAGCAAAATACGGCGAATTCATGTTACATGTGTCAAATGACATGTGGTGTTGCCAGATGCCACCACCACCTGTGATCCTGTTGCACACGATCAAAAAACTAGGGAACATGAACACTCGGTTCCCACCAGCCAGACGCCAACATACACCCCGCCTTGCAACGGTGGTGCAACATTGCAATACACTACCTTAAAAAATAACTCTATAAGATTCAAATAAACTAGAGAGACTGAATTAATAAATTTAAAATTTAATTAGGTAAAAAACAAAAGAAAAAAGAGTTCAAAATTCTTAAAAATAGAAAAAAAGAGAAATTAACAAAAGGTAAATTCAAATAAAAAAAAATAAAAAATAAAAAATTCAAAATTCAAAAGGTAACAAAAAATGAAAAAACTCAACAATAATAATAAAAAAAAATAACAATATGCGCCTCAGAGAACCTCACACCTCTTCTTCACGGGTCACCACTCCTTCCCCAAAGTAGGCAAACCCAAAGACCGTATCCTGCACGTAGATCGTCCCTGGCTTGCCCTTCGCAGGTCCAATGAATATTCGGCTGGCCACGTCCGCCCCCAGCACCACTTGATAGGTCCGGCTTCGGTGCCATTGGCGATCCGCCGAAGAGTCGTCGCCCCGCGCCAGGTACTCGGCTTCGACATTTGCCGCCGGACTTTTGCCATATAGGCGCTCCTCCACCTCTAGCTCGACCTCTAATGTGCGGCCTTCTTCGTCCCGGCGGAAGAATATGAGCTTCGTGCGACCCCGGATTACCACGCATCTTAGCTCCTTGGCTTCTTGGTAGGTGATGGAGGACCGAGCCACCGTGGGGTCAATCAGTGCGCGTGTCCTACACGTCC
Source organism: Pollenia angustigena (assembly GCA_930367215.1). NCBI lineage: Eukaryota > Metazoa > Arthropoda > Insecta > Diptera > Polleniidae > Pollenia > Pollenia angustigena. The sequence continues at coordinate 174,350,090 of OV884059.1, read as the reverse complement.
GGCTGCCGGGCCGGGCCGACACACGTACCGTTGCGGTCATTTTCACCCACACCCGTCCCTCGGCCATCGGGTGGAGCCAACTGTTATGGTCCTTCTTGCAGCGCCGGCATCTGTCTATGCTGCGACAGGCGGCTCGGGTGTGGGATTGAGCTAGGCAATTATAACATAAGGCCCGGTGGGCCACAACGCGCAACTTCTCCTCCACCGGGAGCGTAATGAACCGCGAGCACTGGCGCACAGCGTGAAACCTGTCACAGAGGGGGCAACGAAAGTCCGTATTGAAAGCGGCCATGAGGATCTGGAAGATGATAATTTTGGTTAGAAAGAGAAACATTAAGAGGAGGGGTTTGGAGGGTAGCATTTAGGGAGCAACACCAATTTGTGTATCGGCCGAGTGATTGTGCCGTTTTGCGTTTTTAAATCCGCCACTCGAACTTTGCCATCCTTGCCCGGGTAAACTCTAGTAATACGCCCCAAACGCCACTCAGTTGGACAGCCTGGCTCACTTTTCAGGGCCACAAGGTCACCTTCTTTTAAGTCCAGCTGAGTATGCCGCCATTTATTGCGCTTATTTAGCTCTTTCAAGTACTCTTGTTTCCACCGACGACAGAACTCTTGCTGTAGGGCCTTCACTTTACGCCAACGATTAACAATACTTAAGGGTGAAGACAACTCTTCGGGTTCAGCCGGGGTAAGCATCGATGTCCCTATCAAAAAGTGCCCTGGAGTAAGGGCAGACAAATCTTCCGCGTTTTCAGACATAGGGCCAAGAGGGCGGGAGTTGAGACACGCTTCGATTTTCGCCAGAACAGTTGAGAACTCCTCAAAAGTGAATTTAAGTTGGCCAGCTGACTTTTTAAGGTGCATTTTTGCGCTTTTTACCCCTGCCTCCCAGAGTCCTCCCATGTGAGGTGCTGCAGCAGGGATAAAGTGCCACGACAAGCGCTGGTGACCATAATTTTCAACCGCCGTGTCACGAAGCTCTTTCACGTGCTTGGCGAAGTCTGCGTCGATTTCTCGAGCGGCGCCAACGAAGTTTCTGCCGTTGTCAGAATAAATGCAGCTTGGGCAACCACGACGTGCAACGAAGCGGGCCAAGGCTGCTAGAAAGGCAGGGGTAGATAAGTCACTAACCGCTTCAAGGTGGATCGCCTTTGTAGAGAAACAAACAAAAAGACAGACATAGCCTTTGGAGATTCTACAATACCTGCCAGTGAAACCTTTTATCTCGAACGGGCCAGCAAAATCAACGCCAGTGTTCGTAAAAGGGCGGCAAAGGGTAGTTCTTTCTTGGGGCAAGGCAGCCATTATTTGATTTTGGAGCTTTTTCCGATAGAGGACACAGACTTTGCAGTTACGAACAACTGTTTTTATCAGATTTTTCGCTCTAATGATCCAGCACTCCTGCCGGACTACGTTCAAAACTAGCCGAGGGCCTCCGTGAAGGACTAAAGTGTGAACGAATTCAACATAAAGGCGAGCCAATCTACTGCCATACGCCAAGATAATAGGGTGCTTTTCATTGTAGGACAGACAAGTTGTAGCGCTGAGACGACTATTGGACCGAATAATATTGTCTTTATCAACAAAGGGGGTAAGTGTTAACAGGGGGCTCCGTGACTCAATTTTCTTACTCGCTTTAAGACAGTTAAACTCCCCTGAGAAGTGAATTTGTTGAGAAAGATAGAATAAGCGATTTCTTACGAACTTCAACTCATTAGCCGATATTTTTAAAGAACCATAAGCGATCTTTTCGCGCTTTTTTGTACTTGCCAGGGCAACAAATCGAAACATGTAGGCGATTACGTGATACGCTCGCGATAAACTAGAGAAACGGTCTAGTATATCTTCTTGATCAGTCGATCTAGCAACAAAAACTTGAGCTCCTTTCGACTCTTCTGCCGTTTCGAACTCCGTCGCTCTTACGGGCCACGAAGACTGCTCTAGGTTGAGCCACTCAGGTCCGTGCCACCAGAGCCTATTTTCTATCAAATCCGCAGGGATCAGCCCCCGGGTTGCTAGATCGGCAGGATTATCGCCTGACGCCACGTGACACCAATTTTTATTCCCTACTTTTTCTAATATTGTAGCCACCCTATTAGCCACAAACGTCTTCCAGCTACAAGGGGGTTTTCTCAACCACGCTAAGACAATCGTGGAATCGGACCACAAATAAAGGGGGGATTTGTTTACGTTAAAAGCAGGCACCACACTGTCGACTAAATTTGCCAAAAGAACTGCTCCACATAACTCCAAACGAGGCAAAGATGGCTTTTTTATTGGAGCCACTTTTGTTTTACATGTGAGCAAACTTGACAAAACTTTATTTTCGAACTGTACCCTTATATATATTGTAGCTGCATATGCCAACTCAGACGAGTCACAGAACCCGTGAAATTGAATAGTACAGCCAGGCGAATACTGAACCCAACGTGGCAGCTTAATTTTCTCAATATCCGCATAATTTGCAGCGAAATTCTGCCATTTTTGCAGAGCCACTGGTTTGATAGCCTCGTCCCACTCGATCTTATCAAGCCACATTTGCTGCATTATAATCTTTGCTGCAACTACCACTGGAGCCAACCACCCTGCAGGATCGTATAGCCGAGCAATGGTAGAAAGAACCTCTCTTTTTGTGTATGAGTTTTTAAGTGCTATCTTTTCATATGCAAAGAAAAACACATCTTCTGCCGCATTCCAGCGAATCCCTAACGTTTTCGTTGTGCTTTTTTCGTCGAGCGACAAAAATGACGAATTTAGTAAGTGATCATGGGGCAAATTTTTCAATATTTCTTCAGAGTTCGAGGTCCATTTTCTGAGCTCAAATCCCCCCATATCTAAAATACTAATCAATTCTTCTCGCGCCACCAAAGCATCTGCGATTGAATGAGCACCAACTAGGGCATCGTCTACATACATATTTTCTCGTAATATTCTAGCGCCTAAAGGAAAACGTCGCTCTTCATCATTAGCCAACTGCAGAATGGTTCTAAGGGCCAAATATGGGGCACAATTTACGCCAAAAGTCACCGTTTTCAGTTGGTAATCAGCAATTTCCTCACTATCACTGCTACGAAAAACTATTTTTTGGAAGGGCCTGTGTGTGGGATTTACAAAAATCTGCCGGTACATTTTTGAAATGTCCGCATTAAAGACAAACTGAAAAAATCGCCATCTCAGAATTAGATTAACTATTTCAGCCTGCAAAATAGGGCCAGTGTACAACAAATCATTTAAGCTTCTGCCATTCGCCGAAGGACTTGAGGCATTAAAAACTACCCTCAATTTCGTAGTTGTACTTTCTGGCTTAAAAACGCCATGATGGGGTAAATAATAACCGGGGTCACCTCTAGCATTCTCTGCTTTTTCCATATGCCCTAGGGTTAAATATTCTTTTAGGACCTCATCGTACTGGGCCTTACGCTCAGCGTTGCGCATTAAGGATTTCTCGTTTCTCAAAAATTGACAAACAGCAATGTGCCTATTGGGACCAAGCGACAGCAAACTATTTTTAAAGGGCAGACTAACTGTATATCTCCCTTCAGAGTTTCTAGCGGTAGTAGAACTATAGATCTCCTCACATTTTTTATCCTCTTCTGATAAAATACGTCTCTGAGACACCTCTTCTAACTCCCAAAACTTCGATAATTGGTCATCAATTGCAACTTTTGTCATATGAGACACTCTAAGTATTCGAGGGGAAACTCTAGCAGGCGTTGGACCTGTAACTATCCAACCAAAAATGGTTTCTTGAGCCACTAGCGATTCAAAAACACCATGCCTTACTCCACCCCGAAGAATAGAAGGATACAAATCACCTCCTAACAATAAATCTATCTCACTGCTTTCATAAAACTTCGAATCAGCAAAACATAATTTGGGCAGCTCAATCTCTTTTTGGGGCAAAAAAGAATGCGTTGGAATACTACCAGTTACACGAGGGACAACTAGGGCCTGTATATTAAGAGACATGTTCTGATCGAAAAGAGAAACAATAGTAAAAACTGCCATTTTAGAAGACGTACTAATTATATCTCCGCCTAAACCTGAGACTTCTGCAGAAACTGGATTAGTTGGCAACTTCAACAATTTTTGTATCTTTTCTGAAACAAAACTTTCATCTGAACATGGATCTATCAGGGCCCGAACCTTGTAACAGGAACCAAAACTTATAATGTTAACCCAGGCTGTGGCTAACATCACTTTTTTTGCAACAGAGGTATGATGCGATTGAACTACACTAGAAGGGCCGGCAATATTAGTGGACTGTATTTGACTTTGAGTATTTTGACTCTGAGCTTGAGTATTAGTGTTCGCTTGGCTTTGACTATTATTGTTACTATTTCTTACTACATCCTTATGAATTAACGTATGATGCTTTCTATTGCATTTAGAACAGCTATTAGAACTAGTGCAATCACCATACATATGCCCCAAAGTAAGACAATTAAAACAAAAACGAAATCTTTTCAATGTTGAAACACGGTTCTTGTAGTCCATGCTCAAAAATTTATTACAAACACTAATCTTATGCCTCTCTTTGCACAATTTACATGAGCTCGAGTCAACTTTCGTGTGATGAGCCTTAAACTGCTTAGCTTTTGTAGAACCATTGTTATTATTTGAAGGGCCTGATTGGGAACCACTGGCAGCTATATTGTTCGCTACTATTATGTCCGAAACACTTTCCAGCGCATGAAATCTGTCGGTCAGAAAATTATTTAATTCTTCCCATTTGGGAACCTCTGTTTTATTTTTAACCGATTGCTCCCACAGATGCAAAGTATTTTCTGAGAGCCGAGACGAACATTGAAAAACAAAAATTGGATCCCATGAGGCAATATCTACTTTATATAACTTTAGCACCGAAATACAATTATTAATCTCCCTTTGGAGCCTTTTTATTTCTGAAGCTGTTTCCCTTTGACATGGAGCTAAATTAAACAAAGTCTTAAGTTGACTATTTATTAAGACTCGTTTATTCTCATATTGTGTTTTTAAATTTCCCCACGCAATTTCAAAATTTTCTGCCGTGAGGGCAATATTTCTATTTATATCCCGGGCCTCACTATCGGTTTTTTGAAATAAGTAAAACAATTTTTCTACTGGGCTAAGTCTAGAGTTATTTATGTAGATTGCCGTAAACATGTCCCTGAAGGTGGGCCACGAAACGTAATCGCCATGAAAAACGCCAGTATCACAAGGGGGTACAGGTATAGAACAAATGTTGGGAGCCACTGCTTCCCTACTTTTTTGTTTCACATCGTCTAACTCCTGTTTTGCATTTGCAAGAATGTTTATACATCGCACGTAGGTTTTTCGAACCTGTGGATGTTTTGTCTGCACTGCCACTAACTCTTTTTTTACCTCTATCGTGGCTGCGGAACACTCTTCTAAAATTTTTTGTACCTCCCCCATATCTCTTCTAGGTCACTCCTCTCAAATTCAATCGCCTCTTTAGTGTATGTGGAAAAGTCCTCTTTTTTAAGCATAACCTCAAAATTGGTTAGCTCGTCTGCCGCACGAATAAACTTTTCAAAAGTCGACATATTTTCTTTTTTAATAAATTTACCCCGTAAGAAAATATGCGATTTGTTGTAAGAGCAACAAAAATAAAAATTTCCCAGCAAAAATTATTTGAGAAAAAAAAATCACGCGCTGGCAACACTTTTTCTTTTATTTATGAAATACAACAAATGCAGGCAAAAATTGTTTTCCTTTTTGTTGGACTTTTCGTTTTTATTTATTAATATTTTATATATAAAAAATTACAACAAATTGAGGCAAAAGGGAATAGAAATACAAATTCAACGAGTAACGGGTAAAACTGGCGAGTAAAAAAAAGATGGCTCTTAAAATTGCGCGGCTTCAAATTGGCGCAACTTAACCTCACTTTTCCCGAGACACAAATATGGCGCGACACAATATATATATATAATTTCCAAATTCCACAGTACGTACCTTATTTACTTCACGGGCGAAGGACCAAAATGATGGGGTATGATTGGGGCTGGTTAACTGTTAAATAGGGCTTGATGTGCTCTTGGGTGCAACTTCCAATGGGTACGTTGGTGGGGCACTGGAGATGGCAGGCTCACACTCAAACAATAAACTAAAACCACCCTTAAATTTGGCTGGTTTACTGGCACTTCACTTGTGGCTCTTTATGGGCAAAACAAAAACACCAACTTTTCTTTTGGCTTTACTTTTTTTATTCTTATTTACAACTTTATTTTTCACACTTTATTTTCTTTCTTATTTTGGTTTAATTTATTCAATATTAAGTTTTTACAAAAAAGAGCACAATGGCCGGCGTCTGGCTGATTCGCGTTTTTCTTCAAGATTAAAAAAGTAGCAAAATACGGCGAATTCATGTTACATGTGTCAAATGACATGTGGTGTTGCCAGATGCCACCACCACCTGTGATCCTGTTGCACACGATCAAAAAACTAGGGAACATGAACACTCGGTTCCCACCAGCCAGACGCCAACAAATTTAAAATGTATTAAAACATATTTAATAGATTTTGTTAATATGTGGTATGATTTTATCGGACGCATAAAAAGCTTTTCATTATTTAACTTATCACATACTGTAATTTCAAGTTAAGTTTAAATAACTAAAAAGTTAAAATATTTTCGATAAAAACTACCTTTAACTAGTGCTGGGAAACTATCGATAGACTATCGATAGTCTTAAAATATCGAAAATATCGATAGGAAATACAGCTATGAAGACATCTAACAGCACCTATACACACACATTTTTTTGCCGCAAATTTTTACATGATATTATTAATTCGCGCTGAATTACAGCAATGAATACAAACAACAAGAATTGCCAGTGGTATGGATTGCGTAGCAGTGCTTTTTACTGCTAATTAAAGGCCTCTAAATCAAAATTTGTTTCTGTAATCGAGTTATATTAAAGATGGGTGACTGATTAGGCCATCGCATCCGTACCTAGTCCTGGGGCTGCCAGCAACCCTCTAGGCTAGGGTTTGCTGATGGTAAATCTTTTGAAGACCTTGGGCGCCACCGTTGGCCATACTCTTGGCTCATCCGCTGCCATCCCTATTGAACGGTCCCATCGTAACCGTTCAAGGAGAAACACTCCACGTTGATGTGCTGCAGGTATTTACTCCATGCTGCGTCTAGGGTTATACCGCCCGCGATGACCTATGTTCACTTTGAACTTTTTACAATTGTTTTATATGCTATGTAATTTAATTCAGTTGTAAATAAAGGACATATATATATATATATATATATATATATATATATATATATATATATATATATATATATATATATATATATAAGTCAAAATTTGTACATGTTTATATAAGGACTGAAATGTCAAAAAATGTTGTAATGTTGTAAAAAAAATGCAAATCCAAATGCAATTGCAAGCATAGGATAAAACAATGAACGACCATTAGAGGATAAGTCCGATAAATTGATAACCTTTTTAAGTTTAGAATTTAGAAAATTTTTTATAGTTGCAATGGAATATCTTATAGTCGCTGTTACTTCGGTTCCTTCCGAAAGGTACTTATCAATTTTTAAAAAACTGTCATCTTAAATAACGTGCGTATAAACATACGTCTCGTACATTCAATAAAGTGATAAAAACAACGGACTGTAGCCTTATAAAAAAATTACAGTTTTCCTGCACAAGTACAAACATTCAGTCGATAGTAATATCGATATATCGATAGTGAAATCTGAGTTATCGATAAATATCGATAGTAGAAAATATCGATAGTATCCCAGCACTATCTTTAACTAAGTACCTTTAGCTAATGCCAAGACTTTTTCCAAAGAAGTACGAAAGCTTTTATTCCTGTTTAACAACCCTTTCTAGGAAATTAATTCAATACATTTTCCTATTTCACTGCTTTATCACACAAGTTAATTTTACGGTTGTTGACTACGGTGTCTTAGCAAAGATATACACTAAAAGCTTGGACATTTTATGTGCGTTATCAAACACGTGGTGTATGGCTACGATAATAATTGACAATTAGTCTTATTTCGGTTCTAGATGTCGAAAACGACTCAGTAGTAGATTAAAGTAAATAAAATAAAAGTTATTTCATCTACTACAAAATTCGACTTACGGTGCTACCGACATCGAGAACCGAAATAAGGCTGAATTTTAGCAAACACAAATAGGTAAATGTTTAGTTAGTTTTTGCACCCAAATTGTTGGCTATTAAAAAATTACATATAGTGTAATATTCAGCAAAGAATTTTCTGGAATCTATTACAAAATGGTATTTTTAATTGGTTCTTGAAAAGACTTAACATTATTATTCAATAAGGTTAAAAATAAATTGTAAAAGTAAGATAAGACAGGTGCAATGCTGTTATGTTTACAGTTAAACAGTTTAAGTGCATAAAAATAAAAAATGACTTACCTGAAAAAATAGCGTAAACGCCACCCATTGATAATATTTCGTGTGTTTTATTGTTAGAGGTCCACGTCCCTGTGAATTATGAACCCCAGGAAAAGGCACCTCGGAACCTTGCTTTTTCATAAAAGCATCCACCACAGTATATGTTGAATGTATCCAACAGTATGTATTAAGTACATCTTCCGGAATGTCTCTGTGTTCATTTCATAGTTGAAGTTTTCAGAGAAAAAAGTCAAAGAAAATTTTTAAAAAGTGAAAGCAGGCAGTAGAAAAAATTACTCACCTTGTATGTACACAGTCTATTGGATTTCCTACGTATTGACGCGTTGTAACAGCAATTGAAAATGTTATTAATAATATAACGGTTGCATTTGTGTGTAGGCGAAATACAGGTGAATCGATTTTAACATGAGACACCTATTGGGTCGGACATTATGGAGTTTGTTTTCATTATTTTTTTTTTGTGATTGGGAAAGGGAAATATAAAAATAAATTTGTATTAGTAAAATTTTTAATGATGTGTGAAATTTTTGTAATTTGAAAACTTTTATTATTAATTATAGATAAAACAAATTTAAATAAATTATTTTTTTTTCAGTTTGTTATTTTTTTTTTATTTTTTTTTTATTAATTTAACTTTTTAGTAGATAATCAAAATGTAAACTATAAGGATATTGGTTTGCTTATAACATTATTTTTTTGTTTTAATTTATAATTACAATAATAAATATACATAAAAATAAAATTTGTTTTTAGCTATTCAAACGTTTAGTTTATTAATATTTTAAAGGTGGTATTAGTAGTTAGATATGAATGATAGTATTAATTAAACAAATAAATATGTATACATTTAAAGGCCATTTAATTCATAACAATTGCACTATTAGGTAACGTATTAGTTCTATGTAAACATTCGTTATATGTATGAACAATTAGAAAGTCGCCATAATTTATTAATGTTTATTTAGTGGAAGCTTTTTTTGTTGTTGCGATTGTTATTGTTTGCGAATGCTGCACAAATAATTAGTAATAACATTTCAATTTCCTGCTATCTCATAATTAATTTTAAACTATATACTCTAGAGTAAATTAATAAGGAAAGTTTGAGTTATATACAGGGGGGAAATCCCTTATAGAAATAGCGATATTGCCACCATCCGTCAATTTCTTTTGTGTTCAATTGGATAACGGATGGTGTCAACATTTTTGAATCACCTCGTTGTAATTTTGTCACAATTTGGTATCATTCTCTCAACAAACTGTTAATAATATTTATTAACAGTTTAACTTAATATATTTTAGCCAAAATTGCAGCATTCCGACAACATGTTGTATTAATTTTTGACAACACACCGCTGATATATTGGGAACATTAAAAAATGTGCAAGTTTTTATTTGTTAAGCTGCGAGTACAAAATTTATTAGTTTAACAATATACTTATTTATGTACGCCATTAATAATGACAACAGGGCGTTATCGATTTGAAAACAAGTAGTTACCAATTTGACAACAATCGTATTTTTTACATCTTCAGCTTCAATTTGGCAACACTTTGCTAAACACTTGACAACAGATGTTATTAAAATATTGACAACAGTTTGGTATAAATATAATACCAATTTTTTAACGACTTTTTTTGCAGGAAATCATATTTTACTTAAAGAAGTAAAGAAGAATTTATTGTTTAAATCAGAGAACAGTAGTAAAAGAGAATATGAAGAATTAGGTCAATACTCGATAAAGATATTTGCTAATTACAAGAAAATCCTGCAGAATTATTAGAAATAACACACACCGTGATTTTAATTTATTTGTAAACAGTGGAATTAATTATAATGTATGATAATATTCATTAAGCATCAAAGTGTTTGGTAACGTGTGAGCAACGATTTCGCATATCGGAAATGTAACTTTAACGATACAACGTAAAAATATTTTTTAATGGGAATAAAAGCATTTGGTACGACTAAAAGGCTTTTTTTATTAAAAGTCATTAAGAAAAAACCGTCTAGATTATAAATATTTAAGCAGGAATATAAATATGTGTCTCGTGTCGCTGTTAAAAATGTGCTACAAAAGGAGCGGTTTTTATGATGAAAATGTAAAATAATTGCTTATAAACCCGCTGATAGGAGGCATAATTTTTGTATGGGGAGTTCCCGGTTTGGAGTACTACTTCTGCTGAATATAAGCGCTATTTTAACCTTATAAAATATTCAGTTATATATCCTTTATTTAAGGATAAGAAGACTGACTTAAGCTTTCATACGTTTGTAAGTGCTAAGAATATTTAACATATTATTCGCTTTAAAATCGCCGTTGTTATCGGCATTAAAAAGCAAGTTTTCTGTATAATTTTGTTTATAAGCATTCACTGCACTATAATTGGTATTGCCAGGTAAGGAAACTTTCCTCATATTAGGGATTTCAACATTTATTTGTGGACAGATTTTCGTGGGTGGGGATTTTTGCAAGATGTAGAATATTATATTTGATCGGTTGTTTTAAAAATAATAAATTCATATCAGGATATTAAAGAAACTTAGCATAAAGAAAAATTTTTTTTTAAACATTTTACAACAATTCACCCTTTATTTTGCTTCTTTCGAAGATCGAAGCATAACTTTTTTTTGCTTTTTAGCAATAAGTGGATTCCATAAAGTTTTGGCAAAACTGTCTCTTAAAGAAATTCTGTTTAATTGATTTTGAATTGCATTTGTTAATTTTTTTTTGTTGTTTTCTTTTAAAACCTGTGATACAATTTTTGCTCTTCGTTTAATGACTCCCAGCAATATCCGATCACTTATTATTTATCTCAAGAATCAGCAGTTTTAATTAATATATTTTTTTTTTTCAATGAAAACATTTCAATTTTAAAAATTAGAAGATGAAAAATTTTATTTTAAGGGTCTGTGTGAAACCTTAGCAAAGTACTCATGGAAGTAAGATTTTGACACTGTTGAGGTAAATAAAATTTTGACATTAGCGTAACTATAAAACTTTGCTACAGTTTTACACCCACCCTAAGTTTCTAATTATTGGTGTGTTTATAAAAAAAAATAAGAAATGGAAGTCAAAATTGGCGGTTTGAATTTTGAAAGGGAAATTTTTCAGGACTTCCAAATTAAAATTGGGGATATAAGACAAAGATCATCTGGCATTTTTTTAATTGGAGCACACCATTATGCCGTTTTTCTCCGAAGTGCTCTTTTTACTGGGAAGCAGCAAAAATCATTTTTCTAGCTTCAAAATATAAACAGTTCTTACAGATCAAAATCCAACTATTGCCAAAAAGATGGGAAACTGTCATAGCTAATTATCGTCAAAATAATGAGTGAAATCAGCCCTATTAAAATTAAGCTCTAGTACTTAAAGGATGGTCCACGTACACTGACTGTAGGTCTAAAAGTCAATTATGGGTGACAAGCTGACAATGTTTCTACCAGCGATGACTAAAAAGGATGGGTCACTGTGATCGCTCGGCATTGTCTAATATTAGGCATGCAAAGCATGTAATACCTGCTCTGTCACTATACTGCATTTGCGGGAAGGCAATTGTCCGAATAGGGATCCACCACTTTCTCTCGATTCCACGATAACTCAGGCACTAAGATTAAATTCTATAGAACTTCACGGTGGCTGTTCTTGTTACTGGAATTCCACAGTACTACAATCGATTACTAGGGATAAGTCTGTCAGCTCTTTTTCTAATGAAAACAGCGAGAACTTATTTATATTATCATCATCATTGCAAAGTTATAGCTAATTTTATTTAGAGAATATTAAGGATAGTTTTAAACTTTAATCAAATTTTATTTTTATCATAATCATAGTCTGATCTGACCAAATCATAATGTGATATTTTTAAACCACAAATTGCACATTTGCTTCTACGTAGGATGTTAAGAGAAAACCGAATAATTTATTACTTGGATAAAGAGCATAAATGCTGGATCAGTGAAAAAGTAATCTAAAATAAAGCAGTTCTGTATATGAGATATAAGGCACCTTACAACAACAATCTTCCACTTAATTTCAAATAATTTTTCCTTTATATTTGTTTGTTTAATTAATTTCAAACATATTATTCTGATTTTTTTTGTTGGATTTCTTTTTAACAAAAATAAAATTTTGTTTTTCATAGTTACATTAAAATTATTAAAAAAAAAAAAAATGAGTGAAATTTAAGTTTATTTTTTTTTCAAAAAAATATAGTAAAGTGTTGTAGTACTTTTGCATAATAATTGTTTTTCGAAAGTACAAGTATATAATTTAAAATTTTGTTATGTATGTAAGTTTGGTTTTTATTTTAAAATAGATAAAAACAAAATTTATTAATTTTTGGTTGTTTAATTATTTATTAGTGGAAGTATTAATAATAATAATAAAAGTAGATACTTAGCCTACAATTTTTAATTGAATTAATTATACGAAGAAACAACGCAAAATAAACTTAAAATTGTATATAAAAAAACATATTTATTTGATAGGAATGCAAATTTGTTTTGTAATTAAGTTAGAAATTAAATTTCAATTAAAAAAAAAATTATTATGTTATGGACGATAAAAGAAACACTTTAATTGCGGTCTTGTTTGAAATTATTTATTTAAATTAACAAATTTAAAAGTTAGTTTATTATTTATTTATTTATTTAATTTATGGCAAACGATTATTGAGATTTTGTTTTTGAAACTTTAAAATAATTAAATTATTACAATAAGAAATTTTGCCAAAATTTTGGCTAAGAACAACGTAATCTTTAAAAGTTTACTGCTTGAATAAACAAGATAGTTTTGAAAATAAAGTTAGTGGTCGATATTCTTATTACACACCTCACGAAGGAATTGAGCGCGAATTATAGTAGAAAAGAATAAAATGCTAAAAGTCTAATTAGAAAAAGTTCAAGAAAATTCTAAAAAGATTTCAGCAAGTAAAGTGCAACCATAAAGTATATTCCAAATACTTTGCTTTGATATCAAATATAGGTAGGTTTAAATATGCACCTTCTTTATCATTTTAGATCCTTATTTGGAAATTACTATAAATATCTTAGATATAGTATTTCTTTAATGAAGTAAATTCTAAGTACATCTTACGATATTCTTATAAGTCTCAAAGCCTTAATACGGATATCTCATAAAAGTTAGCAAGTATATAATTGTTATATTACTTTGGCTACGAAGTTCATTGATTATCTTTAGGCACATACCGGTAATGGATGTCAAGAAGATTCACTAAAATGATGCATATTAACAAACACTTTACCAAATGCCCGTTTATATTGTGCAATATTTGTTGCCTTCATTTTTGCAAATGTGTATATATTTAGTGAAATGTGTTTTTTAAGTACAAACTCTAAACAAACAACACATTTGCAGACAATTCACAAATTACTTCATATTTCGTAATATGACAGAACGAATAAGGAAGCAAAACGAATTTCAAAAGAACATAAACTATTGTACCCAGTTTAATACTTCTCTTTTCTACCACCAAAAAAATTGCTGGAATTAAAAGCACACAATGTAAACGGGCGCCAAGTCTGGTTCACACTCTGAAAGTTTTTTCAGAAAGTAAGAGTTTATTGATGAGTGGGAAGAGCAGAATAGCATTAAAAAATTAAGACCTTGTGAAAGAAAACTTTCACAGTGTGTCAGAGTTTAAGCGATAAAGGCGATATCGCTTTTTTAAAGGATCTAAACTGGGAAAAACAATGAAGAAGTGTATGATTTAACACGCTTTCTTTATAGATATTCAAAATCTTAATTTAAAAGATTTTGTTATTCGTGCTTAATTCCCAATTTTTATTCTTGATAAAAACACTGAGATTTATTGTTGATGGGATAATTCAAATATATTCAAAATATATTCAAAATCTTTTTTTTTTTCATTTTATACATACAAATACACATTCGCATAGAAAGTGAAAACTTGTTTAAAAGTTCTCTAAAATTTAGTTCCAAAGGCAGTAGCTTGTTAGCTTTCAAACGATATCGCTTGTTTCTTTTTTCAACAATAAAGTAGAGTATGATTTATTAAGAAAATGTGTATAAATAACTAGGAAATCATTTATTGTCAGTGCAATAATATTTAATGGGTATTCTTTGATTGAGAGGCTCTGGATAAATGGAGTATTTCATGGTTGGCTTGTTTCGCTATCGTACAAGCTCAGTTTAACGCGACAAAATATCCATGACTGATTTAGATAAATGTAAAGGACATTCAATATCCAAAATTCTCTAAAAATATACAAATTAGAGGCAATTTATTCTTTTAACAATTATATGGTGTTTGATTAACCACGAAACCGAGATATCATTTGCTTTTAGTGCAAGTATACTTAATGCATAATCAAATCTATTATCTTACTGAGGAGCCCTTTAAAAAGAATTTTATGATATGTACCCAATAAAAAATTGAGCTTCGAGCGAAGCAGGTTTGTAAGGGAGAAATGTAAGAGTTTCGCTTACCATTGCGCTTACGGAAGACATGAATTTTATATGGCGAGTTCCCACTTTGAAGCAATACATTTTTGACACATAAAGCGCATTATTCAGCGCATAAAAAAATTGTTAGATGTAACGAACAGCTTCACACACTGAATATTTTTTTACAGTTATTTTTTAGTATTCTCCCTTACAAACCTGCTTCGTAGTAAGGGAATGCCGTAGCACTTGAAATTTTATTTATTTTTTATAAAAATTGTTGAGAGTTACTTCACTTACTTTACTGCATTTCTGTATATGTTGTTGCGTAGCGCATAATTGTGCGCTTATTTTTTTAAATGTACCTTTAGTGCTTCGCAAAATGATAAAAATTTTTATTGGGGTAGCTATTACATGCTTAATCAAGCTCAAGAAATTCATAAAATGCCCATGACTGCTTAACACAAATATAGCGGACATTTGCATATAGATGGAAAACTATTTAAGACTTACATTATCCAAAGTTCTCGTAAAATATGCATATGAGAGTTAACGCTTTTTGTCTGCATTCAAATGATACAGGCTTATTTGCTTTTTTCAGAAAATTTTGTAGTGTTTGATTAGCACGATATATGCATAAATAACGAAGTAGCTCAATTTCTTCGATACTCTGTTTTGAAACATATAACAGCCGGTCCTAAATAAGAGCGAAATGCGAAACGTTTTCTTCCACTTAGCTTTCCATACCTTTTTTTTAATTTCCACATAGTTTTAATAAAAAAGCCGCTAGATTGACTAAAAAATAGCTTAATTTGCATTTATTTATTATCTTCACTATTAAACGCGCTGTCAAAACCGGATTGTCCAATTGCAAAGCATTGTCACCGCGTTATTTATGGAAGCTTCATACAAATTGTATGGGCATGACGTTTTTGACAACTAGAAAACGTGTGCCGCTCTTATTGAGTTACGGCTGTAAGAATTCAATTAAAAACGCTGATGAAGGTAGATAACTTTAAAGTCAAACAAAGACTGCTATCTTGTGAAAATATTAACACGTCAAATTGTTATTAATAGTAGTCTTCTAGCAGATCATTATCGAATTTATAACATTTTCCAATCTCAAAAAACCAATACGTTAAATATCTTTGGCAAATTAAAGTGTCTCTTTTAATGTTAATAACTATGATCTTCTACAAGAGAAAAAAATGTTTGAAAATATGTCATTTGAATGACTTCAGATTTTTTTGTAACGAAAATGATACTTTTTGAGCATATTTATTATGTTTTAGATACAAATATTTTTTGTTGTTAATTTGTAATGCAATTTAAGAGTTTTTTAATAACGATGACCACTGAATCGATATTTTATAGTTTTTTTTTTTATGTTTAATTTTTCATAATCAACGATATGAAATTTGAATTGAGATAGTCAGAGAGAGAGATTTAATTTAATGTTAATTGTAGTTATGAAATTTCGATAATATCGGTTTTTTTTTGGTTAATACATTTTTGTTTCTAAATTTTAATCAAACTAATTAAATTTAAATTTTCTGTTTAATTTGGTGAGTGAAGGTGGTGACAAAAATTAGAGCTTCAATTAAAGTTTTGAATACATTAAAATTAGAATTTAGCAGTGGTGATACTGTTTTTTTGTGGTGAAAAAGAGTGGTGAACAAAATTAGTTGAAGTGAATGTTGTGAACATTTAAATAAGTTGTTTCGAAATTCTGACAATTTGTTGAATTTTAATGATGAAATTTAAAAGTGAACAGGTGAATTTTAAAAATTTTTTAACTCTAATTTCAATTGAAGTAGTAGCATTAGTAATTTATTTGGTTTTGTGGTAGTGAAGTGCTGAGTTTTTTTGAGATCAATTGACTTTTAAAAACTTATTGTAGTGACTAGAGGTGGTGAGTGCTAAATTAGCAGTAGTTGTCAAAAATATAACTCTTTTGTGGTTGGTTTGAGTGGTAATAATTGAATTATGGTGAAATTGTTAATTCAATTGTTTATTTAGAATTTTTTTGTGGACTGAGTATGTGAGGTGAGAGAAACCATTTTATAGTTGATGTTGAAAATAGCTGAAAAGTGAGGTGAAATTTTGTGATTTTCTACTGTTTGATAAAGGTGAAAAAAATTTTTGTAAGTGATGTAAAATTCACTTTAGTGATTTTAGTTTTTTAAAGTGGTGAAGGTGAAACATTTTTTTTATTGGTTGAAAAAAGAAGAAGAAACGTACTTACTAAGGTGAAAATAAGGAAATAAAGAAACAAAATAATTGTAAGTAAAAAACTAAAATAAATAAGTTTTTATTAAGGAAACTAAAAGTTACTTAGAAATTTTTTTGTTTGGTTTTTTTTAAGGATTTTAAACATTTAAAAATTTATTTAATTTTTGTTTTTTTATACCTAAAATTTTGTTTTGGAAAAATACATTCAAAGCATAAAAGTTTCACTTACATACATCTTTTAAATACATACATACTAATAATTTCGATTCAAATAGATTTCGTATATAAATATTGAAATAACAGACTTAAAAATACATCGATATAAAGATGACACATAAAGGTTTTGTAAAAACAGGGAAATTGAAAGCAATACAGTCAGTTTTTTTTTTTTAAGTTGAAAGTGTTTATTTCAAGGTTTAAAAATTTTGCTTAAAGTTGTGTAAATGATTTAAATTTGTTTTATTTAGTTTTAAAGGATTTGTGTGATAAAGGTTTTTGTTAGTAGATTGTTTTAAAGGTTTCAGCATTAAAGGTGTTTTTTAATAATTAATTTTTGTTTTAATTATTAAAACTTTAGCTTATTAAATTCATAATTTTTTATAAATGTACTAATTACCAATTATACAAAACTTTGGCCTTGTTTAAAGTCTCAGTTTTTAATTTAAGCCATTCTTTTGTACCATAATTTTGTCTGAGTGTTTTAAGTGAGTGAGTGAGGTGAAAAATTAAAATTATTAAAAAAGTGTTTAAAAGCTTGTTGTGACTACTTAAGTTTTCTGTGATGTATTTTTTTTTTTTAATTCTTAATAAAGTGTTGAATTTGTGAGTTAGTGTTTTTTTTTTGACAAGAACGAAAAAAGGTTGATTCTAAGGTGTTTCAGTTTATTTAGCTTTTTTAATGTTTAAAATGTTTTTGGGTGGAAAAAAAATTTCATTAACACTTTGAACGCGTGAAACGAGCTTTTAAATTTATTATTCTTGTTAAATCTGTTTTAAAATTATCATTCCCAAACGAGTGTTTTTTGAAGCATAATTTAGTTAGCAGGGCTTTATTTTCGCAAAAAATGCAGCAACATGAATTCTAATATGAATTTAATGACACTTGATAATGTTTGAATTGAATTTATGAAAATGAACAACGAAATTTTTGCAACTGATTTGTATTATTTTTTGTAGCAGTGATAATGATAACTTTTTATGAGATTTACGTGTGATATTTTTCTTTTGCTTAAGATGTTTGTTTTTTGTAGTGAATTATTTTTTGTTAGTTTAAGTTTATTAATTTAGTTAGTGAATTTGATTGTTTTTGTTATTGGTTTTTTTTCTTTTAAACATGTTTAGATTTGTGGATTTTTGTTCATATCTTGGTGACGGTATTTTTGTAGAATCTGTAATGTTGTAACCCAGTTTTGTAAAATTGTGTTTAACTTTATGATGTAATAGTTTAATGATTTTTCATAAATGTCATTGTTAGTCAACAAGATAGCAGCGATATTGTAATATACATCTTTTAATGCAGTTCAAAAATATATCAAGGGGTTTCTTTGGTAGTCCATGCAAATTAAGGAGTTAGTAGTTGACCGCCCAGTCCAAATGACTGAAATTTCCACACACAAATACAAGACTACCGTAAGAAGATAACAATCCACGTTATACAATTTTATAAAACACTTGGAATTTTAGTGCTTAGAACTTTATAGAGGGCGATTCCTGTTCTTTAAAAGATTTAACTTGCGAATGTCTGATCTGGCAACTCTATTAATAGTTGTGGTCACTTTGTGCTGGCTCACACTCTTCAAGTTTTAGTCGACAAGTTTTAGATTTTTAGGGGAGAGAGGAAAACAAATGGAATTCTCTATTCCCTTCTCTCCTTAAAGCTCAAGACTTGACAGCTAAAACTTAAAAAAGAGCGTGAACCAGCTTGCTTGGCCGTTTATCATGATAAGACCATATTCGGTATCGGTATCAAACTACTTGTTATTTCGGTATCGATATTTTAGTAACTGTACAATTCAAGTAACCAAACCAAACAAAAATGTTAAAAAACAAAATAGGGGCGAGAACGATATAGACGACACACACAGCCATGTCACGGAGTACAATTCCGTTCGGAAACGGAATTAAATCCATATTTTGGTGCTTCAGAAAATGACGAAAACATTTTTCGGAATTAAACTATTTTTGTTTTCATTAACGGAATGGGAGTTCCCTGTATCTGAAAGGCCAAAAAACTATCAAACTCCACTTTCTATGAATAATCAAAAATGCTTTTTTTTCAATTCCGTGACATGGCCAATAACGGTATTGGTTGCCAACCTTGACTAATTCAAACAGTCCACTATAGTTGGGTGACTTAGAAAATAACTTTGTTTAGAGCATTGCAGGAATACGCCCATTAATACCTGAAGTCGTGCTAAGCATTTTAGAATCATCATGGTTTTAACTAAAAGTCTGGCTGCTGACCCTTCCATTAGAAGTCTTTAAAATTGTAAATAAATCAATTGGAGTTAAGAAATGGGCTAGTTTTTGTTTCGAGGTATCTTGTATTGGTATCTATAGCGGTCCTTTTATGAAACACGACGCCATTGACCAAAGTCAGCCAGTTTCCACCAGATTATTCCCCACTCATCACTGCACATTCGAAACGTTTTAACTCCTCGCCAAACAAAGAGATACATTTTAGTCCCACATTAGATATAACATCCAAGCACGGCGATTTGCGGTATCCCAAAATGTTTCATGATAATAGTACCGAGACCGGAGCAGTGGAAGAGAGTTATCATCATGATAATTACTACAGTAGTCGTTATAACCTAGGCCCATCTTCATCGCATGGCTCCCTATCATGACCCTCAATGCCCGATATCACTGTTCTAATATGGTCCCTACCGAAACCAAGTGTCATAGAGCCCTGTCCATAGATCAGGTATTCTCAAACTGCCTAATAAATGGGCAATACTGGACAACTTTAATTTGCAGATATTCGCTATTTTAAATAAAAATTAAATAAACTCCATCAATTTCTAATCAGGCAAACTTAATTATTTTAGGTTATCAGCTTATATATCACAATATCTTCACCAAATATCATAATTAAGTTTTAAAAAAATGTCGACTGTCCTCCGTTGTGTGATCATGTTTAATAATTATATTTAAAATGTTGTGTTTTTCTTCTTAAATATATTAATACTAAATATTTTGTGGACAGTTTTAAAATGTTTAATGTGATGGGATTTTTTGTAATTGTATTCAATACTGCCCAACAATTTTTATAAACAATCATAAAATGTTGGGTATTAAAAAACAGTGACTTCAAATTGTATTGTGTTTGAAGCAGCGCTGTTTAACCAAATCTATTTTTAAATCCAAATAATTTAAACACACAATTAAATATCATATTTGTTTTTCATAATTTTATAAAAAAATAAGTTGTTTGTAATAATTCCTTTCCGAAAACTTGGTTTGAGCAATTTGACACAATTCGATTTTGTTTATAATTCCATTAAGATGAGATGATTTTGTAATTACAACCAATCACTATTGATATCTTGTGGAGGTGATATGTTTGTTGGGTTTTTTTTAGGTTACTCTCTTTTTCTTTTGGTTTTTATTGATTATTGTTGTTTATTATGGTTTGTAGTTTTGTAGTGTTTAACAAAATTGAGAGTGAGAGAAAAACAGTGTTTTTTTTTTGGATTATTTTGATATATTTAATTGATCAGCTGGTGAGAAAATGAACAATATTTTAGATTGTTGTTGTTGTGAAGATGATGAGATGTTGATGAGAGTACGCATGTTGTTAATTTGATTAAATTGATTTGCAAATGCATTAAAAATGACAACTTCTTAAATTTTGTTAATTTTTTTTAAGATTATTTCATAAATGTTTGATTTTTTTTAATGATAATTGAGATTTAAATACTTTTTTGTTTATATATTGGTGCTAAAGGTAGGAAATTTTTAAGATTTTAATTTTGATGGACAACCGCTTTAAGAAATTAAAAAAAAAAATTAGTTTTGGAAAAAAACTATACAGGTGAATTTATTTTAGCTGTGAAATATTATTGAAAAATTAAAAAGAAAAATTTAAAAAGAAAATTTTTATGATAATAAATATTAAAAAAATGTTTTAATACTAATAAAGAATTTAAAATTAAAAAAAAAAATCGAAAGAAAATTAATTTAAATAACTTCGACTTACA
The DNA here is from genome assembly GCA_930367215.1 of Pollenia angustigena. Classification (NCBI taxonomy): domain Eukaryota; kingdom Metazoa; phylum Arthropoda; class Insecta; order Diptera; family Polleniidae; genus Pollenia; species Pollenia angustigena. Next base: position 174,328,808 of record OV884059.1, on the reverse strand, counting down.
GAAACCTTAAAAGACTGCAATTCTTTGTTTTTTTTTGTTGCAAAAACTATTTAACCCTTAACATTCGTTCATATGGCTTTTAACTTCTCATACATATTTTCTATGTTTGTTATGTTTTATTTTATTAGTCATTGTCATTAACTTTATGTTTGTGATTACCCGCGTCATTATCATCAGTACTAGCAGTACCATAAGCTTAGTAGGAAAGCAGAAAAGTATGTGGCCGTAGAAGTAGCAGTAGTTTCTGTATTAAATACTATGTAATAATACTTGTTCTGTAAGTGGTATGTAGTAAGTTATAGTTTTGTTTCAGTTTTCTGTTACATGTTATGGGGCTATCAGCCTGAAACATAAACAATATTAAAGAAGTTTGTCTTTCTTTAACTTCTTTTGTTAGTTGTTTGTTATTTTCTTTGAAATTCTTTCTTTGTTTTTTAATAATAAAATGTAATAATGCATAAAAATAAAACTAAAGGCGACAAAGTCAAAGAAGGGCTGAAATGAAAACAAAAAGTTGTAGAAAGAAAACTAAAAGAAAAATATTAAATATTACATGTTCCCTTTTATTATGTTACAAACAACTAGACTGCAAACAAGTAGTTAGTCAAAAAGTACATACACTTCATTACATTTTCATATTTGGTTAGCATATTCAGACGGCAAATGAATGGTAAGTGATGTGCGTAAGCCTTGTCATGATTTAATAATAATTTTTTTTAAATCCTAAAGTTTTTATGTAATTAAATTTGTTCCTCAAAAGTTTTCCACTAAACATAAACAGCATTGTATTAAGTTAGTTTTTGAGCACACTTACTTGTCAAAGATAAACATTTTTTGTAGCTTAAATCTGCCTATGATTTTTCTTTATACAGTTATCGAAATTTGTACATGTTTGTTTGTTTTTAAATTGTAAACTACCACCACCACCAAACTTTTATATTTTTTGAAAATTGTTTACATATTTTTGTAAGTTTTTGTAAACCACAACCAACCCTTGCCATAAATGCAAAGTGATACAATATAAGACTTATTTTATTATTTAAACATTTGCAGTGTGTTAAGTAATAAAACATGTAACACAACATGTAAAATCCATTTTGTCTATTTTAGACAAAACAACATAGAAAGTAGGTTAATAGTATACTGTCGCTAAAATGATGTTTTTATTTTTTTTTTTTTTTCTAAAATTTGTAAAAGTAGACATAGTTCAGGTTAATGTAATACGAAAACATAAATGAAAACGCGAGGTCAAATAAGAAATCAAATTGTAAATTGGCTAGACATATACACTAGTTACCTTACAGTCATTCTTTAACTTTGGCTGCTATTTGTACTAATAAATGTTAGAAAGAAAATTAAAAGTTAATATGAGCAAAAGAATTAGACATTTTATCGAACCTAACGAAGTAACATAATTTGGAAATAATTTTGAATAAAATTCTTACCTGATACACTTATTTGTCCTATGCAATTTATGTTTTCAAAAAACTCCGTGGGTTAAAACGCCTAATGGACTTCTTTTCTTTTATGACTCTTATAAAATACATTTTGAAATATGCCGCCTTATCATGGTTGAGAAAAGTAGAACAGGTCAAGCATAACTCGACAAGATTTATCGACTAATGTAATCTTCAATCACTACTATAAAAACCGCTGCTACTTTAAATTTAGGAGTTATTTGCATATTCCTCAGAAACATTTATCTGTTTAAGGGGATGCCTGCAGGAGTGCTAACAGGATACCGCAGATTGCTGAGCTTAAGCCTTAAATCACCTTAAAAAAACTTCTTAAGTTACCCTCGTGTGTGGTTTTACACACAAATGCAATGTCTGTTCACTATGCTGCGGCACCATTGTTCGTTTGTAATCAAAGTCATGATTTACGTAATATTATTGATGTATATATCCCGTTGGTGGTCAACAACAAACCATACAAAACTTATATAAGCACTCACTTTATAAAACAAACATTGCATGAAGTTCACAACAATATCGAAAATATTCACACTTGCCGACGGAAAATGTTGTCTCTAGTGCAAATTACATTGAAACTACATATGTGTGGAAAATCACACACGAGGGGTAGCTTACGTAAGTTCAGAATAACTCCGTTACCAAGAAATATTTTTTAATCAAAAATTTGTGTTTTCAGTACTTAATTGCAATATGCAATATTCAATATGCTAACAAAGTCAAGAAGTTTCTTTAGTGTACATCAATAATTTTTTTGTTTATCGTGTAAAAATTCATTTTGTGTTGCTTTTCACACATGGGTGACTTATGGGTAAGGCAGGTATGTAGGCGATATGCGAATTCCGAAAATTATTGAAAATTATTAGTCCATTTTTGCAAGTGATTGCTGCCAAAGCTGGCATAGGCACCAAAGTGGATACCAATATAGATGGCAAGAGTATGTAGAAAAATTTGGTTCACGAATTACTTAAAGCAGACAAACGATGATACCAGTGTCGGAATATTTGGTCTAAATTTCTCAAGAGATCTTCCTGTGGCTTAACAACACAAAATTTTTCAGTCGGAAATGATCGCTTTTCTCATATAAGCTAGGATATATTTGTGGAGAAACTCAAGCGATTTGAGCGGATCTGTAATAAAAGACAGCCATGCTGCGCTTATAGCACTATCATGACTAACATTGCACATCTAAATGATAAAGGGAAACACAGCAATTTAACTTTATGTTGCACTTAAAAATTTTTATTTATACTTTTTCAACAGTTGACGATCGTGTTTTATGTACATAAATCAGTTTGTGGCTAAAGAATAGAACCTATTGCCTTATTTTCTATTTATTCATATTCCTTAAATGCTTAAGCTCTTCTAGTATAGAAAAGAATTTCACATGTTTTATAATGAGTTCATATACTCGCAACCTTTAGAGGACTTCTAGAAGATCTCGTAGAAGAAAACAATGGGACAAGGCGACAACGAAACTAACCGGTAAAGTGGGATTGTCAAAAAAAGATAAGTAAAGCCAAATTAAATTACAAATTAAAGTACAAGTAAAATTTTAGTTTGTTAAAGAATATATCCCTATTTTAACCCAAAAATATTAGTCCTAGATCGATGTCAGTTTTGCAGTAGGACATACAACATTAAGTCGTATGCTTAGTACTTTTTTGTGCATACATTTGAATTGGATTAGCTGATCAAATCAAAATTTTAATGAATTTTAGTTGAACAATACTAAAATAAAAAAAAATTTAAAAAAACACGAATCAAAGAGGCTCTAAACATTCGCCAACCGTTGTCTACGCCACATTAATCGATGCTTTGGCCAAACAACAATCAGATTTCCACGACAAGGCAGATAATAATCCACCAGTAGATCTTAAAGAGATAATTCGGATGGATTGGCCATAAGCTCCGATCTGCTATGACATATAATCCACCAGGTTTCCATCGACGAAGACACTGAAAGTAAATCTGGCGTTCATCAACGTTAAATACACTACACAATCTACTTGGAACGAAGCAGTACAACCGGATGGAAATTTTGCCTTAAGGCCATTTGCTAGCAAGCTGGAGCATGGCGAAACATTATCATATTATTGGTTTTTCAAAAAGAACTTTGTTTTCTTAAACAACAAATTTAGATGAAGATGATTAAAATTTGTATTGTATTGTTCCGCCTCCACGTGGCGGCCCCCGGTAACAACTGGATATTTCCAGTTGGCTAAGGAAACTATACTATCTTTTTTAGGAAGAATAGAAAAATACTTAGAGGAGTGCATTTTACCTCTTTGTTACAATAGCGAATAATTAGATAAAAATGTCCTAGGAATAATTTTATATTAAGAGGGATCCCCTCTTAGTAAGGTTCACGCCTGGAATTTGCAGGGAACCAAAAGGTGGCCTATATCAAAATACACAGTACATTGCTTGGGGATGAATCCACCCTTGCATAACTGCCAATTGATTAGAGCAAGCAACAAAATGAAACATATACATATATATATCTTCTTCGTTATATAAATAAAATGAATTTGTGGATAATTAAATGAACTAAGTATTGGTGACAGTGCGCTCATCATAGAGGAGTCGTTTGGAGGTATCAGAAGAAAAGTATTTCTTTCCTACAGTAGAATCGTTGCCATGGAGTCCTTCGGGACTAAGAAATGGCCGTGGCTCGATGGGCATGGCCGGACTAGGTCTGTCGTGTTGATATCTTCATTCGTACATTGAAAATCTATGGTAGCACTGTGGCTGATGCAGGCCACTAGGATGCCAGAACATCTGAAATGACAGGGCTCTTAAAGTTTTCGGATTTCTTGAGTCTGGAGTGTTTACCTAAGCACCCTTGCAAATTGTTATTTTAGGTGCCACGGGAACTCATATAGCCCGCGGACCCCACAACCCGGATTACTATACGGTGAGGGCTCTGCTTGTAGGGTACACGTGGTGGCTGCTGGTGCTTTGATCCTAGGATCGTTGTGGCTCTCTTTTTGAAACTGCTTGGATCGCTCCATGCAGTGGAGATCTTGATAGCTCCAACTCCTAAACAAGGGGATTCAAGTGTGGAGATCTTGATAGCTCCAACTCCTAAGCAAGGGGAGGTTTTAAGATTTTGATCTTATATCTTAATTGCAACCTGTGTGTGATTGAATGATCCTACACACACAGGGGCAATTGGTAAATGGTAAATGTAAATGATTCACCACGTGGTTGAGATCCACCGCAAGATGGTGCTTAAATGAGGTACTCACGTAAAATCTAAACCACTTGTATTGCGAAGAAAAATGTTCGGAAATTATGAATAAAAAATGATATCTGGCAAATGTCCACCACAAGCACGCTGACAGAAGTCGATTCTTTTAATGCTGCAATCGATTCGATTCACACGATCTGGCTGGCCACTTTACATCTGATATTCGTGGAATTATGCGATCGGGAAATTTGGTTTGCAATAAATTTATCGTTTAATTGGCCGACTCAAATTTAACGACCAAATTCTTAATAGCGGTCTCAGAAGGACGATTATGTTGTCCGAAAATATCACGAATTTTACGAAATTTTACTTTAACAGAACCACCATTTTCATAGTGGATTCAAATTATTTTAATTCGATTCCCGAGCAAATTGAATTCGTTGTAACAATTGCCAACGCATCTTCTACTAATACTTAAAAAAACTAAATGTCAAAAATATCATGTTGTTGGTGTTGCCACAATTAAAAAACAAAATTCTTGTTTAAGAACCCTTAATTTAGTTCCTTTAAATTCCAATGGCCCATAATTTCTTACATATTTTATATTTCTCTTATAAATGATTTTCTAAGCATCTCTACTTTTAAAACAAAGAAGTCCAAACTATGAAAAATTAATTACAACTAATTTAAGTTTTAACAATTAAATACTTTTATAAAACGTTTTGTCTTGACACATAAAAAGAGTTACTAAGGCTACCACCAAGTCACTCTGTATAGCAAATTTATTAAAATTTGGTCTAATGCATTTTCAAACAAAATTTATAAAGTTTAATATTCTAAAGCAGCCAAACAAGAAAAATTTGTCGTATTTACAAAAGATTTTGGCAGAGAATGGAAGAGAGAAAAAAAGTTTGCCCAGATTTTCGACAAAGAATTGCACAAAATATGAGTATGAAATTCTAAATAGAATGCGATGATGGTGGTGGTGCTGGTAGTCAGAAGTGGCCAAATATTTTTCAAAATTTATCACTTAATAAACTTAACAAAAAAAAAAAAAAAAATATGTAAACTAAAACTTAGCAGAAGAAATGGAAGTAAATTAAATGTAAAAAAAAGTAAAGTTAACAATTAATACCAACAGTTACTTGGGGGATGACTTTAATTTCGTTTAACTTGGTTTTTGTTTACTTGATTTTTATTAAAACGTTTTTTTTTTTATTTCAAAGGTGAATATAACAAACATAAAGTTTTAATTTTTGTTTTTAATTCTGAACACAAATCATAAGAAATTATTTTAAGGTTTATTTTTATTTCATAACTAGTATTTGAAAGCAAAGCTATGGGTTTAAGGGGAATATTTAGTACAGTAGTATGTAGTAGTAGTGGTAGATTTAATATGATAGTTATTTGAAATAAAAAACAGGAAGTTAAGCAGCAGTTAAGACACTTTACATTACGTACAAATACAATGCAATGCAAAAAGCAAAATAAATGAAAATATGAATCAAATTAAAATTTTTAATAAAATTAATTACAAAACTTAAATATAAAGAAAAAAAAATACAAATCTTTTTAACTTAAGGAAAACAAATATATTTTATTACAAATTTACACAACGACTACTTTATATTTACAAATTAACTGAGGCAAAAAGAGGTCTTAAGTTTTAAGGGGGACTGAGGGGGGAAGAAAGAACTTCATTACGAAATTAGAAGAACGTCGATGCAGTTTTTTTTTCACTTAAGAAAAATAATAACAATTGAAAAATATAATAAATTTGAGAAGCAGAAAAATTCAAGTGTTTATAATAAATTCGGTTTAAAATAAGTTTTAAGCCTTTTTTGTTTTATTATAAACATTTCTTATAGTAATTTTTTTTAATAAACATTTGCATTTTTATTATTTAATTTTATTTGCAGGGTGGAATTAAGTGTAATTTAGTTTTAAGGTGTTAATAATTTTAACAAGTGTTTTTCAAGGATTCAGGTTAGAGTTTTTGTATTTGTTTAAATTGGTTTTCGGTTTGTTGTATTTTTTAAGTATAAAAAGTATTGAAAATTGTTTTTTTTTTGTCAACGATATGTGATTATGTGTTACAAAAGCTGTTACATTTTTGAAATCTAAGAAATATTTATTTATTTTTTAGAATGGAGGAAGTCCTAGAGCTAGTAAAATTCTAGAACTTATGTAATGGTTTCAAGCGACATCGCGAACTATTATCACGAGACTCGTTACGATCGTTATCAACTAGAATGTGATTGCTGTAGTCAAGACAAGACTAGTTCCTTTTTTTACTACTGACCAATTCGACTAATATTACTTTTTTACAGCCTTCAAAACTTTTCTTTTTCTTTCTGTATATTTCAATTTTTTTTATAAAATAAAATTTGTTTTTAAAATAAGGGGTACCGTCTAACGGAATCGTAATTTCGAGATTTAGTAAACAAGAAAATACCTTTGCCAGATTGCCGATTTATTAACATCAAGTTTTTACGATTTCCTGATTTTCAAAAACAATTTCATAACACCGAATCCATTCAAATTTTATATCACCATTAACAATATAGTGCCTTCTTTTGTTTTTTCTATAAAATAATAGAAAAAATAACTATTAAAACTTAAAATTTTTACTGCCCTGATTAGAGGCAATTTTTCCCAACTTCGTCTGGTAACCCTATATGTATATAAACAGAAGCCATCTTTTTACTGGGCATTTTCAACACTCTCGATTTAAACGGGGCGTAAAGTGCAATGCCTTATGACATTTAAAAGGGTGAATCTTTTTAGAATAAAAAACGCTGCCCTTTAAGAGAGCAAAGCATTTTTAAGAAACGAACACCAAATTGCGTTTTTTAAATAAAATGTGAAATTTTTTGTAGAAAAGAAAACACTATTAGTTTTTGCGGTGCTCTTAAGAAGCATGTACACTATATGTTTTTTACATCTGATTTTTCAAATTTGATAACATTGCTTCTGCAGAAGTCAGATGCAAAGTCATCTATGTCACCTTCATTGCAAATCAGCTTCTTTTGAATTGCAATCTTAAGCTGGGATCACACGATTGCCGCAAATGCACCAATATGGCACAATTTTGAATGTGCTTTATTGACGCACAATTAAGAAATTGCACCAATCAAATATTCTGAAATCACACGGTTGCCCTGTTTTATACAAATTTAATTGCCGCTAGTTGGTACAAAGTGAAATGGGTACAATAATTGCCGCAGCACATTCACACGATTGTTATTACTTGACAACTGCGAAAACAGCTGTTGTGGCAGCTTTTTTATTTGTTTGGAAGTTCTTGTTGGTATGTTTATTAAAAACGAAAAATTTGTTCATAGGTACTCTACAATTTTTTGTTGAATAGTTTTGTTTAAAATCTTTTAAGAAAAATTTATGAAATTCCAAAAATTAGTTCAACAATTTCGAATGTTATCGTTTGCATAGAAAATTTTTATGAAATAATAAAATTTAAATAATATTATTTAAATATCAGTAACTTAATTCTGTAACTTTATTATTTGAACTACCGATATCGTTTAAGGCTAGATTACACTATTATACTTTGTATTAATACATGTCAAAAACTCAAGTAATATGACAAAGTGTGATAGTGTGAATGCAATGTGTCACGAAAATGACAAGTATTAAGAAAAAAGTTTGACATCCCATACGACTTCATCGTTTTTTGAAAAATTTCAAAACAATAATACTTTTCATTGGATCAGGGTTGCATTTTATTTCATGTGTGAGTGTTTATACTTTGTGAGATGGTGTGAACACAAACTGTCATGTTACATTAGATTTTTTGACAGTCGCAACAAAACTCATTAGATTTCTATCTCACAAAGTATTATGGAATGCGTAAGGCTTGTGAGATAGTGTAATCTAGGCTTTAGTAAAGAGAAATCTCAGCTACTTTAACAATTTTTTTATTCTCGCTTTCAATGTAACATACATTTTCTTTAAAAATATCTACAGCAAATATCTGTAAAAGAAATAATACTTAGTTTTATTAAATTTTTTTGATAAAAATATTCGCACTTAGCAGCTACATACATAGTATGCTTGTGAACATACCCAATAAAAAATTGTGCTTCGAGCGAAGCAGGTTTGTAAGGTAGAAATGTTAGAGTTTCGCTTACCATTGCGCTTACGGAAGACATGAATTTTATATGGCGAGTTCCCACTTTGAAGCAATACATTTTTGACACATAAAGCGCATTATTCAGCGCATAAAAAAATTGTTGGATGTAACGATCAGCTTTACACACTGAATATTTTTTTACAGTTATTTTTTAGTACTTTCCCTTACAAACCTGCTTCGTAGTAAGGGAATGCCGTAGCACTTGAAATTTTATTTTTTTTTATAAAAATTGTTGAGAGTTATTTCACTTACTTTACTGCATTTCTGTATGTCTTATTGCGTAGCGCATAATTGTGCGCTTATTTTTTGAAATGTACCATTAGTGCTTCGCAAAATGATAAAAAATTTTATTGGGTATGTACATACATATTTGTTTATACCAAAAATTAAAATGCATAATAAATAAATACATATTTAACTTCATTACTTGCTAAAGAAAACACAAAAACGTAAAATTTAAAAAAAAAAGCAAATATTGGCGCGTATTGTGTTGTTTGATTGCCGCACAAGAAGGCAATAACTATTGGTGCATTTTTGTTATTTGTATTGACGCGCGGTTGCATAGCAAACAGTCACACAGTTGCCGCACCAGGGTTGCATTTGATTGGTAAAAGTAAGCACAATATTGTCCTCGATTGGTACATGAGCCAATTAGTTGTGCAGTCACACGATTGGTGTATTAAAAAGTGTGAAAATTCGTGCATTGCGGCAATCGTGTGATCCCAGCTTTAAACGCGAGGAATTTTGCCTGTACATTAGACTGCCATTAGCGCATATGGGATTTTTTGTTTATGTGAATTAATCTTGCAGTTCCCCACAGATCGGTTCCTTTTCCCAAAAAAGTAATTGTTGCAAAATTTTATTCAATTCGGTTGGGGGAAATGGCGCCTCAAAGCCCCCAAAGTTTAATAAAATCAGCATTTTTGCACAAAAGTTGGTAAGTTCAAACATCAAAACACTTTTGTAAATTCTTTGTGTTTACAGATTTTAAGGGGATATACATATGTATATCTGCTTATTAGCCTACCTACATACGTAATACAATAAATAACTCAAAATTTAACGTTTTGCAAATTAACTTATTGAAGGCGCAAATCTTGTTTGGGGGGGGGGTATAAATCGAAAACGGTTGGAGATAATCAAAAACTTTCTTTGGCAAAATTATTCAGCGTTAAACTTCCTTCATTTCAGTAATATGTCATTTTTATGAGTAATGGGTAATAGCTGAGTTATTCAAGCCCAAAGTCAACTTTTGTGCAAAAATGCTGATTTTAGTAAACTTTGGGGGCTTTGAGGCGCCATTTCCCCCCAACCGAATTGAATAAAATTTTGCAACAATTACTTTTTTGGGAACCGATCTGTGGGGAACTGCAAGATTTTTTTTTAAGTGGCAGTCTACAGTGTACATATATCCCTATATAGTATAATGCATATAAGTAGGTAGACAGAAAAAATGTTCACCAAATTTTATCAATTTAATCATACCGTGTTCAGATATACCTTTTCTATTGAGTAAATATTCGGTTTATTGACATAATTATCTTTCTTTTCACATATACAAAATTAAGCTAACTCAATTAGCGTTTGACAGTTTAAAAAAAAACATTCAACATAAAAAAATTTACATCAATAAGCAAAACAACTTTTGACATCTTTAAGGAATAAACATCTGGCTTTTGCGCAGACCTCATGGATGGGCCTTTGTTCTGTTGTAAGTTCAGTTGCAAATGTCAAAACAATTTGTTTAGTAAGTTGTGTTTTGCTCACAAAATACACTTGCGACAGGGTCGCATTTTAATTTTACTCAATATTTATAACAATTTCATATTAATTTGGCAATAACTAAATTGTAATTTTAAATGTATAATTGAGCTCAATAATGTCATTTATTGAGTAAAACTCAATTAAGGTGCATATCAGAACATGGTATATAATTATAATTGTATATTTATGTTTTATTTGCCATAATTGAAAATAAAAATTACAATGTTTGTGTGCATATTTCCAATTATGAAAACATACTTACAAGCTTCAAAATATTTTGATGTTTCAAAAAATTTTTTAATTGTTTCAATCAACTGAGTTGTGTTTACCTTTTAAATAGCCTCTTTTACTGGTAGTCACTTTTCAACTGCTGATGACACTTATGTTCAACCTCTTAAGAAGCTGTCAAAGAACAATCTTTTAAATCAGTTTATTTTAATGCAACATTTTATAATGCAACAGCCTTTAGACATGTTTTTCTTTAGAAAGGACAATTTTTTAAATAATTTTGATGTCTTCTAACAGCGAAAGGTCTCCAGGAGTAAGAAAACTAAAAGGCAGATGGCACTTTATTGAAGTAATTAGGGACCGTAACAGTTATAAGTGATATCAAAAAAGTTCTTGTATTACAGCTAGTTTGTGAAAAAAAACAAGAAAATTCAAATTTAATAAAGGCTTTCAAAACAAATTATCTATAAAAATTTTCCTCAATAAAAGTTTGTTAAAAAAGAAGAAAATTAACAAAATAATTCTTACTTTAAACGGAAAAACAAAATTCCTTCAAAGAGTTTTCCTTTATGACTGCGAAATGTGTTTTATTATAGACAAAACTCCTCAATAATGTTTTATTTTATGACAACGAAGTAAAACTCTTTTTTTAGGAATTGCATCCGATCTTTAATTTTTTCGGTGAAAAATAAATCTTAACTGTGGAGCTGTGATCGTTTTTAAGATCACCATAGATTCTAAAAGAGTAGTTGAATTCGAATCTATGGGTATATGACAGTATAGGTGTCCGTTAACTCAAATTTAAAGAGCTTTTGAGTTAAAATTTTCTAGATAACTGTTATTTCGGTCTCTGGAATTAATTAGTTTTGTGGTTGAGATTTATTTAAAAAAAGTATATTGTAATTTAAAGCCTTTAAATTCCCTGAAATATATAAGGGGTCCTGCTCTCGTATCATATCATAAAGAATAATTTTAAACTTCACAAAAAAAAAAAAAAAAAAAACATTTAATTAAGATTCCTTTTTAAAAAAATTTAAAATAATAAAAAAGCCTTTGAACCAGTGTTCGTAAATAAACTGAATATTATTTGGCGTCCGGCTCCCACACCTAGGAACGATATCTATTTTTTAGTGTTTGTGTAGACGAACACAACCCTTAATACCGTTCGTAACTATTTTCAAGACAGAGCCGAACATTATATAGTGTTCTGTTCTTCGTTAAAAAACAGAATAATTGTAGTGATACTGTAGACAGACATTATGTTTTAATGTTCTATAATGTTTCTTTTTTTACATTGATAAAGAAATGAACAAACAAAAAATTTTAGCAATGACCGCAGCACGAAGAGCTTGTGTGTGTTTTTATTGTGTATATGTTTTGTTTGTGTAATATTATTTTGCTGGCTTTATGTTTTTTCGTATGTGTATTTTGTTTTTGTAAAAAATATTTGGTTTTTTTACCAGCCAATGGGCGCTACATTAATGAGCTGAACCGAACACAATGAAGTTTGAGGTTTAAACAAACCGAACGGAATGAAATGTTCTTTTTGTTGAGTTGGATAAGAACAGTATTATTTTTGTGTTCGAAAGATGGCAACCAGGGACACATTATTGTTTTTTAATGATTGTCTACACAACACACTATTTGCGTTTGTGTTTTCCACAAATCTTTCGAGCCAAACACTAATGCTATGTTCACATTTGGGTTTTTAAACGCGTTTAAGCAAAATGTTGATTAAGTTAATCAAAGCCGTTCACATTACATTTGAGATGATTAAGATGACAGATGACTAAGAAAATAAATACAGCAAACAAATTAATAATTATTTAAAGTATTAAAAATGCTTTTGTAAAGTTATCAGAAGATTATTTTAATCATTTTAATGATGAAATTGTGAAAATTTATGAATTATTAAAGGAAAAAAATAAAAACATTAAGCAGAAACCGTGGCCGGTTATACACGATCATGTTAGCGATTCTACATTATACTCAGTTTGAGGTATGTTCAGTGGATTCTATGTAGTTTATGATGTGATTTAGTTTTAATCATGTCAATTTGAGGTGATTAACAAATCACTTCATTGTATGGGAAATCATTTCGATTAGAGTGATTAGAGCTTAATCACGTTCGAGCTGCTTAAACGGGTTTAAGAACCCAAATGTGAACATAGCATAAGAAGCGATATTTACTGTTTATTTTCGAACACTGCTTTGGACAGACTCCATTATGCTCATTTTTTACATAAAAAAATATTGGTTTTATGGGTACCCTGGTTATGTGTTTGCGTAGGTATCATATTTGTAACTTTATAACAATGGAACCACTGAGCCGAATTTCATAAATAGTCAAGAAAACAACACATAAATACCTTGATTTCCTAGATTTAAAGTTTCAATACTGCATGAGAATTGGTTATGCGTTCTAGGGTAAATAGCAAAAAAACTTCAAAATAACTTTATTTATATATAAGCACCCTGTGGTCTCAAGTACAAAGGTTAACAGAAAGAATATCAAAAATCCTTCTTTAATAAAAGTGTGTTAATTAAAGTTTTTTTTTATGTTGATCTGTGTTTGTCAGTCAAAAATAAAACGAAGAAGTAAATAATTTAAACAATTCTTGTTAACAATACGAGTAGCAACTTACAAAAAAGCCAATCACAATTACACATGATTCATCTTAATATTGAGATTATATAACAATGCCATAAAGTGCACATACACTTGCTATATAATAATTACAACAAATAAATTATATAAATAACATGTACAAGATTATAAATAATCATAATATATTGTTAATATCATTAAATATTTGAGTAAGTTGTTTATATGTATAGGATAATAATATGTATATAAAGAGTTATTATAGTTAGTAACAGACAGAATATAGTGTTTTTATAGCATATGGATTATATATATAGTAGATAAGTAAATAGTTTATTGATTATAAGAATTAGTTATTTATTTGTAAAAATGAAAATCATATAAATAAAATTTACAAATAAACCATAAGAACAAATACCATTCACTCGCACGCACGCACATTTAAACAGAAATTAAGCTCTGATTAAGACACGAACACAGACACACTAAAAAACATACAAAAGGAAATTTATAAAAAGGAATAAAAAACATTAATAAAAATAATAAAAAAGATAAAAATAACATAAAAACACTGAAAATAGGAGTATTTATATTAGAAAGAGTATTAGTTAAGTAGTTTTATTTTGTTAGTAAATAGCAAATATACTTTTTGATTTATATAGTGAGTAGTAAGTAGATAAGTATAGTTAAGTTAAGTTAGAATTTGAAGGTATTTATAGGTATTATATTTGCATTGGTAGTAGTTGTGTAAAAATTTGTTATATTTTGTTAAGAGTATCTAGCTGGATATAAGTGTATCTATGTGTTATGTGTGAAATTTAACGAAAAGTAGTTTTATTTGTGTTTAACTGTTGGTTGGTTGGTTGGTACACAAAATTTGTGTAAAAACATGTATTAAATGTGTTCATTCTAGTTGTTGTTGTTATTTTAAAATTGTTTTTATTTATAAGTTTATCTATTTAGCATGTTAAAGGATTAAATAGTGTGTGGTGGTTTTGTGTTTTTATATGTTTTAGTAGTTCGTTTAAATATATTTTATTAGATTTTTGCTGCTGGTTAGTATAGTTAGCTGTTTTATTTGTGTTAGTTTAAATACAAATTCACAAGAAAAAAACAATATATATCAGTAACATAAAATTTATTTATTAAAAAAACAAAAACGAAATTTTAGGTTTTCTTTTTTAATACTATTATTTGTTAGAACATTTTTTTTTTGTAAAAAAAAATTATCGAAATTTCAATCGAAAAATATATTAGATTTTTGTACAGTTTCAATGCAAAAAAATACAAAATATTCTTTTAAGTTTTAAATTAAAGGAATCACAAAAAAAACCAGTTGCTCGATTGCCAACATATATGCTGTCCGTTTAATTTGTTTTAAATTTTTGTTTATGAAATCTAAATATTTTTTTATTTCTTTTTGTTCAAAAAACAAAGATAAAATATACAAAAAGTTTACACAACACTTTCTGTTTATGAAATAGGTTTTAAATAAAATTTCTGCTTTTTATATATATATAGTATATAAGATTATAAATATATATATAAATAATTGTTGGAGATTATTTTTTAGTTTTTGTTTTGCTTTTTTTATTATTATTATTTAAATAAAGGATTATTGCACATTTATTTAACAACATCAACAACGACAACTACTTCTTGTTATCTTTTATTATTTATAGAATTTTCTTTTGGTAAATATTTCGATTATATATAAAAAATATATTTGTATTTGTAGCTTGTAGTAATAATAATTTGTCAATTTTTAACACATTTTATAATAATTATGTTGTAAAATACATACATACCTGTTATAATTTTACAATTTTGCGCTTATGATCATGAAGAGTTTTTAATTTAAATATAAGTATTTCAATCCTATTTTGATATAAAATAAATTTATTTTGAAAATCTTTGTTTCATTTATTCAAGAAATATTTATGTTTATTCAATATTTTGTCAAAAATTAAAACAATGTAGTGATAGACCAAGTTATGAAAAAAAGTTAGAAAATAGTCGAAACCCTTATTTTGAAAGTAAACTCGACTTGTGCGACTTCTACACCTCTTCTTTCTTTTTAGACACACTAATATACATTTCCCTTATAAAATTGTTTTGCAAAACTATGTTTTCTTTTCTGATAATAATGTTCCATATATGCTACCATTCGGGCGGGTTTTTGTTCGATTCTGAAAATATATGCAAAAATGTGAGACGTTGTCGTTTTCCTTTCTAAACATGTTGCAACAATAAATGGCAAATTTGTTCCATTTCTTACCCGCAGTTATAACTGAGTGTGTGATAATGCCCTTTTCTGCATCTGCGTAAAGTACTTTTTTATACAAGCAAGTATTTTTTTTCTTGTGTTTGCGGACAATTTGCGTTATATTGTGATTTTTAGTTATATTGTGATGGATATAAAAACTTTTGGTTTTTTGTTTGTTTTACTTTTATTACATTTTTTTTGTCGCAAAATTTTTAACAACAGCTGACTTTAATTATTGAAAATCAGTGCTGTTAACGCTTATTGGCATTGTAAGAAAATTTAATGTTGAAAATTGCTACAAGCGTGATGAATATCGCTTTTAGTACAAACTTTGCATTCAATATTTAACACGCTAAATACACATTAGTGTTGAGTGTAAAACGTAGGCTATTATTTTGTTCCATTGTAATTTAGGAAAATGTATCACTTTGTAAGGGTTCGTGTAACCTAATAAATATACTACACAACTATATTGCATCATTATTTTTTAGAAAAGAAAACACCATTAGTTTTATCATTCTTTACCACAGGTGAAAAAGTTATATCTGTGGTTTTCATGGGCAACCGCGTATGCCCATTTTTCCGATTTTGAGGTGTTGATGCCATATTGCTTAATTTTAAACACTCTTGACATGTTTCTAAAAATTTTTGAAAAAAGATGGATCAATTCCGATTTTTTAATGTAATAACAAATTTTAAGACATGAAAAATTTGATTTTAAGACATACGCGGTTGCCCATGAAAACCACAGATATATCGTTACTTAAGTTTAAAAAGGCGTATCTACCATAGAAAATTTTTTTTAGTTTGAAACATAAAACTTGATAAAAAAGAATATATAAAAAATCTTATGGATATTTTTAGAACTATAGGAAATGCAGGACCTTTCCTTCATTTTTTGTAGTTTTATAATTATCAGGGAAACCAGAAATATGCTCTAAAAACACGTTTTATGCGCATTAAATATGCAGTAAAAATTAGAAAATATGCCATGAAAAATGTTAAAAATATGTCCTAAAAACTAAAAATTGCTCATTTGAAGACACAATATTCAACAATTTAATAACAAAGTATAAAAAAAAACCTAAAAATATTATCGCTTAAGCCCATATTAGGTCTTAAAGGAGTTTTGGGTACGGCCGCTAAATTGTTAACAAATGTTAACATTTAAAAGGAAGTTAAAGGTATTTAAGGATGGGAGCTTTGAGCGAATGTGTACCGATTCGAAAATAATTTAATTTGCAGTAAAATATTTTTGGAACAAGCTTAATTAAAATACCATCGAAGCTATCTTATGCTTGAGGACACAAAGAGTCTAATTTGGATGTGAAATTATAGACCGATTCTCACCATTTGCATAGACTTCGTCCATATTTGATGAAATCGTCTACAAAATTAGAACTTGCACTTTGCGCACAAGGCTTACATGGACAGACAAGCAGCCAGACAGACGGATGGACATAGTTAGATCTCTTTAAAAAGTGATTCTGAGTCGATCGGAATACTAAAAGATTGGTCTATATACAAATCGCATAACATTTGTCCTTAATGACAACCTGCTTTCTCTTACAACTTAAGATCAAAAGTTAAATGTAGATGTCGAAATTGAAGTAAAAGATTTTCGACAAAAAAAAAAAAATTATTTGCTGCGAAAGCTATTGTAGGCATCTAAAAAAAACTTAATATGTATCAAAATATGCCTTAAAAAGGCAAAATATGCTGTATAAACCTAAAAAAATGTTGCAAAAAGGCTCTTTTAACTAAATTATGCAAAAAATGCTGCAAACGGTAAAATATGCACTAACAAATCGATGCCAAAATTCATAAAAAGCTGTAAAACGGATAAATATATTATTTCTGCCTTCCTTGGTTGCACAAGGAAAAACATGCAATTGCATATTTATGGTTTCCCTGATAATTATACACAAGCTTTTTTGTTTATCGTCGGCTTAACACGAAAACCTGCTAAATCCACTTTTTTAGTAAATTAAGATTTTGATGGCGTGTGGTAGAGAAAGATACGCCTCGTCGACCAGTATGTAGTTCTTCTTCAATTTGGGTCTTGAAGTGTGTCAAATCAAGTTTAATTTTTGGTTTTCTCTAAAGCAGCAAATAGGAAAAATAAAAAGTTTTTTGTCTCTATTGTAAAATGAATTGAAGCCCAGCCGCGAATAACGTTGTAAACGCCACATTTTGCAAAAACTGTTTTTTAGCAGATAACCGTTAACTTTACTCTCTTACACAGATTAAACATCAAATCAACCAAAACTATGCACCTTAACGCCTTCAAATTGGCATACAAAGTGTCAGCCAGTGCAAGAACATTGCATGTTACTGACAAAATAATGAAACCGGAATGGGTTTGCAGTGCGGAATAATGTTTTAAAAGCCTTTTGCATACAATTTTTTATTATCATTATTTTTATTACTAGAAAAAAATTTTTTTAAAACAGATAATGCTGCCTGTCAAAAATACGTTTTTTTGCTCTCCTGGAAAATTATTATTTTGTAACTTAAAACGTTATTCGCGGCTGTGCTTCAATTGAAAGGGAGTTAGCAGGTTTAGAAATTAAGCCGACGATATACTTTATTTTTTTATCAAGTTTTATGTCTCAAACTTGAAGAAATTTTATATGTTAGATACGTCTTTGCCAAATTAAAGTAACGATATAGAGTTTTATAAGTTTTTCATTCAGTTTATCTAAAACATGACCTAAGACCCCACATAGTATATATGAGGGGTATAGAAACAAAGGTAGCAATCTCCATATTTTTCATAAACTTATCTAATAATGCCATACAGTTGCATTTGTTGAATTCTTGGGATATGTAAATTTGGTAATTCCAAAAAAGCGTTTATCGAGCTTAAATCTGTATTCAAAGAGAACTGATTGAAACAAAGATAGCAATTTCTATTGGACATTTCGTTTTTTGTTGTGGTCGCATCCTAAAATGCTAATTTTCCGCATTTTCCGAACAATTTCAAACAGTTTTTATTTTTACTTTTGAAACTTTTGTTTGAAAAAAAAAAAAATAACATTTCACTATTAATAATAATTAATGAGTATTTTTTCATAAATTAAGCAGGAAGTAACATTATTGCTCTGTATTTTTATATGAAAAGCAAATGTGTTGTAAAATAGGTAAAACTAAGTGAAAGAATTAAGAAACAACCTTTGAACAACAAAGTTTAAAAAAATCAGAATTTCTATTCATATTCGATTGTATAAAATATTGTAATGCCTAAGCCTCGCAGTCGATTATGTTCAAATTCTCTTCGGATTAGTTTGCACGAAATAGCAAAACATTAAATTATCAATGCAAATATCTTTGAATATATGTATATGTTTTTGTTTTTATAATTGAAAATTCAACAATGGGGATAGCTACCTTTGTTTCTATATTGTAAATCGTTATAAGAAATTTATTCAACAAGTTCCTTCTGTCTGTCAGTTGAAACCTAGCTTGCGAAGCCCTTTGTGCTGTTCACACTCTTCAAGTTTAAGCCGTCAAGTCTTGAGCTCTTAGGAGAGAGGGGAAAATAAATGTCATTCTCTTTTCCATTCTCTCCTATAAGCTTAAGAGTTGACGACTCAAACTTGCCGTAAGTGAGCCGGCACTTACACAACGCCTATACACCCAATCCTGTTTTTACACGAATTTGGAATAACACGGTTGGCAAAACTGAGCTTATCCAGTTCTTACACTTTTTAAAATTATATAAATAGTTAAGGAAGTTCCAGTTTGTGCGAAAATTACTGTCGCATGCCTATTTACACGTATTTAATTAAATCCACTAAAGATTAAAATATGTTAATTTGGCACTTTTATTACAAACAATCCCGAACAAAAAATTCAAAAACCGTTTTTTTTTACAGAAAATCCTTAAAAAAAAGGACATGGATGATCGCCTTAAAAAAACCTTTCTTACGATACCCAATTTGTATATGTTGGCAAGGAAACAGATTCTCAAATTAACAAAACACGCAAAAATATACCCTTTTTCAAACTGGTCCAGCTTACGAGAGGTCAAAGCTGGAGCCGAAATATTTAAAATGTCATCTTAAAAAAGTCCATGGTTCATTTTTAGGAGGGTACATCGAGCACGAATTTTGCTTCAATACAACTTGAGTCGCTCTAATGTACATACATACATATCTGTGTATGCACTTCTTGAATTTAATTTTAAATTGATATTTAAACGTGGTCAGTCAGTGCTTCTCAAAGGTATCAAAATGATAATTATGAGGATGAAATTCCACGTTCAAAAACTGCCAAGTCAATACTTGATGGTCTTCAAACGGCAATTAAGTTGGCAGATTATTTTTAGAAACGTAATAACGAAAAAGCTATGAAATTTCAATCAGACCTACAATAGTATATTGCTAGATTCAAAGAGGTTTCCAAAGTAGGATCACAACATACTATTTATCACAGAATTCGCTGTTAAAATAACTTGATCGGTGCCTGAAGCAATGTGTGATAGCCAGTTTCAAGTTAACAACGTTGAAGATATTGAAGTAATTAATAAGCATTTTTAAAATTTTTTTTTTATAACCGCATAAATATATATGTATATACTAGTTTCCGGTATCCTCTGCACAGTATCTTCCGTGAAAAAACAGGATTGTTTGTATATATACTAAATATATTAATCGATTGGTAATGGATACAAATATGGTGGTCCATGTTATCCATTAAAACCTTTAAAACAAGTATACATATCTGAGAACCCCCTATTTTGTTTCTAGTCCTAAAATATGTATTTTGCCAAAGTTTGAATGCAACACTCTACTTGAAAGGCCGTGCTCAAAAATTGAAAGTTGTACAAAAGTAAGAAGTTTACAAAATTTGTAAATTTTGTATTTAACATGGTATAAAGAAAATACTTAGGTTGCTATATAAACGGCTTTAAACTTTCAACAATTACTTGTTTTGTTTTTTTTTTTGCAAACCCATTTACATTATATTATATTCTTTTTTTTGACAGCTTTTCCTTGTTTGGTAATTTTTATGACAGGTACGAAAGATGCGAATTGATGGTCATAAAATATTGAAATTTTTTAAACGTCAAAAAAGTTAAGCACAGCCGCGAATAACGTTTTAAGTTACAAAATAAAAATTTTTCAGGAGAGCAAAAAAACGTTTTTTGACGGGTTTTTTCTATTATTAAAAATAATGATATCAAAAACTTTTATGCAAAATGCTTTTAAAACATTATCCTGCACTGCAAAACCATTTCGGTTTCTTCATTTTGTTAGTAGCTTGCAATGTTCTTCCATTGGCTGACACTTTGTATGCCATTTTGAAGGCGTTAAGGTGCATAGTTTTGGTTGTTTTGATGTTTAAACTGTGTTAGAGAGCAAGGTTATCTGCAAAAAAAAAAGTTTTTGCAAAATGTGTCGTTTACAACGTTATTCGCGGCTGTGCTTCATTTGTCAAAAAATAGAATTAGAGTAAATTTGTATTGACAAGTTACACAGTCAACGCGTATCTAACGCTAATGGTAATAATAATTGATTCCATTTACTTCTATGATAAGCCTAGGGAGTCGCATGCGTCTTGAAAAAAAGTCAAAAAATTATTGAACGCATGGTGTGGAGCCTCAGAATAACTGCTATAAGCTAATTGCTGCCTATCAACTTAATTTTTCCTTAAAATCAAGTCTCAAGCAAAAGGTCTGTTTATTACTTTTCCATCCTTAAATATCAATTTTTAGTCAATAAGAATGAATTATTTAATATATTTTACCTAGTAGATAAAAACTTACTCTTTATCCTACATAATGTAATCATAACTTTAATCAATTTACGACAAGTGACAAACAAAGATTCCTATGTAGCTTATTGTAGTCACGTAGACGATTATAGCAGACATGCACACACATACACACTTCTTTACAATATTGAATAGTACAAGATGATCATACCATTAAATTATTTATTATACAAATATTTACTTCATTTAACTACACACGTAAAGAAAAATTTCTCAAAAATAAAGAAAAACTAAACAACTTTTCCAACAAAGCACAAAAATAAAAATATTATCAAAAAGAAAGACAGAAAACATATAAATTCATAAATTAAACATAAAAAATATAAAAATATTTTTTTTTTTTTAACCAATAATTTATTGTAAAATAGACTGCAGTTTACGTGCACAAATGTACTAGATTTTAGTTAAATAGATTTTAAATAATTCTCATTTGCTTTTTTTTTGTTTTGGTAATTTGAGTTTTGGGTTTCTTCAATATTAATTAGAATATTACGACATACGAACACAGACACAAATATATATTGTAGATAATTATTTATAAGTTGTATATTAATATGAAGTATGTAGTAGTAGTAGTAAAATTAGATAATTGTTGATTATAAGTTATAATATTATTAGATATTTAGGCGCGTATGTAGTAGTAGTAGTAGTAGTATTTAGTAAGTAGTAGTATTGTTTAAATTATGAAATCAGCATACGTAGTAGATTATCTTGATTACTAAACGAATACAATACAATAAAATATTTATATAAGTGCAAAATATATTGCAAATTTGTTGCTGCTGCTGGTGTGAACTTTTTTCAATTGTATTTTTTTTTTTTTTTTTGAAACAAAATATTAATTATTGCTTTTTATCCTTGGTATTAAAAATATGCCAAAAATAATTTGTTTTTTTTTTTGCTTTTTGTAATTTCTAAATTCATTTCAATTTAATACTTGTCAAGAAAACAGACATACATATACGCGGCAATAGAGCTGTTTTGAAAATTAAATTTTAATTTTTTATATTATTTTATTTTAAAAACAACAAAAAAATAGTCATCGTTATTGATTGTTCAAAGAAGACAGACAGATATCTAGTATTTGTTTTCTATGTAAATTTTGTTTTTAAATATTTTTCTTGGTTTTTTTTTTTGAAAAATATCCTGGATTATTTTATCATTTGTTTAAAGTAAAAGAGAATATTTGCTACCCACCTTTACTATATTTTTTTTTACAAAAGTTATTGTGTAAAACTTATTGTATTTTATATAAAATAAAGATTTATTTTTTCTTAAAGTTTTAATAATTATTTTTAAAAGTTTTTTGTTTAAGTATTTTATTTTTTATTTAATGTTTAAGACAGCATATTTTTAGCAGCATCCGAGCAAATGAAATTTTTTTTTTTCGTTTATTTTGTTGATAAGTTTTCGTTTTATTTTTTCTTTTCTCATTTTAGAGGCGAAGCGAACGTTTCTTTTTAAAGCTTGTTATTTATTAAGTTTTTTCTTTTAATAAAATATCGATTTTCGTTTCGTTGCTTGTATTTGTTTTATACATATTTTATTATTTGCATCCCCACAGTAGGTGCTGTTGTTTGGATAAAAATAAATTGTTTTTAAATGAAAAATTTAAAACAAGGATTTCAATAACTTAAAAAGTTTTCTTTTTGTAAATTATAAATGAAAGAATTTTAACAAAAACAAAAAAAAAAAAAAAAAAAAAAAAATGAATATCAAAAACTGTTTTAAATTTTAGAATTATTAAATTGTTGCTATTTCAAAATAGATTATGCAGGAATAATTTGTGTTTAAAAATAAATCTTGAAAGAAAACTTTTTCTTCCATTAATCTTTATGCGGTTAAATGCAAACCTCTAGGTTCATAGAAAAAATTTATATACGGCTTATGAAAGATTTGTCAAACAATTTTTTTTTTACATAAAATTCGTTTTATGAAGCTTTGGTCGCACTTAACAAATATTTTTATTAAACATTTGTTGAATTGCTAGATTAAACATCTGTTGGCACATTATAAACTACATTTTACTAACCCTGCCTTTAGACATTCAAGTGATTACTAGCTAGGAGTGTATACGTATTATCAACGAAAATGTTGAAGAAATATCCGAAAGTCTTGCAGAAGCTTGATTGTTTACACAATCAGTTGTTTGTTTAGTTTCCAAATGTACACAAAGCGAGAACATCTTATGGAAAAAGCTTTATTTTTGAGTTTAAAAAACCATTATCATGTTAAAGATATTACACAATTAATTTAAAATTTCGGGTTAATTTAATTTGTTGTCCATTTTGATGAACAAATTATGTTTATTTTTAAAAATATGTCAATCCAGTACTGCCGTATTTCCGATATGATATTATTACTTAGACAATAGTTTGATTAGCAAGTTTTTTTTTTTTAATGGTTGACATTTTTGATTAAAATTACAAACTTTTATTTGACTAAGTACAAGTAAATTGATACAAAAGTCATACACGGTAATACTGTTTCATCATACGTCATTTGACTTGCTGCAAGTGACAAACATTTACTTAGTGCTGGTTCACACTCTTCAAGTTTAAAGTTCACGATAAAGGCTCAGTTAGTCTTTACTTTCTGTTCTGTTACGAATCAGCTGATTTGTTTTTGTTATTTAAAAACCTGTGAAATCGATTAGTTTTTCTGTTCTGTTCAGTTTGTTAAAATCAAAAAGTTGTTAAGTTATTGTAAGTGACAGCAAAATAAATAATAAAAAATACATACATATTTGAAGTTGAAATAAACTATTTTTTGATTTTAAGAATTCATAAAATTTAATTTCTTCAAATTTATTTGCATTAAAGTGATTGAAATAAAACAACGGACGGTGCAAAACTAATAAATTTGTCATAAATGGCCGATAAGTTGCCACAGAAAAAGTAAAGGCTCAGTTAGGCGAACGTTGCTGTACCGTATCTGTACTGTATCCATCAGCTGTTCGCTTTTTGTTATATGAAAACCAATACAAAAGCTTACCGAAATGCAATGTACCGTAGTTGCAACGTACCAATCTGTATAAAATAGAAAATCATGCCGTTGTTACGTGACATTTGTAAGACAGTGATGGGCGGCTTGTATGTCTCATTGAATGCGGGTAATGTTTTAATACCATTTAAATCACGTGGTACCTTTTCTGCACAACGGTCACCATTTGAACATTTTTGATTCCCATCACTGTGTGTTTTGTTTTATGTATACTATTGCTTTTTGTTTATGTATGGGAAAACATGTGACACGGTTTTAAAAGTTCTATAAGTGCACCAACGTGCTTACAGTACGGTGCGGTACATTACGGGTACAGCAACGTTCGCCTAACTGATCCTTAAGTATTACAATTTCGAAACAGAACGGCACGGAACAGAACAGAAACAGAAAGTAAAGACTAACTGAGCCTTAAGCCGTCTTGAGTCTTTTGCTTTTAGGAGAGAGAGGAAAAGAAATGGCATTCTCTTTTGCAGCACTTAAAAGCAAATTATTTTGCAAGTTGGACTCCAAGTAAGAATAATGTGATGGTGTAATTAAAAAATGTGAGTGTATTGAATTTTTCGAACTTGTACTTGCGCCTGAAAAAAAGAGGTAAGGTTTTATTTGGAAATAAAGTTGAATAAACAAAAAATAAAAAATGTGGTTACGCTCTTTTCAGGTCTTTTCGTCTAACATTTGTTAAGCAAAAATAACGCCGAGTACTTTTTAATATCTAAAAGTTGATTTTTGACATATTTTACAGATGTAATTCTAACCTTAATCATTTGGAATTTTGAACAAAAATCTGACATTGATTGACATTTTAATTTAATCTCTTATTAAAGCTTCTGCAATAGAAAATTTATATTATCAATTCTTTTTGTAAAAAAATAACTGACTTATCCAATTATTTATCGTTATAACAGTGGTGGCACTATAAAACGGTATTTACGTACGTGCATTTAAGTAAAGCGACATAAGATTTGCTTTAAAGAAACAACAACAAGGCAAAAGTAGAGCAAAACTTAGTATGAGTTTTTGAAATTTTAGCTACAATAAAAAAAATCCATGACTTATATACAAATAGTGTTAAAAGTGAGTCAACATCGGTAAAAACAAATTCTTTTTATTATAACAAGTTCGGACCCAACCATAATACGGTTGTGAATCCTTGATGGAGGACTGATTTTCTTAACTGTCAACGATAAGCATATTATGGTATAATGATATCTGTGGTATAGAAACTATGATTGATTGTAAGGGTAATATCAAATTCGCAAACACCATTTTTGGAAAAGGGTTTCCCGTAGTACACTTGTTGTGTTTCTAATATAAGGCAAGAAATTCTGAAAACACAAATCTGGTAGAAATAAAAAATAAACACTTTATAAAGACAAAAAATAAGGTTTGGTTTTTGACGACTATGAAAGTCGACGTATGTCCTAAACATGATGTTGCTTCTAAGACGTCAGACGGATATACTCTATGAAGCAATTCTCATAAAAGTAACGAAGGTAGTACACGCCATTCGTCTTTGGGAAGTATGACTGTTTTTTAAAGACTTTTAATATTTGCACCTTTCAGTAGTGTTTTTTTTTCTTCTACCACAATGTTAGCACACATATATTAGTATGAACAAGAGAATTACACATGATATAGACCAGGTTTTTATAGGAAATGATAATTAGAAAAGCTTCTTTGAGCTAAACATTTTATGACGTATGTGGACCTCATGTCCTACGAGAAAACTTAGTGTTTACGTCTATATGCGTAAGAGTCTTCGAAAGGGATAACAAGACTAATGTAAATATTAAAAAATTTATGTTAAAAAATAACACCTGATATGGTTTTCAGGTTGTTAGGATTTTATTCAGAAACTTTCTATTTCGGGAGGATATGACCAGGAAGTGATTTTTTTTTTGAAAACGATCGATTTTTATTTAGTTTTTAAACAGATAATAAGGATATGTTAAAAATAAATAAATAACACATAAACATTTATTTAGAATATTTAATTTACATCAAATCCTTAATTATTTTAGCACACTTTCTTACTAGCCTAACATTAAATTTTTATAGGAGCAATAATTAACTTCTGTAAAAAATGAAACCAAGAAAAACTTTAAGACAGTTAAAGAAAGAGGTAACACTGGACAAACTTGACTTTTGTGTTAACAATTTAATGTACTAATGTTGCTCTACCTGGGGTACAACTTTAAAAGAATATACTTTTTTGATTTTGGATTTGCATTTTTTTTTATGGGTTTTAGACTCTCTATACCATAATAAATATCTTGTGGCTGTTAAGTGTTTTTAATAGGTTAAGACCAACCTAACGTAAAGTTTTCTAGCGCCTAGCTTTAGCGATGAAATGTCATACTTAAGAGCGTCACGCAATGTTGTATGAAAAGCTGTAATGTTTTACAACTACACGATATAAATACAAAATAGAAAATATCGCTATATTGACCTTTAAAAGCAGACAACTTATTATTCTTTAATTGCAAATAGTTGATGCTGCGGTTCAAACTTATTTTCTACTACGCTTGGCGTCCAAATGACGTCACAAAAGGCAAAACTGTGAAGGATTTTTATGGTATTGAAACAATTTGTGTTTTTTTATGCAAATTATCCTGATGTTTACTCTTTAACAACTTTTCTCAACTTTGCTAATTGCACCATACACAATAACAAAATCTGGTACATCGCTACAGCAAAGCGTACAATAACCCATAATGGCCATACTCGACTAATCCAAGCGACTTTTGCAAGCAAATTTGGTATATGTCATCACGAGACACTGACTTGTAGGTAGGCATGCATATGATTACTGCAGCATTTGTGATGGAATGTGGAAGAAGACGCAGAACACATTATCTTTAACTGACCTGCATTGGCGAATGGCAGAAATGTGATCCGCCACTTTTGGCGGATTGTATGATATCTCTTGCATTGAACTCGAGCGCAATTTATACTTTGTAAGAAGTTTGGGTTGTTTCTACGCTGGGTGTTCTGCTTAGTGGAACACAATGGATCATTGGGTCTAAGTGTATCAGATATGCACTGACTGAATTATTCTTTACATGTCCTAATCTTGACAAAGCAGAATATAAGACATTCCAAACAAAAATTCGATACTTTTTAAAAGAAAGATTTTTATGCCATCCATAGTATAATAAGTACCAGGTATGTTCATTATGGAGAATTGTCGTTATTTACCCATGTTATGTCAAATTAATTTATTTGATTTTGGACGCTTGTTTTAATTTTATCCCTATTTTCTTTTCTTTGACGTTTAAAAATTGAGAACCAAAATTCTAATGACTATACCTTGTACTTATTCTACCATGGTTTCATCTATTTGCATTGAAAAATTATGCTATTTGAAACAGTTTTTGACATTCAAGATAAATAAAAATTCAAAAAATATATAAAATTCCTACTAAAATATTTTTTATATCTAAAATTTTGCATATCATGTTTTAAATTTGCAGTCGTATTGAAATAGAAATATAACAATTTAAAATAATAAAATATTATGGCCAATTAAAGTTAAAAAAAACAAACAGAAACTCTACAGATATTGTGTGTTTATTATAAATAAAAAGAATAAATTAAAAATTATTTTCAAATTCAATGTAATAAAAATCAAAAGAAATTCTAAGAAAGTTTGAAAGAAAATTTAGGAAATATTAATTACCATCTTCTTTTACTATGCGTACGAAAATCGTTTTGTGGTCTTGTGTGTTGCAACAGACGAAACCACTTTGAAGTTCACTGAGATTTATGTTACAAAATATTTTGTTTTTATATACAGAATGACGACGACAACGACGAATTTGATGATGGCGACAATAGTGATGACGACGGCGACGACGACGACAATAATGATGATTTACAAAATATACAAAAAGCACGATAATATTGTAAAAAGGCACGGCTGACTGAAATTTTTATAAATATATATGTTTCTATTTGTCTATCTGTATCTATATATATTTATGATGGAGCTTCTGTTTTATATTGTTGCTTTTGTCTTTTTGGAGTTGTTTATATACAATATTCTTAATAGTTGTTTTTTTTATATATGTACAGTAAAATAATTCAAGGAAATTTTAAGTTTTGTACATGAATATTTCTACAAAAGAAAGTATGAAGAGCAGTTGTAGTATCCTGGTTAAATATTTATATATTTGCAATAGTATCCTGTTTTTAGTGTAGGTTCTTAACAAAAAGACACTTAATATTTTTAAAGTGTTTCTTTTCTTTGCGTTTTTGTTTAGAAGAGGGAGAAAATGTATTTTTTTTTATACAGTAGATAGTTAAATAGATTTTTCCTTTGACGGGTTTCTTCAATGAAACCAGTTGTCTTGAATACAACTCAATGGTTTTTTGAGAATTTATATTTTCTTTAAATTATTAGATCTCACTCTGTTTGTATTTCGTAAAGAATATTATTTTTTATTGTTTATATATATTAATGGAGTTTTTATTTTGCATTAAATACGATTTTGATTTCGGCATATTTTGTTTTGATTAAATATATATAATTTACACATTAATGTATACGACAGTTATATATGTATGTAGATAGATATTGCTTTCTTATAATAATGATCACATTATATTTATGTATTTGATTTCGAAATAATATATTTATATTTATATATGTATGGGTTTTTTGGTTTTATTTAATTTAATTTAAAGTTAATTTATTTAACTCTTTATCATTTAATCATGTTTTCTCTTTTCTTGTATTTGTGGCATCTTCTCTTAATGAAACATTATGTTATTGTTGTTGTCTTTTATATTCCATTTGATTATGTTTATGTTGTTGCTTTTGTGTTTGTTGTTTGTCCTGATGTTGAGGTTTCATTTCCTGTTCTTTTTCTTCTTCTTCTTCTTGTTCTTTTTTAGTATTTTTTAGTGCTTGTTTGGCAAATCTTTGTTTTAATTCTTCTTGTAATGCAGCATTTTCTTTATCATTAAAATGTCTTGTAGTCTTAATAATTTTGGGAGCGGTAGCAGTGCTAGTAGTTGTTGCTGTAGATTGAGTTGCTTTTGTTTCTTGTTGTTGTTCTAGTTGGGCTTTTATAGCAGTTTCATTTTCATAACCCTGATGCTGATACTTATAGTCCACCTTAATTAGGTTTATTTTTTAGGGTTGGTTTTATATATTCATTTTTTGTTTAAATTTTATTTAAAATTCAGTACCCAAGAAAAAAGATTTTTTAAGAAAAAATTTTTTATATGCATTAAATTTTTTTGTGTAATTTAAGAGCATTCCTTATACTTAGTGTCTGATATAATAAAAAAAAAATTTGTTAATTTTTGCCTAAGGAAGGTATCCGGAGCATGATTTGTTAAATAAATTACACAATTTTGAATGGTTTCGTTAACTTAGGAAAGACAGTGATTAAATTTAACTCAAATTCATCAATCTAGAGCAGTGAAGGGCACATTTGCAAATCCTTTGTACGCGTGCATAGGAATAAAAATGCTGCTTATGTGACGTCGACACATGAACACTATAAACTTCTTTGTGTGGTCTGTGACAATGTACGTTCGGCTGTTGCTTTGTTGTTATTTCGTCAACACAAGCATAAATGTGATAGTATGTGTGTGCCCTTCACTGATCTAGAGCAACATATTTTTTTATAAGAAAACTGAACAAAAACCTTTTCACAAAAAAAAAAAAAAAAAAAAAAAAAAACAATTATATTTTTCTTTTAACTTATTAGGGACAAATGTAAGATTTGTGATGTTTGTAAAATACAATTTTAGTTCAATGATATCCTTTAATGACTTTTTACACATTGCGAGATATTCAACCAACGGTTTTCGGGTGTTTTAAAGTACTTGGATGTATCCGAAAGCAATTAAATCGGGTGCCACACAAAATATAGTCGTTAACATTAAAAGACGATTGCCACAAACAAAACGAGTTTGTTGCTGAATCGAATTGTTACAAGCCGCTTACTTTATCGGTATTGTATACCTTTTTTTTTTTTTACTGTTAGGACCAGCACTCAGGGGATGACCCCTACAAATGCATTGCATTGTGTTGGAACTAGGAAAATAGGTTGTGGGAAGGAGGATAGAGGGAGTATTGTTTGTGAACATTCGATTTGATCTTAATCATGTTGTAAGTGAGAGGGAAGACTTCTGCAGGAAGGTTATTCCACAATTCCACATACGAACTGTGCGGGGAAAAAACGAGTTCTCTTCTGTAATGCGTTGTACGATTCACCTGCCAATCGACCACATAAGGATGGGCTCTTGAGGAAAAACGTGTATTACGAACAAACGTACGGGTTTCGGGAACCAGATCCCTAATTTCGTCAGAACACATCCCATTGTAGTAACGACAAAACAGACAAATACAACCCAAATTGCGACGGTGCTCAAGGGAGTCAATAGAATTGGATACCCTACTGTCACCAATGAGAACCTTCACCCTCTCCTGCTCCAAAATAGACTTTGAAGCACCGGCCCACACATGAGAGTTGTATTCCATACAAGGTCGGATATAGGTGGTATAAATAGTAAGGAGATCAGATGGAGTGAAGTATATCTTACACCGTCTTAGAAAACCGAGGCACTTGAATGTTTCTTTCGACACCTTGAATAGAACATATATGTCCGTCGGACATCACATTGTATCCTTATGCCCAGAACATCAAGAGATTCTGATTCCTCAATAATTATACTACTTAATATACAGATAAGGCCCCTTGATTTGTCGCGCGTTTATGCGTCAGCACTCAACATTGGGTTTTTCAGGCATTAAAATCGACCCTATTCGCACGACCCATTCCGAGATTATGTCAAGGTCTCGGCCAAGCGTATCACTCATATTCTTTACCTATGAACAACAAACCTAAGGTGTATTCCGAAATTGTAGCTTTTTTAAGTTTTAAGTTTTTATCCTGCCAATCTAGCTTTATTATAATGAATTTGAAAAGGATCTTCATATAAGATCAAATTAATTGCAGCTAACTTTTGTTACGTGTAAGTTCTTCATAAGAAAATAACTATTCTGTGTCACATTTTTAGTTTAAAATATATTTATTTTTATGAAATTAACAGCCAATTTCAACAAATTCAGATGTAATTAACCATCAGTTATAACTGTCAAAAACATATTGCTAACTGGTAGTTAAAGTTAGAGTTAATTTTAACTGAACTTGGTGAAGTTGTCCGTAAGAAGGTTATTTGAGTTTTAAAGTTAATTTACAAATGTACATATTTATATTTGTATCAAAAATTTCAGATTCCCTACATAATATTTATCTGAAATCATCTAGAGAAACCTATGCCGCAAAATTTGTGTCGTTTTGTATAATTTTAGAACTGACAGAGGTTCGGCGCTAAATGCACCTGTGTTGCATATTTCCAAGGTCAACTTTCATCCAATTATTATTTATATTTAGAGTAACGCCTTAGGATACCTTCCTTAATCAGATGAAATATTAATTATAATAATGAGAGAGGGGGCAGGGGTAGGGGAGGCTTCCAAAAATTATTATTGGTCAACGCAAGAAAATCAACAAACACATACAAACTAACTCATACAGCAAGTATGTATATGTGTGGCTATGTTTATTGAAGAGATAGAGCTCGAGAATATGTGAAAGTTGTTTGTTACAAGATTCTACATTACATGTGTATGGAAAAGTGTGTCTATTTGCGTGTGTGTGTAAATGTGTAAATTGTATACACTTAACAGTACGGCGCTCGACGTTATTACACATTTAAACAGTATGTATTTGTATGTGTATTTCATGTTACAAGTGTTTTGTATGTTTGTATGTACATTTATAAATGAATAAGTTAAGTTATTGTGAAACGAGGGTCAGGTTTATTAACATTGCATATCCTGTAGATTGTTTTATGCATACATTTGCATATACATATATATATACGTATATATATATATTTTTTTTTTTTTGTATATACATATAAATTTGTAAAAATTATTTGTTTTTTGGTGTTTGTGTGAAAGTCTAAAGTTCCATAATCATTAAATATTTATTTTTTAATTTGCTTTGTTTTATTTACCCAAAAATGCCTGTTGTATATTTTTTTTTATGTGCAAATGTTGGTAATATTAAATTTTCTTAAATATCTGCTTTCCAAAAAACGTTTTTTTTTCTTCAAGTACTTATAGAAAATCTTTTTTTTTTTAAATATACACATACACATATTTTGTTGATATAAGTAATTGTTTTTTATTTGTTAAAATTAAATAAAATATGTAATAACAAAGAAAAAATAAGGTTATTATAATTTTTTTTTAAATTAAATTAAAGAACGTAATTTAAAAAAAAATGTTTGATTAAATTTTGAAATATATTTTGTAAAATGCTTCGTGTATTCTTTTTTAAAGACATACTTTTACAGTACAATGGAGAGCGCTTATTAAATTATTTTTTTTTGGAAATAACTTATGCTTTATGTAATCCCTTGACATGTTGTCTTAATTTGGAAATAATACTTGTTTTTAGTGAAAGAAAATTCCAAAAATTTTTTTATTTCAGGAATTGCAAGTTTGTTAGGAAGAATGATTAGTCAATAGTAAGTTTAAGCTAGCAAATGGGCTTAATTAATAAAAACTGAATCATTTTTTCTGTTGTGAATACCTGTTGTGTTATGTCAATCATGGTCCAGAAAAAGATCTCTAAGCTTTCCTTTTGTTCCAAAATGCTTGGCATTGACTTGAAATCTACTAATTACTTAGTCAACATAAATGTTATCAGAAATTATTATAAAAATTAAAGGAGTTTATTTTAGAAACTTTTGAGCTTAACATTTCGGTTTCATTCAGCTATATGATGAAAAATGATTTTGAAAACAAAATGATTTGCAAACGATTATATTGTTTTCAGTATCTTTAAAAATTGATTTCTAATTCATTTTCCTTTTTTGTCCTGTAAATTTAAATATTTTTATTTTCTATGAACAAAAAAGAAATGGATTTTAAAATCCGTCGAAATTTTTTACGCCTGCTAAAATTTTTGAAAATGCTAATTTTTCATCACATACCTGATTGTGTTAAACATTTTATAAAGATTCGGTTCGAATATATTTAAGACGATAATCGCATTTTTTGCGAAAATTATAGCTTTTCCTCTTTTCACTAGTATTTTGTGTATATAAAAATGATGATGAAAACTAGACCCTGTCTTGAGAACTGAAAACAAAGTTTAGTGTTTCAATGATGTGTTTTAAACAAACAAAGGCAAACGTTGTTAATTTTTTTAGCTAGATTAAGTGGCAGTTAATGCTTTTGAATAGAAACTCCGATAGCATTGTAACAATTAAACAATTTTTCGTCAATTTTTATATGGAAATGGTCTAATATCTTTTGAAAAGAATTTTTGTGTTTAAAAAATATACTTTAAATAAATATTTAAAGTAAATATACACAAAGTGTTTTATGTAGAATTTTCTTGTTTAATCAACAATGATTTAAATACTTTTTTGAAGGATTATTTCTAAAATTATTTTTAACAAAGAATTGAGGTTAACTTTTTAAAATATTAAAAGTTTTTGTGTAAAAGCAATTAAAGCATTTTAAAAAGAAGTTTTTTAAAAAAATCAAAAAGTTTTTTTTTTGTTGATATTAGAAATTTTTTCAAGAGGTATATTTAGATTCACTTGAATGCATATTATTTGCAATAATATAGTTTAAAGCAGTGTTCGAAAATAAACAGTACATTATTTAACGTTCGGCTCACACACCCAGGAACGATATCTATTTTTTTAGTGACTGTGTAGACATACACAACCCTTAATACCGTTCGTAACTATTTTCAAGAAAGAACCGAACATTATATAATGTTCGGTTCTTCGTTGAAAAATAGAACAATTGTAGTGATACTGTATACAAACATTATATTTTAATGTTCTATAATGTTTTTTTCGTGTGTGTATTTTTGTAAAAAATGTTTGGTTTTTTTTACCAGCCAAAAGGGACGAACATTAATGAGCCGAACCGAACACATTGAAGTTTGTGGAATTTCAAAAAAAAAAAAAACGAACGGAATTAAATGTTCACATCTTTTGTTGAGTTTGATAAAACCAGTAATATTTTTGTGATCGAAAGATGACTAACAGGGAAACGTTATTTTTTTTAATGATTTTCTCCACAAACACTATTAGCGTTTGTGTTTTCCACAAATCGAACATTAAGAAACGATATTTAGTGTTTATTTTCGAACACTGGTTTAAAGTATATTTTGTGAAAAAAACTATGAATAAAAAAATCACTGAATTGGCTTTTTAGGTTTAAGACAGCTAACATTTTTATATTTTCCCAAATAAGAGCGTGTGTTGTTAAATCTGATTTTTCTTTGTATCATTAAAAGCATTAAATGCCACATTCAAGACTTTAACAGTCACATCAATATAAGCCATGCGAATATAAATGGTGTTTTTATTAAAGACCGATAGAACTTGAAAGAATTATATACATATACATATATAAAAAAAATTTATTCGGGAGATCAATCAATATATGGTATTAACATTTCAACATGATTTCAACATGATTTAACTCAAAAAACCTAATTTTTGAGCTAGTTTATACAATTCTTTAATTCCCAGTGGACCAGAGGGCCGTATACTAGCTTATAATGTGGAGTTCATCATCATATTGTGTCTTCATTTCTCAACTCTAAAGAGAAGAATTCAATTTTGAGGTACAAGAAAAATCAAATATTAGTTATTACTCTATTGCAGCAAAGGCCCGATATGGGCTGTCCGTGACGAAGCGCATTCCGGACGTCCGGCTTAGGGCCATTTTTTCGAGCATTGGTGGCCGTATGTCACGAAAAATACAAGATGTGTCAAATCGCACGACCTTGAAGGCCAATCGACCGATTCATTTCTTGAAATTTACTTATCGCTAAATTTGGATTTCAATAAGTCGATGGTTGCGATCGCATTAATGACATCCATTGCCCATGTTCTGTAACTCTCGCGTCGAGAAACTTTTCGATTAACATGTGTGAAATGAAACAAATATGCCATATATTGAAACGAACAGCTGTTTTACTCACTAAACAGTCTCTGTAGCTGCCAGGTAAGAATATACCTCGCCAATTTACGAAAAAGTGTGTCTGTAACATTTTTTGAGAAAAGTTCCCGCTTTGAAGTTTCAAATAAACTCACGAATTAAAATGGGGCGAGAAAAAATTTTAACACTAAAAAACAATTGAAAATGCAAACAATATTAATAACATTTTGTTCTTGGCGAATTTTTGCATTGTTTAATTATTTTGGTTTTAACATTTTTAACAATAAAAATTAAAGTTGTACTTAACATTATTTGGTTGTATTTTCGCAGCCGTCGCACAGTGGCGCCATTTGAGTTTTTTCGTTGCAAAAATCATATCTTTTGAACCGAATAAGATAATTGAACAGTTTAAACAGCATATGATAGATAACTGTTCAGCCTATGAAATGAGCGTTTGGAAAGGGTGCTACGCTCTGTAGGGGCCTAATTATGGGTTATCAAAGTTAAAATTAGTAGAAAAATCAATTTTATGGTAACTAAAAAAAATTATTTTTACATTTTTAGATTGTTTTAATTTTTTTTCTTTAGGTTTTTATGTTTTAAATTATTACCCAACAAATTAAAAAAAAAATTATTTTTTTTTAAATTTATTTTTTCAATTTTCTGTAAAATATTCATCACAGTTCGTAAGAGAAGGTATATCTAAAAGACTAACCATTTCTAAACTATAATTATTTTCTAACTCTATTCGTGACTTCACATGCCGCAGGGAAGATATAAGTGGATCGGAAGATGCTGCCAACATGTTGAAGAGGTCCTCATTTTGCCTTACCCTTGATGCTTTGAATGTGTTCTGCAATCTATATTTTTTATAAAATTTGTTAAGAGACTCCTGTGCTTCTTCAGAAAGCTCTCCAATTGGCAAAGACTGGTACTCAATTATATCTTTGCCATGCGCCAATATTTTATGGACGGTCGGGGTCAACTTCTTCTGTGGATACATTTCTGCTAAAAGAGATGCAGTTTTCGACGCATATTCTCCATATTTTGTAGAATTGACATTTTCTTTGCAGTTTAAAACATCCAAGATCGTTCCCAATCTTTTCACGATTTGATTGTCAATTCCAGTGATTCTAGTTACTGCCTCATCATTTTCAAAAAATCTCCTAGAAGTGTTTCCATCGTTTGAGTTACCGTATCCGTGCTTGGGACAGTCTACTTTTAGTCCAACTTGTTTAAAAAAAGCATCCTGTATTTGCTTCTTTCTGATCTTTTCCTTATCCTTTATTGATGTATTTTCATCGAAGTTTTCCTCCTCTTGTGGTAGGGTATACGCCAGTTTTAGCAAGAATTCCATACACCTTATCCTTGCGTGCAATGGTGACATTCCATATTCGTAATTCTCCTCATTTGTAGAATCGTTTAAATTACCAAAGTTCTTCTGACTCTTTTTGCAAATCGGGCATGACATTGTTGAGGTTGTTCCTGTCAGTTCGTTTACGACTTTTCCGTCAACCATGGTCAGATGGAACTCGTAATTGCATTCAATATATTTTCCTTCTCCAATTTGCAGCTTTGTAGGCTTAATCTTGCTTATTTGTTCTTCAATGTCCTTCACCGTGGTCCTTATGAGTTCTGCCGATTCCCTTGCAAACTGAAACATTATTGGTCGGCAATAATGCACTGATGACGGACG
Source organism: Pollenia angustigena (assembly GCA_930367215.1). Classification (NCBI taxonomy): domain Eukaryota; kingdom Metazoa; phylum Arthropoda; class Insecta; order Diptera; family Polleniidae; genus Pollenia; species Pollenia angustigena. The sequence goes on along the minus strand of OV884059.1, from coordinate 174,291,654 downwards.
TGGATTTTTCCAGTGAAGGGAAACATCCGATTTAAGCCGCAAAGGAACAACAGATGCCATAAACATATTTCCGTCCGATATTGTAGCGTCATCGGAAGATATCCTTTGCTTATAAACGCTTTGTCCGGATGATCCATCGCAGCCCCATTTGCTGATCAATGTCAACTTCTCAGGAAGAATTTTCACCTCATTTTCAGGAAGACTCTCCAACAACCGTTTTGCTGTATGGCCCATGAGATCCTGCAGATTGGCTTTCGCAGAGACTTCCGTAAATTCCGTATGCAGTGGTCGTGAATTTATTTTGGCTTGCGTAATATGCTTGTATCCGGGTAAAACGTCAGCGCCGTGTCGCGTTAAAGATGCCCGTAGTTTCTCATATTTCTCTTTGGAAAGTTCTAAGTCCATAAACAAGGCCAAGGCTTCTTCGGAACCATACTTTTTAATGTGTGCGTTTGTGGGCGTGGGAATGCTTTCCTTAATCCTTTTTAGTCGCAGTGGGCTTGCATCAGCAACAGATTTGGTTATGTGCGACCTAACTCTTTCACTATCCTTTGTAAATTTAATAGACAGCGCTTCCGATAATTGCTTCGTGGTCAAGTCATTGGTGGCATCGGCAAGTTTCCTCTTTCTTGTGAAAATTGAACACTCCTCAATACTTTTTTTTGGCCTTCCTTTTGCTCCTCTGGTTGATGTGGTGGGTTTATCTACTGCCAATATATCCAGGATGGTATCTTCATTAAGCCAGTCCTCGTATTTGGAGTTGAAGTTCTGAATGGTTCGATTAGATTTCACCCATTTTGCCTTAATATTTGCATATATCAGATAAAAATTATTTTTTATAATTTCGCTTCTCTCAATATTTCCGTATAAGCTATCAAGTTCTTCTAAAGCAGCTTCCGTGAAAAAATTTGGTGTGGTTGACTTTCTAAACAGTTCAAATAATTTAAAATTGTTCAACGCCATGTTTTCAGTACTTAAATTGTTTAATGGTTTCAGTAATTGTTGCGCCAACTTTCAGTCGTAGACTAATCCAGGCATTATGCTTATTTTGCAATATATAGGCTTATGCTACCATGCCGAAAAATGTACCTGTTCCCTACATACATATGGATTTAGGCTGAATAATGCATTTTTATATTATGCACGTGTCCAAATAAGATTTGTGCCTACCTGTAGTCAATATTGTTCTTGACCATTTGCAATATATAGGCTTATGCTACCATGCCGAAAAATTTACCTGTTCCCTGCATACAAATGGAATTAGGCTGAATAATGCAATTTTGATATTATGCACGTGTCCAAATAAGATTTGTGCCTACCTGTAGTCAATATTGTTCTTGACCATTTGTACGCCAAAGTATTGTTTAAGTGAGGTACGTACCTGCTAATTTCAATGAGTAGTTTTTTTAGATTTTAGATCAAACTACTGTCATACAATTTCTGCAACCATGTCTTTTTAACCTTTTTTACCTCTAGAAGCCAAACGGGCACGTACGGGCAGATAAAATTTTTGAATTATGTAAAGAAATAATCAAAGAACAGATTTTGCAAATATGGCAAATATAGAAAAATATAGATTTTTGTTATTTTCCGTCAAAGTTGAAAAATAGTGAAAAAACGGATAGTTTTTAAATAGTGATTTACCAGGAGAAACACAAAGCAAACAGTTCATTTTTTTTTTATCATTACACATTTAATAAATGCATCAATCAATACAAACAAAAAATAAGGCGATTCGTTACCTATTTTTCGTGATATTACACCTGAAATCGCAACAAATTTACTAAAAATTGTGTGTTTTTTTGAAAACCGAAAGTCGGTCAACTTTGAACGGCTATATCTTCTAAACTAAAAATGTGATATTATTAAGAGTGGCAGATTTGAAATCGTTGAAAAGTTTCCTATAACATGAGTTTATTCAAAACTTCGTCGGTGCTCATGAAAATTTTGATTTTTGCAACCTCGTTTGCTCTACGGGCGCTACTGTGCGTCGTTGAAAAATGTTCAGATTTAGTAAATTTTGGTCGCTGTCAACGATATATGTTACCGACGTTCTCAACGTCTGCAATGTAACATCGGCTTCGGGTGCAATGTTATGACATTTATAACGTAACGACGTAATCTCATTTGATAGTTTTCGGCATGAGTCACAGACACACTTTTTTCTCACTTTTCGAGAAACGATGGAATATTTTGCTTCGCATCTTTTCGTTGCGAGAAGTTCTCACTACAGCAACAGAACATGGGTACAGATTTTTAAAGAATAAATCATTGATAATCATGTAATAACAATCTCTATTGACCCTAATTCAAACGCCGGCTTAATTTTTGACGAAATAAGGTCCGATGATGTAACCACCGCACTCAACGGTGCATTTTTCTGGACATAACGGAGTATGTAGGATCTATTGTGGATTGCTCTCATAACTTCATATGCGGCACTTTTGCTTAACCAAAAATAAGTTAGATATATCGTTGAAGATAATTTTGCGATAAAACATTTTTTTTTAAATTCAACTGATCTCGAGAAGATCTACGCTTATCTGCATGAAAGACACCAGAGTTTCTGGTTGATAGATGATGATAGATTTTCAAAGTAAGTATCGATAATTTAGTAGTTTTGTTCCAGCGTTAATCTATTCATGATAATTTGGCACGGTGTACTTATCATAAATGTCAAAGAGTAAGCGCTGTATAGCAGTTCATTTGAAAGTTTAAACTTCCGTTGATAAGTTCTATCGGGCATAAAAAACATACTTTATATATGGTCACCAGCAACAACACTATATTTACTGAAAATTTTAAATATTTTTACCGTTAGGTTAACCATATTAAATTAATCCACCATCAAAAAGCCACACCGTGTTGTGTTTGCCTCTCAACATGTTTTGTTTAAAACTAACAAAATTATATTTAACACTTATAATACCATTGTTGTTTTTCAATCATATCATGATGCTCTTGGCAAATAAGAAAAATTGAAAATCAAACAATTAATAATCGAAAAAAATAGTTATCATATTTAACCATAATTTGTTAAGAGGCAACCATATTATGTTTGTAGCTACTTAATGCTCGACTTATTTAACCATAACATGCTTAGGGGCAACCATTATATGTTTGTAGCTTCTTAATGGGTGATATTTTTTAGCATAATATGGTTGCCGATTATAATTATATGGTTAAAATAACCATAATACGTTTAAACATATTCTGTTAAAATAGTTTTGTTGGAGGTGATTATACTGAATGTTGTAATGTCAAGTCAATCACCATACTCCAGGCGGCTTAGAGTTTGTTAGCAGTAATTCAGTCGAATATTTTCTTTAAAGGGATAGTCTTAATATCATGTCACCTTTTCGTAACAATCCTCCAGGTAATATTGTAAAGGGTAGACCGCATTTCATTGGATATCACAAAGGGATCTTACAAAGTTAACATTAATGAGTCAGTGTGATAGTGTGGATAATATATATAACCCTAGTAAATAAATTGATTTCACTGAAAGCCATTAAAAGTTTGTGTTTGTAAAAACAACCACTGACACGTTATTAACGTATTTGTAAAATTTTTACAAATCACACAAATGTTTTCATAATAACGAAATTTGCTGTTTATATCAAACATTTTGTTGCAACAACACTTCTTTAATAAACATTAAAGTTGGTTGGTTTTTTCTTTAAAAAATTCAAACTGGTACAAACTGCTTTTAAGACAATGCAATTTGCCATCATTAGCTTAACAAAATAAATATACCATCTTATCTTATTCACAGCACTTGCTGTATCAGTGATATTAAGGCTAATAATATGGGCATATTAAGCAAGCAGGAATTTATTTGAAACACTGACTTATATTTTATTTAGAAACACCGTAAGCATTTTACAATATTTGTACTTATATTTTGACAAAACACCATACAAAATACTTTAAGAAATTTCAATAGATTTGTGGTTTCCACATTGTAATGCAAGGTAAATCATTAAATAAGTCATTACACAGAAAAGTTTAACAAACAAAACAAATATTAAAATTAATTAAAAATAACAAGAGAATGTATATGTATATAAAATACTCACACACAATTAAAAATCTAAATATAAATAGAAATAATAAAAAAGGGACCAAAAATACCCACAAAACGGAACCAACACAAAAAAATAAATAAAATAAATCACAAACATTAACACAGAAAAGAACGAAGGAAAAATAAGAGCCCAGGACACATTTTAACAAGAAATCAAATCAACACAAATATATACATGTTTTTTTTTTACATAATTAAGAAAAACTGAAATACAAGAAGTAAAATGTTTATAAAAATGAAAAAGAAAGAAAACAGGAAACGTTACAAAAAACACAGTAGGAAATTAAACACGTAGTACTTATTCATTTCTAAATTAACACTTTCATTATTTATCTTTCCGTTTTTTTTTTGCTTTTGTTAAATTTTTGCTTTTATTTGTTGTTGTTATTTTTCGTATTTTTTTCTTTTGGTTTTCTTGACTTGTTCTTTCTGTAATTTGTATAAGACATGGATGGCTTTTTGTATTTGGCTGAACATTTTACAAAAAACACGAATTCATTTCCTTAATTTAGTTAAGAAAAAAAAAAAAAATTATTCAAGTGTAAAAATTTTTTCTTGTTTTCAAAGAATTTAATTGAGAACAGAAAATTGAACTAGAAAAAATTTAAATTTTATACAGCTAAAGGAAGCAGCAAACGTTTGAAAATTAAACAAACATCTTTTCTTTTTTTTTTGCTGAAATAAATTTTTGAAATAAAAACACATTTTTTTCAAAGATAAAGGAGCAAATTTGAAATGTCTATTGAAAAATAAAAATTAAGAAAGGTAAAACCCAAATTTAAAAAAAATAAATATAAAAACCTTAAAAATGTTAATGAATTTAGAAATTTAAAGCGGAAACTTAAAAAGAAACATTGCCAAACCCCGGAAATTTCCTTTAAGTTAAATTTGTTGTTTCTTTTAACTATGATTTTTAATCAAAACAGAAAAGTTTGTTTTGGTTTAGAAGTAAACAAATCGTTTAATTTCATTTAAATAATAAGGACGACACCTTAAGTTATTCTTGTTTTTTAAAAAAGGTAGATACATAGATAAACCTTTCATAGGAGGCATTATTCGCGAAGCCGAAAAAAAAAAAAAAAAAAAAACATTTCGATTAAATTTGGCAAAACTATACTTCTAGTCAATGGGTGTTGCAATTAAAATAAAAATAACCGATTCTTATAGGAAATCGTTGGATATTTATAAAAAGAAATTTTAAAAGACAAAAAAAAAAAAGATTTTTTATCTGCAAATTTAAAAGTTTCTTCTACCTTCGACTTATATTTTATATTTTATTTTTTTATCAAAATTAGCTCAGGGTGTTCTCATTACACTGTAAATTTTCGACAATGGGATATCCATGCGTTTAATTGCACACGTAACGCAATTCAAACCCGAAAGTGATCATTTTAAATTCCAATTTCTCTAACTAAGCGTCTTTTTTTCATTTACTCTAAAATCCATGCATGCTCGCAGTTTTTAGCCATCCTCGTCTTGAAATCATAAATCACTAAATACATAAATGATATTATGATTTTTGAGTGTTTTGCTAGAATTATTTTTCATCACTTTAAAGCATGAACAACAACGGTTATCCCATTTTACACACTAAAAGTCCTATCAACTTCTGCGTTTGATAGGGGATACAAAGGGTGGTCCAACCATGATGCACGCTGTTAATTTTGAGTCGCACCTTAACATCATGTTTTTTGGCCAACATTTTGTGACATTTTTTTGTTTCAGTGTTTTATAAATGAAAACTTGCAGAGGTACACAATTGAGCAGCGCGTTAAGATTGTTAAAGGCCTTTACGAAAATGGGCGTTTTAATCAAAATGCATCTCGTGCACTTCTTGATTTGTTTGATCATCATAATCGACAAAATATTTCCACAATCGGGAGAATGGTGAGCAAATTTCCTCAAACTGGGTCTGCGAAAACACAAAAAGAGTGACTGTTTGGTGCGGTTTATGGGCTGGCGGCATCATTGGGCAGGACTTATTCTAAAATGTGGTCGGCCAAGCAGTGTTCGATGTCGCGAGATTAAAACGGACTGCCTGTAGCCAGAAATTGTGGATATGTGGTACCAACAGGATGGTGACACCTGAAATACAGCCAACCAAACAATGGCTCTTTTGCGCGAGAAATTCAATGACCATCTTATCTCACGTCGCGCCGATGCCGATTGGCAGCCACTATCATGTGATTTGACACCGTTAGATTTCTTTCTTTGCCAAGAACAATTCAAGAGCCAAAGGATGAGATAATTCGACAAATTAACGACATTTAACCTCAATTATGTCTCAGAGTCATTGAAAATATGGACCTTTGGATAGAAGTATGCCACCGAAGCCATGGCGGGCATTTAGATAATTCTCTCAAATCTTTTTGTTTTATTTACAATTAACATGCTAGATTTTGGTTGGAAAGTTAAATGAATGGATTGTTACCAATTGCAAACATATTCAAAAATTATCCGTTCTCTCGATGTCTTCACAATTCAATATAACCAAAAAACAAAAAATGTAGCCATAGCTGAGCAGAGCCCTTAATAGGCTAAATTAAAATACCAAAATGAGCTTAAAATGTAGGTTTTTTTAGTTTAATTTAGTAATCTTAGTACGGTTAAAACTCTCCTGAAATATTCAGCTTAAGAAATTCTCTTCTTAAAGTCAAAGAAAATACTATAAAAAGAGAACACAACAGTTCAAAGAGAACTAGCAGGCTTTCATGATTCTTAAGCGATCATTTTAAAAAATGTATAAAAATATATATTTATGAAAACTATTGAATTTGCTTAATTTATTATTTAACAAACACAAACAAACAAACAAATTCGAACCTGAATCATTGGCGTGGTATTACTTTGCTTTGTATGGTCAACAAGGTCATTGCCCAAATAATCGCCAAACGAATCTCCGCAAGGGTGACACTAGTACTGAGACAGGAAGAGGCGGGGTTCAGACCCCACAAATCCACTATCGACCATATTAACAGTCTCCGTGTTATCGTCGAGCAATCTGTTGAATGGCGATCACAACTCTATATGTGCTTTATCGATTTTGAAAAAGCATACGACAAATTAAATCACAGTGTGATTTGGAGCGCACTTCGATGCAAAAACGTCCCGCGTAAACTTATATCACTTATTAGGTGCCTTTACCACAATGCCAGCTGTCGAATTAAACATGGTAAAGCGTTAAGCAGGAGGGTAACAGTAGGAATCGGTTCCCGCCAATGTTGTGTTTTATCACCACTCCTACTTAATATAGTCTTAGACACAGTTCTTACAAGTGCCCTACAAAACGGAAAGGGAATTACTTGGGGACTGCAAGGCCACTTAAAATATCTGGATTACGCGGATGATATTTTCCTATTAGCTCACAGCTTCTCAGATCTGCCATCAAATCTGCGAAACATAACAACAACAGCAGATGTGGCTGGACTTATGATTATCACTGCTAAAACCAAAACACTGCGAGTTAATGCGACGTCTCAGGAGTTATTTACAATAGGAAGTAATCAAGTGGTGGATGTCAGCCAGATTTGTTATCTTGGGAGCATAAGTTCCAAAAATGGCGGATCAAGTGAAGATATTGACAACCGTGTACAGAAAGCGCGACAAATTTTCGGCTGTTTAAGACCCATTTGGAATTCGTCTTCATTATCTCAGCACTCAAAGTTAACAATTTTCAATACAAATGTCAAGTCCACTCTCCTTTACGGTGGCGAAACATGGAACGCTGCCTCTCGAGACATGCAGAAAATCCAAGTGTTTGTTAATCAGTGTATTCGCAGGATATTGCGAATATTCTGGCCTAGGGTGGTGTCTAACAACAGGCTTTGGGATCAATCCAACCAACAACAAATGGCAAAAAAAAAAAAATAAAATGTTGATCATATTAGCCCGTGAGGAAAACAAAAAACCTCAATAATAATAATATTAAATAAAACATTCATCATAAAATTAAAATATAAATAAAAATACGTTAATGGCTGTGGATTGGCCACACATTAAGAAGATCACGAAACGACATTACAAGACTGGAACCCGCAAGGAAGTCGAAGGAGAGGACGCCCAGCTCATACGTGGAGAAGGCAAATTGATTTAGAAATGGCCGGAATGGGTAAAACCTGGGGCGAAGTGAGAGCGTTGGCACAAGACAGGAATATGTTCAACCCATTTATTGAGGCCCTATGCTCCTTATAGGATCGAAGGATCGATATTTAACAAAACAAAACGAAAATATCAAGAAATTTCTTTATAGAATGAGCTCCACTTTAAATAATGTTCTTATATTTTTTAAATAAAAAAAGTTTTTAAGGAATATTTTAATTTTTCATATATCGTGGCATGTTGGTCTTAAATTAACACCCACATCCATTTTTCGAAATTCAAGGTTAGCTAAGAAGCGCCCATTTAAAATGTCAGGATTTATCTTTTAAAATTTTTTTAAAAAAAGTCTAATGAAAACTTTAAAATAAATGCCAATAATTTAAACCCCCTTAAAGTTTATCTCGTTTTACCATAAAAGGTTAATCATTTTAAAGTTAAATTAATAATTAATCTTTTAATTTTGAAAGCCGACTAAAAAAAAATCTGCTTCGTTTGGCAACCGGGGAAAAAATTAAATGAAAAACTGGACATAAAATAAATTAAACAGAATTACGGTAATTAAAGGAAAAAAACAGTTGGGTATGCTAAAAACTTAATGGCAAAAAATGTAAAAAATATTTATAACACACAATGAGTTTGAAAAATTAAACTTTTAAGAAATGAGGTAAAAAAGAAAAAACGAACAGAATAAGAGAAGAAGGAAAAAAATCCTTAAGACTGTAATGGTGTGGTCTGATTGCTGTTGCTGTCTAAGTTTTAAGACCTAACTTTTAACACAACAACACAGACTGTTAATGAGTTGTGGCAATATGAGATGCGACAACAACAAAAAAAGAAAACACTAAATAAATTTCTGTTGTCTTTCCCCCTCCAAGATGATGTTATTAAAAATTAAAAAAAAAACAAAAAAAATTCTAATTTACATAAATTTTTTTTAAAATATTTTGAAAAATTTATTTTAAAACCATTTCTTATGTTGTTGATGTAGGAGCAAATTAAGTTTAATATTCTTTTACATTTGCTTTTCGTTTTTAATATTTTTTTTTTTATTAATTATGTTTTTTGTTGTTTCTTTCGTTTTTTTTTTAAAGGATGTGGCGTATTTTGTTAACTCTGTATGATTAATGTCTGCTTATTAATTTTAATATTTTAATGAGTGAGTTGAGTAGAGTAGACTTAAGGAGAGGAAAGAGAAAGACTTGACGTTAATAGAGAGAGAGAGAGAGATAGACAGAAATAGTTGATGAAAATAGTTGTATGTAGTTGTTAGTTAAAACTTTTAAGAAGTTGTTGGTTGAAAGTATAACAAAATGCATTAGTACGAAATGATGCTTTTTATGTTGTTTTTTTTTTCTATTGTTCTTGCCTCATTTTGTTGATTTTTTTTTTAAGTCGATGATTTTTATGTTGGTTGTATGTGTTTTTTATATTTTTTGCTCGACGCCATCTTTTAATGAGAAAGATTTTATTTTTAAGTTTTTTTGTTTGCTAATTTATGAGATTTACTATCGTTCGCTCGCTCACTCGCTCAGGTTTTTTTGTTTAAATTTTTAAGAATTTTAATATAATTTAAAAGTTATGCATGACTTAATTAAATTTTTATTGGCATGACAATTTTATTTGATTGATAAATATTTTGCATTTTGTAAGAGCTTGAATAATTTTTATACAACTTTGGTTTTAGAACTTAAAAGAATCTTTAATGGAATATCCTAAAAGAAAGCAATTTTTTTGAAATGTGTAGCTTTTGTTACCAAAATTAGAGATTCATGTTGGGATAACAACTTAACAAACTTTGAAAAGATATAATAACTTGACTTATTAAATGTATTTGTAACGCTTTCTGATACCGAACCTTTTTCTGTTAATGTTAAAAAAAGGGTTTCCGTATATCTACTGATACAATCGGCATTTATTTGTTCCGATTTATTATTGCACAACGATTTAGAAGAGCGGTGCCCAAAACACACTATAAAAATTATGTGCATGTGGTTGAAGCAGCAAACCACGAAGTTAAAAATTTGTGTAATTTAAAAGAAGTCTCGTAGCGCGATCTTGCATCGACGATACCTGAATGGCAATATTTTTCATTTTCTCTGTTGAAATGAAAACAGCCGATTGTTCATCATGTGTGCCGACATTGCTGCATCAGAATTGTTTTCCCTATACTCGCGAGTATACAAATATGAGATTTGTGAACCACTGATTAAGAAAATGTTTTCAAAGTATAAACAACTTAAAACTGCATAGCCATCACAAGTTGATCTTTAACACGAGCTCTTCATAACTCAAAGAAGCCATGTAGAGCACTAGACTAAATGCTTTATTTAGTCTTGAATTGTTTTTGCTCAAAAGCTTTGCTAACAGAAAGTCTGCCCAAAGAAATTCATCAACAAGCGTTGTCAAGAACAGAAAGTCTGCTTCTTATGCAAAGTCTTAAGAACTTCATTCCATCCCGTGATTTGAACTTAACTCATTAACTCCATTTTATTAGGAAATATCGAGCATAGAACTCCGAGGTACAAATTGTTTTTTAACAGTTAACTAATTAAAAATAAAACAATAAAACATTTTAAATTTTCTTTTAACCTTTATGTCAACAGTAACATACCCGGGTATGTTTTGAATTTTAAAAACTCTGTATTTCTGAAAGAGGCTATCATAGCGCTCTAAAATTTCATGATATCCTCACTAGAAGTTTTTTTTTTTTACATATTCTAAAGTTTGAATAAAATTGGACAAACCAGATCATGGATGTGGTAATTTTTTCATTCCTACCTCTTACGTCAACCGCAGTTCAAGTAACGACGAGCAACTAACAAGTTTTTGCTAAAAAGTCACTTATTGTAAATATTCATACATGAAAGCAAAGAAAAATGCACAAGTCTTTGCTTAAACACCCGTTATTTTAAGTATTCATATATAAAAGCAATTTAAAATGGGGAAATACGCAAATAAAATACAAATAAAACGAAAAAACACTCACAACAATATGTACTTGTACACCCGGGTATGTTTGCTGTTGACGAAAGTATAATTTGTCAGCTGTTGACATAAAGGTTAAATATAAATAAGGCGAACGAATTTTTGGTTTAAAATCAAACAACAGGCAGTGAAATTTTTGTAAAAGGGCATTTGCATGTTAAAACCGGAAAATCTTTGTATTTAAAAAGTATTTGTGGTAAATTTCGTTAAATACAGAGATTTCAAGTACACTGTGCAACACGAAATTTCTAAAACCAAAGGAGCACAGTAGTCTATTTTTATACAAGTTCTTACATCATGCTCTTAATAAAACCAATTTTTATGTGAAAACATTTAAATTTCTTTATGATCAGATGCTGTTTTATGTTTTTAGATTTATTTTTGTAAATATTTTATCACACAAATAAATCAATAAGAAAAATAAAAAAAAAACGCAAAAATACGACTTTGACGACTTATAAAATAATTGTTTTAAAATGGTTTGTTGGGACATGGCATGACTCGTAAAATTATTTGTATTTTTTTTAGAAGGTATAATTTAAGTTATTTTGTATATATAAAATAAATTAGGGTGTGTGATTTAAAAGAGTAATTTAAATTTTAAAATAAAATTTTTGTTTTTTTTTTTTTTTTTTGGAAATACCAATTGCAAAAGGTGGTTTATTTTAAAAGTTAAGCAGTTAAAATATGGTTAAGTTTCAGAGATGGTTTTAATTCAGTTTTTTTCCAACCAAAATTTTTTTTATCAAGGAACACAATAACTCAAAAAAAAGTAGAAGAAATATTTATATAGATTAGTACAGTTGTTAAAATGGTATAAGCGACACTCACCGATGATCTACTCACTTGCATAAACGCATAAACACCACGTAAAAACTCCATGTTAGGCTGCTGCTCTTGAGAACCTTTAGCAGGGCGTTGCGCTCGACTGATATACTGCTTAACTGTGTCGGCAACTAAATGAGGTTTTAGTTTACGTGATAATACTCTAAAATTAAAGAAAATATGAAAAAATTATTTTAAGTTTAAAAATTTTTATTTAAAAATTACATTTTTCTTAAATAAATAAGTATTATTTTTCTTTAAAAAAATGCTTTTGTTCAAGTACACTTTTCATTATGTATTTTAAACATTCACCTGCTGCATACAAGTACTATATAATCACCTTTTTAATGTTGGTTTAAATGTTTGGCTTTAAACAATTGTATTGTTCTTAATTTACCTTAACTGCCTTTTTTAGTGCTCTTAGCCGACAACTCTCAAAGCAATGAAAACAATGATGTAGAAACAAAATCTCTATTTATATTATACATGCAAACCACATATACAATAAACATTTGCATCACACCTATTATAAACCCATACTTATATGCATATGCAGCGCAAAAAAAAAGCCACAACAAAATTTTACAAAAAAAACCTTCACACATCCTTTATTTACTCTCCCTTAGTAGCTGCCATATACTCACACTCAACTGCAATCATACATAGAAGTCGGTATGTAACCAGGCATATGCCTTATACATCTGCATATTTACACCCAGCGAAAAATATTTTTCAATATGGTCATCTCAAAAAAAAAAACTTTTTTAACGACAAATTGTTATTATTTTTTTAAATTTTAAGGTTTCTGGAAGCAAGAAAAGTAAATGGGCGCTGATATATGGGTTGGCTATTACATACTACAGTGGACTCCCGATAATTCGTAATCGCAAGTGACTGGCCATTTCTTACGAATTAAAGGGGTTTTCGAATTAGCGGTGTTTCGACTTAACGGGGCTAAAATAAATACGAATTAACGGGGATTTTAAATTTATTTTCTTAAACGATAAAAATAAACATAAAAACAATTGAAGCACAGCCGCGAATAACGTTTTAAGTTACAAAATAATCATTTTTCAGGAGAGCAAAAAAACGTTTTTGACAGGCAGCATTATTTGATTTAAAAATTTTTTTTTCTATTATTAAAAATAATGATAATAAAAACTTTAATGCAAAAGGCTTTTAAAACATTATTCTGAACTTTGTTAAAAATAAAATAAATACATAAAAAATAGCAAATTAATTTTTTTAGCATTAAATACGTGTATTTTTAACAGCAAACAAAAAACAATAAAATAAAAATAAAACTGACAAAATCATTCTTTCCATGTTTCTGTTGTTATAATTACGAATTATAAGTGGTAGTAAGCAAACAATCACGATTAATAAGAGTTGAAGAATATTTTATTTGAAAATAAATTACGAATTTGCGAGGGGACCAAACAGTTCATTACGAATTATCGGGAAGTATGAATTATCGGGATTCGAAGAAGCAGCAGTGAAACGAATACCATTGAACTGAATTTTTAATTTAACTAAATACAAATGATTAAATAAGTTCGCATTAACACTTTTAAGTAAGCAGGTTGTAGTTGAATAATTCAAATCATTATTTAAAAAAATAAATTCACGAACAATGTTCTAAGTGCTGTTGTCATTCCCTTATCTGTCACACAATGGTTTTTTAGCAGAGAAAAAAGTAGTGCTTCCAAGTGATAATTCGCCATATAAAAATCATGACTCTTGTAAGCGGGTATTGTGCTTCCCTCCCTTACAAACCTGCTAACCAGTAAGCTCTATTTTTTACTAGGTATTTACCATAACATGTTCGAAGGTCACCATAATTTGGTTTTTACTTCTCAATGAAGGACTCATTAAATCATAGTATACTTGACGTTGACAATAATATGGTAAAATGCGCCATGATATCGACCCCTTTGATCGAAATTATCGTATATGCCAATTTTTTTGAAATTGAGTTTTTGATGCAATCTTGTTCTACATTCAAAGGGACGTCACCTGACAAAATATTGTAGGCGGATTCCAATTCGTTGCCCCAAAAATTTAATGCATATTTTCATTTTGATATTGCAATCAAGATTTGATAGCAGAGAAAAGTAGAAAAATGGCTCTCCTGTAAAATTTCTTTTTTGTAGCATACGATAATTTCGCGCAAAGGGGTCGATATGTAGGAACATTTTTGTTGAATATACAGCCATGTCACAGAGTACAATTCCGTTCGGAAATGGAATTCATTCCGTATTTTGGTGCTTCAGAAAATTACGAAAAAATGTTTCGGAATGAAACCATTTTTGTTTTCATGAACTGTATGGGAGTTGTCTGTATCTGAAAGGCCATAAAACTATCAAAATACAGTTTCCATCAACAAACAAATATGTTTTCTTCAATTCCGAACGGAATTGTACTCTGTGACATGGCCCATAGTGTTTTGTTTGTGGTTAAAATATTGAAAAATGTTTTTTCTCTGGGTGTATACATTATAAGCAAACATATATTTTGTATTTGTTCGTTGTTGTTTATTTAAACTACTAAATACTCACACTATTTCAGACATTCATATGCACATACCACATCATTTACAACAACAAACCAAGCTTATGCACATTTACAATGCATGCAAGTAGCTTTTTCATATTTTGTTGTTTTTTTTTTATTGTTGTGTTAAAGAAGAATATACAACTTAAGCACCAAATTGCCACTTTGGTTTTTTTTTTTTTTTGGTGTAAGTGTAAACGGAAATGCTTTGTGTAATTTTTTTTACTCATCCCACTCAACTTTTTTTTTGTTTGCTTGTAGGTGTTGTTGTTATTTGAATGTCTTTTTTATATTGTATAAATAACATGCGATTATAAAAGAAAAAAAAAAATGGATTGTTTTTTGTTAAAGGGTAAACGTTTTAATACAAAATTAAACTTAAATATGGTTTTATCTTATTGTTATGTTGCCACAAAAAAGAACCTTGAGTAGGAGAAGAATTGGGTATGAATGTGTATGCAATAGAATGAAAAAGTTTTATTTAAAGTCGATAAGTAAAACTTGTGTTATTTTTTAATAAAGTCAAACACTTTTTAAACTTTTTTTATTCACCTAAACTTAATGTTTATTTCGCTATTTAAAAAAGTTGAAATGTAAAAACGTGAAATGTGTCCACTAAGAGTTGAAATAAAAACTTTTAAAACCTGTGTGTTTCGTAAGTTGTTAACTTAAAATATACAACATGATTTTTTTTTAGTTTTTAATTTTTTTTTTTTAAAGAATAGTTCCACTTATTATTATTATTTATTTTATTTTAATAATGAGGCAAAATTGTCCCGATATAGCAAAAAATCAAAATTGTGTTAATAAGTTGCAAATAAAAGTATGTATTTATCTTGTTTGCACAGCATTTAACACTTGTATGCATTCCAACTTAAAGTTTACTATTAAATTATTTAGTCTATTTTCTTAGACCTTTTAAATTAAATTCTTCTAATTTTTAAGTCAAGCTCAAGGTCAGGTTAAGAATAACACAGTACAACATTTTTCAGGTGATTGATTCGGGACTCAATTCTGATAATTGGTTATGAAAGAAGACCCAAAAAGAAGAACTTCTGCAGAATTAGTTTGGTCATGGTACATCAAATAATAACTTAAAAATTAATTTGAAGTTAGTAAGTATCGTATAGGGGAATTTATCACGTTTTAGGCTCTTTTGTTTGTCATAACTCGAGAACTACTAGTCCGAATAAGCTGAAACAAATTGAAAAAAATTAAAAATTACAATTCCTTTAATCTGTTCATACAACGTTTTGCTACATAAGCAACAGTTTCGCAGTTATAAATAAATGTATGAAGAAAAAAAATATTTTTTGCCCAAAAAATTTAAATTTTTTATTTTTAATTCATAAAAAATCCAAAACGGTAGAAAAGTTTAAGTCCTATTACTTTCACGTAAAGTCGCATAACCTATGAACAAAATGAGACATAAATCATGTAAATCGATAAACGCGTTTCGCTTTTATTCACAGTTAAGTAAAGGTATGGATTTTAAAAATTTGCTAGAGATATCCACAAAATTTTTTGGAAAAAACAGTGATGACTTTTTTGACTTTTGATGAATATTTTTTTTCTTCATACATTTATTTATAACTGCGAAACTGTTGCTTATGTAGCGAAACGTTGTATGAACAGATTAAAGGAATTGCAATTCTTAATTTTTTTCAATTTGTTTCAGCTTATTCGGACTAGTGGTTCTCGAGTTATGACAAACAAAAGAGCCTTAAACGTGATAAATTCCCCTATACGATACTTACTAACTTCAAATTAATTTTTAAGTTATTATTTGATGTACCATGACCAAACTAATGATGCAGAAGTTCTTCTTTTTGGGTCTACTTTCATAGCCAATTATCAGAGTTGAGTCCCGAAATCATGTGTTGTACTGTGTAATATATTAATTTATTATTTATCCAATATTTCGCTGCCACAACGGACAGCCTCTTCAGGGATCTTAGGTTTATAACTTTTAAACAAATTTTTATAAAACAAAATTTAAATTAAATAACAATAATTGACAACATGAAAAATAAATAATAAAAATAATACACAGGAAACAAACTTATTCTATTACATTTTTCTAAAGTAATTCACTTTCCTATCTTGTTATTATAAATTAAATGTCTGTAATTTTGAGCTACATTGTCTGTATCGGCTTTAAAATTAATTCTTTGTTCTATTGATGTTTTGATTATTTGTAACATTTCTAGCATGAAGCGTCGTCTGTAGTTTGTTCCTGCATTTAAAACTGTTGTATATTCGAAATCTGGTGTATGTTTAAAATTGGCACAATGCGAAGACAATGCAGTTTTTTAATATACACCATTTGAAAGATATTTACTTACAGATGTGCACAATATATATTTTATTAAAATCCTTTCAATAATTTCAGAGTTATAAGCGTTCAAATTTGCTACTAACCCAAAAACAAAAAAATTTGTTTTTTTTTCAATTATCAAATAATAAAAAATAGGGTTGTCGATTATTCGATATTTTTTAAAAACCGGTTTCCGGATATTTCGACTATATAAATACGGGAAAATTGATAATGAATGGTGCAGGGTCCTGAGTGAATGAAAACCTATAAGATGAAAAATTTTGGTACTTTTTGTTTTTCTTTTGTTACGTTTTTAATTTTTGTTAATATTCGACCTATAGAGATAAAATTAAAAATGCATTGTCCTGAGGGAAAATAAACATGGAAATGGGGCTTTTTGGTACTTTTTCGTTCAACATCTGGTTTTTTGATTGATTTTCGTTAATATTAGACAAAGAAAAATTAAATTAAACATGCAATGTCCTGAGTGGCAATCTATTAAGGAGATTTTTGATACATTTTTGTTTTATCGATTCTGATTATATTGAACTTTTAAAATTAAATTAACTCACTTGGAAGTTAAAATATGAACCGGAGGTTGGTCCCACTCCAGATTTATCCACTCAGACGTTTTTACCGTTTTTTGCTCGAAGTATGTAAATTCATATATGTGACAGAGCATAGAGAAAGGGACCAGTAAGGTAAAGGGAACAGTAAAAACCAACTACACAAAACAAGAGGTAGGGACGACCTACGCGCATTTTCAAGGTTGACCAACAAGGTTGAGACGTGTCGCTTTCAAATGAGACCAATACCAACACGCTCAGTGAGGGTATACCAAAGATACACGTATAAAATGGCTCTCCTGCACAAAACCCTTAGGTCCCTTTCTATTTTGCGCGTCACATATACATAAATGTACTATGTTTTCTTCATATAAACATGAAAATTGATGGTCGAATTTTCTATCTAATTTCTCTGTTCTATCTTTCATTTTACTAAATAATCTATCTAATGTATTATATGTCCTATGAGCCATCCTGTAATTATTAATGTCATAAACATTAGTACATACATTAGTACTGGTACATAAGTTAAAGACTTATAAATCTTAGGTTCAGTAACCATATTCCCACTACCTTCCCTATGTCCTTTGTACTGTCCAATCAATCTACAAATCAATTCTCCTATGAAGTTATTATCCTCTAAAATATTTTTGATTTTTATTTTTTTTTTTCTATGAAAAACTATATCGCTAATATTTAAAACATTATCTATAAGATTTTTGGCAGTATTTATAATAACTCCTCTCGGAATTTTTGAATAATAATTAATAATTCTTCCCAAAGAAATTGGCTTCTGACCATGAGTTTACTATTAAAAATACATAGTTAAATTACATTATTTGACAGTTTTTTGACCAAATGTATTTGTCACCCAATCTTTATGTAAAATTGCCCGCTGAATCCAAATATGAATTCAGAATGTTCAAAAGTAGAACAGTTTTCAAATTACGCTAAAATAACCGTTATTTATGTTTTAGAAAAAGATTGTGCCACTTAAATGCAAATATCTTCAAAAATATTAAACGGATTATGTATTTATTTTCTTTAATGAAAGATAAAAAAATTACTTAAATAACAATGGATTGCTAGTGAAGTTGGGTCAAGAATTGACAGTGGGATATTTCAAATAATCTTCTATTGGGCACAAAATGTGCGTATCGAAATAGCCTAATGTCGTAAGTGATAAAACGTAAAAAAAGTTTATGGTTTGGTTTAAGTTGAAAAGAGCAAAAGACCAAAATTGCAAAAAATCATTTAAATTTTTGTGAAATTTGAACTTTGGTCCAATGTGACTTAGTCATTTCTTGAACAATTTTTAAAAACGATCTGTGGTCGAATCTTTTTGAAATTGACATCATCTTTTTAGAAACCGCCAATAACGATTGTTTTAAAATATCTTGAAAACTATTCTACTTTTGACTTTTCCGACTTCACATTCGGATTCAGCGGACAATTTTACATAAAAATTAAGTGTCAGATTCATTTGGTCATGACTTTGTTGAAAATTTGTGACACTTTAAAGCACCAAAAGGCGTGCCCTATATGAGCATAATAAACTATTCCATGATTAAAGTAAAATATGCAAAAGATATATTTCAAGCAAAATGCATGAAAACCCGCCTTGTCAATATCTCTTTATGAATTCATTAGGAATGCTGTGCCACAAAACCGTGATGCTCTTGGAGGCGTATGACTATTAAATAATTCATAAATATTAGTTATACGTAAAATATTTAGCAAATTAAAAATTGAATCATTTATTTTGAAAAGGGCTCAGGTTAAAATTTTTGGAACTTGAGTTTTTTGTTATTTTTATAGGTTCACATATATACCAATATACTGTGAGAATGAAAGGCCATATACTCTATCTACAGCGGTGAATTGCTTTTTGAAATGAATTTCGAAAAGGGTCCCTTCCCACACCATATGTGATATGTGTGTTTTAGTTAGTAATTGAAAAAAAAACTTTTTTTATAATACATATCTGGTCAATTTGTTATAAAAACTTATTTTTAATTTTGCCATTATTAAAATAAATCTGAATTTCGAACACCATTTCAAAAGAAAAATTCAAATAATAACACAATCTTTGGTACTTAATTTGGAAAATGTGAGAATGCAGCTGCTCGGAGAATAATGATATCCAGATTGCCGATTTTCCAAATTTTAATGAAGGTATTCTGCAATGGCCAGCCGCACATATAGAAAGGAGAAGATTTCTAATTCATATGTTTATCTTGATGAAATATTTTGGTTTTTGTTCCATGAATATATGTTCTTTCTAATTTGTAGTCTTTATAAACAGATAAAAATGAACCAGAATGTGTTTATTATGCCTGTATAATAAAAAGCTTTCGTTGAAAAAGTTGTCTTAAATTTTAAAGTTCATACGTGAATCTTCAAGGGGGTTAATCTTATCTTAAAATGCAAAATAAACGTTATAGATAATCTGAATTTTTGTGTGCTTCAATAATTGCACACACTAAAGATACCATTTTGCTACTGAAACCATGAAAGTTCAAAAATTATTTTCGAAAAGGGCTCATCTCCGCAAAATGTAATGACCATTGTTTTCTTTAAATATTAAGTAAAATAATTTTATGTTTTTACTATAATAACATTAACAGAGGCTTTAAATTTTAGGAAAAAACATTTTATTTTATTTAATTACATAAACATCCAATTTTAAATAGAAATGATAAAGTAAACGTAGTAAAGAATAGTTCTCTAAGTAACCGTATCAATTGTGGTACAAAATCATAAATGATAGATAACAAAGAAAAAAAAAAAAAAAATTAATTAGATTATTTAATTATTGGACTTCTAGTTCTGTTCGAGTAAGGAATTAATCGATTTTTGAAGATTAAAATTCCTGGATTATTTCATTTTTGGTTTAAACGAAAAACTCGAGTAATTCAAATTATTTGATCCAATGGGAAAAATACATGCCGATTTAATTTGGAACATTTTATTATGATAATAATAATAATGCTTAAATTTGACCGGTAAACATCAAACTACTTTTGTTTTTATGTTAATAAAAAATCCACATTTATGACCTTTTTTAAATACCAAAGTCTTTAAAAATCGATTAGGCAATGTAAAAAAATTCCAACTTATTTTCTTGGAAATTGTGGTAATTCAACAACAGCGTTGAATAAGGCACAAATAAAACAAGAGAAATATTATTTGTTACTTATTTATTGGGGGTTTCTCTGTGAAAACCCTTGTGGAGCCCAACCAAAAAGTCCGATCGAAATAAATGGCATATCGTTGGAAAGGTAATTGAATGTCTTTTCTGTCGATATGCTGAGTTATGGCACCTCAAAATTTGCCTATTTTATACGTTTTTTTCTCAAAATTTTTCATTTTTATTTCGTTTTTTTTCTACGTTATAGTAAAGATCTGGAATGTTTTATTTTTTATCCAAATAGTTAATTTAAAAACCAACATTTCATCAGATTTTTTTTTTTTATTTTATTTTTTTTTTAAAACATTCCAGATCTTTACTATAACGTAGAAAAAAAAACCAAATAAAAATGAACAATTTTCAGCATATCGACGGAAAAGGCATTCAATTGCCTTTCCAAAGTTATGCCATTTATTTCGATCGGACTTTTTGGTTGGACTCCACAAGGGTTTGAGTGGGGCCATACACCGAAAAACACAAAAGTACCGTAATCTAAAAATCGGTACTTAGAAAAAAAATTACACTGTTTTTCGTGTTCAGTAGGTCCCAATTAACTTATCTAGGCATGTGGCGTTCTTGGTATTTTTTGGCTGTAAATCAGTGTTATGAGCTAGAACACGACACAAACATTAAAAAAACTTACTAAACGCTATAATCGACTGCGCCGAATCTTCTTTATCCTTTACCATAGTATTGAAAAGTCAGTTGTTCCCTTGTATGGGCCAAACCAAAAACTCTTATTCGAACAGTATGTTTGTATGAGCGCTAATTTGTAAACCAAACAAATCGTATATATACACTCATAAAATTATTACAGTAACTGATTGTAGGTTATTAAATTCGTTTTCGGTACTGTTAAAATTGAATAAAAATATAGTTATTTTACGAATAATTTTATTTTTCAACATTTATGTTTGTTATTAAAAAAACAAACTACCAAAAAATAATGTTTTCCGTATTTTTTTTTGTTAATTTGTTTGATTTTTATCGGTTAAAATATATTTTTTAAAAGTAAAAACTATTCAATTTTAACGAATATGATGTTCAATAAATAAAAAACTTAGAAATTACTGAAAAAATCATTTGTTTTAAATGAAATGTAAATGATCCGTTTTTTAAATGAATTTTGATTTGTTTCAAATGAATTTTCGTTTGAATTTAACAACATAATATTTTGAGTGTAGAGAACTTTTGATCTAAATTTGATCAACCTAGCAAGTTTTGTATGGATCCTTTGTACTTAAATAATAAATTGGGGAGGACGCTTGTATCGAGGCCAGATAGCTAATTTTCTAGTCTTTATAATAACGAAATATCTAAACCATATTCTGTCCTCCTAGTACATTTAATATGGGCGCTATTGTGCCAATGCCATTATTTTAGGGGTAAAAATATATATTTTGATAATTTTCACTACAGGTGTTCAACGAAGTCTACTTAAGGTAAAAGTTAAAGATATAACTTCATAAATTATAAGGGGTCTGCAAATCGTAAAGATTTATGGGTAAAAAAAGAGATTTATTAATAAACAATTCGTTAGTGGTGGTCTTTTGCTATATAAAAGTAATTTTTAGAGCAATCTGGTTAATTTTTAACAGGAAAATATTCCCTGCCATATGCCATTAAAATATATATGTATATAAAGACCTAACCCTTATTAATAAAAAATATTCAGTTTTATTAAATGTTAATTAAACAAATTATCATATAAAATTCGTCGTATAAACCTGTTATGGAATGGAATATTGCTTATGAATAAGGCCTCTAGTATCTGGAGACTTCTTAAAATCCATTTGGTCATACACGCGGTCAGACGAACATGGTCAAATCAACTTTAACCTTTATGTCAACAGCTGAAAAATTATACTTACGTCAACAGTAAGCATACCCGGGTATACACATATATTTTATATGGGATTTTTTTTTTGTTATATGCTGTTTTGCGTTGGCGATTTTTAGTTTTAATATTAAAAAAGTTGGTTATTAGTTTGGATTTTACTTTGTGGTTTTTTGAGTTAAAATATTTGGAAAATGGGATTTTTTAACAAACTCAAGTTTTCACACTTAATTTTTGGTATTAATGTTATAACACCAGGTAAGTAAGAGCAAGATAAAAATGGAAGATAATGAAAGTCTCCCTCCTAGGCAAATAAGTGTACTTGATTATGAGAAACAACAAGAACATGTTTGTCAAAGATTTATTAGTGTCCGAAGGAGTTATGGACGGAACCGACGCTGGTGTATCTCCAAATTACTCCGATGTAGAAAAAAATCCAGTTACCAAAATACAATATAGATGATAAAACTGAAGACAGTAACGAATTTTCTGATATACGGTGTCAAAGTGGGGACAGCTTTACGCAAAGATGGAATAATTTTGTTTGCTGCACCAAACTAAAGACTGCAAACTATGAACTAGTAAGAAGTACACAACGGGTTTCTATTATGGAAACATTCAGGTTGATAATGTCCGATGAAATTTGCGACTTAATTATTCTTGAGACAGGAAACTAATGCTATGAGCGTGAGGATAAAAAAACCCTACGCGACAACATTGTATATGGAAAGCTCTAACAAAAAGCGAGTTTGATTCGTATTTTGGTATTTTCTTACTGAGTGTCGTAACACGTTTTGGCAAAGTTCACACTTAAGACTTGTGGAAAACAACCGCACATCCGCTATATCGCGGTGCGATAAGTGTACGGCGCTTCTAGGCAATAGGACGCTTCATACGTTTTGATAACGGGAATACACGCGAGTAACGTAAGCAAACTGAAAAAGCGGCAGCAATAACGGTCCAACAATGAAGGTCTGCACATTATGCAAAAGACCCGTACTTGCAGTTCATTCTACTGATATGTCGCAATACAATAGTTGTAGTTAGAAATGTTTAATTATTTACAACTGGTTAATTTTCATCTTTAATTATAATATAAGTTTAGTGCATTTTTAACTTGAAAATTAATTTTACTTACTAACTTTATGCAATAAGCATGTAAAATAAATTTTATTTGTATACGTTTGTCTATACATACCCAGGTATGCAGCTGTTGACGTAAGGGGTACAAATTGAAAATTGTCCTTCCCTTTGCCCCAACTTGACCAATTTCACCCAGGTGTAGGAATATGGTATAGTACACTTTTATTAAGGATATCATGAAATTTCACGTCGATCCGATGATTACTTTTCATGATATAGAGGTTTTAAATCGCAAAACATACCCGGGTATGTAGCTGTTGACATAAAGGTTAACTCATATCCCGAACAATGTTTATATTTGCTCGAAAGGGACCAAAAAAAAAATGTTGTAGAGATTATAACTGAAATTCGAAATAAGCCATTCATTCCACTTATGGCGAAGGTTACAATTAACACAAAAATATACATATTATTATACAACTTATTATAAATCATTCCGTTTAAGCAGCTTTGTATGTGTTGGGATGCTTTGTGCTTTGGAAAACTGCAAAAGTATACTTTTTTATATAACTAAAACAACCCTTATTACCTTGTGATCTGATAATTACTAAAGGAATGTGGAAAAAAAAAGTATTTCTCTTTTACTTAACGCCCACAAAGCAGGCATTTCCCAATCGTTTAAAAAAAATGTATACTTCTGTAAAGTATAACTTTCGCCTGTTAAACCAAAGAAAAAACTTAAAAATTATATCGGGTGATTTTTTAACTATTATCTTTTTTGCAGTTCTGGTTTAAACAGCTGACGCACGTTTCGTGTTTTGTTTCACTGTCAAACATCTTCAGTTTGGTCTATAATTTAACAATGAATCGTCTTACAAAGAAACAACGCTTGCAAATTATTGAATTTTATTATCAAAATGCGTGCTCTGTTAAGAAAGTTCATCGCGCGCTTCTTCCATTTTATGGTCAGTTTAATCGACCCACTGAAGCGGCTATTCGGGCTATTGTGACTAAATTTCGCACCAAACTTACATTGTTGGACATTAAACCACCAACACGCTTACGTAGAGTGCGAAGTGAAGAAAATATCGCAGCTGTATCGCCCAGTGTTAATGATGACCATCAATTATCGATTCGTCGCCGTTCGCAGCAATCGGGCCTCGGCTACTCAACAACGTGAGATGATATCCAACTTTTTTTGCCCAAAATGCAAGAGCTTGACTTGCATGACATGTGGTTTCAACAAGACGGTGCCACATGCGACACAGCGCGCTTAACAATGGCCTTATTGAGAGGCGAGTTCGGTGAACATTTTATTTCACGTTCGGGACCGGTCAATTGGCCGCCTAGATTTTGCGATTTAACGCCTTTAGACTATTTTTTGTGGAGCTATGTTAAAGCTCATGTCTATACACACATGCCCGCTTCAATTGACCCAATGGAAGACAACATTAAGGCATTTATTCATGAGATACCGGCCGAAATGTTGAAAAGAGTATGCCAAAATTGGACTAAGCGGATGGACCATTTGAGGCGCAGTCGCGGTCAACATTTGCATAAAATAATCTTCAAACATTAAATTATATGGACCGTACTATCGATTCAAATAAAGATTTCATGCATTTTTCTGAATTTTATGTGTTTTTTTTAAACTTTCCTATAGCTCTTAAAAAATCACTCATTATTAAGAAATGTAGCAATTTAGCTCATAGAATAAATTGGAAAAAAAAATTTTAAAAATAAACATATATGGGCATTTCCGTCAAAAGGTCCACCGTGACCAAAAATTTAAAAGTTATTAAAGGCTGATTATTTTACGATATTGTTATAAAGAAATATTTAGATTTTACTAATTTTATAAATTTACTCATAAATTTGTTCACTTAGATGAACAATCAGACTGCAAAGTTGTGCAAACGTAATTTCCCTGTTGGCCAAACTGCCGTCGACGACATTTTCGTCAACAATTTATGCACGACATGTCTTCTATCACTTAGGATTTTTGGAAGACTATTTTGAGGAAAATGTCGTGGGTGACAAAATACTCGACATTGTCTAGTGCATTGTCTTTTGAAAAAGTTAATAAACGACGACATGACCGACATTGTCTTTCAAGTCGTCTTTTGTTAAAACTTATCCACGACAACATGACAGACATTTTCTTGTAAGGTATCCTCTATCAAAAACTATACACGACAGTATGAGCGACAGTGTCTTGTAAGCTGTCCTGTATTAAAGTGTATGCACGACAACATGCCCGACAGTGTCTTGTAAGGTGTCCTTTATCAACTTCTAAGCACGACAATATGACATTGTCTTGTAAGCTGTCTTCTTAACCAACAAAAATAATTTGTTCCCAATAAAAAATAAAAATAAATGTAAAATAACGATAATAATAAAAAAAAAACAACAAAAGCAAAGTGAAGAAAATCAGTCAGTCAAGTCTGAGAACTCAAAGACTAAGGTTTGATTTTAAAAACATATACATATGTGCTACTGTATATTTTTATTTATTCAAATAGGTTTATAGGCGACATTGTCGTGTAAGCTGTTACTCCTGCAACTTCATCGACATTGTCCTTTACGCAGTCGTTGACGTCAAAGTAGAATCCATTGTCGTCTACATAGTCATCAAAGACAATACAAGCGACAATGCCTTTCATGTGGTCATTAACGACTATATGGACGACAATGTCGTGCACGATTTACGCGACGCTTGTTTGAAAATGTCATCGACGATTTGCATTAGTTGTCCCTTATGTGTCGTGCAGGAATTAACATTGTCGTGCACGATTCATCAACTGGGTTCTTATTTGTGAGAATGTTTTATGGTATGTTTTCTTTAATATTTATCTTTCTTAAAAGAGGTGATATTTGATATAAATTATTCCAAAAAACTTTTCTAACATAGTCAGTAATCTAAGGAAGAGTTCAAAGAGAAATATGTTATTCGCATAAACGGTAAATTTTTATTTTAATCATTATTCAGTTGAATTATTACGGAAAAAAATTCACGTTCGAAATGTCACGTATCGACCCAGATTTTGGCTTAAAAAAAAGAAAATACAGACGATTTTGGAATCGAACCAAATACATTTTAATGCTACATAGCTACGTAAAATTCTAAAATTAGTTTGACTAAAAAATTGTGCCAGGTTTCGTAGAATTACGTCTTTTTACACATGGCCACAAAAACTACTTCTGTTTTTTTCACGTTCGAACCGCTACTTCTTTTGTTATTATCTTTGACCCAGAATCGCGTCCTCCATAAACTTTAGCATAGATAACAGTGCTTTCTTAATGTTATAATTTAAGGGTTAAGAAAACATAAAAATATTTTTTGTTTAAAATGTTATTGCATTTTTAAGGCATACGACTGTCACGTTCAACACTTTGGAATTACCCATATATGATTTCTTAAATTTGTAACTTTAATTTTTTTATAGCCATTTTAAGAAAAAAGAGGACTGAAAAAAGTTGCAAAAAAATATTTCCGTAATCTTTAGAAAATAGAATTGGTACAGAGAAACACCTGAATGTATCTTTGTTATTTCTTTTTTTTTTCTTTCAACATTAAATAAATCAAAAATAAAATTATATTGAATGTTCGCACATCCCTTTTTAAAGAAGGCCGAAATTAAAAAATAATTTTTATACACCCAAAAGTGTTCACAATTGGTACGAACAGCCAACATACGCATGTGAGAGTTGGGTGTGGGTAGTTAAAGTCACAAAATTTATTATTTTTATTAAGTATTTCGCAAAACCGCCAAGCCAAGAGTTGGGGAGTAAAAAAGTCAACATATGAACCTTGTTAAAAGCCTTAGACAAACAATAGCAAAAATGCAGACCTAACGAGCACAGACATTTAAACATACACGTATACAAACAATCTACAGAATATAGCAAAAGCGTTTTAACAACCAGCAAAAATTACAGTTACAAAAGCACGAAAAATAGAGAAAAAAAAACAAACGATAAGTTCACTGAGGCAATAAAACATGAAATTAAATTTTTACAAGAATGTGGATATTTTCTTGTAAAAATTTAATTCTACACACACATATGTGAATGTATGTATTTTTGCCAAGGTTTACTTATACATTTATATACACAAGTATATACCTAAAAACTCCAACTTTAACTTCAACTAGGGTTAATGCAGTAAATACACGTGACTTTAACTAACGGCAATGTGGGTTGGTGTTTGTATTCACGTATGTCCGCTTGTCTGCATAAATGTTGAAAGGCGAAAAACACGAAAAGAAAGCAAAAAGTGTATAGTGTAAGAGTAAAGAATAATATATTTAAAAGTTTATATATGCTAGACTTACAATCACAAAATCATTTTCACAACATACTTACAACCATCTGTTTCACGATTTTTCGGAAAGTTTATAAATGTATGTACGTAGGTTACCTCTAAATTTATCTAAAGCACGTTTTACTAGACGATATGCTACCAGAGACTAACGACCCAAACGCGACATATTCTAAAATTTTATTGCTTGCATATGACAGCTGATTGTGACTAGAAATAAGTTTTATATGTATAGGATTTTCAGGAAACCGTACAGAAACAGCAGCCATTGATAGGGTGGAACATGTAGGTATGCGTATACATAATTTTTTGTATATCTGTATATACTTGAGCTAACATTAAATACAGGTGTTTTCTTTAGATCATGCAGGAAAAATAATCTAGTGCATTGTAGCGTAAGTTAGCTTCTTTGCTTGTATCATAAATGTTCGAAAGTTTACTTGAAGACAATTTTACGACTTTATAATTTATGGTCATCCAGAGTTGTATTACTTAAAAAGAGTGTTAGTGTGCAAATAAAATTTAAAATCTTAAAGTTATTGAAAGGTAACAATTAAACTCATCTTTTATAATAAAATTATTATTGTGACAAAAATTGAGAAAATAAGAATTTATATAAAGGGATGTCATATTTATCGAATTGTTCAAAGAGATAAAAAAACCAGACATGATTTTCGTTATAATTAGAATTTGTATATTAATAACACTACGTGACAAAATTTCAACAAAGTCGTGACCAAATGAATCTGACAACTTATGTAAAATTTTCCGCTGAATCCGAATATGAAGTCAGAATTGTCAAAAGTAGAACAGTTTTTAATTTTAATTTTAAACGGAATATGCAATTCTTTCTTTCTGGTGAAAGGCTATAAAATTTCTAAAATAACCATGGATTGCTAGTGAAGATTGGTCAAGAAATGACAGAGTTACAGGAGACAAAAGTCCAAGCTTCATTGATAATTTTATGATTTTGTTCAATTTTGCTCTTTTCAAGTTATTTTTTTTTAACCAATGATTAAAACTCCTAATGTTTTATTGCATGCGACATTAGATTATTTTAAAATGAAAATTTTGCGCCCAACAAGACATAGATTGGTACAAAAATGACAAAGCTACAGAAGATTTAGTAAATTTACCCACATAGAAATCCAATAGTTTTAAGCAATTTTTAATATTTATTTTTACTAAAACTTTAGCTTTGTATATTAATTTGTTGTCGGTTAATTCAATTAATCTCCTGTAACTTGTCATTTTTGCACCGATCAGGATCCTATTTTGCACAAAATGTTCGTAATTAAATACGCTAAAATTTTATTTTTCGGATATTTGCATTTCAGTCACAGCATCTTTTTTAAAAACAAAAATAACGGTTATTTTGGAATATCTCAAAAACTGTTCTACTTTTGACAATTCTGACTTCATATTCGGATTCAGCGGACAATTTTACATACAATTTTTATTAGGCGTCAAACTTATTTGGTCAAAAAATTGTCACGTAGTGTAATTGTATATAAAGTTTTTAGTTATTGACTTTAGTAAAGACGAATGAGGACCGAACTGCAGTCATCTTAATTTCTTACCAGCGCTTAAAAACTGCAGTTTAAGTAGAAAAACTGCCATTTCTTTCACTTCTTCATTTGTCATTGACCAAAATAAAACTATTGTCTTGATCAACTCAAGAAGCGAAAAGTTGTACACAAATTTTATTTTTTTTTCGACAGTTTTTGGTTTCGACTGCAGTTTTTAAAACCTTGTTTCTTACCCATTTAACACCAAGGTCTTCTAAAAATGTCTGGAGTATTAGAGATATCGGTGCCCGACGTAGGCTCGTTGCTAGTGAGCTAGATTACAAGTTAAAGGGTTGCGGGTTTAGTTTACGCAAAAAACTCTAGTCTGCTTCACTACAAATTGGCTGTGAAGAATGATAATAAGTAATGTTTTGGAAGATTTACAACTTTGGTGACTTATTTCTAAAGTATTTTTATTCAAGAGAATATATTTTCTAAAAATGTCTTAGTGTCGCATTTGCGCATGAAACGAACATCGCACACAGGAAAATAAGGGCTATCTAGCGGCGGAAAAATCATATCCTTTAAACTAATAATCTGATCCATAATAAACTATAGGCAGGGAAGTAGTCTATCAACTTCTTAAAAAAAAAAATTAAGTAGCTATTTTAAATGCAGTTGGCGCTTTATGTTGTTATATAAGTCCAATTTTACCAACAAAGTTCATTAGTCTTGCAAACTAATTGTGTGATCCACAAACCTTTATGGATGAAGATTTATGAACGCTCTATTTATTTTTGTAATTGTCTTTCTTTTGCTAATGTAAAATATGTGAGAGTTTAAGAAAGTACCTTATCTACACAATTATATCAACACAAGTTTCAAATGATACACGAATTAGCACTTTTTATTTACAATTAATTTTAACAAATTTAATAATGCAATTTAAAGTTTTTTTTTATCCGTGTTTAGTTACTTTTGGATTCTAAATCACTTGGACACAGCTGAGGAACAAGATCAATGTATTTATAAGATGTTTTTGACGATATCGATGATATAACGGAGCCTGAATCAGAGATTTTAAATGAGTTCTTAAATTATGAACAAAGTTGAATCCACTGAAAAGGTTGATGTTACTCATCGTACTCATACTTAGCAAAATTTATAAATTATAAATTTGTATAGGCGGTATAAAATAAGTGTCATACTTAAGGCCGAGGCCACGCAATGAGCGGCTAAGCGTCAAGCGGCTAAGAGATGAGCGTCAAGTTTGAGCGGCAAGTGGCTTATTACTGAGCGTCACTTCTGAGCGGTTAGTTGTTAAAATGCCATTGTAAAGAGTGGCTTGTTCAATGTTATTACGCGAAAATCGTATTCATAAAAATGTAATGCGTTTTTTAAGAAAAAAAAAAAAAAATTGCAGCCTGTTCGTCGATTTCGAGCGAAGACTTCGTTCGCTTAACTTACATGTAAAACAAAAACAAATTATAAACAAGTCAGAAATTATAGTCGGTCAAACCCGACCATATGGCACCCTACAACACTGTATTTATAAACACATCATGCTAATGTGTCCATATATATCAACCAAGGGGAATTAAACCATTTATATACAAATCTACCTAATACAATACTGCCGTATGTCTGTGAAATGCTTTGATTTGCTGTTGCTAAAAGTTAACACCAAATTGACAAAACAAAAAATAATTTCTCGGTCATATTTTTATTTTTAAAATTTGATAATCTGTCTTGCCATAATGCTCCATATTAACTTTTGCCATGTTTATTTTTTGACGCTCAGAAAACAACTAAAAATTAGAACAAGTTTTATTCCTGAGCGACGCCGCTTAGCCGCTCAAAAATTTCGCTCGCATGCCGCTCATTTCGTGGCCACTTCAATAGTATTTCATATGTTTTAATTTTTTGACGCTCATCGCTCAGCTGCGTGACGCTTAGCCGCTCATTGCGTGGCCTCGGCCTTAAGTATGATTCACATACGAACTCATTATAAGCAAGGCTGCCAGATTTGTCCCCGGATTAGCAAAGCGAAAAACATGGTTGTGATAAACATATGGGAACATATTATGATAAGATTTATAATTGTAGTCACCATAATACGATTATTATTGAATCAAATTATGACCAAATATAGTCGGTGAAAAAATCATTTTTATTAAATAATAAGATAAACCAAAACTAAAGAAAAATTTCGGTAATAATACAACATTTAAAAAACGTAAAGAAAATGTTTTTTTGTCAACTTTTTAAATTTGACTTAAGACTTTTTGTCAAAATGCCATAGATACATCTAACCTTTAAATACACTGATTTTTCCGATTAAAAATTTTTTTAATCAACAATATTTTTTCCTCTGTGCAACCGATCAAAACTAAAAAAAATATAAAGAATTATATTTAATTTTTATATTCAAAGATAATAATTATGAAAATGTCCATGAGCATTTTTGGTACATTGCTCTAGAAAATAATATCTGATAAGAATTACAGATGCTTTATATTTATCCGCAAACTAAGCCTCGCCTTCATACATCAGATTCTTTTAACTTTATACATTGGTTACTTTTATATTTCTAAATTAATTCTTGTTATACCCACACCACAACAGTGGAGAGGGTATTATGTATTTGTACTGATGTGTGTAAAGCCTTAAAATATTTGTCCAAGATCCACCTTAAAGTATACCGATCGACTCAGAATCACTTTCTGAGTCTAACTAACGATGTCCGTCCGGATGGCTGGCAGGCTGGCTGGCTGTCCATGTAACCTTGTGCGCAAAGTACAGGTCGCAATATTGGAGACAATTCGATAAAAAGATATAGGTTCTAATTAGCACAAGGACAAAGCCTTTTGAAAATGGGCCTAATCGTAGGACCACGAGGGAAGATAGGGGCAAATTTCTTCCTCTCAGAAACTATCAAACCGATTTTAATAAAATTTAAAACATTGATAGATCCATATTTGTACGGACACATAAGAATTTTTAAGAAAATAGGACCACGAGGGAAGATAGGGGCAATTTCTACCTCACAAACTGATTTTAATGAAATTTAAAACATAGATAGATCCCTATCTATATGGACACATTAGCTATACAGTTTTTCAAAAATAGGACCACAAGGGGAGGTAGGGGGCAATTTCTGCCTCTCACAAACTTTCAAACCGATTTTAATGAAGTTTATAAACATAGATAAATCCATATTAATATGGACACATAAGCATGATGTGTTATTAAATACTGTAGTGTAGGGTATCATATAGTCGGGCTTGACCGACTACACTTTCTTACTTGTTTTTAAATGGAAAAAGTTGCTCTAAATGATTTCAAACAATAATCAAATTACTTTTTACTGTTTATGAGAAGAGAATTAAAAAAAATTTACCATTTTTGTTTCTAAAAGAAAGAAATGTGCACTTTTTATGATCAGTTAAGTTTTAAAAACTATTGTTTTCACCTGAATATAGCACCCTTTTTAATATATTATCAAAATATTCTAGATATATTAAAAAAAAAAAAATTTATTTGCTATTTGTGTTTTCTTTTAAATAAAGAAAACTTTTCGTACACAAACACACATTAAAATAAGTATTTACAAAATTAACATTAAACCTAATAACTCACTCTAGTATATTTTCAGTCTTACCAACTTTCTTGAAGTGTTTATTAACAAGATTAACATTTACTGTGGATAATGTATGCTCTTATCTATATAGTACCTTCTAATTTAATGCTCACTTTCAACATAGACAAGCACACACACACAAGCTCATTCTTTTTTAAAACAAATCCTTCTTCCCGCTTGTAAATTCTGTGTAACAAATGAATTAGAGCTAAAAAAAGTACATCATCCCTCATATTAACATTTTACAGTTTATATTAGATAAGTATCTAAGCTCCTCTCTCAATGGATTCAATGAAATCCTACGCTAATAAAAATAAGACGCAAACAGTTTGAAGTAACAATTCCTTTACACACACACAAACATTCTCTTATGATGAAATACTCATGTGAATATAGATGCGAACTTGAAGCAGGACAAAAATGCTTTTTAAATGCAAAAAAAAAAAAATTCGATAAAAAGGTTAAAAACAAGAAGCAATGAATTTGGTATCTAAGCACGGTAAAATGTGTTCTTGTTTGTTAAAAGCTTAAAAGCTTAGCTAATAAATTTTAAATTATGCAAAATTTTTAAACAAACTCGAAAAAGAAACATCTTTTACAACAAACATCCCAGCAAAACTTTTAAATATCTTGTAAGTAGAAACATTTACGTAAAGATAAAAAGAAAAAACAAGTGGCTTACCTGTGATTTAAACCCAGGCCAATATAAATAACGACCATACTTGTAAGTCTTGAGTCTTAAGCTTCGTACAGACGGTCGTCAGATTTTACAATGTTGTCATTAAAATTGCCTAAAAAGGTCTTACAACTGTGTTAATATTGTGAGCTCAGTTTCATTTAGTATATGTGTAAAATTAATGCATCTGACAATTGCACCATTGTCAGAAAAATTACAACATTCTGACCACCGTCTGTACGAAGCCTTGGTTCAAAGCAAATTTGACCATTCAAGTCTAGAGTTGTTCGGAGAGAGGGGAAAACGGCAAAGAAAGGGATAAAAACTTGACGTACTCATAAAATGTTCTTTCTTCTTTTTGTTTTTGTTTTAAGATATGCTAAATAAGTGCTAGTTTAAGGTTTAAGAACAAGAAAATTAATGACAAAAGCTGATTGTATATGAAGTTCACTCAGGTTTAAAAGCCAATTAAAGAAAACCTGTTCAACTTAACCTGATATGTCTAAGCCAGCACGTACTAGCTACTCCACGTCCATTTTATTTTTTTTGACAGTTAACAAATAATTTCTAAATACAAATAACAATTTTAATATTTGTAAAAAATGTCACTGCCCCAGTTGAAATTTAATTTATTTTTCCATTTATTGTCAAATTTTATTTTATTTAAAAAAAAAAAAATTTCCTGAAGAAGATTTCCAACGGAAATCGAAATATTGAAAATAAAAATATTTTAATTAATTTTATAAATAAGTGACCTTAAGCTTGAAGAATTTATTAAAGTATTTAATAAAAAAAAAAAAAAAAGGTCGAAGAAATAGGACTATAATTTTTTAAAACTTTCCTTAATTAGGTAATGGTTTTTTTTGGATCTGCGCTCTAGCCAACTGTAATTTATGAATTATGAATTGGTGTAAAATAATAGTACGCATAGCGATTAGGTAAGAAAGTTGGTAAACTGTTTGAAATGTAAGTAAACTGTTTGTTGGGATACTTTATACTTGTATGAATAAATGTATGATTTATTAATATTGTTACATGTTTACGACAGTAAAGTAACAATTTGAATATCAACGTTTTTAAAGTGTACTTAATCAAGTATTGTACAAATAATTTTAGTAATTTTAAGTCTCAGGGTTTCAGGGAATTGACTTCTTATAATTGTTCTTAATAAAAAATAATTTTTATTGGTTTAAATAAGCAAAAGTTACATGTAAGTGTTAAATTGCTTAAGGCTTACAAATTGGAATTACAATTCGCTTTTTTAGTAAAAGATAAAAAGAAGGAAGGTATGTATGTCATTCGGCCGGATGACTTTATATTAAAAAAGTTCTGAAAAATCCTTTACTTTTATTATTGTTAAATTATAATCGTTGCAAATAAGACATTTTGAGTGTTTGCAACTCACATTCACTATGCAGTTTTGTTTGCTAAAATCTTTGGGTTTTCTTAAAATTGTTAGAAAAATATTTCCTGCTAATCTGGCCTGAGCCACCAGTGAAATGCGAAAAGAATCCCGGTTATTTTCGACAAGCAAAATCATATTAATTAAAAATTTTGCATTACCAAAAATTACTTTGATAATAAACTTGCAAGTGCACATCATAAAACACTAAACTGGCGAACTGCTTTATTTTGATTTTCTAGCGAAAACAATAAAGCAATATGTTTTTGTTTTTATTTTGTTCTTTCTTAACACACTAACACCTTCAACTAATGTTGGGAAAATTTCAACCGATTGTAGTGGGGAATGTTAGAAAAGATAAGCTCACTGCTTATAACAGTGAGATAAACTCACTGTTATTGTTTAAGCTTTGATATTGTTACAAGTAAGGCTTTTTAAGGGTTTGTATTTCTCATTCACTCTGCAGCTTAGTTTGCTAAAATCTTTGGGGTTTCTAAAATTGTTTGGGATAATTTTTCTTAATAATCTGGCCTAGGCAGCCAGTGAAATGCGCATTGTAACAAGCTTAGCCCCCTACAATAAATTTCGGTGTTTTTTATCAAGAATAAGAATTGGGAATTAAGCAAGACAAACAAAATCTTATTAATCGTTAAATAACATTATTTAAATTTATCATATAGGCTCTTCTTATTTTTAACTTTTACCTTTTTTTTAGTGCCCCGTTAGGCTAGCTGGTAGTGATCTAGGCTATCCGTGCGGGGGTTGCGGGTTTAATTCCTGCCAGAGACTGTGGTCTCCTGCAGACAAGCTTAGAGCTTCGCGGGATTAGCTAAGGGGAAATAGCTGAAAAGAAAGACCCCATTCTGAATGTGTGTTAAATTCTAAATAAAGTTAGCTTTGTGCGTCTATATTTAAAAATGCGGGGGGGGGGGGGGGGGGGGGTGCTTTAAAACCATGGTAGATAAGGCCATGATGGCATTATTGCTCAATTGAATGGAAGATAAAGCCATAATTTTTATTATTATTATTGTCCAATCATTGAGAGGTAAGGTTTAAAATTTTGCAAAATGAGAGATATAGCCATATTTTTTTTTCGCAAATGAGAGATAAAGCCATATTTTTTCAGAAAATTGTTATGAAGGAAAATCTTTAGTTATTATTGAGAAACATTTTTTTATTCTTGTGACACACGCAGGAAAACTTTATTCAGCGAAGCCACCTGCCGCGTCCTACTGGAGGAAATAACCTCTAAGCATGGCCGCAGGCCGTCACGCGGAAAAACTTTAGTATGCGAAGCCAGATTTCAATACTTAACGTTAGTGTCTCCGGAACTGAAATTAGAGATAAAGCCATTTTCTAATATTGCTAATGTGAGCTAAGGCCATGATGGCTTTATCTTCCATTCAAATGAAAAAACAAACAAAAAAGGCTTTATCTCCCAAAAGCCATCATGGCCTTATCTACCATGGTATTTAAGCAACCCCCAAATATGCTTACTTCTAAAATACACAACAGAAAATTAATAATTTGGTGGCAAATTATTGTTTGGGATTGAAATGCAGCCAAATCTGTATGATATAAAAAAGCTTTTTAGGCAAAATGTGTATTAAGTAGTGATGGGAACTAGTCGGAGACACTATCGCTAGTTAAGAACATATCGAATGCCATTTAATCGATAGGTAGCGATCGTATAAAACAAAGATTTTTCGTGGCAACACAAACCTTTTTGTTCAATTTAAGAATAACCAATATTTTTGTTTTCGTACTTTAAAATGAGCTTGCAGGTATGTAAATGTTGAGCTAAAAGAAAAACAAGCGTAAATTGGAAGTGGAGGACTACTATCTCTGGAACATGAAAACTAAGGATTGAACATCTACAGCAGATTATGAGTTTATGAGTAGAAACTATAACTGTAGGGGCATAATTGATCTTAACTCCCATTGAGGAGTTCCGTTACAAAAATACAAATAACTTTAACAACACACAATTCGGTGCAAAAGATGAATTAATTATACCTGTATTAACTTTAATTGTAATATAACAAAGATTCGAAGACACATTCTAACTTGTGCTGGGAAACTATCGATAGACTATCAATAGTCTCACTTGGAACGATCATGTGAACTCTTTAGTTGGTCAGTCCTATATTAAGTTGCGGGCTTGACACAATTCTTTACCCCATTGAGGATAAGAATTTTACTTGCCAAGACATATCTGATTCCTAGTTTAATTTATGGATGTGAACTGTTTGCAAACTGTGATTCAATTAGCCAAAGAAAATTAAATGCTTTATTCAACAATATTTTGAGATATGTGTACGGTCTAAGACGTTTCGATCGTGTTTCATCCGTTTCAAACAGTCTGTATGGAGTCTCTTGCGAAAATTTTTTGAAAATCCAAACCCTTATTTTTTTACACAGAATGATAAACACTAAAACCGCCAAATATTTATTTGAGAGGATACGTTTTTTTCAATCTCGAAGGAACCATAATATTATAATTCCATGGCATCAAACCTTAGTCTCCGAATGGCAGTTTTTTATTCATGCCGCTCGTCTTTGGAACCTTCTTCCACTTAATCAACAACTAAATCGTATTGCTAACAGTTTCAAAATGTTTTTATATAACTTTTTTTCATAATTGTTTTTTGATTGAAAATGTTTTATATGACTTTTATTCTTTTTAATAATTGTATTTTTTGTTGGTTTTAATACTATGAACTATGAACCATTTTGTAATAATTAAATGTAATTAAATATTCTTGTAACTTTTTGCGTTCCTGTACTGTAATTATAAGACACTGTCTTGTTGTACAGGAAATGAAATAAAATTAATAAATAAATAAATAAATAAAAAATATTATCGATAGTCTGAAAATATCGAAAATATCGATAGGAAAAATATAAATATCAATATTTTTAGTATTTAAAATACAGATATGAAGACATCTAACAGCAGCTATACACACACAGTTTACTTGATATTATTAATTCGCGCTGAATTACAGCAATGAATACAAACAACAAGAACGGCAAGTGTTATGGATTGCTTAGCAGTGCTTTTTACTGCTAATTAAAGGCCTTTAAGTCGAAATTTGAACATGTTTATATAGGGACTGAGATGTCAAATATTTATGTAATGTTGTAAAAATGTAAATCCAAATGCAATTGTAGGCATAAGACAAAACAATGAACGACCGTTAGAGGCTAAGTCCGCTAGATTGATTACCTTTTTGGGTTTAGAATTAAGAAAATTTTTTAAAGTTGCAATTGAATATCTTATAGTCCCTGTTACTTCGGTTCCTTCAGAAAGGTACTTATCAATTTTTAAAAAACTGCCATCTAAAATAACATCAATAAATTGATGAAAACAACGGACTGTAGCCTTATAAAAAAATAATTAAAGTTTTCCTGCACAAGTATAAACATTCAGTCGATAGTTATATCGATATATCGATAGTGAAATCTAAACTATCGATAAATATCGACAGTGGAAAATATCGATAGTATCCCAGCACTAGTTCTATTTTGATTATTCAGATAAAATATTTAAATTTTAAAATAGTTTTGCTTTAAGTCTTTTAAACTTTAAGTTAAAAAATATTATTAAACAGGTATTTATTTACCTGCATGCTGTGAAAATACCTTTAAATAGTTTTTACCTCTTTTTTATTTTTAAAACTATAGATCATAGATCTTTTTTTTCACTATTTATTTATTTTTTTTTTTTTTTTTTGTTATAAATTGCCACAATTATGTACGATTTTTTTTCACAATTATTTTATATTTAATTAATATGCTTTTTAAATTATATTGTTGCAATAATTAACATATTTAAACTAAAAACAAAAGTTAAAAAAACCGTTGTCACTCACACATGAAATGAACCATTTTATTTAAGGTTTATTATTAGTATTATTAACAACAATTCCGTTTCGGAAAAATTAATAATCAGAATGTATAAAAATAAAAATACACTATAAAAAGAGCAAAGCAGCCAGCCTACGTTCTATAAAATGTGGTTACCAATTGTAGCTAAAAAAATATATTCCAAATAAATATTAAAAAAACAGAAAACAAAAAAGATGATACAAATTCAACATTGATAAAAACAAAAATTGGTTTTATGGCGAACAAATACATGCATAAATTGAAATAAAAGAGACAAAAAATTAACGAATATAATAAAAATTACATTAAAAAAGAAAATATAAAAAAAATGTTTATGCGAAACTTGACTTGCAAATGTTGTGTCTCTGTGTGTTGAGTTACACTGTATAAAAATGTAAAAGGAACACTTAAAAATTCTAATTTGAAAAGAGTTAATGAATTTTTTTTCCATGTTTTATTGCTTTGATAAAATATGTTATTAATATAAGAAACATTATATTAAAACCAGTTCAATCACCCTTTTGCAAATTTCTCTCAGTGTATATTTTTGCCGAACATACATATGCATTATATATTTATATGCGTGAGTGTTTATTTTTATGTCGAGATACCACAGTTGCACAACCAACACAACCATAAGAATATTTTTGTTTTTGACAATGATATGTGAATTAAAAGTTTATAGGCTTAAGTTTCAGGGCATGTATGAATGTATAGTAGACATGATGATGCACTCATGAAATTCAATTTTTATTTAAGCTCTTCGAATGTCTCTTTTTTTATTAATAGCATTTATTTTGTGTCAGTTTAGTAGTTATTTTTTGTGATTTTGTTTTGTTGCACTGACAGAGGTAAGCAAGAATTTGATGCATGTATTTAAAATGTATTTCTGTTAAGGGCGGGAATGGTATTTGAAGAGAGTTTACGATAATGTAAGAAACCATGAAAAAAATATTGCAACAAAAAGAAATAAGAAAGCAGTTATGATATGTTTAAATAAAAATAGCCCAATAAATCAAAATACAACAGGGAAGCGAGGAAGGATGTCAGATTTAAAGATAATAATTGTTAGTTGTAATTTGTACTTTAATGTAATTAACTCTTGATAAAGACTTTAGGCCCTTCTATAATCTGCTTAAGTTGGCTAAAGCAACTGTGCAAACACATGTAAATCATATGTGTTAAACCATATTGTACTTAAGAAAACTTTTTGTTAAGTGACATGAATCTGTCATTTGCTTAAGCAAAGTGCGAAACTGATTGCACTTTCCGAGCGGAGTCAAATGTTTTTTGATTTTGTTTTTGTGTTTTAAGATGCGTTTGAGATATTTTTCGCTAATTTTTAATTTTAAAAGAGATTTCAAATTTTAAAAGAGATTATAGTTGGGCCTTTAAACATGTAAGAAAAATTGGAACATTGGTAAAATTTGCTCTTTAAAAGTTCGATGATACATCATTAACTAGTAAAGTGTTTACAAAGTATTCAGACGGACACAATAGTTCTACCGGCATCCCCTTTTGTTAATGCACCTAACACTACGCTCGCCTTTGCTTTGGAGTTGGGACTATATCACATCCACACATGATTCAACAGCACCGAGTGAGATGCCCTCCTTAGGTGGAAAATCACCCATCAAATCTGAATTAGTGAGTTTTCTATTTCACGATTATGTGTGTAAACTATAGCCAACACGTTATTCCCGAAAAGTCTTAGGACCAAATTCCCAGGGCTACTAGTTCACGTGACTGCAGTGGAGAAGAGTGTGACTATTCAGCCGGGATCACAGAAGGGATCTGCCGAGGACGTAGTGCGAAGAAGTGAAATATCTCCAAGATGTATTTGTAAGTGCAATAGTAGATACGATTTTTAAACAATGAATTTGGCTGGCAATAGCAATTTCTAAATGAATCAAATTAATCGCTTATAAATCTTGTAACTTAGAAGCACCAACTAGAGAGAATTGGCGTATTTGGAGCAAGAAAATCCTTAAGGCTTTAACAACCTGGTTGGTGCTGCTTACTCGCTGTTAAGCTCTACTAATTTTGCAACACACTGTTTATATCAATGACTAAATATGGCCTTATTGGTTTTGCTTACCTATGGGAAAGAGAACTGATACAAAACTTTTAACGTGATAGTTCTAAAGTGGTAGGGACCGACTCCAGTTCTAACACTTTATATAAAGGGGACTTATCACGTTAACATGGTGATGTTCTTTTAGGGGGTCAATTGGCCCCTATTAGATACTTTTTGACAAGTCACTGAAATAACTTAATTTGACGCACTCAATTTCAGTAAATACAATGCCTGTCGCAGAAAATATGGAATTTCATTTTCGATGAATTTAAAACGAATTAAGGTAAGTCATGTTAATTCTATTTGGCCACTGGTTTTATTTCCGAACAGATTCATTTCGATGGTTTTCTTCCGCAACCTCGTAACTAAAAACTACTTTTCAGGAGACACAAAATACTTTTTTTTTTACCAAATATTTGAAACTTTTAGCTGTATATTCTTTTATAATCCAAGAATAAGGAAAAATTCCGATATTCCCAAAAAAAAAAAAAATGCGAAATTGTAAGGCGGTATTTACTAATTACTTTTCCGGTTAAGATAAAAAATCGGAAAAAATCGAGTTACGTGATTGCGGAAGAAAACCGTCGATTTGCCTTCGCTATGTGACACATCACAAAGAGCTGAAAATATGTCAATATACTACCTCCAAGGCCAACACCATGTTAATATGATGGATAGCTTTCATGTAGATGTCCATGTTTAACATGCATGCCTGTAACTCTGACGTAAATTCATGGTGGGTCTTAGCGACTGAGTTATTTACAATCCTTCATTTAAAGTAATATAACCAGATAGAATCAAGCACTATTCCCACAAAATCCAGTAACATAACCGCAGGGTTGTAACAGAAATAAAATCTACACGCCGAGATAAAACACATTTTTCCATTACACTGTGTCACAAATTTTTAACAAAGTCGTGACCAAATGAATCCGACACCAATTCTTTAACTAAAATTGTCCGCTAAATCCGAATATGAATGGTCACAATGGTCAAAAGTAGAACAGTTTTCGAGATATTCAAAAATACAACTCATATTCGGATTCAGCGGGCAATTTAACATAAAGATTTGGTCAAACAACTGTCACAAAGTGTTATTAACGAAAAATCAGTAAACAACCATAACATGGTTAAACTAGCCCACCATTCAGAAAACACAACTATATTATTGTTGCCTCCAAACATGTTATGATTAATAGTAACTAAATTCAAATCCTTTGGACTCTTTTACAAAAAAAAAGTTAAATAAACGTTTGCAACTTTTTTTTTTAAATTATTTAAAAAACCTTGTTTTTTTTTCTCTATTCGTTAAAAAATAAGTAATCCACTATAAATAATTGCTTACTAATTAAGCCAACCTAAAGTCAACATTATTAACAAACATATTTATCAATTTATTAATGCCCTCATTCCCACGATAATCATAAACAACCTTAAAAAATGTGTGTTATTCAATATTTTATGATACTGCAATAACTTGACCTAACAAACAATCCACTAACAAAAATGAATAAGTTTTAAGCAAATTATAAAAGGAAATGACATGATATATATTCTTAAGACTATACAAAACAATACTAAACTAATAATAAAACAAAAACCACCTAACAAAAAGATTGATTCAAGCAAAAACAAAAAAAAAAAAAAAAAAAAATCGCAGCACACATGTGGAAAACAACGGATGTAAAGTCAGTAGGTTACGAGTTTAATAACAAGCACAAATAGAAAAAAATTAAATGTTGAACTCAATACGATAAAAAACAAACTAATACCTTAGAAATATAATATTTAAAATAAGAAATGAAAAACGAAAACCACCAAACTAAATGGACTTTAACAAGGACATTAGAAAAGGAAAATCGCTGGAAAGCAAAAATTAAAGGACGACCGGACATTCGCGTTTAAAGTATAAAAGAGTATTATGTATATCTGTAACTACATATATGTGTGTTTGTTTGCAGCCACAAATTCATGCTTTAAACACTACTACCAACAATGATAAAGTAGTAAACCAACAAACAACTTGAAGGCTTCAATCGTTTAAATATTGTTATAAATATTTTATATACTCGTAGATTGCCATACAATGAACTGGTAGTTTAACGTACTATTTGCACTTTCACAAGAACATACATTCGTACACCTATAGTCATGTATGTGTTTGTGTACATGTTTGTGTACTTTTTTGCATTTTAAGTTTTGCATTTTTTTCGTTAATATAACTACTCTACTGCCACATGACAAATCTAGGACAAGGTATGCATATTAGACTAAGTCATTGTTACAAAGTTACATCCTGTAAAAATGTGTAAGCTCTGGAAAAATGCAATTTCTCTAATCGTTAACTCAGACTTAAGAAATGTATCAAACTAAACTTTTTTGAACTGATAATACAATAATTAAAGTATTTTTTTTGTTTGGTATCTGCGTGATTCATAAATGAACTATTAAATATACTGTTTAAATCAAACAAAATTTTGGGAAAATGTAAGACAATAAATTACACTGGCCTGCGAAATTTGGAAAAAATGAAATGTTAAGACTAGATTATCTTTTTCTAAAGGTTTGAGTTGCGCTGAATCTGAAAATGTACTCAGAATTACGGCATGTTTTCGAGATATCTAAGCTTAATTTAAAAAAACGCTTAAAAAACCCTGCTATTCGCCATATTCGAGACGTTATTAATGCGCAAATTTATCTTTCTTGATAAAGACTGATATGTAGGCTAAAAGTCGTTAAAAATAGTCCAATTACTTTTAAAAGCACCAGTTAAAGAGCAAAAAAGTTCCAAAAGCCCTCTTACGAAATCTCATTCAATCAGGAACTTGCATGTTTAATATTATGTTCATAGGCCCAATATAAGCGAAAATAAAAACAGTACCAGTTAAAGATCGAAAAGTACCAAAAATATCCTCAAGAGCTGCATGTTTAATTTTATGTTTTTAGGTCCAATACTAACGAAAATTCAAAAAGTACCAGTTAGAGAGCAAAACCAATGACTCAGGTCATTGCATGTTAAATTTTATGTTTCTTGGTCCAATATTAACGATAATTAAAAAAAAATACCAGTTTAATTAATAATATTATATTTTCTGTATTTCCCCCTTTTGGAACGTTTTCCCCCATTGATGTATCAAAAATTTTAATATTGTAGTGGGAGCCATAATTCGGTACGTATGTATATGGCATTGAATGGAGAAGATTGTTTTGTACAAAAGTACCAAAAATATTTAAGATTTTCAACCCTTAAACGTTCGAGTTACGAAAAAGTACCAAATTCGTGTTTGTATTTTTTAG
This sequence comes from Pollenia angustigena, assembly GCA_930367215.1. Classification (NCBI taxonomy): domain Eukaryota; kingdom Metazoa; phylum Arthropoda; class Insecta; order Diptera; family Polleniidae; genus Pollenia; species Pollenia angustigena. The sequence goes on along the minus strand of OV884059.1, from coordinate 174,247,301 downwards.
ATAAGTTTCGAATGTGGTACATATAATCTTTATTTTTATGCTTAACCAATAAAATTTTTTATCATTTTGAAAAGCACTGATGGTACATTTAAAAAATTAAGCACACAATTATGCGCTATGCAATAAGACATACAGAGATGCAGTAAAGTAAGTAAGTGTATTTATCAAATATGAAAAATTGGGAACTTAGCACGTCATACAGAAATCTTATTAGTAATAAATTTTGTATTCCCAAAAATAACTTTGATAAAATACTTGCATGTGCCCGTGCAGAAAAACTGAACTGGCAAATTGTTTTTTTGTTGCTTTCTTACGAAGACAATAAAATGAAGCAATTTGTTTTTTCTTTTTACCCACTTACAACAACAATTCCCCAACCAATTGTAGGGGAATGTAAGAAAAGATAAACTCACTGTTTATTGTTGGTGTTTTGTTTGAGCTTTGATATTGTTACAAGTAAGACTTCGAGTGTTTATAACTCTTATTCGCTTTAGGGTTTTATTTGTTTAATATTTTTGGCTTTTCTAAAATCTTTGGAAAAGGTTTCCTAATGAGCTGGCCTAAGCAACCAGTGAAATGCGCATAGAAGCTAGCTTTCCCTCAACAATAAATCTCAGTGTATTTATCAAATATGAACAATTGGGAACTTAGCACGTCATACAGATATCTTATTAATAATAAATTTTCTATTCCCAAAACTAACTTTGATGAACTCTAAACAAGTTTTATAAAAAAATTACATTTCAAGTGCCACGGCATTCCCTTACTACGAAGCAGGTTTGTAAGGGAGAATACAAAAAAAAATAACTGTAACAAAACAGGTAGCATGTAAATAGCTGATATCTGATAGTGGGAACACCCCATATAAAATGCATGCCTTCCGTAAGCGAGATGGTAAGGGAAACTCTTACATTTCTCTCTTACAAACCTGCTTCGATTGAATCTCAATTTTTTATTGGGTATTGGTTTAAAAGGTAGATGGTGTAATAAAAAATTACCAAAATTCAGGCTTTACTGGTCTACACCCTAAAGGGTCCAAATTTCAAAAAACTACCAGACATCTTTCCCCCTTTTTTTTTTTACCACAACAAGTAATTCAATTTTTTGTATTTCTTTAATTTTAGAGATAAAAGGTTACCGAGTTTCAACGTTTTTACTCTTTTTATCCCCTAAACATACGAATTTCCAAAAATCCCTCCTGTCCAAATTTCAAGTTTTTAGCTTCAGGCGTTTAGGCTGTGCTATGATGAATCTGTAAATCAGTCAGTCAGTAAAGTTACAATTTTATTCATATAGAAGAATATAGTTAGATGTTTAACCTTTGTAATATCTTTTTCTCCCTTTAAGAAATTTTAAACTGAAGTTTAAAGAATCAGGGTTTTCGCTATATTTATTGTATTTTCGCAAGTTCTTTTTAATTTTTTATATATTTGTGTCAATAACAATTTAAATTAATTTTCATGTTGTAAAATTCCTTTCTTCATAAAAATAATTTAATGAAAATTAAATTTGATGACTTAAGCCTGATTAAAAATATTGAAAATTTGGATTAAAAACCATAAATAGTTCAACAAAATTACCATACTAATTATTGTTAAAGCTTAGGCACGAGCTCTATATGAACATTTGTCCTTCAAGTTGTGCTGGAAAAGGTCAACAAGAAAAAGAAAGACAAACATGGAAAAAAACAAAAATGTACTTTGGACTTCAAGAAGAATTCTTAACAAAAAGTACGAAAATAATAGAGATAAAGGAAAAACATGTAAAATCCATTGATAGAAAAATGAATAATCAATCAAAAAAGCAAATTTCGATCTACCAAAGTTTAAAATACAATTTGGTTTAAGGATTGATGTTTGACTATTGACGTCAGCAGTCGTCGATGGCTGCGAGTGTAAGACGGCAAATCCCTCTGAGGAGATCGAGTGGTAGCGATCGAAACATGTCAGGGTAACCAGCCGCCTGGGTTCGAATCTCAGGTCAGTCAAGAATGAATGATTATCAATAACAATTGTAATTAATTTTGATGTTGTAAAATTTCTTTCTTCATAAAAATAATTTAATGAAAATTAAATTTGATAAACTTAAGCCTGATTAAAAATATTGAAATTTTGGATTAAAAACCATAAATAGTTCAACAAAATTACCACAATACTTATTATTTGTATTGTTTTTGTAAATTTTTTAAAAGTTTTTCTATACTAAATATCCTTCTATTCTATTTCTTTTTTTCTTCATTATTTAAGTCTGCTCTGTATAATCTGTTAATGAAGTTCTTTACGAAAGAACAATTTTCGGGTATGAAATCCTTAAGGCATTATTAATTTAAATTCAGCAGTATAAATTTTATCTTCTCTTTTTAATTTTCGAAATTTAGCAGCCATGGAAACTATTTATTCTTATACCCAATAAACAAGCATGTGAATTAGTGCAGCTGGTGTACCTTCACTTCAACTTAAATACTGTCAATGTTTTCGTTATTCTGTAATAGTTTTATCTTTCTTTTTCATTTTACTCTCGTTTATTTTTTTTATTCAAGTTTAGTTTTCTATTTAATAATTATAGTTTACTAAACCATTGTGAATTTAACAACCGGAAATTTTACAACAATAATTTCTTCTTTGTATTAGTGCAAAAAAAAAAAAAATCCGCACAACTAAAATCCAAGACAAAAGAAACCAAAAGGAGAGGAAAAGTAAAATAAATAAATTCTTTAACCCACATAATTTTAATAAAGAAAACAACAAAAATAACAATAATAAGACTTGTGGTAATTTATAGTAATCATAACATATTCCAATTGCATTCGAAACATATACAGACAACTCATTTCGAGAAAGGAAATCAAAAATACCTAGAAATACATACACACGCACACACTCACAAAGAAGTAGTTTTTTTTTATAAGTATAACGGAATTTAATATAGGTCTTGGTCAGTGTTTTAGTTTAAATAGTTTGGTTTCCTTTATTTCAACAAAAATAAGAATACTAGAACATAAAAATAACTAAAAAAAAAAAAGAAAAAAATTATAGATATTGCAATTTTTTTTTTGTTTATTATTGTTAAACTTCTATTTGTTGTTTAAACAATATTGACAATGACAGCATTTCCGTGATTCTTGTTCGTTTTTATTAAAATAAATTTTTGTTTTTTATTTACTTTTACTTTATTCTTTGTTGTTTGGTTTCTTTTTTATTTGCGATTTCTATTTGGTTTATCGTTGCTGCTTATCACTCTATTTAAGTCAAGTCTACTTGTGGCTGATTGTTTGTAATTTAAATAAAAAATAATAATGGGTTGTTATAATAATTATAATTTTTGATAGAATAAACTCTGAGTCTTATTGTCTATTATTATTCTTTTTTATTTGTTTCTGATTTACCAAAAGGATTAAAATGTTTTTTAATGTTTTACTTGGATTCAAAAGGATAATTATTATTTTACCTTTGTGAATTTATTAATCGATTAAACATAATAATATATTTTTTTCAGAAAATATGCAAACTATGCATTTATGTATAACACTATGCAACTAATCGAGACTTAAATACCCGGTTTGGGGTTTGCAAGTTAAGCTGCCGTTAGGATTTTATGGCCTTATGAGCATTTTTTCTAAAACTTTTTTTTTTCGAAGAAAATTAATTTTTCTAGGAAACCAATTGACACAATTGCAGCTGTAGATTAGGCGAAAAAATACAGTGCTACAAACTTACTCAAATAAACGGCATCTAATGCCTAAAAATTGCTAAAATGTCAAAATATTTTCATTTTGTACACCTTTTTTTTTTAGCTATTTTTGGCCAACTGGTTTGGCAGCAGTGGGATAAATCAGTAAAGCAATTCTGAGAAAAGTGAAGGCGTTTGTATTTTATGCGTTGCATTGCGCAATCAAAGTTGAATAGTTAAAAATAATGGGAATGTCGATTTCTGATGTTGCAAATAATTTATATTAGGACAACCGTAAAGTTTTAGTTGCTGCGTAGCTTTTAAAAGTAAGAAGGTGCCCAAAGCTAAAAATTACTAAATTTTTTGGACAATTTATTAAATATTTCTTATTATGGTTAATCAAATGGATAAAACTATAACAGGACAATGCTTAAGATTACTAGTCTTACAAATTTAAAATAGATTTCAATTAAAACAAGTTAGAAAGTATAGTCGTTCAAGCCCGACCATATGATACCCTACACCACAGTACTTAAAACCACATCATGCTTATGTGCCTATATAAATATGAATTTGTCTATGTTTATAAACCTCATTAAAATCGATTTGAAAGCTTGTGAGAGGCAGAAATTGCCCCCTACCTCCACTTATGGTCCTATTTTTGAAAAAGTGTATAGCTTATGTGTCTATATAGATATGGATTTATCTATGTTTTAAAGTTCATTAAAATCGGTTTGAGAGGCAGAAATCTCCCCTCGTGCTCCTATTTTTTTAAAAAAATACATACCTTTTGTGTCCATATAGATATGGTTCCATCTATGTTTTAAGTTTCATTAAAATCGGTTTGATAGTTTCTGAGAGCAAGAAATTTCCCCCTATCTTCCCTCGTTGTGCTACGACTCGGCCCATTTTTAATAGGCTTGGTCCTTGTGCCAATAAGAACCTATGTCCCAAATTTTATCAAATGATCTCTAAATTGCGACCTGTACTTTTCGCACTAGGTTACATGGACAGCCATACAGCCAGCCTGCCAGCCGGACGGACATCGTTAGTTTGACTTAGTATACTTTAAGGTGGGTCTAGGACCAATATTTTAAGGCGTTACACACATCAGCACAAATGCAGCACACTATTGTGGTGTGGGTATACAAATTGTGAGTGTAATAAAAAAAAATATTTTAATTTGCACCAGTAAACAAATTTATAGTATCAAATAAATATTTTTTGATATTAACAACATTTTCTGTTTAATGTTGTTGACATAAGTAAATGTTTAATTTACTTGATTAAATTTTTAATTAAAACTGATTTTAGTTCCAATTAATAGTTTAATTAAAAACAAATTGGCAAGAATTTTTTCTGGGCATCTACATATTAAAAACTTTTTATAGTGAGGATTTTGCTGTTGACAAATGAACTTGTGTTTAGTCTATTAAGTCTCTACATGGTAAGTCACATTATTTTTAAGAAGAGGAAAATATGCCCTTAAGCAAGAATATCAGTTTTAAGTGCAGACGGTGATTTAGGCGGATAAGAATTGCCTGTTTATTGTCGCCCAGCACCGCGGCTCCTTCAACAAACAAATTAAATTCTCGGAACTATTAAAATAGTTTTTTTGTTAATTAACCTATTTTAATTTGCTTGCGTTAATGGTTTTTTTCGTTTGTTTTCTGTTGCCGATCTGTCAAAATGGCAACTGACATAGGTTGCGTTATCTAATATAAATTTATTATTTGAGTTACATTTCCATTTGAGAACGCAACTAAAGTTCGGCTGGCATACATAATTGACACATTAATAACACTGTGCTCGAAATTGACACTTTTTTTAGACAAGCCGGGCACATGACGTTTTAGCATAATTCGGGTATGCTGAATCAAATGTGAATAAAATCAAAAGTTGCCAACAGATTTTAATCGTAAATGGCTTGTTTTCTTAGAAGCTTCGTTTTTTATATGTCTGTAAAAAAGCCTACCTGACTTTTCCAATTTTTTATGAATTTTAAAAAAACAAAAATTTCGATATTTTGATAAAAAAATTATTTTTTTCATAAAAAAAAAAAAAAAAAAATTATATATCTAAAACGACTGCTCATATTAAACAATAGTTTTGCTAAGTTTTAAAGGAAATTTTATTGCGGAGCTTCGGTTTTTTTGTTTTTTTAATAAACAAAACTGTTTTTGAGTTACGCGAATATATGCAGTGCAACCTCCTCCATTTTCAAAATAACGCTGGGTAACGGTGGGCACCATTGGATTCAGCGTACCCGAATTATGCTAAATCGTCATGTAGCTGGCTTGTCTTATTTTGCAACTAGCATAGTGTAATTATAATTATAACACTGTGCTTGAATTTTTTTAATAAGCTGGGTACCCTACCGGTAAAGCTAGTTTGAGAACGCTGAATTCAATGGTGTTTACACAAATTGTATACACGAAACAAATTTTCAAACGGTCATCGCCATGGAATTTATTGTACACGAATAAGTTTTCTAAGTTGCGAGCCCTGCTTCTTAAAATTTGCGACTAACACAGTGTAATTATTAAAAATTTATGAGAACTATGAAATTTCATTTTGGAATTTTTTGAGATCAGCTAATTTTTTTTATTTATTTATTTCTTTTATATGTGTTTAATACATGAAAAATGGGATATTGAGCATTTTGCTGCTAGTAAATTTTTTTAAAACAGATCCCGTGTTATGATTACGTAACAATTTGTACCTTAATTGTTACAGTTATCCAGATAAACGGAATCGTTTTATTTAACCCATGTTTCGCTGCGCCAAGTTCTAAGTTGGAGTGACTCAGTACCAAGAACAGCCTTACCACATACTCCCCTAAGATTTATTTGTCAGTTATAAACAGTGAGCGCTGGTAGTTATAATGACCTGTCGGTGAAAAGTGAGTTAAGCTACCATGCCCACTCAATTTATAAAGCTTTACTGTACCGTTCTCCGGACTTAAAGAAGTCTACATTGCTTTTGAATGGGAGATGCCATTCTCTCCTTTCTAAAACAGTCCACTTTCTGAGAGATGCTTTTTTTGGGCATATTCATTATTATATACATATGTAGATTCAGGAGCATTCTTTAAGTTAGACAAAGTCAGATATAAAATTCTACAAAAATAAATAGAAATTAAAAAACAATCTTTAGTTAAAATGCCAATTTTTATGTAGAAAAACTGAACCTTATTAACGAGACAACACATAATTTCTCTAAGAAATAATTTTTAAAAGAGATAAAAACAAAACGTTAAACGTTATATGTACGTCAAACTAAAAGTCACAAATAAAAAGAATTTGGCTAACGACACAAAATAATTTATTTTCATATTTTGTTTCTCATTATTATCAACTGAAAACTAGGTTTTAAAGTCACACAAAGAACAATAGTTTTTCACTACTTTAACCCCCCACCCGCTCTTTTTTTAGCTTTCTTTCTTATTCTAGACGAACTTAATACTTAAACTCGAAATGTAAGTGTACGGCACAAGTACAGGAAAACACAAAAAAGATAATGATTTCCTAAATATTTAACATAAAAACTAGATGCAAAAAGCCACAGGAAAAAGGCGTTGTGGGGTAAAAGAGGGAGGAATAGAGCGGAGGATATTATTAAGGGTACATGCATATATTTCATTTTAGTATTTATTTATGTTGTATATGAGCATTGTACTCATAAAGGTACAAATCGAAACACAGAGAAAACAGGTGAAATATAAATATAAAATAAATGACAATACACACACAGCATGTGCACTTGGTAACCTATTTCCTTGTTTTGTTGTTTTTTTTTTTTTAAAGTGTACCATGTTGTTGTTATAGCTGTTAGTTGTTATTTTTATTGTGCAAATAACAAGGAAAACAAACAACACAAATATGACAATTGCCATGTTTTTATGAATGTACGTTCAGAAGTATTTGTGGATGAGTGTGCATAGGTAATCATTTTAATGTTCATACAAACAAACATACAGTAATACATACATACATGCAAAAATATAAGCCATAACGACAATGCCAGAAAAATTTCACTTTAATATTGAGGTTAAAATTAAACAATGAATAGAAAAGAAATTAAATAAAACACTTTGCTAAAACAAAGGAAATTATAAAAACAACGGCTGTTTGTTTATAAGGCCAAAAACATTTGTGTACAAATTTATTGAAAATACAAAACTAAATAGGAAATTTTGGGGAAATTGTACACATCGTTTCAAAATTTATGGTTTGTATGTATAATTTCTAACACAAATGTTGCTTGCATTGACAACATTTTTAAAGCTTTTATTTTATTCCAAAAAAAAAAAAAAGAAATAACATATTTCAATGTATATTTAAATCAAGAATTTTAAGAAAAAATTTATTATAATAATCATTGGTCATGATTGAAAAATAAAGTCGTTCAAAAATAATCTATCTAAAGAAAATTTTAATGAACATTAAGCAATCAATGTATTAATAATTTTTATACAAAATGTTTATAAATTTTACAGACTTTTTTTTTCAAATTTTCAAACTTAAAATTAAGATTTTCTGCAAAAATTTCTAAAAAATTTAAAACGCATACCAAATTTTAGAATATAAAGAAATTTTTGTTATTATTTCTGATTTATTTTCTAATAATAAAAACAAAATTTTAACAAAACTGCCATATCATTTTGGAAAAGAAATTTGCTTAGATTTTTATTGTAATACTATTTTTTCAAATTTTGCAATATTTTTCATTTATTAAAAACGTACAGAAAATTTTTTATTTAAAAGAAAATTTTTTAAATATTTGGAAATATTTTTATATTAAGAAATGACAAAAATAAATAATAAATATAATAAATAAATTTTAATCTTAAGTTGTGCAATTGTAAGAAACTTGTAAAAAAATTTCACTTCTAACCGCCAACTGTCACATATGGGCAGTTCAAGCGAAAAGTCTTCTTTTTGTCACGTAACGCCAGAAGTAATTTTAATTGTTTCTCAAACAATTTTATATGTACAGTTTACTTTTTTATATTTTGGTGTAAAGCGCAACTAGCTCTGCATTTATGGTGTTTTCTTTTCTGACAATAATGTTCCATATATGCTACCATTCGTGCGGGTTTTTGTTCCATTCTAAAAATATATGCAAAAATGTGAGAAGTTTTCGTTTTCCTTTCTAAACATGTTGCAACAATAAATGGCAAATTTGTTCCATTTCTTACCCGCAGTTATAACTGAGTGTGAGATAATACCCTTTTTTGCATCTGCGTAAAGTACTTTTTTATGCAAGCAAGTATTTTTTTTCTTGTGTTTGCGGACAATTTGCGTTATATTGTGATTTTTAGTTATATTGTGATGGATATAAAAACTTTTTGTTTTTCGTTTGTTTTACTTTTATTATATTTTTTTGTCGCAAAATTTTTAACAACAACTGACATTAATTATTGAAAATCAGTGCTGTTAACGCTTATTGGAATTGTAAGAAAATTTAATGTTGAAAATTGCTACAAGCTTGGGAAATATCGCTTTTAGTACAAACTTTGCATTCAATATTTAATACGCTAAATACACATTAGTGTTGAGTGTAAAACGTAGCTATTATTTTATTCCATTGCAATTTAGAAAAATGTATCACTTTGTAAGGGTTCGTGTAACCTAATAAATATATTACACAACTATAATGCATCATTATTTTTTAGAAAAGAAAACACCGTTAGTAACAAAAGGGATAATGGTTGAACAACATGGTTCTAACCCTCTACTGCATGAACATATTTGTAGTTCAGAAAAAAATTAAACACAGTAAATATATGTTCATTTAGGACTATTTAATATATATATATATATATATTTAACAAAAAATAAAGAATTTACTTGTTACTTTGGAAGAATAAAAATGGAGCCAAATATGGCCTCATATGCATTAACAAAAATAAATTTATTCTGTTTGAAAACTTGTGAAACAATTTCTTTTGTCCTTATAACATAAGAAGACGTTGCATTTTTCGCAAAAGTTGTATGAACGAAAGGAACAATCATTTTGAAAAAGTTGTCGGCTTTTCATCCATTGGGGGAAATTTCCTATTCATTCAGCCCGTACAGAATTTAAAGGGAAATCCTGTCACATTCTTTTTTTACTGCTAGTGGGTGTATTTTCTCTACTTGTCGATGGAGAGTTTGATGGTGTTAAGATTGGTCTACCTCGTTTTTTTAATTTGCCAACCTTGCAATGATGTTCAGCTATTGCAAGCTTGAAGTCAAGCAACGGCATATATTGTTTCGATATCCTGCGCCACAGATTCCAAGCATTGACAACGCACATATCAATCATGTGAAAAACAGATCTTTTTGTACCATTTTTTTTTTGTTCTTAGTTGTATTCTATAAAGTCCTAGCAAAGAATCCAATAAATCTACTCCACCCATAAAACAATTATAAACGTCAATTGCCCTGGGGGAGTTGATTTCAATATGCCTTTTCTCCTTTTTACTGAAACGCTTCTTTGTTGATATAGGGTGACATCCAACGTATGCTGAAAGAATACTAACGACTTTATTGTCAAACCATGTGACGACACCAAGTTCAACTCCATCAATGTTAGCAACTTTCTCGACCATGCTTCCTCGGCCCAACTTTTTCATTACCTTTTCAGTTGGCATTTTGCAGTTTGTTACGCAATTTAGCCTTACTGTGCCCAAAGGCAATAAGCCATTTTTCATTAGATATACTTGAAGCTTTGGACTGTTGAACCAACTATCAAAGAATATTTTATAGTTTTGTCCTTTTGGTATTATCAACTATCTTGCGACAACGTTTCAACTTACTCCAACATTAGGTGCTCCTTCCGGAAATGTGTCACTTTGGGCTCCGGCAAATATATCGAAATCATAACTGAAACCGGAAACACCGCTCAAGACAAAACTTTTAAATCCCCATTTGTGGGGCTTAGCTGAATTATACTGTTTAAGATGATGCCGGCACTTTGTGGGAATGATTTGCTCATCAACCACTAAATGCTCTTCCTTGGTTACAAACAACATACGTTCACGAATCTTTTCTAAAAATGGTCGAATTTTAAAGAGCTTATCAAATCCGGGTTCACCTGGTGCACTTATATTTTCATTATTGTTGAAGTGTAAAAATCGTTTTATGGTTTCCCATCTGTTACATGTCATTGTGTTACGTACAAAATCTTGGCCAATAAATGTATTCCAATAATGCCTGGATGATGGTAGCTTAAACAAAGACATGTATATGACAGTTCCTGAAAAAAGTATTACTAGAAATTTGTTGCAACCCTTTTTTTGGTGAATTTACCTATAAACTGATCTATTTCATTCCGTGTAATATTAGCAGGTTTATTTATATCAGTTTGTAATGCGAATAAATTTGATTGGTCTACAATAAAGTTTATCAAATCGTCGGTAAAAAAGAAACTAAATATATCTGCTGGTGTCTCCAGTTCCTCAATAAATTGTGGAAGGTTTGTATCTCTTAGAAATGGAAAATTATCACTCGAATAAGTGGGTAAACTTCTTTCCTTCCAAATTGGAGCTCTTGGTTTTTAAATAGATTTTACATTCGACGGAGTAGGCTTATCATAGTCTTCTGAGTCGCTATCATCAGTTTCCGGTATACAAATATGTTCCTGACCAGACGGTTGACTTGTAAAATCTTCTTCGTCAGTATCAGATATATGGTCATCATCACTTTTATGACAATTATTAATTTCATTTACATATTTCAAATTTCCATAAAATGATCGTACATCCATATCTAGAATATGTTCCTTTGTTTTGATGGAAAAAATAAATCGCACATATGTATGTATGAAATATAATTATTTACGTTAAGTGCATGAAAGACCATATATGGCTTCGTTAATTTTTACAAAAATAATATATATAACATTTACTCACCAGATAATATTTAATTATATTTGGAAAACAACTCCACTTTCTGTAGGAGAATATTTTCTTTACTTTATTTTTGTTCTTATATATTATGTATATCGCACATAAATCTCCTCCAAATTTACTTTTTTTCTCACACTTCAAGTACTTCTGAAAAACTAGCGGGATCATTAAATAAAACACAATTTAAAAATATTTAGCTTTTGATTTCAGTAGAAAAGAGACTAAAGAAATATATCAAAATTATTTTCTTTTGATTAAATGCCGTTTTATTGCAAAAACAATGCACTAAAACTTAAAAACCATATTTGGCGTTGTATGCGGTACAAGCTTTTTTGCATTCTGGCGTTACATTAAAAAAAGTAGACTTTTCGCTGAAAATGCCCATATGCACCTTTAAACGAGCAAAGATATTTACATTTGATAGCTTGAAAATTAATCTATATAAGTCCAAATCTTACTAAAAACGGTTTTATACAAAACGTCAATTCGCAGTCTTATTCAGTTTTGCAATGCAAGTCAAAATACACTTCCGTTTTTTTAACGTCACGCCAGCGCGTATTTTTGCTTATATCTGCAAATCCTTAGCGTCGATTGCTGTAATTTTTCTGCATATAGTGCTACTTCATTACTTTGTATATAGATAAAAACCTTTTTACAAATTTGACTTCTTCATTTAATTTTTTTAAATTTTGTGGTACAAATATTACGACACGTCAAAATGGAAATGCCCATATGCGTAACGCCTACATTACTAGCTCTTTAACAGATGACTATTAAGTTAATGAAAAGATGAAATCGTTAATTACACTGTGCAACATTTTTGAAGTCATCAAGGGGAAACTCCTTCTCATGAGGAGTTCATCTAAGTACTTATCATATATATATCTAATCTTTAATTATAATTTTTATTTTTATTTTTTTGCTTCTACCATAATCTTAACATGACCACCACAACTTTATTATAGTTCTTCACGGTATAATCTTGGGGTCATAAGTGTAACTTAGTGTATGATTCCATACACTAAAAATCTCAAAATCATTGAAATCGAACTATTATGAAGTTTGGAATCTTCTCTGAAAATCCGGAGACGCCTTTTTTGGGAAACTTTGCTACAGATTCCAAAAAAACGAATTTCTTTACTAAGTTGTTAAAAAAAAATAGTTGTTTATTCTCGCAGTCAAAAGATATTACCAAAAAGACACTTAGACTCTTATGAATTGTTGAACGAAAGAAAGTCAAAAAGTTAAAGTTGAGTTAGGCTATTATTCCAGATAAAATAAAAACATTTTAGTGCGCCTAAATTGACATAAATTATTATTATATCCTATGCCATATTTTAGATTCGATCTCTCATGTTAAGTTAGGTTGTAATTCCTATATAATAATTCATAAAGTTTAAAGAACAACGACTGAAGTTGATTTAGGCAATAATGAGAAATAAGTTTTATATCTGTTTTTATCCTGAATTGACTTGGCGGTTATGCCAAAGCAGTTATTTAGAAAAATAACTTAAGTTTTAATGTTATTTATGGTTAATTGCCTTCCTATAACAGACAAAAAAATTACAAAATTTGTATCAAATACATAGATTTAGACACGCTGAATAAGATGGTACTAATAACTCAATTGTGTCCTAACTCGTGTTGGGCTGTTATGGGTTGTGACCACAGAATTGTTACACTTATATCAGTTCATATTATTGATAATTTTGCTAATTCTAACAGAAAATGAAAAAATTTCTAACAACAGATACATTGCGGACGCACGAAAATTTCTTACGAACATCAAGATAAATTATATAAATGAGATTTTATACTAAACACTTTTCAGCTGAACCTTTTAGTTTTTAATATTGAAAAAGGCTCACATGAGCATTCCTCCCGCCAATTCCAAACTATGCAAATGACTCGTAAAGAACAGCTAACATACTCAGATATGAAGCTATTATTATCACATTTTTCTGGTGAAAATATTTATGTATATTTCCTTACTATATGTCTTACGTAACAAAAGGCAGGTTCACATAGTTAAGTTGAACCCTATTCTTTGCAATTCATACAAAAACTGCAAGTTGTCTTTCTATTCAGTTATATTTTTTGTCTTTATATTTTTTTTCTTTTTCATTTTTTATATACAATTCCTATATACAATTATGTTTTTCAAAAAATAAGGACATCGCTCTCGCACTCAATTCCATGTGAGTGCTTTTATATTGTTGATTTCTATTGTTTATCATATATGGAGTGTAGTGTATTTAACAGTTATAGTTCTTGCTTTTTTTTTTGTTATATTAGTACTTACTACTGCAAATACACACAGTTCACATGTTAAGGATATCTTGCTTTTGTGTTATACTCGTATGTATTTTTGATACTATGTATGTAGTTGTGGTAGTGGAATTATCATTTAAATAGTTTATATGCTATAAATTTACATACCAATATACGTACATACATATATATGTGTGTGTGTGTGTGTGTATACACTACCCAGAGGTAACTAGAATGAGTAAAGAGGCCTAATAGTAAGCCTTATTTAGCAGTCACAAGCATTCAGAAGCCCTTCTCGCCGCATTCCATACTTATTTATTTTTTACACAGGTAGTCATTGGGCGCAAGGCTTTCCACACTTCCTTTAAAAACAACTTCGATTCCTTCCCAAAGAAGGGAGTAAGGAAGGTTAGTTAAAATAAAAAGTAAATAAAACTGAAGACCTTCCTTTCTCCCTTCTCAAAGAAGACGTAGCGAATGTGTACTGAATATTTCAGAAGGTCTTTTAAAAAGAAGTTTATACTTTCTAGAAGGCATACTTCTGAAGGCAGGATATCATGCGAAGCGAATCTTTTAGAAAGGAGTATAGAGGCCTTCAAAAAGGCCTGCCACTTGCGGTCCTTTCAATATTTACCGCTGGGTATATTTAGACATACAGGTGTATTTGTAAGAGTTTATATGTATTTTTGTTAGAGACATATGAAAATTATTATAATTTGAAGTTGATAATATCATGCTCATTTATAGAACAGTTATCATACTTATAAATGTAGCAACTGTAAGTGATTAAAAGAGTCTTTTGCTCTTATTATAGTCATCATCTGAATTTTTTTTTCCTATTTTTGCAATGAAAAAAAAAAAAAAAAATTGAAATAATTTAAATTCATGTATATGGGAAGTGACTTAAATGGTTATTGAGGCGTAGATATTTTGAATGGGAACTGCAGAAATCATTTGTTAATAAATTTGCAAGATTTGCTATAACTTGCATAACTACGTTAATATACGATAACTATGTGGATAATTAAATACCAACTTATGCTTTTTTTTACCATTTTTTTTGCAATTTTTATTTAAATGGCATATTTAACATATAATAAGTTTGAATACACCATTTTGCTAAGGCAATATACTGAAGTTGTTTGAGTTATTTTAGAAATATGTGTTTGAAGATAAAAATGCCGACTTGAAAATGTTTTGACATAAGAGCTTATTTCGATTCATATTTAAGTCTTAATTAATTCAAATGTTTAACTATCCCATTTTTAAGATGTGGTTGTTTTATTAAAGCATATACCTTAAAAAAATTATAAGAATTAAACAAAAATTCGATTTGTTACAATAATTATTTTCCTACTTATTACGAAAGACAAAAATAAAATAAATTTTAATACACATCCTTCTTTGCCACTCGTTCGAACCATTTGGAAAATTAGGACAATGGTCCACACTATCCTAATATGGTACCCATATGCTTAAATTATATTTCTGATTTTTTTTAAAAATATTACAAAAATTCGTCATTGAAATTTTTTTGGTGTACACTTAATACACTTATCACGGGAATAAAACTTTAAATATTTAATAAAGCAATTTCATTAACACAACGTAATTAAGCTTCGTAGTTTATATTCTAACAACTAATTTAAATGTTTAAATCTTTTAAATTAATAAAAAAAAGGAAACTTTTGTTACTTCATATTTTCATAGAGGTCAATGAGCAAAAATGCGTACATATAACATTCACCTTGCGTCGGGAATCATGCCCCCCTGTTAAAATCAATAATCAAATAATACCTCAAAATTCGCATGTAAAATACCTCGGTATTCATCTAGATCGCCGTTTAACGTGGAAAAGCCATATAGAGGCAACATTAACTCAAATGAAACTAAAAGCCATCCACATTCATTGGCTTATTGGAAGAAACTCTGTCCTTAGTCTCGACTGCAAACTTTTCTTTACAACTCCATCTGAAAGCCAATCTGGTGCTATGGTATTCAGTTATGGGGCACTGCCTCGGCCTCTAATATCGAAAAAATTCAAAGGCGCCAAAATAAACTACTTCGAATAATCACAGCTGCCCCTTGGTATGTTAAAAACTCAAATATTCACAAGGATCTTAATGTTCCATTAGTTAAAACTATGATTACGAAATATGCAGTAAAATACTTAAAAAGGCTCAAATTGCACCCGAACCCACTAGCACGAAATATTTTAAATGATAGCGGCCATACTCGCTTAAGAAGAAGAGACACTGCAGCACTTATCCAATTAGATGAGCGATAAACACCTATAAAAGTGAACAGAACCCGCGATGAAGAAAATTTTTGTCTGGCACTGGCAGGACAAAAAATAACGTATTAGGTTAAGATTTGATAAATTATTGTTAGTTCATATTTAATATATGAAGATTCAATAAATAAATAATGATGAAAAAAAAAAAAAAAAATATTTTCAATGAAAACATTTCACTGATTCAATGGAAACAAATTAAAATTCTCTAACTACAAAATTTTTATGGCTAGATAATAATTTTCTTCCTAAAGCTTTTGTTAAAACGTATTTCGTATTAAATTTTTGGAAATATACATGAAAATTTGTGAAACTTATATTAGATTTTAATATTTCATAAAATCTATGAGAAAAATTGATTACGATAACGAAATAGTGATTCAACCTAGACGTTATGTTAGTTAAAAAACAAACAACGAAATACTGTATAGTTTATGTGTTCATATAGATATTGATCTATCTATGTTTTAAATTTCATTAAAATCGGTTTAAGAGGAGAAATTGCCCCTATCTCCCCACGTGGTCCTATTTTTTAAAAAATGCATTCCTCTTGTGTCCATCAAGATATGGTTCTAAATCAGTTTGATAGTGTCTGAGAGGATGAAATTTCCCCCTATCTGCCCTCGTGGTCCTACGATTTGGCCCATTTTCAATAGAACCTAGGTCCCAAATTTTATCAAATTATCTGCAAAATTGCGACCTGCACATTGCGCACAAGGTTACATGGACAGCCAGCCTGCCGGCCAGCCGGACGGACATCGTAAGTTCGACTCAGAAAGAGATTCTGAGTCGATCGGTATACTTTAAGGTGGGTCTTGGGCCAATATTTTATGGCGTTACACACATCAGCACTATTGTGGTGTGGGTATAAAAACGATTGGATCACGAATCGGAACATGGAATGTACGTACGCTACACAGAAAAAATTATTGTCGAATTATTTTCAAACAAACGCTTGTTTGAAAATTTTTTTAATTTCTACAAATTTTTTTACTGATTCAATTAAAATTTTTGTTTGATTTTTATTTAACCAACAAAAATGTTGACAACCATTCAAAAATATAATACACGCGTTATTGGTTTCAAGTTTTCATAATTTTGTATGAAATATTTAACGCTTTTTAATGCTGTCGTCTTTTTGCATTTTTTTATTTGATCGTAAGCAACACTTCTTTATGTGAAATATAAGAACTACAACAAAAAACACATACAGTCTATTTTTGAACACTTTAAAAAAGTACAACAGTAAGAAAGATGAAGAGGTTTGAAGTAAAAAAAAAAATAGCAGGTAAAAACACGTTTTACTCTTTTTAAACAACAGAAACAACAACAACAACATTATAAGAAACAAAATAAATTTTTGGTTGGTTTCAAAGTTGGTTAAAAAAAAACAAAATCCCGTATTCAATTTTTCCAAACTGTTTGCTTAAATACATCATATACAAAAATATAATGATGACGAAAAACATATCGAGTCGGTCTGTCGCCGTTTTTGGGTTACATTTCTTCTTCATTAGCAAAGGAAAGGATACAGCAACAGTGAGTGTGACGAAAAACATTGTGTGTATAAAAAAAGACTTCGTTCAAAAATTATTCCAAAAAAAAAATGTGCCTCAAAGCCAGCCGGCCGCTCTGCTCTTTCTGCCATCATCTTCTAATACAGTGCCTGCTTGTGTGCGCATCATTGCTTGTGCAAAAAAAAACCAGTTTTTTTTTTGATTTTGAAATTTAGTATATGAATTTCAGTAAAATTTTTGTTTGATTCAGTTAAATTATTTGTTTGAAAAAATCAGTGTTTTTTTTCAATAAACAAAATGCAAATAAATTGTTTGAATATGCGAATTTGTTTATAGGACCGATTTCAGACAAAAAATTGTTTGATTCTACAAATTTTTTGTTTGACTTGGAAAAATAATTTTTTCTGTGTACTGGAAACATCAAAACTAGCCCAACTTAGAAAGGAGTTCATGAAATATTGGCTTAACTGAAGTAAGATGGCCAGTCTCGAGAGAAACTGCCACTACTAATGGATTGAGGCTTATCTTTTCCGGCAAGCCAACTGGATAAAAAAGGGAAAGTGGTGTTGGGTTTCTCTTATCGAAGTCTGCCTATAACGCAATGATAAAGTGGAAAGCGCATACAGACCGAATAAAAGCTATTATACTCCGCACACGCGCAAGAATTATTACTACCGTTCAATGCTATGCTCCTACGGACGTCAGTGAGTACAAGATCAAAGAAGAATTTTATAGCGGCCTTTCCAACGTAATGGCCAGAATCAAGAAGGGTGATATCGTACTTCTTATGGGGGATTTCAATGCGCAGGTTGGCAACAAAAACGGGGGTCTTGAGAAGGTAATGGGATGCCATGGGATGGGGCGTATGACTGAAAATGGTGAGCTGTTCACGGAGGTATGTGCTAGTAATAACTTGGTAATAGAAGGAACACTTTTCAACAACAAGAACATCTACAAAGTTACTTGGGTATCGACTAAAAGATGCACAGAAAACCAAATTTACTATATAGCGATCAGAAAGAAATGGCGGGGATCGTCTCTGTGGCGAGAAATTAAAAGACCAAAAATTTCACGCAGATTTGTGGACTCCATAGGCAGCTCAGGCAGCAGGTTGGCAACCAATTCGAGATAGATTCATTAAAGCAGCTAAAGAAACGATTGGGTAAAGGGAGCAGAAGGGAAAATAATGGATCTCACCTGACAACTCGTTAACGACAGAAAACAGCTAAAGAATGAACTCAACTCTGCCAGGACCAGATCCCACAAAGCTCATCTTCAGACTTTGTACTCTTCAGTCGAAAGGATGGTGAAGAAGAGCGCCAGGATAGACAAGAGAGCGTGCAGTGGCAGAATTGCCGTACAGACACACGCAGCGGCAGCTACCTATCATAGCAGAGATCTGTTCAACTCTGTGCGTAGGCTAACCGGGGTAAAATTCGCAAAATCTAAAGGCATCAATACAGCTTGTCCTAACACACCAGAAATTATATCCGCTATTAGGTCGCTTAGGCACAACAAAGCCCCGGGCCCTGACAACATAGCCCCGGATTTACTTAAGGCAGAGCCCACGGGTGGCGCACATATTCTCCTCCCACTTATACTCGAATTTTGGGCAACTGAAACTCTGCCAAATAAGTTGAAAGAAGGTATCATTACTCAACTTTCCAAAAAGGGTAAGCTATCGCAGTGCAAGAACTGGAGTGGAACAACTCTGCTCAATATGGTCCATAAAATATTAGCCCATATTATCAACAATAGGCTGTCAGAATTGCTCGCACCTGACTTAAGGCAAGAACAAGCAGAATTCAGAGCTAGAAGCTTATGCATCGACCACGTGAACACCTTACGCATCGTAGTTGAGCAGTCAGTGGAGTGGCGTTCTCCTTTATACATGTGCTTCATTGATTGAGCTGTACAATGAAGCTAGTTGTAGGATCACTCACGAGAACCAATTAAGTGCCAATACAAATATCCGGACTGGTGTCCGTCACGGCTGTGTTCGCTCGCCTTTACTGTTCAACCTAACGCTTGACCTAATAATGAACCGGTGACGAACAACAACACCGGTATTGCATGGGGCCCCCAAGGTACACTTGGAGACCTAGATTATGCAGATGATATAAGTATTCTGGCACACAAACACTCCCCTATCGCGACAAAACTTCAGCACTTGAGCGCGTGTGCAGCTAAACTAAGCTAATGTGCGTTAATAATAATAAAATATATTCACTCCATCTCTTAAAAAAATTCCATAAATTAAATTGGGAGCAATATTTTTTATTCATACACATATTTAAGTACATAATTGCACTTAATGCGTTCTTAATTTAATCAAATTAATGATCATATAATCAAAATGATGATAACTTAAGGGAAGGAGTTAGCACGAAAAAGTGAGTAAGAGTTTTTGTAACAACAAGAAATCAAACTCATTCTTAGGAATTTCATTTTGCTCAGCAATTTTGGAATAAACATATACTACAAGTATTTAATCCAGAGAAACATTTTATGCTCTCACACACATATAAATAATTACTAAAGTACATGTGCAAAAAGTATCTATGCAAATGTAATCACTCTGCTATAACAATAGGACCTACACATTCACATAAGTATGTATTGGATTATAAACGTTTGTTGTTGAATACGTGGCCCAGATGGCCAGCTTGCCGTTGACGACATCGTTGTCCATGGTGTATGTACAACTTGTCCCCTGTTGTTTAGGTTTTCTTGCAGACAATTTACAGGAAATCGTCGTGCACGATAGTTTGACCGACGTTGTCTTATAAGTTGTCTTCTATTTAGCTTTATACGGACAGTATGAGCAACTTTGTCTTATAAGTTGTTATCTACTTAACTCCATGTGGGACAGTATAAGCGACACTGTCTTATAAGTTGCCTTGTATAAAAGCTATTTATGACAACGTTTTCTTGAATGCTTTTCAATCACTTGCTTGGTTTTCTTAAAATTCTGACATTCTTTTTTTTTAATTGTTGATTTAAATAAGCAGTTAAACCGAAAATGCTGATGCTGGAAAATGGATTACATGCAGTTAATACTTCACTGTCAACTTAAGGATTGCTTATAGAAGTCGAATATAAAACGTTTAACAGAAATTAAAATTCCAACTATACTAAAAAACTGTCTGAATTAGATAACCTTATAATAATTTTTGCCGTGGACGTCGAAATAGATGACATTGTCATGCATGTAGTCGTTGATGATAAAGTAGGCGACATTGCCTTTCTTTGTGTCGTGCACGATTTTCGCGACACTTGTTCGAAAGTGTCGTTGACGATTTGTACCCGCTGTCCTTCACATGCCGTGCAGGAATTAACATTGTCTTGTATCCGTCTTCGAGAATGTCTTAAAGACGTGGACAACTGGGTTGTTTTTAAAACACATTCACACACTTTATGAAATGCATGTATTTATTTTAAGATGTTTATAGGAAGGACATTCATAAATACACAAAGTTAAAAACAACAAGTTGGAAAGAATAGTCAGGCATGCGTGACCATATGACACCCTACACTGCCAGAACAAAATTATGCTTTAAGGTAAAGTATGAGTTATTTGTGCAGACCTTAAAGTATATTCAAGAACGGGGTTCCTATCGAACTTATTATCAATTATGAATCTTCTATTAAAAAAGATCTATGTATATGAAAGCAATGGTCAAAAACGACCGATTTGAATAGAATTTGATAAGGTTGCAATAAAATATTTTTGTACCATATTTAATCCAAATACCAACATACTTTATTCCAGAAAGAAGTTTAATTGACGGCTATGTGAAGCTGTGGATCAATTATCACCATTTTCGGGCTAAGTCCTTATAACTATTCAATCGTATGCACGCAACTTAGTCAAATTATCTTCTCAATTGTGACCTGTACTATGCACACAGACGTCAAGCTAGTAGGCAGCTACACGGACAGCCGGATCGATTTCTTTAGAATCTAAAGTTTAGATCGATTTATAAAGTGATTCTAAGTCGATTTTAAGAGTAAAAGCCACCAACGCATAATAACGTCTCAAGCTATTGTAGTATGTATGTGGTATAATAAAATATTATTTACGAACATAGTCCAAAGCAAAAATTTTATAAAGGCGAACAAACACAGCTCACTTATTAATCACAAATTGATAGAGAGAGAGAGAGAGAGAGAGAGAGAGATAGGAAGAACGAGAAATGCATATTAACTAACAGAAAAGCTTTCATTGAAAACCACAGACTTATGAATAATATATTATTCTTGACATAAATTAAATGACCCTTATGGTACGTAGATTTTTAATTTCAAGGATATAACAGTTTTTATGAATTAAAATTTCCAACGATAATGGCGACACTGGTAAATATTTAATAACGTTTTTCCATACTTATTTTTTATTGTAATGTTATATTGTGCACATTATGATTTAATGGACAATAAAAATATTTTTGTGTATAGAACAAAATAAAATAAACTGTTTTAATGTATTGTACATATATTAACTTTGATTAAAAGGCATAGAATTAAAAATATGAGCAAAATTATTAAATCAACAGTGATGAGAAAATGTTGAAGCAAAGTCACATTATTACTTTTTATGGCTGATATAAAGAAAATTCAAATGGAAAAATTCTCTGGCAGATAGCAATGTCTAAATTTTGTTGCAGAATACTTACATTTAAATTAGCACAGTTTAAAAATGTTTAATACTTAATCTCAAATTTTTTGTAAAGTAAACTATTTAAGTAGAAAAATTTTTAATCTTCGAGAGAATATTTTGCAAATACGTACCACATGAAAACAAATTCAAAAGTGTTAAAAAATACATAAAACAAAATAAAAAATTTTAATTTGAATTATTTTTTTTAAACGCGCTTTGTCTATTACGCACAATGATACCCTGCGCGAATTTTGCACTATTTTTTGAATCAGTTAAGCTAATTCAAGTATGCTGAACGAAGTGGAGCTAGTTATTTTTCAACGTTAGCGATTGTATTCGGCAAATTTTTATACGTTTGCAAAGCAGAATTAAAAAAAAATTACAAGTCTAACAATGACTTACTTGATTTTATTTTATTTGATTTGAAATGAATATAAATAATTGATCTGATACAATCAAACACAAGCAACTCGATAATAACCCGGCGGGAAAGTTGTGTCAATTGGGCCCACAGACTGGTCCTGGTATTTGTGAAAATGGAACAAGTACAAAAAGAAAGGACTCATGACCATTGAAAAAAGAACCAATCCCTTAACTGGTTTATGAAGAACAAAAGGGTAGAAAAAGAAATGACACATTTTTTGGTACTTTCTAAAATTTGGTTCTTGAATTTAATACTAGGACTTGTTTTATTGATATAGTACTACATTGTATTGAAATTCTGCTACATTTTAGTAACTGACACTAAGCACGTTCATTGAGAATAGATCTATGACTGGTCAAATGGTCTCAATTGACCCCACCAATGACAACCCCATGTACAAGTGGTAGGTAGATCTTATTCATATAGAGTGTTAAAACTAGAACCAGTCAATGCATACAATCAGCACTGTAATAATTTAACAATGTTCGATACATCGAAACAATCCGATATTTTTTTTTGCTCATCCGTCTCTAGTCTCTAGCAAAATTCAGCAAATGTCGACAAAAAAACAAAAAAAAAAATAAGTTAGAGTGCTATATTCGGCTGTGCCGAATCTTTGATACCCTCCACCGATAGTTCGAATGTTTAAGGAGTATTAAGGAGTATATTATCTTAAACTGTGACGATTTGTTATTAATTATGGTTTTAGGCGACTAAACTGCTTTCCGGTAGTAGGGTTTATATGGAGCCTAAGGTAAATTATGGACCGATCGTCACGAAATTTCACAGTGTTATTTCTAGTCCTAAAAAACTGTGACATACCAGTTTCTGTTATGCTAGCATTATTAATTATGGTTTTAGGTGTACTAAACTGTTTTCCGGGAGTAGGGTTTCTATGGGGCCTAAGGAAAATTATGGACCGATCGTCACGAAATTTCACAGTGTCATTTCTAGTCCTAAAAAACTGTGACGTTCCAAATTTTGTTACGCTAGCGTTTTTTACGGTTTTAGGCGTAATAAACTGTTTTCCGGAAGTAATGTTTATATGGGGCTTAGGGTAAATTATGGACGGATCTTCACGAAATTTAACAGCGTGTTTTCCAACCAAATAAAACAAATTCTTGCAAAATCTTATCTCATTCCGTGCCTTGTTTCAGCATTTATGTTTTTTTTGTAACAAAATTATCAATTTTTTTAGGTGGTGGTTCCACATTTTGATTCATAGCTCTGGTCCTACTGAACCGATATTGCTGGATTTCAATCCCAAACTGCTTAGGATAACTACAAGCAATTTGGCACCAAGTTCGTTTATTTCTTTTGAGCTGTTCGAAAGTGAGGGTGTTTTCAACAGACGGAAAGACGGACAGACAGACGGACATGGCTAAATCGACTTAGAATTACTCAAGGACCCAGAATATGGGGTCTGAGATGAATAATAAAAAAGTTTCACACGGAATGGCAAACTTAATATACCCTCTTCACAACTAATTGTGGTGGAGGGTATACAAATAATTGCTGTTTATTGACGATTTATGTAAAAAACCTCACAATATCTGTTTTTTTTTTAATAAATCACAAAGAACAAGAAACAATCGATGGGTATAGAAAACATCAATATTTTTGCGAAATATCCAAATATTTGTAAGTCCCATGAGAGTTTTCTAATTATGGAGAAAACATATTGCTAAGCAACCAGTTAAATGCGCTTATCCCATCAACAATAAATTTCAGTTTATCAATAGTATGAAATGGGAACTTAGTACATTTTAACGAAACCTATGATAAGTAATATGCATGTGGCAGTGTAAAGAAAACTAAACTAGCAAAATTAAATACGGTAATTTGTTTTTATTTTTGTTTTTTCTTTAGCCTCTTAGAAACACTACATTTAGAATTGACAAAAAATCAACCAATTGTGGTCGGGACTGTAAGAAAAGATTAACTCACCGTTTATTATTGTTGTTTTTGTTTAAGCTTTGATATTGTTACAAGTAAAACTGGGGTTCATAATTCTTAAACGCTTAACAGTTTTATTTGGTTTAATATCTTTAGTTTTTCCAAAATCTTTGGATGAAGTTTCCTGACGATCTGGCCTAAGCAACTAGTGAAATGCGCATAGGAATAGCTTTTCCCATCAACAATACATTTAAGTTTATCAATAGTATGAAATGGGAATTAAGCACACTTAAACGAAACCTTGAAAGTATTGGTGTTTGTTTTTATTTGGTGGTTAATTGTTGAAAATGGCTTGTTTTAACAGCAAAATTAGAAAGGTAGATAAAATACGCACTTCAATCAAAAACAACATTTAAAATGTACAACTTCAGACTTTATACTCTTAAGTTGTATTTCATGATCAGTGATCATTTTTTCTAAATTAACAGCCAATCCCACGATGTCACACTTAACGTTCGCATAGAAAATTACATTTAAAACAAAAACAATTTCTAAAATTTCTAAAATTTGTGTTTGTTTTAAATGTTATTTTCTATGCGAACGTTAACGTGTGACATCGTGGGACTGGCTGTAAATTTTATACCTCTAGCATTTCTGTTTAAAGTTCATATCTATTAAAATACTAAAATGACTTCTTAGTTGATTACAAAACAACTCAATAACAAAATGTTAATAAAAATCATCTCTACAAAAGAGAAAAGCTAAACTATGTCAAAATAATGTCCACTTTAAAAAAAAGGTTTATTATTTTGTATAATTTCAAAAAAATACATATTTTTGTTATATATTTTGTGCCTTTTGTTTAAGTCAAAGTTGGTCACCATTATTATTTTGTTTAAAGGTTTTATAGCTCGAGGACAAACTTCCAATTGTTCTATATGACTTGATGGTTCACTGGTAAGTCATTTTGCCTCTCTGTCCTTTTACAACAACTTTGTTCTTTTTACCACTTTTTTATATCTAGCGAGTACCATTGGAATTGTTGTATGTAGTATTTTTTTTCTCCGGAGTAGTTTTTTTATTCCTTTTTGCATCGTTTTTATCATTTTGTAGCGCGTTTGGGTTTATGTCGCATTAACTGTCGCAACTTTATAACAATACAAAACTCCTCTATACACATTGAGTTTTTTTTTTGTTGCTGTATAAAATAAACAAACATACATAAAAACTTTATGCAAACCATAATGTGTGTGTGAAAGTGTGTAAATGTATGCAACAAAAGGAATTGAAACAAAAAAAGGAGGCAGGTCCCATAAAAACTATTTTAAATATATAAGAAAAAAAAAAAATAATAATAAAGATGACAGCTACATGAATCAGTAGTATTACAAATATATGTATACAAGTAGTTTAAATACAGTCGGCGAAATTTTGTAAAAGGCGATTAGTTACACCCATAGATAAGGATACTAAATGACCGTGCTTTTTGCATTTCCTTAGCACATTTCTAGGAAATCCTGGGAATTTTGCTTTGTATAAAAACAACAAAATCTGCCCTTTATTAAACAACTTCCACTGTATGCAAATGGTTAAAAGTAAAACAATGTTTTTTTATTCCTTTCTATGAGTATGAGTAGAAATAGAGTTAAACTTTGTACAAAAAAAAATCTACATAAAAAAAAAAACTAAAGAAAATGAAAAAGTTAATGGTGTTGTGGCCTGAGTGTTACATTTCTGTGTCATTTCCTATTTGGGCTGATATTGCTTTTGTATGTTTGGTTCTTTCTGCACTCTTTTTTTGCCATTTGTTCTGATTTTTCTTGTTGTTGCTGCCTGTTTGTCATTATAAGGTTCGCTGTTATCATTATTGTATGTTTGTTGGGGCTATGGTTTTCGCTTTTGTTCTCTATATGTTCTCCTATTTATGTTTCTTTCATTTTATTGCCACTTTTTTCTGACTCTATTTTAGTTCTTTAGCTGCACGTCATGCTCTTTTTATTTTTTTTTTATATAATTTTTAATTTTAAATAAAAAAATAATTTGTTTTTTTCAGTCAAAAAAGTGTGTTACTTCTGGGTGGTTTAGTTTATGGAAATTTGTTCTAAATGACAAATAGGATGTGTTTAGCTAGAAAAAATACGTGGTATTATAGTTAAGCATTTTGTTAGTCTATTTATACAACCAACATTTAGTTTTGATGATTTAGCATTTTATTTATGTAAAATTTGATTATCACAAAATGATAGTGACCTTATAGGGAACTTCAATTGTATACATTTTGCATAAAAGGGGGTTGTTGGTTTTTCTAGGGATATCAAAAATGCCTTCAGCATTATGGAAAGCAATAACAAATAAATAGGAAAGAAATGAATGCCTAAAGATAGATTAGGGGGAAACAATTTAATCTTGTTATCAAGTTTCTATGTTACAGTTTAAAATTTTTTATGAATAATTTATTTTTGTGTTACGATTACAAGTGTTATTTAAATTGTAACTGTTGTAGTGCAACAGACCAGAGTCTCTGGTGGGAATCAAACCCGCCAATCTCGCACTAAATTTTGTACTTCTCTTCCCAAATTTAGTGACTGAAATTTTAGCTTTTATTACATGATTGTATAGTAATTGATACAAGTTTAGCAATGCAAAGAAAAGAACAAGAAACATTTCTCCACCAGAGCAAATATAAATACGACAATTTTGGAATCTAAGCTTTACATTCGTTGTAAATACGGTTTTATTTATCAACATTAAAATATTTAAGAAATAAGTTGTCTTGTTTGGGTAAAACTCAAATACTTTATTAATTTCTTATATAGATTCCTTAAGAATCTTTCGAAAGAGGAACAGCTAGATCTTTGGGCCGACTACTACTCCTTAATCCTTGCTCCGGGGCCTGGTGGGGATGAGCCCATATGCAATTGCGATAAATTCTCTGAACTGATTTCATCTATAAAGTTGCTTAAAAATAATAAAAGCCCTGGGCCTGACAACATTTCCCCAGAACTTCTCAAAACAGATCCCTCTACCTGTGCCCAGCTTATTTTGCCCTTAGTAGATGACATATGGAATAATGAAAGAGTTCCTGACGAACTAAAGGAAGGTATGATCATTAACATTCCGAAAAAGGGCAATTTAACTTGCCGTAATAACTGGCGTGGAATAACGTTGCTGAGTATGGTCAACAAAATAATTACCCACATAATTACGTCAAGAATCTCAGACGTACTAACACCTCAACTCAGATGTCAACAAGCTGGCTTCCGCCCAAACAAATCTTGTATTGACCATGTTAATACACTCAGGATTATAGTGGAACAGTCGGTCGAATGGCGTTCTCCACTGTATCTGGTATTTATTGATTTTGAGAAAGCTTTCGATAACCTAAACCACAACGTTATTTGGAAAGCCTTACAGTGCAAAGGTGTCCCACTCAAACTAATCCACCTTATCAAGAGCCTGTACGCTGATGCCAGTTGCCGCATTGTTCATGAAGGCAAATTGAGCAGGAGCGTTAAAGTAGGAACGGGAGTTCGGCAAGGTTGCGTAATGTCTCCACTCTTATTCAACATCGTATTGGATATTGTCATGAAACAATCTATGGCAGATAATAGGGGCATTTCTTGGGGGCTTAATGGAAGATTAGAGGACTTAGAATATGCCGATGACATTTGCCTCCTCTCTCATCGATACTCTGATATGCAGTCAAAGTTGCAATATCTTTCAGACATGGCCTCGAATGCTGGCCTTAAAATAAACATTGGCAATACCAAGGTGATGAGAATAAACGCTGAAACCAGCAGCAGATTTACAATTGGTAATAATATACTGGAGGATGTAGACTCTTTCTGTTATCTCGGCTCTATATTAACAACAACTGGTGGCTCGAGCGCAGATATCTCTAACAGAATTAAAAAAGCATCACAAACTTTCGGCCAACTTAATTACATATGGAAATCTTCCACACTCTCTCGTGGTGTCAAAATTAAACTGTTTAACTCTAATGTTCGTTCTACTTTGTTATACGGTTGCGAAACATGGAATGCGGCCCCTCCAGACATCCAGGCAATGCAAGTATTTATAAACCACTGTCTGAGAAGAATACTTCGGGTGTATTGGCCACAAACGTTATCCAATGAGAGGCTGTGGTTCGAAACGCAGCAATCTCCCATAACCGCTGAAGTACGTAGACGAAAATGGAACTGGATAGGTCATACATTAAGAAAAACACACCCAGACATTGCTAAAACCGCCATAGAGTGGAATCCATAACGTAGTCGTAGAAGAGGACGTCCGGCCCATACATGGAGAAGGCAAGTCATAGCTGAAGCAACAACTTTTAACACCAGTTGGAACGAAGTGAAGAGAATTGCGATGAATAGATCAAAGTGGAGAGATTTTGTTGGGGCCCTATGCTCCTTATAGGATCGTCGGGAACATATATATATATATATATATAAGAATCTTCATATACATTAAGTGTTTGAGATTAAAAAACAGAAATTTCAAATCTTTCTGTCTTTCTGTCTTTCAAACTCAATTTTTCTTAAATAAAATTTTATCATTTCGATAACGATCAAGGCTTTATTTTTATAAGAAGAAACGATAAATGTTACGACTATTTTGTACGAAAAATACTGGAATTTTGGTTTAAAATTTTCTTCATACAAAATTTTATTGAAGTTTGTGGTTTCATTTTATAAAATCAACTACTTAATTTGAGGACGATTCCAAAATTTTGAAACAAAAGGCATTATGTCTTAAATATATTTCACAAAATACAATTAATTCGATTTAAAGTACTGCTGTCCATAATTGATTAGATTTCACATACTTTTTCATAGTTATCTTCACAAAAAGTTTAAGGAATTAAATACGAAATAATATTTAAAAACCCTATTTTTGAGGCAAAATTCTAAGCACTGGCAATTTATTTACTACTCCTTCAATTATAAGCGCAACAAATATCTGACTTTACCCTTCCGCATTCTTTCAACTTCTTCCTATCTTTGATCTTTTTGGGTCAAAATGGTCACTTTACTAATGTACTTTTCTTCGTTGAGCGGTTTCATAAAATATACAAAAACAAAATTGTATGAAGCTACCAAAACTAAAACAAACTGGTCTTACTTGGATAATGCAACGTTCAAATCAAATAGAGTTTATTGCAAGTTAATCTAAAATTTTAAAAATTTTACAGTAAATCCTATTTTAATTGATATTGCCACATTAATATCAGTTAAGTTGAGGTTGCCATATGGGGTTGGTCATACATTTGACGCATCTAGGAACATACATAAATACAATGATGTTTGACTATTGACGTCAGCAGTCGTCGATGGCTGTGAGTGTTAAACGGCAAACCCCTCTGAAGAAAAACATGTAAGGGTAACCTGTCAGTAATAACGCCTGGGTTCGAGCCCAGATTCAGTCAAGAATGAAAAATTATCAAGAAATTTTAATTAATTTCATGTTGTAAAATTCCTTTCTTCATAAAAATAATTTAATGAAAATTTAATTTGATGCACTTTAGCGTAATTAAAGTATTAAAATTGGGATTAAAAACCATAAATAGTTTAACAAAATAACCACAATACTAATTATTTTGCAGATATTACATTTTAAAAAGATATTTTTTTTGTAGCCCCAAGTATTCTCTTTAAAATTACATTTAAATCATCTTCGTATGTCAAGAAGTTTTCGAGATATTGAAGAAATAAGCTCAACATATATGTTCCTTATAGGGTAAAAGGAACCTTCTCACCAAATTTCAATAAAATCGAAAGAGGTCGGGTCACACTCTTGGTCGATTTGACATGGAATTACCCATATGAATGTTTATAAAACTGTTTTGTTGTAAACGGAAACCATATATAGTTTTTTATTTTATTTTTCTACTAATTGATAATTTTAATTTATGTTTACGCTACAGACAATTTTATGATCAATACTGTATCACCAGCAAGAAAAAAGGAAGTTGAAAAGTAAAATTGTGTCATACTGACCCAAGAAATGACGAAGGAATAAAATAGGTAAGTTATTCAAAAAACTTAACAAATATAGCCGGTACCATCCCAACAATTTCATTCGTGGAGATAAATCACTTCCAATATTTTATTAAAAGTGTACTTCCTCAAATTTCAATAACCTTTAATGAGCTTTTAGAAATTACGAAGAGTTAAATAAGGTAAGTTACAATATAACTTAACAAATTTGTCAGGTATCTTCCCGACAATTTCAAACGTGGAGATAAGTCGCTAAAAGAATTTCATCCAAAATGTACTTCCTCAAATTTCAATAACCTTAAATGAGCATTTACATAATTAAGGTAGTTGTTTATATGCTTAGTTTCCGATTTCGTGGTATAATACTTCAACCATTGTTCGTAGAATTTGCTTAGTAGCAACTTCCATAGCAAATTACGCATTAGTTTGTAATCAATTTACGATACATGTCATCTTATTGTAGCTTAAATTTTCCTCAAGCTGATCCTTTTTATACCCACACCACAATATAATTGACAGTAAGAAAACCACAATGTTTTCGTACTTGATAAAAATACCTTGTAAAAGGTATTTTTGTATGAAATATATTTTGAAGTGGCTTTGTCAGATGTAAAGTTTATAAGTAATGGCAAATGTCTGCCAAATTGACAATTACAGAGAAGGCTTATAATTTTTGCTTTCACACGTTCATTTTCGATTTCATCTGTGAACGGTTTTAGGTTATAATCGTTCACAACAGCGAAATATCAACTAATTTACATTTCTATTCACTTTGAATTGTATTTATTTCAGCAAATTAAAAAGTTTGATTTTTTAAGGAATATGTATAAGTATATATAAATAGGTTTTACATATATTGGCAGCCACAGACAAATGACTTGAAAGACAGCTGATGCCAGATGCTTTTCAGTTCAAAATAATACACTCTCTAATTAAAAAATGTTACACTTCTAGTTTGAGATGACATTTCCAGAAGCAAATTTTTTTTGCTTTTACTCGACATAAATGCATTATATTTTGTATCTTAAAAGAACTTATTCATAAAATTTCTTAAATTCTTTAATTTAGACCCTGCAGCGCGTAGGGTGCTCTTAGACGGGCCAAATGTATGACCAACCCCGCTTTATTTTTCATCTCTATCATTTATTTCAAATATACCTACGCGCTAACTCTATTCCTTAAGTGGGCTCCCATACAAAACTTTCAATACAGACTAGAAATATTTTTAAGAAAAAGTCCCATGACTGCCATGGAGTATGAACGGCCTCCATTAGTTTTTTATCCTAAAAATTTTTTAACTAAATATTTGCCCTTTATCGCCACCCCTTAAGGGGCCTTATGAAATTGTTAAATTTAATTAAAATTTTTTCGTCTTTTGTGAATAAAATCAAAATTTGCAAGCAGGTTGTAATCATTTGTGGCTGTTTTTTGTTTGGAACTTCGTTTTCTATACGTGTAGAATTTTTTATGATTTTTTACATAACAAAAATTGAAAATTTGCTAAAATGTTTGTTTTTGCGCATTTTAAGGTAATTTTATTGCGGAATTTCGTTGTTCGTTTTTTAGCTTATTCAATACTCTGCATCATTTTTAAGTTACGCAAATATATGTTGTGCAACGGTATATATTTTTGTATAATTAAATTGAAAAATGTTTCTTTTGCAATTATCCAATTACTTGCTTAGCAAAAGTTTAATAGTTTATTGCGACCTTTAATTTTCTGGCATTAGGGCGGTACATCAGGGCTGTATGAACAGAGATCTGGTTGATAAATACTAGAACGAGTTACTTGAGGTCAATGGCCTCCAGGCGCGGATCCAGCTTGAGCCTATGAGGGTGGGGGGGGGGGGGGAGAATTTTGTATGCTACTAAAAAGTAAAAATTTGTTTTTAAAAGTTTATTTAAAACAAAATGTGTATATTATATTTAAAAAAAAATACTCAACGAAAAGGTTATATAAAATATAAGACCAGTTCAATATACATTAATCTTTTTAAATAAGCAGTTTATGATTTTCTTGTGAGGCAAATTTAGACAGTACAGTTTATCTTCTGTCATTGTTGATCTGAGCCATGTTTTTATTCGACGAAGGGTAGGAAATGACCGCCCGCTCGTAGCATTACTGAAGAGCATTGAAACGAAAATTTTGAATATTTTTCTTAGATTTGGGTAGATATCTTCACCACAGTTTATTAAAGCATCTACAACGTTATCTGATAGCTCAGGCTCAAGTTTAGATGTTAGTAGGTGTGTATCTCTTTTATAAATATAATGGGGTTTTAACAGTTTTGTATTTGTATATGACTTGATTACACTTTAAGGTAGAAGTTTAAGTATGTTCAATACACTTAGGGCCATTATTACAACTTGAAGTTAGCTAAAGTTAAGATTAAATTGACAGATAATAATGTGTTATCTGTCAAAAAGCGTCTATTAACTGTCGGATAACAGCTAACGCCAAATTATAATAATGGCCCTAAGGATATCTATTGGAAAAGGTGCTTTGAGATCTTCTTAAATAAATTCAATAACAGAAATGTAACATACAACTCGGTAGTAATCTCCAACATTTTGGATGTCATTATTTCGATCAAATCTTGTCTTTTCGATTGGAACCTCGATTTGAACGCAAATAACTTAAACAGTTTCATAAATCTCTTTGAATTGCTCTTTGGCTTCATTTCTGTTCTCTTCAAGGCTCATGATTTAAGTTTTGATAAGGCTTGATCCTTTTTGAAGAGCTATATCTTGTTTTTGTAAAATGATACTAAGTGGCTGTGTTACAATAAGTATCACACTTAATATGTAGTATATTCCGCAAATAAATTCAAAAGTACTAAATGAGTTCCTTAATATAAAGGTAGAGATACTACCTTTCCACTCAGATATTTTTTCCAAAGTTTCTACTTTATGATGTACACCAGAGAATAGATTTTTGCAATTGAAAAAAAATCGCATTTAATTAACGACAACAAATACACACGCTTACGGTCATACAGTCAAACTCGCGCAACCGCAAATATTCGCTGCTGGTTTGCAGTCATTCAAATAACGCACATCGTGCTTTGTTATTTATACAATCGTTGCCTTCTTTTTTTTTTAAAGATTCTAAGTGTTCTGAGCGCAAATGATTGTTTGGTAAAGAAACAAAAAATACAAACGAAAGAGCCAGAAATCAAACAATTATTACTCATGTATTTATTCAGCATTAACTATGTGGTACAAGAAAAAAAAAATTGAAATGAAACTAAACACACATACTTATGTAGGTACACACAATTTCCATAGAAACAAAAAGTACAGTAGTAGTAGTAGTAGGTACAATGTATTTTTGTTATTGTTGTTTTTATTGTTGTTAATTTTGAAAAAGCGTCTCATCGTTGTTTATTGTTGTTGTTGTTAATGTAAACAAAAGTATAGAGAATGTGCTCTTTTGAATTTACTCAGTTGTGTTATATTGCGTGAGCAACAAAAATGCAAATAAAGCACTTTCAATAAAAAACGAATAAATGAAAATATCAAATGTGTACGAAAGGAAAAAAAAATTACCAACGTTGAACTTTGTTTTGCATGTATAGAGTTATTGTAAATTTTAGCGTATGAATAAATGCACAAAAATAGTGCGTTTTGAGGTTCTCTGATGTACACTTGTTGCAAAGTGTAAAATTGAGTCGTGACGGTCCACCCATCTTGTCTCGCATAATGTAGAGCGTTTGGCTCCAAAATACTTTGCTAAAACTGTGTTTCGCTTGGGATGATTGTATTTAAAAAATTTTGTCGTTCCTTTAACAAATGATACAACTTTTTGTAATAATGGCACTTTATTGCTTTAAGAAGTTGTGTTGTTTGATTTATGGGAAAAGCAAGGCGTTTGTTTCGCATTTGTCGCGGTTTCCAGAGTTTTTTAACAGCTCTATTTTCTGCTCACATCAGAGGACACCCATCTGTTCCATCTCCTACAAAATTTTTTAGCTCAAGAACAAAATTTGTCAAAGCTTCAAGAACTATTGATGATAGTGCCTTTGCATCAATTGACACATCAACGTCATCAATATCCTTTGAAGCCTCTTCAAATGCGTTTACAATAAAGCCAATAAAGTCTTCCCTAACAAAACCAGAAAAAAATACCAATGATAAAATAACATGACGAAATCTTGATTGAGAATCATGGTAAATTTCTGCAAAAGTATGCCTTTTATTTAAATTTATAATTATTTCATGTACATTTTAAATGAAAAATATTAAAATAACCTTAAATCACGTTTATTTAATATTATTCACTGTTAAAATAACATTGTTCAATATTGAATCCATAAAAACCTGTTTTATATTAAAATCAAAAATTTATCATGTTAAATTAATATGCATACATACTTAAGTATGTATGTACATTTTTTTTATTTTCATGTTTAAAATATGTTATAAAAAGAAGACAGTTCCCGTATTCTTTTAATTAAAATTATTTAGTTAAATAGTACATCAAGTTTTCAAAGTAGAATGATGACGAAAAGCAATTCGGGCCAATCTGCTGATGCTTCTGTTAACAAAGGAGACACAAAATAAGTGAAACATGTATAACAGGGGTGGGTTTTGAATTATTCTAAAATTAATGCATATGTTGTCTTCACACTGTTATATCACACTCCAACCAATTTAATTCTACATGAAATTCACGTTGTTTCAACTTGAAATAACTTTCATTCAACGTGATTCGTGATTCCAATATAAGTAAATGACATTTTGCTCTAACTTTACTGCAATGTAAAATTAACATGAATTATTGTTATTTTAAAAGAAAAAAATGTTGTTCGCAAGTTGTTGTAAAATCATGTTTAATTAACATGAAACAACAATGAAGAAAATCACTACTGAAATATTTAAAATCAACCTTGTTTTGAACGAATTTACATTGATTTTTTTCTGTGTGTTGAAATATCTTAAAGATAAGGAAATCTGGCTTTTCCCCGACAAATCCGTGCTTTCGTCAAAAATTATCGAATAGAATTTTGATTCATATAACACATATTATACATAAATATTGCATTTACTAAGGCTTATTAATAATTCAACCGCACGCATTATCAAATCAATCGTTAGGCAATGGATATAGATGGCACCTGCTCGGATTGAATGTAGAATAATAAGTATTTGAATACGATAAACTAGATGTTTCATTGGAAATATCTAATAAATAACTACAAGGATTAAGATATGGATACTTATTTCAAATTTCGTTAGATTCAATACAAAAATAAAAAAATATTTATTGAAAATTTCGTGAGAGATATAATAAAAAAAAACAAAAAAAAACCTTGCTGGGATTTCCAAAAATTTTGTACATTAAAAAAAAAATATTATTATTGGGAATTCTTGTATTATCGAAATAAACAAAACATATTTTTATAATTTAGGGGGGAATAAGGAATTCCCCCCCCCCCCTGAATCCGCGCCTGTTGCCTATGGTACACAATCGAAACATTATGTTGTAGGGTATTACATGGCCGGGCTTGACTGACTTTTCTTTCTTAGTTGTTTGCAATATATTTTAAATCATTCTCTTCGGTGCATTTGAATAAGTTTTCGCATTTCTGTACAACTTGTAAACGTCAGTATTTATTTGGCTTTATAAATCCCCAGCTGTAATATAAAACTTTGAAGGTTAGCGAAAAACACAAAGTTTCACTTGTCGTTTTTAAAACCTATAAATTAACTTATATATACACTTAAGTTAAAGTTAATAGTCAAAAAAAAACCTTCTAACCAAAATTCTAAATAAGAAGTAATAAAACAAAAGTCATTGCAGCGAATTGAACGCAGTATAAACGTTCACTTTTATCTAGCATGTTTTAAAACATTAAAAACCAAACGTTACCATGTACTTTTTAGCTTAAGTTTGTAACACAGATGAGAATTGTCAGACCACATACAAGAATTTTTAGTAAATCAAACCTCAGCACAGTGTGTCTTTAATATATAGCGACTCAAAAAATAAGTTTTCTGGTTTCAAGGTATATTGTGTAAAACTGACTTCAAAATCAATTTAATTTCAGTTCGTTTTTACAAAGAAGCCACTGTACGATAAAACCATGTTTATAGTGAAATCAACAAATTTTACTGTTCCAAAATAATTGTTTTAGATATTCAAAAACACTTTAAAGTTAGATTTTATAAGAAGAGATTAAATGAAAATTGTAGGAAAACCACCCGGAATGAAAATTAAATTTAAATTCATACAAAAAAAAAGGAAAAAACGATGAGTTTTTATTTTTTTTTTGCTAAAAATTTAAATGTGTTAAATTTATTTTCTTTTAGAAGTTGTTGTTGCAGTTGTTTATTTTTATATTGTTTTCTCTCGTTTGGTAGTTAAACTGCATACAAATGTTTCACAAAATTTATTACTCTGCCAGGCATTAAAGTTTAATGCTTTAGTGTTAGTGTGTGTAAAAATGTGTTTTAAATTTTAACAATTTTATGGTAGATGAATTTGTATTAGCAGCACAGTAGTGGTTGTAGTAAAAATGGCGGTTTTTTCATTTATTTGATTGTATTTGAGAATGTTTGTGCGTTACATTTCTTTTTGAACGTAATGTGGTATTTGTAAAGCCTCACAAAGGCACGTTATAACCAAAAAATAATATAACTACAACTACTGCAACTATAGCACGTTACAATACATCGACAACATAACTGAATTAAAATAAAACAAGTAAGGAAGTATAGTCAATCAAGTCCGACCATTTGATATCCTACATTACGGTATACACAGACAAATTTTTGAGAGTGTACCATATTTGGTACTCATGCCAAATTATGGACCTACAAAATGATATAAATGTTAGATGCTTAAGATTTATATTAGAGCTCTTTGTTTATAATTTTATCTAAATATCTGCAGCTAAATACGATTTTATTGACTTAAACAGAGTTTAGAAAAGGGGTTTATATGGAACCTATCGTCGATTCTGGGTATACCCGCACATAATTTTGCCACGACATATTATTTATTATAATAGTTATCGTGTTATTAAAATGATCGTGGCATTTAATGTTATTGGTGTGAGAGTTTTGGTCAAATATTGGCCGATTTTAATAAAATATACCAAAATAATTTAGGTTACAAAAATATATTTTTGAACCAAATATAATCTAAATAAATACATACTAAAATAGTTCATGGGCACAAAGGATTTATTCCGGAAAGAAGTTTGTATGGGGGCCATGCAAAGTTATGGGCAGATTTCCACCATTTTGAGTAGGCTTTATATTTGACAATTAGGCTTAAGGCTTATATGGACAGAAAATCAGCCAGTGATTCAGAAAGTGATTCTAGAATCAAAATTTTTATGTGTTACACACTTAGGCACAAACGCATTATACCCTCTCTACTATTGTGGTGTGGGTATAATGAAATAAATATTAAAATAAATTAAGGCACACACAAATAGACAAAGGAAAATAACATTACGGCAATACAACAAGCAAATTTTTGTTCTCTTTTTACAATATTATTGCTTTTGTTGGTTTTGCAATGACTGCCGATGATGATGATGATGATGTTGTTTGGTTGGCTGGCTGTTTTGAATCGTTGCAGGAACGGCACCAGCAAAATACTCCTGCGTATTGTAAGTTAAATGCAAAGAATAAACGAGCAGAAGCAATTTTGGTACGCTCAAATTTAAAGAGTATTGAAATCACAGTAAATATTAAATATTAGCTTACAAACAAACTTCAATACAAAATAATTTGCAGAATATTTGTAAGTGGTAGTTTAGTGGGGTTTTTTTCAAGAGATATTCGTTGGTGCACAGAAAAATTATGGAAATTATTTCAATCAATCAAAAGTTATGCATCTTCTATGATTAAAAACGTACATATAAAAAAACTATTTTAAAAAAGGTGCCTTTTCAAAGGGATTCCCATCCCGGTAGTTTCAGGAAAAAATTTTTTTTAAATATCCCATTTTCCGGGAATTTGTTTTTTTTGTTAAACATAAAGGAAATAGGGGTAAAACGACCAAGGCTTTGTTATTAAGACCAACTTCAGGGGTCGATTGTCAGATACGGCAGTGGCTCCAATCAATAAAAACTCGAGCTTACGTCAAAAAAGCCTGATGTTACACGGATAAAGCTAATCCGTATAAATTGTTAAATTTTTAACCATTTATTTTTTCCACAAAATCATTCTATTGTGGAAAGCAAAGCCATTATTATATAGCATAAGCTCTTCATAGAAGTTTATTCAGTACAAAAGCTTTTTTCTACGAATTTTTTAATTTCGTAGCAAATAAGTTTTGCTTAAAGCTTGATCAAAAGTGTTTTATTGGCATTTTTTTTTTATTTATTTAATAATTTTTTGAATGGTGCAACCAGTGTTCGGCAATAAACAGTACAAGAACGATATGATTATTTTTGTGATCGTGTAGACCAACACAACCCTTCCGAATGGTATCGTAACAACTTTCAAGACAGAGCCAAACATTATATACATATTGTTCTGTTCTTCGTAAAAAAGTAGAACAATTGCAGTGATACTGTAGATAAACATAATATTTAAATGTTCTATAATGTTTCTTTTTTTACATTGATAAAGAAAAGAACAAACAAAAAGTTTTTAGCAACGACCGCACCACGAACAGCTTGTGTGTGTATTGTGTATATGTTGTGTTTGTGTTTGGTTGCGATACAATTACCAATCATATTTAAAATTAATTTACCAAGCCTTCTGAATAGACCAGAGTCTCTGGCGGAAATAGAACCGGCAACCTTCGCACTGATAGAAAAGCTTTGTAGTTGGTTGGTAGTTGTTAGTGCAACTCACTTGTCTGGGCATCTTTTTTTTACTTTTACAATGCTTAGGTTTTTATTTTTTTTTAAATAACAGTTTTATTTGGTTTAATATCTTTAGTTTTTCTAAAAACTTTATGGATGAAGTTTCCTGATGATCTGGCCTAAGCAACCAGTGAAATGCGCATAGGAATAGCTTATCCCATCACAATAAATTTCAAGAGTTTTTATCAATAATAAAAACTGGGAATTAAGCACGAATAACAAAATCTTTTGAAATTAAAATTTTGTATTACCAAAAATTGAAATTACTTTTTGATTTTAAATAACCGATAAATCTTTATGCGTTTTATGGGTTTTTAAAGTGTAATCGTATTTTTTTGTATTCGATTATAATCAAATTTTACATTTTATTCTTTAAAACTACGCACCTGATGCAATTTTTATGTTTATGGCAATTTAGTAATTTTTTATGTTTACATTTAAAATATATTTTTTTAATTCTTTTTTTAGGGGAAACTTGTTTTACTTTTAATTTATTTTTTATTTGAAACCATCTCTGTGAAAATAGTTGCAAATAAATTGCAAATCCCAAAAGGCTAATGAACTATTTTTTGTAAAAAATGTACATTACAGCGTTCAACAGCACTGTTTTTGAGATACAAAAGTCTTTAAAGTTTGATTAGAAAATGCTAAAAAGCATTAAAAGTAAATTTTAAATCATCATTGTAAATAAGTTAGTTCTTACCCAGTCAGCATTTTATGCAATTATTAATCATAGTTGAGTTTTTT
Organism: Pollenia angustigena; assembly: GCA_930367215.1. NCBI lineage: Eukaryota > Metazoa > Arthropoda > Insecta > Diptera > Polleniidae > Pollenia > Pollenia angustigena. The sequence continues at coordinate 174,207,100 of OV884059.1, read as the reverse complement.
TGACTTCTCTGCGCGATTAAAATAATCATTTATGCGCTCGTTTTGAGACGAATAATACCGTTTTTTTTTGGAGAAAATGGTACTCTAACAGCGAATCTTCTGAAAGTGTCTTTTATGACTCATATTTCTGATCAATTTCGACTAATTTTCGAGGCAGTTTGGCCTGCTACTAACACTCAATGGCGAAACTTTTCCGAGTAACGTTTCAGTTATATTACTAACCATTAACTAGTCTTTTTTCGATTTAGAATTGCGCTCATTTTGTAAAACTGGTTTTTGTTTTTTAAATAACTCAATTTCTAAATATCTCTGAAAGTCATTTTCGAGTCTTGTTGGAAGCGCGATGGTTTTTGATAATCTTTAAAGACATTCTTCCGTATGCTGACTGGGTTATGTTCTTGAAAACTTAAGCTACTTTAGACATAAGAAATTGCAAAAAATATCCGGTCTTTATAAATGTTCATTAACGTGTGTACTTGAAATCTGTTTGGTTAAATTTTTGTTTTTTTTTTTTACTTTTACGTGAAATCATTAATGTTCTTTGCCTCTGGCCAACAAAGTCAATTATACCTTCGCTATATATGTATACAATTCTCTGTTTCTAAAAGGAGATCGAAATGCTAACTTTTTACCACATCTTGAAATAAAGAGTTCACAAGAACTCTTTAATTCTTTCTGGTTTTTATTAAACCTTTTTCCCCCCAAAGCCCCTTATGAAACCACAACTTACTGTTTAATTTGGTTTCATAAGCCAATCCATTTTCCATTCTCTATTTAATGTATATTTCCTAAACAAAAAATAATTATTAGTGTTAGTGTTGTTATTGTCAGGGAAGGTATAGTTAGTAGGCCAAATTTATTTACTTAAATTGTTGTTTATGTATCCAGTATACAGTGCGAGTAGCAGTAGCAACAAAAGTCAAAAGAAAGCCAAATAATATTTATGTGCCATATTCTAAGTACACCCTTGAAAATAAATTTTAATTAAATTTAGATTTTGTGTACTTTACATAACACTAAGGATCATTTAAGAGTTTTGTCATTATTAAAATTAATATTTATGTAAACAAAAACAAAAGAAAAATAATTCTAAAGTAAACAATGTACCTGCCAACAACTTAAATGACAAGAGTCAAGAAGGGTTTAAATTATTTAAATGTTGTGTTTAAGATAAAGGCAGCAAAAGTATAAATTGTTGTGGGCTATCAGGTGTTTGCAATAATTCTATACTAAATTTATTGTATAAATATAACATTTAATTCTTTTGTGTTGTGTTTATTGAATACACACTTTTTAGCTTTATCACAAAGGGACCGCTATTAGGACCCAAGTAAGCCGTCCTAGTGTCGGCTGTCCATTGCACCTGGCATTTACCAGAAATACGGGGATGCCCGAAAGGGTAATTGTTAATGATATTAAGAAAGTTTATTATCTTAACACATTTTCGTCCCGCATATCATATAAGAAACACACTTGATGCGGACATTACAAATCGCAAAGAAAGTTGATGATTATTTTGAACATTTTTAAATTCACATAGCATTTTTTGTTATCTTCTAAGCCCATTAAGATATCGCAAAACCAATAGTGCAATAACCTTTTTTTTTTTTAAATATCACGTAGCATTACTTGCAGGCTTGACGCCGATATGTTATCATCTGAATTTAAAATTCGCTTTAATAAAAAAAGTTTACTTAATTGTATATTTAAAAAATCCCAATATTAACCCTTATTTACCAGGTTTACAAACTTTTGTTTTCTAGAAATTAATGTTCCTTCTTTTAAAACGCCTACCGCTAAGCTGTAGTATCGCTGTCCCAAACTAATACTGAAGAGTAGTGTATACGACCAATTTACGTAAAAGTGTGAATGTATTGAATGATAAAACAAATGGTTAAAAGTGCGAGTATAAAAAATACTCTCAAAAATAAACAAGGGAATAAAAAAATACACGCAGCAATGAGAATTGGAACAAAAAGAAACACATTATTCACAGAAAAAATTTTTTGCGCCAGTAAAAGAATTAATCAAAAATAAAAAATCAAGACAATATTTCAATTAAACATTTAATACACTTGATTAAAATTTTAATTCACCTGATTAAATATTTAATTAAAACTGGTTTTATTTTTGATTAATTCTTTTACTGGCGCAAAAATTTTTTTCTGTGTTTATTTTTTAATAGGAATTTCTGATAGGATGACTTATTTTTCCAATTCAAACAAAAAATTTGTAGAATTAAAATGTTTTTTTTTTTTTAAATAGATCCTACAAACAAATTTGCATGTTCAAACATTTTATTTGAAATTTCGTTCAGTGAAAAACCCTGATTTTTATTTAATAAGTAACTGTGATTATTAGTTTCAAACAAATAAGTTAGCTGAATCAAACAAAAAAGTTATTGAAATTCATATAAATTTCAAACCAAAAATATTTCTGAATCAAACAAAAAAGTAGAATTTTTTTGCACGAGCAATGACGCGCACACAAGCAAGCTCTGTAGAAGATGAAGAGCAGGTGGCGAGGCGGCGGCCGGCTTTGTGACACATTTATTTTGTTCTTATTTCTGAACTATCGTCTTATTATACACATTCTTTTCTTGGCTAAAGAAGAAGAAATGTCAACTAAAACCGGCAGCAGAAAGACGCGATATAGTTTTCGTCATCATTCTACTTTTAAAATTTAATGTTTTAACTAATTAATTGTATTTGTAAGCGGGTTTTTTATTTATTTTTTTTTTTTTTTTTGACCCAATTGTATTGGGGAATGCAAGAAAATATAAACTCACTGTTGATTGTATTTTGTTTAAGCTTTTATATCATTGCAAATGAATATGAATGTTTGTAACTCTCATTCACTATACAGTTTTATTTGCATACCTAATATTTTAGTTTTTGAGAAAAGATTTCCAGCAGCCTGTAAAATACGCATAGGAACTAGCTTATCCTCCAACAAAGAATTTTAGTGTATTAAGCACGACAAACAAAATCATATTAATTATTTTTTAAAATTTTGTATTTAAATATTTCTGTGTAAATGTTAATGTAAACTAAAACTTGAAAAATTAAAAAAATTGCAATGTTAATCTTTATTGTAACATTAAATTAAAAATTTTAGCTGGTTTTTAATTGTTTTAATAAAAAAATGCTTTGAAATAAATCCAGCATCTTCCTTTGCATCTGTAGAAAATTAAAGCACTTTTTTTATCCATTTAGCATTTTTACTGTTTAGTCTTATGGCAGCACTGTACATACGACCTACAATTAAGCATCACAAATTCTAGTAAACTGCATGAGGCAATTTTCAAAATTTGTTAACTGTATTGAGAGGTTTTCAAAGAAGCAAGTACTGTCTAGAGAGTATTTCTCTGATTTCTTGTACCTTCCCATCACTATTTAATTTTGGGACGACAGAACCGCGTAGCATTTGATATTGTGGCTGAACTCAAATGTATTGCTCACACATAAGATTCTAGTTGTGTGTTTGATTTTCGAATGCATTACTGCAGGCCTTTCATATTGATATTTGTTAGGAAAATTGCCAGAATTCAGTATATCGCGAAATATCAAAACGTTCCTCTTAATCCATTTATTTAAAAAAGAGCTGCCAAAGCTGTAAAAGTCTGAATCACAAAACATTAAAGAGTTTACCAAATCATTATAAACGCTCGCAAAACAAAGAGAAAAAACCTAAAACGTTGTCATTATTTAAAATTCAGGCAGGAGAAACTATTCCGGTGTAAACTCAAAATAATCTGATAATTTCTGATTAAAACATTAAAGTTAAAGTATTATAATTAACGGACGAGCACAACACACACACGATTGATTAACGACATTCGTTTTATTTGTGAAGCGACAACTAAGTATTTATGTGCTTAATTTAAAGTAATTTTTAAAAACAAAAAAAAAAAAGCATTCAATTATTTTAATTTTAGTCTAGAGGAAAAAAAACGCAATCATTGCGCAAACTTAACTATTAAACATGATTAATTACACAACATGTTTTTGCAACATGATAGTAATTAACTATTTAACACTTCCTCTAACAAAACATGTACGACGTCATATTTTTAATACACACTTTCAGATATTCATTTTTTTTATTTATTCGTGCACTCATTTATTTCCTTAACAATTTTTATAAGAAACTTAATTGAAATTAATTTAACAGAAGCAGTTATGCAAATGCACACACAAGTAAATATAAATAAACAAATTAGAAGCAATATTAAAGTAAATAAGTCACAAGACACAAAAAATCGGCCACCTTAACAGCAGAAAAAGTTAAATAGAACCCTAAGGCTTGGAAAAAATCAACAGCAACAAAAAGATTAGAAAAGTATCACAAGATTAAGGCAAACTTATTTATAACATTAAAACATAAATAAACTTTTTTCTTTCTCCCCACAATAGAAAAGCATAAAAATAACCATTAAACATAATAACAAATTTATATAAATTTACCTCAAACTTTTTTATTTTTTCTGCACAATTTCTTCTTTCATTTTATTTTGATACATCTCTATCTGTCGAGATGCCAACAGTCGTTCATTCAAACTCATTTACAATGTCTACGCTTCAACAAAAAAAAAAAAAAAAAAAAATCACATGTGCCTACCAAAGATAACGTCAAGTTGTAAGTAACAACACCACCACCTTCTCCTTTTATCCTTCAGTCTTGCATCGTATCTTATAAGCAGAAATCTTGAGGAAAAAAATAAGACAAACTTTCCGAAAGAGTAGAAAAAAGGCCATTAGTAGCAGCATTCAATTGCTAGATGTTGAATAAAAGAAATGGCACAAATTAAGTTGTAAGAAAAAAATGAAAAAAAAAAAAATCCTAAAATTAAGAAAAGTCTTAATTGATGGCCGTGTTTTTAATTAAAAAGAATCTAAAACACACACCCACTTACAAACTTTACTACTTTATAGACATAAAATAAATGATAGAGAAAATATTATACATCAAAGTTCAAATTTGTTACAGTGGCACTACAAAGTGTAACAAACTGTACGCTTTCAAGGGAAAAAACTCATAAATCAAAGAGTTAGTTTGAAAAAAGGATAACAAGTTATGAAAGATTTTAATATATTGAAATCAACCCCGGTACTTTCCAAAAAAATTTGTCTCACTTTACAAAGAAATTGCTCAACGCAAATTGAAGGGATACAACAGTGTTGCCAACTCCTAGGACACTTAACGCGTGAAGACATACAAAAATGGGCTTAAAAGGGATTACAAAATTCGGTTTGAGTACATTACCATTTTTCAACAAAACACCAGAAGGGCTAAAGTACGCAAAACAGTTTATTAAATAATATAATTGAGTATGAGATCCTTTTGCTTTTAATAAAACTTAGGTAAAACTGTTGCTGTAAATATCATTTACGTCCTTTTAAAATTGGTCAAAGTTTAATAAAGTGTGCAGAACTTGGTCATCTTCGTCTTCATTTCATAACACTCTCTATGTGATACATATGATGTTATAAACAATTTAATAATAAAGTAACAATTGATTTAAATAAAAAACTTTGTGATATTAATTTAAAACTTATTTACTTTTAACTGCAGCCAAACAAAAACAACTAATAATTAATCTATTTGAACAAGGTCAAGTATAAAAACATACTTTATTCATTAAAAAATTAATTAAAATAGTGGGTGCCCCGGTAGGCAAGCTGGTATTGAGCTAGTCTATCAGCACTTATCTGCTAGTTTCTTCGCTGCAGATAAGCGTAAAGCTTGGCGGGATTAGCTTAGGCAATTAAAAAAAAAACATAAGCATAATTTTCTGCAGTAATATTGTTGATATAAGTAAACGTTTAATTCATTGTATTAAATTTTTAATTAAAACTGATTTTATTTTTGATTAATGTTTTACTTGAAAATAATTGGCGAGAATTTTCGCTGTGTATGTTTCGTCCGTTGTGCAGGCAGACTGTTTTTTCTCAATACTCAATACTATAAAAAACAATGTTAAAAAAACTTAAAAGAATTGTATTGATTGTAAAAAAATTACACAAATAAATAAGAATGTTTAAAAGCAGTGTTTGGCTTTGAAATGTTTCCTGAAAACTAAAGCAACCCCCGAAATTTAGCAGAATTTGCCAGCACTTTATTAATTAGTAATGCATTTCGTAGATTGAACAACAACTATTATCTTGTTGAGACTATGTTGAATATACTGTAGGCTGTTGCATGTTTTCACCAACGTTTTATTTTAGTCTGAGTTCATACGGGTCATGTCTTATTGACAAGATTCTTCCTTTTTCTTCTTTGAACATGAATTGGCGTTCAAATGATTCATGTCATGTTGACGACATCTGCTTTTTTGACATTGAAATCAATAACAAAATTAAACAACGAATGAAAAAGCAAAACGTAAAGACAGTTCATGCATCTGTTTACTCGTTTCTTTTCCCCTCGTCCCTCTCGCCAATAAAGTAGCAATCATGTCAATAGGGCAAGAGCCGTATGAACGCAGACTTACTTAAAGTCCTTATAACTGCACCGTTTATATACATACATATTTAAAGAAAAACTAGAAACATTGCTGAATAGGTTGTAACCAATTACATTTTATTTTAACGAACCGTGATACGAATGCTCTCACATGAGTTCAGAACACGATATTGCCAGAAAAAAATTAATGGGTCTTGAAGCTGCTGCTAATATTTTTTCAAGTTAAGAAGGCGGCAAATAAGTAAGTACATATACCTAATGGTCAAAATTCGACCATAAATTTTTATGAATATATAAAGAAAACATAGTACATCTAAGTACATACTAGAGGTCTGCAAGAATAAATAAAAACAAATTTCAACACACTCATTTGTTTTTTAACTACAATGTGTCGAGCACCCAATAATAAAGAAACAAATGAAAGAATAACCAAAGACAAAACGAATAAAAACTCATTCAATTCAGTCAATTCAAGTCAAATGGGTGAAATATTCATATATAATTTGAATGTAAAATTTCTGTACCTACACATTACGTATGTATGTGTAAGCTTAACTCTTACAAATAAAAGAAGCCACAAGCTTACACACATATTATGTCAATGTATTCAAATAAATGTATGGACATTCAATAATTCAAAAATTATTCGAATATTTTTTGTAAACTTGCTCTCTCTAACGGGTCATTCCACTGTTTTGTTATTTATGAATGACTCTCAACTTCATTTACAGTAAACAAGTATTTTATTCAATTTACTCTTTTCTTACATTTTCGAATGTTTAATATTTGAGTAAATGTTGTGCACTTTGAATAAAGGCAAACAAGTGAATTATTCAAAGCAGACCTCTAGTACATACTTATACATATATGAATTTCCATGTTTCGGGCATTAATTTTTTCTGTCTTAGTGGATCGATTTGGCGAGGCAGCAAACTCCGGTTCATATTTTATCGTCCACGTGAGTTTAATTATGTAAGTTCTATATAAAAATATCAGAAAATATCAATTGAAAAACAAAAAAGTATGAAAAAATCCCCTTTATAGACAGTCATCCACTCAGGACATTTCTTTTCTAATGCTAATATTTACGAAAATTAATCAAAGTTCCAGATGTTGAACGAAAAAGTACCAAAAAGCTCCCCTTACATATTTTTATTCACTCAGGACCATGCATGTTTAATTTCATCTTTATGGGTCGAATTTTAAAAATTCCAAAAGTACCAGTTGAAAAGCAAAAAGTACTAACATTCACTCAGGATCCTGCACCTTTAATATTACGTTTCTAAGTTCAATATTATAGATTATTAAAAAATTATCACCTGCAGCAGTAAAAGAAATAAATTTAATTTTTAGTATTTCTTAGTCGAAATATTCGAAAACCGGTTTTCGAATAATCGACCACCCTATTTTTTTTTATTATTTGGTAATTAAAAAAAAAAAAAAAAAATTTTTTATGTGTTCTGCATTTGTGTTAGTTAAAAATTTGAATGCTTATAACTCTGAAATTATTGAACACATTTAAATAAAATATATATTGTGCACTTCTTAATGCCTTTCAAATGGTGTATATTTTGTTCAAATCGCTTGACACACAGAGGAGGAAAGTGTTCTTAACTGTTTAGCCGCTGCCGATTTATATATAGAGATGTATTTATTTCTTTAATTGTAGATTTTTAAATAATAAAATTTACAACTCGAAAAACCTTTGAAATAGAAAATAAAAGTCAAATTGCTCGCAGTGCTCGGAGTTTTGAGGAAACAAAAGCCAGCACTGAAGCTTCATGGAAGCGTATCGCAGAAAAACAGTTTTGGCAATGAGTGTGTGTTTACACTTAAAGGCTAAATAAAAGAAAACAACTTCGCACAATAAACAAATTTATACACTACTGGTGGAGGACAGTCAGAGAAAATTAGTTTTGCCCCAACCAAACAGGCTGCAGCCGAGCTTTTACAGATAGAACTGGCAGTAAATCCTAAAGGACATGTCTTTGGGACAAACTAAGCTAAAGTTTTGGAACAAGAGAATGAGCTCCAAAATACCTACGAGATGGAAATAACAAACGGTAGAGGCTTGGCATTATTTCTTAAATTGAGTATAATAGATGCCACGTTTACCGCCTCCTCTGTGAGAAATATGTTCACAGAACTAATCATATTTTTTATTTTATTTAACTTTTGACCCACTTTGAATCACTTTTTTGTGTGTTTCTTTTTAATTTGTTATATTTATTTCTAGTTGCGAAACTGTCAAAATAGCATTATCGATAACTTGTTGGCAACTAAACGATGTTGCACCAATGCAACTGAAGTTGTGTTGCCATCCGTAATCGACGAATAAATTTAACTGCATCTACTAAACCAAAAGTAAGAACGGACAGAAAGGACTAAGTAAGTAGTAGGAGTTTTAAGATAAAAGATTTAATTTTCTTAACGTTTCAGGTACTGGAAAAAGCCTAAGTTGGCATCACTGCTTTACAAAATAACCCCCTTAATATTGTTTTGTTATCCAATTATTCATATTATTTATTATACCCACACCACAACAGTGGAGAGGGTATTATGCATTTGTGCTGATGTTTGTAACGCCTTAAAATATTGGTTCAAGACCCACCTTAAAGTATACCGATCACCTGAGAATCACTTTCTGAGTCGAACTGACGATGTCCGTCCGGCTGGCTGTCCATGTTACCTTGTGTTATTTTAGAGATCATTTGATAAAATTTGGGACATAGGTTCTTATTGGCACAAGGACCAAGCCTATTGAAAATGGGCGGAATCGTAGGACCACGAGGGAAGTATGGGGGAAATATCTTCCTCTCAGAAACTATCAAACCGATTTTAATGAAATTTAAAACATAGATAGATCCATATCTATGTGGACACATAAGCTATACAGCTTTTCAAAAATAGGACCACAAGGGGAAGTAGGGAGTAATTTCCGCCTCTCACAAACTTTCAAACCGATTTTAGTGAAGTTTATTAACATAGATAAATTCATATTTATATGGACACCAGGCGCGGATCCAGCTTGAACCTTAGGGGGGGGGGGGGAGAATTTAGTATGATACAAAAAAGTAAAAAATTTGTTTTTAAAAGTTTATTAAAAACAATATGTGTATTAGGGTAAGTACTTTTTGCAATTTTTGCTAATATCAAATTCTTTATCGCATAGCCGTATAGACCGTGAAAAAATATTAAGAAATGATGTATTACTTTTTCGCGATCGTGAAGAAAGCTTCCGCACCAAAAGCGATAAATTTTTGATTTTTAATTTTTCTCCTTACTATACAAAATGAACATTTTATTACAAAATTTTAAGTATTTTCTAATAATTGCACAAGATATTTTTCCATTATGTAAATCAACTCGCACTTTAAACTTAAAATTTATTTCATTCAACCCAAAAAAATAGCTTTACATTTTTGTTATACAGTTGCTTATTTTACGTATTTATACCTGTATTCATAAAAATATTTTAAATTTAATAAAGGCTTGAAAACCAAATTTTCTATGAAAATTTTCCTTAATAAACGTTTATTTAAATTTTATAATCATTTATGAATATGGGGGCGTAAATATATAGCATATGTAAACAATAAATGTACCATATATAATGTGTATGGAAAATAAAAAAAAAAAATTGTTGAGGAGCTTTAGGAATTGCATTTGGTGCGGAAAACTTATTTTCATTATCAATTTGGAAATTTTGTCCAAAAATATTCATCACCTTATTTAAAAAAAACCCAACAAAAAGGTTAAGTAAAATATAAGATCAGTTCAATATACATTAATATTTTTAAATAAGCAATTTATGATTTCCTTGTGATGCAAATTTAGACTGTAGAGTCTATCTTCTGTCATTGTTGATCCGATCGACGAAGGGAAGGAAATGGTCTCCCGCTCGTAGCTTTACTGACGAGAATTGAAACGAAAATTTGAAATATTTTCCTTAGATTTGGGTAGATATCTTCATCACAGTTTATTAAAGCATCTACAACGTTATCTGATAGATCAGGCTCAAGTTTAGATGTTAGTATGTGTTTATCTCTTTTATCAAATAAAATCAGCTCATCAGCTAGTTGTGGTTTTAACAGTTTTGTATCTGTATATGACTTCATTACACTTTGAGGTAGAAGTTTAGATATTTTCAATACATTTGGGATATCTATCGGGAAAGTTGTTATGAGATCTTCTAAAATAAATTCAATAAGAGGAATGTAACCTACAACTCGGTAGTAATCTTCAACATGTTGAATGTGATTATTTCGTTCAAATCTTGTCTTTTCGATAAGAACCTCGATTTGAACGGAAATAATTTTAACTTTTTCAAAAATCGCTTTAAATTGTTCTTCGGCTTTATTTCTTTTTTTCTTCAAGGCACATGATTAAAATTTTGATAAGGCTTGATCCTTTTTGAAGATCTATATCTTGCTTTTGAAAATTATACTAAGTGGCTGTGTTACAATAGGTATCACACTTAATATGTATATTCCGCAAAAAATTCAAATTCCACTCAGATATTTTTACCAAAGCTTCTACTTTATGATGTACACTTGTTGCAAAGACGCATAATGAAGAGAGTTTGTCTCCCAAATACTTTGCTAAAACTGTTTTTCGCTTGGGATGATTATGTTTAAAAAATTTTGTGGTTTCTTTCACAAATGATACAACTTTTTTTTGGCACATTATTGCTTTTAGAAATTGAGTTGTTCGATTTATGGGAAAAGCAAGGCATTTGTTTCGCATTTGTCGCTTTTCCAGAAATTTTGAACAGCTCGATTTTCTGCTGACATCAGAGGACACCCATCTGTTCCATCTCCAATTTTTTAGGTCAGGACCAAAATTTGTCAAAGCTTTAAGAACTATTGATGGTAGTGCCTTCGCATCAATTGACACATCAACGTCATCAATATCTTTTGAAGCCTCTTCAAATGCGTTTACAACAAAGCCAATAAATTCTCCCCTAAAAACTTTCTGTTGTATGTTGAAATATCTTAAAGATAAGGATATCTGGCTTTTCCCCGAAAAATCCGAGCTTTCGTCAAAAATTACCGAATATAATTTTGATACATATAACACATACATGCATACATTAATATTGCAAATACTAAGGCTTTTTAATAATTCAACCGCATGCATTATCAAGACAAACGTTTAGTCTTTGGATATAGATGGCACCTGCTAGGATTGAATGTAGAATAATAAGTAATTGATAACGGTAAACTAGATGTTTCTTTGGAAATATCTAATAAATAACTTTTACCCAGCGGTAACTAGAATGAGTAAAGGCCTCTTAGCAGTCAGAAGCAGTCAGAAGCCCTTCTCGCTGCATTCCATACTTATTTATTTTTTACACAGGTTGTCATTGGGCGCAAGGCCTTCCACACCTCCTTTAAAAACAACTTCGATCCCTTTCCGAAGAAGGGAGTAAGGAAGGTCACTAAAAATAAAAAGTAAATAAAACTGAACACCTTCCTTTCTCCCTTCTCAAAGAAGGGAGTAGCGAATGTGCACGGAATATTTCAGAAGGTCTTTTAAAAAGAAGTTTATACGTTCTAGAAAGCAGGATATCTTGCGAAGCGAATCTTTTAGAAAGGAGTATAGAGGCCTTCAAAAAGGCCTGCCACTTGCGGTCCTTTCAATATTTACCGCTGGGTAGGATTAAGATATGGATACTTATTGAAAATCGTTAGAGATTCAATAAAAAAAAATTAAAAAATACTTATTGAAAGTTTCGTTAGAGATTCCATAAACAAAAAAAACCTTGCTGGGATTTCCAAAAATTTTGTACTTAAAAAAAAAAAATATTATTTTTGGGAATTCTTGTATTATCGAAATTAACAAAACATATTTTTATAATTTACGGGGGGTGGGGAATTTCCTTATTCCCCCCCCCCCCATGAATCCGCGCCTGATGGACACATAAGCTAGATGTGGGGTATCATATGGTCGGGCTTGACCGACTATACTTTCTTACTTGTTTTTGTTTTATTTCTAATGAAATTCGTTCAATAAGTCTTTTAAAAACCCAAAATATTTTAAAGAAAAGATGTATGCAAGCAAAAATAATTAAATATGGTCAAAGTTATTCTTTTATAATTAAATAACTAGAATAATTATTCTTGTTTCTTTCTTTTATTAAAAGTCTTAGTTATCTTCATGCTTTTGTAGTACCATTTTGCAGTTTACAAAATGATAAAGAAACTTAACGAAGTTTTTTAATTATACTAACTACAATAAATTCTCAAATACCAAATTCAACTTCTGACCCACTGTATTTAACCTTCGACGTAGACAAGATCTAAAGAACTTAGCAAAGTGTAATTATAACACATTTGGTAAGTTAACTTAGTAAATTGTTTGGAAAATTAATAATAAAAATAAACGTAACAAACATGATGAGAGTGATGATTTAAAAAACCAAGAAGAGTCAGATATGATAATGTATCTTGATAATAAATGACTAAAAAAGAAATTAATTAATTTAATATTATTTCGTAACGACATATAACTTCTTTAATTATTTTTTTTTATATTTTTGACAAGACAGAAAGCTATTATCTGTTTTGCACAATATTTTTAATCTTTTTTCGCAAAATTACTTATTTTTTGGAGAAATTTTTGTAATGAGAATATTTATGGCTTGTCTTTTTATTTGAATTGGCCATAGTGATTTAAACTTTAAGCTAACGATGTTTTATTTTTTATATTTTTAATTGGTTTTGGTTGATTTTTTAAATTATTCAACATAAATATATAATTCTCCATCTCTCACCAACTTTATCAAAATGCTGCTTTATTTAAAGCACATCCACCTGCAAATATGTGAATGTTATTAGAGAATATGCATTATATAATTGAATTTTAGTGTAATTTTATTTTAAATTCCTTTTTTTTTTTTAATTTTTTAGTATCTTCTGGTACCAATTTCTCTGATAACACTTTAAAATCTAATATTATTACCAACGTATGTGCATTTATTTTTTAATCAAATATTGTTCGAAGATAAAAAAACAGCATGAGTAAAAAAATTTTAAAAATGAAAAGAAATTTCTATCAGAATCCTTGTATGGATACAGGATACAAGTATATGTGATTGTGTTTATGAACACATGCATGTTTTGTGTTTGAACGCAAAAAAAAATCTTAATCCCATAATAACATATTTCTAAAATGTTTTCAATGTTGGAATAGGAGTATTTTGCACAATTTTTTAAGAAAGAACGTATATCAAGAAACTGCATTTATTTTACTTTTTTTTTGACGACCACTGTGTATTTTGTTAAAAATAATCACGTTCGTAGAAGCAGTAAATAAATATTGTAGTTTTAGTTTTGGCTAGAGAATTTTTTTGTTTAAATTTTTCTCGCTTTTTTTCTTTAAATGATGTCGAATTTAACATTTATATTAAAAGAAATTCCAAGGTGCATAAAAATTCAGAAAATTGCTTATATAGAATAAAACTGGATAATTTACTAGGTGTAAAATGAAGAAGGCCTAAAAAGTTAAGCCTAAGAATTGATTGCTTAAAACTTCCAATTGTGAACCACCCATAATCCTGTATGTCCCTTTTTATGGCCAGATTACTTTTCTAGCTCGTTTTACTGCATTCACGTATAAATTTTTAAATAAAAAGAGGTCCTTTAGCGCTTTTAAACTAAAACATAAAATGTTTGGAGAATCCCATTAGAAGTGAGAAAAAGTTCTTTGTAAAAAAAGTTGTATAGGAATAACTAGATGGGATATCGTGTATGGGCCTTCCTCACTGCCCCTTTGGATTTGTGGATCAATCCTAATGAAGCCCAATTTCCTGGCTTGGCTTCAAGCAGACCACCATAATGATTCCTATAGCTCTTTAGCTATTTCAATACCAAGATAACAACAGAGTTTGTTAGCTCAAATTATTGCTCAATGAGCAATGCTCTTTAACAAAAATTTAGATAGATTTCCAAGTCTCTTATTATATCCTTAAGCGTTTCGCTGTGAGCGATTTTTGAAAGTTAAAGAATAGTTTCACTTATCCACACAGGAGCTTTAGAGAAGCGTTGGATCGATAATAAATATTTAAAAATTCAACTAAAACTTTTTGTGTATCCGAGGTGTTCCACTTGGTAGCTCAGCTGTATATACAAACAATGGCGCTGCGAAATATGGTCCCAGGAAATATGGCCCCAAAAAATAAATGAAAATTGACCCACAATTTGGGGATATTTTTCATAATGCAATATGACACCAATTTTTTAATGAAAAATGACCCCAAAAAAATGAAAAATAACCCTAAAAATAAAATGAAATATGACCCTAAATTTGGGGTTATTCTTCATTATGAAAAATCACCTCAAAATTTATAATGAATTTGAATTCCAAAAAAGAACACAAAGAAAGTTACATTAAACATTTTCGGTGGAGTTCATATTTCCGAAACTAAAAATCACAAATTTAGAATCCCGATTTCAAAATCCGGATAATTATACAGTTTGGGTTTTAAAAATCGTACGATTGGTAGCATGGTTGCGCTTTCGGCCATGCGCAAGGATTTTTTCTCTATGGTATAACGAACACTGGCTTTGCTTACTAAAGAATACCGTTATAGACGGCCTTTGGCCGGGCGCAATGATTTTCTTCTCTATGGTATAACGAACAGTAAGCTTCGCTAACTAAAGCTTCTCTGTATAGCCGGCCTTCGGCCCGATTGCTTAGAGAGAGCACTCCCGACGACTTTTGTGCACAAATCCGTACTTGGGCTTAAAATTGCTCCCCCAAAAATCTCATTGACTGAATGAAAACAACAAAGTTGCGGTTGCCGATGATCTACTGGAGGAGCTTTTCAATTATAATAATATTCTATCTATCGTATTATATGAAAAACTAAGGACTACTACACAGAAAAAATTATTGCCGAATTATTTTCAAACAAACGATTGTTTGAAAATTTTTTTTAATTTCTACAAATTTTTTTTACTGATTCAATTAAAATTTTTGTTTGATTTTTATTTAACCAACAAAAATGTTGACAACCATTCAAAAATATAATACACGCGCTATTGGTTTGAAGTTTTCATAATTTTGTATGAAATATTTAACGCTCTTTAATGTTGTCGTCTTTTTGCATTTTTTTATTTGATCGTAATCAACACTTCTTTATGTGAAATATAAGAACTACAACAAAAAACACATACAGTCTATTTTTGGACACTTTACATAAGTACAACAGTAAGAAAGATGAAGAGGTTTGAAGTAAAAAAAAAAAAAAACAAAAAATAGCAGGTAAAAAAACGTTTCACTCTTTTTAAACAACAGAAACAACAACAACATTATAAGAAACAAAATAAATTTTTGGTTTGTATCAAAGTTGGTTAAAAAAAACCAAAATCCCGTATTCAATTTTTTCAAACTGTTTGCTTAAATACATCAAGTACAAAAATATAATGATGACGAAAAACATATCGAGTCGGTCTGTCGCCGTTTTTGGGTTACATTTCTTCTTCATTAGCAAAGGAAAGGATACAGCAACAGTGAGTGATGGCGAAAAACATTGTGTGTATAAAAAAAGACTTCGTTCAAAAATTATTCCAACAAAAAAATGTGTCTCAAAGCCAGCCGGCCGCTCTGCTCTCTCTGCCATCATCTTCTAATAATGTGCCTGCTTGTGTGCTTGGCAAAAACCTTTTTTTTTTTTTTGATTTTGAAATTTAGTATATGAATTTCAGTAAACTTTTTGTTTGATTCAGTTAAATTATTTGTTTGAAAAAATCAGTGTATTTTTTCAATAAACAAAATGCAAATAAATTGTTTGAATATGCGAATTTGTTTATAGGACCGATTTCAGACAAAAAATTGTTTGATTGTACACATTTTTTGTTTGAATTGGAAAAATAATTTTTTCTGTGTATGCCAAATTTTAAAACAATCATATGGACAAAGTCAAATTAATTTCCCGGTATCTGCATACTCCACTTATTTACTAATGCCTCAGCATATATTTGCATAAGATATGATATTATTTTTTCAATTCCAAAAAATTTTATTTCCTGGTCTCTTCTGCGCTAAGTTCCTGGTATAAAGCGAATTTCATAATCTTCAAATCACTTTCACTGGAGATCAAATTTCCGAAGCTACTACGAAGCTATTTTTTGATTTTTTACTGTTACCTTTCTCTAGATATAAAAATCCTTATTGTCTTTGTATTGATGGTGCCACACTGATTTCTTCAATCCAGCGCACTTTGGCAGATATTTTGTATTGATTACCAAACTATGTTACAACTTTTATATTTTTACTGCTACTTTAGATGTACGTACATAAACGTATATTGTCTTTGTATAGGAGGTACCACGCCCACCTCTCCAATCCAGCCTGCATATTTACAGATGTTTTGTATTCTCAACCAAGCTATCTGTACTTAATTTGGATACTTTTATTGTAACCGCTCTTCGGATATACATAAATCTATATTATTTTTGTGTGATAGGTGCCATGTCCACTTGAAATTGCACAAATCTTGATATATATTCTTCTAACTATCACTGGAGCATAGGGCGTCATCAAAATAAAAACGCTTCTAAAAAAATATAATTATATATAGTGATGCAACATCGTTCTGAAAAAAATCGATGTTCGTACGATAAGTATCGATGTTAAAAAACATCGGTAAAAAACACGACTCATCGATGTTTCAACATCAATGTTTAAATTTTTTTATATTATTGAATGATTTCGTAGGTACCCAACAAAGAAGTGAGTTTAGTAAACTTTTCAGGAATTTTCTTTTATTAAAGTCGCAATATTTCCACGAAACAATATTAAGGCAATATTCTAAGTTAATTGTAATGAGAGATTGGATTTTTTTCCGATCAACTAGCCGACCGCGACACACATTCTTAGAAAATACCAAATAACAGCCATAGTAATGCACACTTCGCATGATATGTCAACAAATTAAAATTAACGTCGACATCGACAACGACCTACACAATAGGGGAGATTGGTAATAATTATATTAAAAAATAAACTAAAATAAAAGATTTTCTTCTATATCAAAATTTGATACGAATTTTAGCACTTTTTTGTATTTTCAACTAAATCGTCATCAGCTAACTTTTTGTTGAAAAAAGCGTAATTTGAATAGACATAAAAAAGTTATTTGATGATATGTAAATGAGCTTCGTCGAATCGACGATCAGTAATCGTCCAGGGTAAAGGAAGTTGTTTTGTAAATTCCTTTATTTGAAAATTTTTCACATATATTTAATTTTTTTATTTAAAAGCAAATAAGGTTAATAATCTTCGGTCGAATAATTTGCAACAAATCAGAGTCACATACACAAACAGAATCTTTTGCAAGACTTTTAAATAAAAAATATATTTTTCCAATCTTCCTACATTATAATATTGTGCGTTCTCTTTACTTCAGTTGACAAAATATTTATATCAGAAAGTACATATGTATAAATATAACTCGTATAAAAACCACAAACGAAATGAAAAGTTTTTAATTTATTTATATTTGTATAAAAAAACCTGCATCTCAATCCATATCCACTATAATATATTGCAAACGTATACAAAATAACACTCAAACTCACAGAATTCCTTGTTCTCACACATACTATGTATGTATGTATGTATGTGTTTATATGTCTCAACGTTGACTGTTTTATCTTTAATTTTCTGAAAATTTTTCACTTCCTTTAGACAAGATTGCAAATACTAGTATATGTGTGTAAAGGGTATTTTTTAAAACGTATAAAAATTCCGATAGGGATAACTGTAAAACTAGATGTCATACAAATAAAGTGTGTATGATTTTTTTGATCGTACTTTAGCAAATCACCATGCAAAGACGTACACCGGAAAAACGTTTACAAATCTCTCTGATCTGTTCGCCAAACCTATAGACCACTTTGTCAAGTTAACGATGTGCATAATCGGACATCTGAGCAGCCTATATGCAATACTATGAAGCGCTTCATGACCACATTTACTCTTGTGGATAATATTGATCCAAATCTGCATGCTCGATTTGTACATACATGTGAAGCTATAGCCGCCATAGACAGAGGTGTCGCATTTATCGAACCGAGGCCATTCGCTGCAACTTTGCCTCAACTATTTGAAAAAGCTTGAGGAAAGATCTGAGCCTATATCTATCTAAGATCCAACTGGTGCAATAAGTTAAGCCAGCGAATCATAAATTGCGTCGTGTTTAAATGGACTTAGCAATCAAGTCGAAACAGATCTTTATTGTCAAATAATCTTCAGCGATGACGATAATTTCTGGCTTAACGGGTATGTCAACAAACAGAATTATCTCATGAGACTCATGAAACTTCATAACATTCCGAAAAAACTCGATTTTGGGCAGTGTACACACAGAAAACAAATTGGTTGGGAAACGGCTGCAGTAATAAAATATTTAACCGTTATTCTAACTGAAATATGATTCCTTCAATTCTTTTATTAGTTATGATAACTAATTTCATTTAATACTAAAAATAAGTACAAATCGTTAGAATCACAACCGAATTAAATACAGGGCAATACTGAATATTGGTCATTGCAATTAATAATTTGCTTTCGTCAATAAATTTTGTAATATAAATGTTAATTCATTTATTGCAGCTAATTATTGATTGTTGGAATAGTTTCAATTCGAGTACAACAAATCAAAATATAATTATTCGGAAGTCACAACCAAAAAATAGTTAAAAGCCCCAATTGCTTACTAAATTTTCTGTCAAAACATTTGATAGATTAAAATAATTTTTAATTTTATATTTAAAAATATCTTTGCGGTCAAAATCTGAAAGTGTGCAAAAACTTAATAAATAGGGGTAAGTAATTTACGTATTCTACGTACATATGTATGTATGTATTATTTTTTATTATTTTATTATACCCTGCATATTATATTGGACTACTTGATCCATTTTGATCCTGAGCTAGTCCAATGTAATGCACGTATGGACCATGTACTTGTTAAAAAGAGTTTGCAGTGAAACGACTTGTATTCGTTTTTTAACGAAACGTTTTCGTTTTGAAACTATTTCAAAGCTAATCCTCTGGAGTATACCATGGAGTAGTTTTAAGACTAATCCTTTGTAATGCAAGCTGGGTTCTATGGTCCTGACATAGGACATCGTAATGTTAAATATGCCAAGTTTTTTCTATTAATTGGGGCTACCTTTGGACCAGTCCTTGCCCTTATGGGCTACATTTGACAAGTGTGTATGGACTAGTCGGGTATAATACAAGCATGCATACATATATACATAAGAATCTACCCAGCTAGCATTTTTAATCGATAGAATCTACTGGAAATCTCATGAGGAGCGTTTTTGATCGTCGACGAGCGCAATTTTTAATCGAAGAAGATTCCTCGCACGGGAAAATTTGTTACACAAGCTGATACCTCTGTGAGTTACTTCTACAACACAGCTAGAGACGCTTATATTAATCGTAGACGGATTCGTTTGAGATTTGTGTAAAGATTATCTAATGAGATTATCTAATAGAAAGCACATCAAGAATCTTATGAGACTCATGTAGGAATGCCCTTACAACTCGTGGAATGCTTAGAATGACTGAGCCACCTAAACAAGAGCATCAAGCTTCTTTTAATGAAGAAACTATTAACTTTCATACAATTTATATGAAAGAAACCTTAAAATCAGGAATCAAACGCCATCCTGTTGGAAAATCTTATTTGGCAGATCCTTACGTCGAGTTTTTTGAAATAAAATTGTATTGACAATAAATAAATTTGCATGTTTTAAAAACGCTCATTTTTAGGTAGCTCGGTAATTGTTACATGACTCATGAGGAGAGTCGCTAAAGGTTCATTTAAGATTAAAAGACAAGCGTTTCAGAAAATGTATAAAAAAATAATAAATAAACCATTTTAATGTTTTTATTATTGTTACTCGTCAGATAATCATTAGAAGATTCTTTTAGGAGTATGAACATATTGTTTATATTTTGCTCCGCGTGTACATTGGTCAAATAAATATGTTATACATACATTATATGAAAATCGCTCAGTTTTTAGTGATTTTCATAATAAAATACAACTTCAATCACTGTTCGTATTGTGAAACCACACGTTAATTATTCTGTTTTACCTTAGACACTGGAACAATACGACATTGATGAAAGGAATTGCAGCCAAAGATTGTTTTTATTGCTACATTAAGTGATCATCTGTACCTTTGAAAATCCGTTGGATGATGGGGAAAGCTGTATGTATGTGTTTGAATAAAATTGAATAATGTAAAAACTATAAATAAAAATACAAACTAAAAATAAATATACCTTAAAAAATGGAGTTTATTGGAACTATTTTGATTTTCTATCTAATATATCGGAAAAGAGGTTTACGCAACCGGGGGAAAAAATATATTTATAACGACAATCAAATCTCTTGTTATGAACACCAATTATGTGTTAATTCTGTTGCAGCTATCATATATTCGGGTATAAGCACAATTTTGTTAATAATAATGATACTTACAACTAAAAATGTCTGTTGTTATGACTGATAGTGTACTAAAGGTCAAATGTTGCTATCAAAAATATTATTCTAAGCAACGAAATTTTCAGTAATTGTAACCGAATTGCGTGATAGTACATGCACCGACGAAATTCGATTGGCGCCAAATTCGGTTGTGATCACGAATCAGTTTTCTCTGTGTACATCTCGAAGTTGTCAACGCCCAATTTGACCTTGAATTCGATATCGGTGCCAACATAACCGTGAATGGCGAACGCTACAGACAAATTATGGGTATTTTTTTTATTTCTTATGTCATTGCAAATCATCTGTTAGAAAATCAGTTCCAACAAGATGGAGCAACATACCAACAAATTTGACAGCCAAACGTTTGGCTGCCAAATTATCTCAACAAATGCACCCGTAAATTGGCCACCTTGTTTGCCTCATTTAAAACGTTTAAGCTACATGCTGATATGCCAGCAACAATTGATAATTTAAAAGCGAAAATTCCATAAACTATTAATGAAATATGGCCGGTTATGCTCAAGGATATTGTGTAAAATAAGACCTATAGGATGGCGAGCATGAGGCTATTTTCAGAACACAAGTGACTGAACGTGTAGTTAAATTCATATATAAAGTACTAAGCAAAACGGAGTATTTTTTGTAGAAATTCTACCACACGTTTTTATTGTGAAAACTGCACATTAAAAACAAAAAAAAAAAAAAAAAAAAAATGTATTGTGTTTTTTTTTAATTTCTATGCCTCTAAAAGATCACCCCTTATAGGTGCATTTTATATATTTATGTTTACGTGTGTGCGTGTATATAAAATGCATACGTATGGTTGGCCACAGGCAATATTTGTGGTAACTGGTGTCACAATAATACACCTGAGCTATAAAATCTTAAGTGACAAGTTAATATTTGTATTTAAACATAAAATTAATCTACAATGTAAATACATATAAATATAAAATTTATTTTCATATATGTATATATATATATATATATATATATATATACATATACAAGTGCACTTATGTGAGCGTTTATAATAAAAATACGAAAAAAATAAAAAGAAGTCGGTTGACAAATAATCAATGCCAACAATAAAATTCTCAAGTGATATTTTCGGCATAAATTAAAGACCACAGAACTGGATAAAAGAAAAATTACTAATAAAAAAATGTATTAAATAAAATTTTAATATTGACTTTATGCGTATCAAGCTTAACAACTATTTTTTTAAAATAAACTAATTATTGCATCGTTTTTGCAACTAAGTTTTAAAATAGAGTTTTTAAAGAAAGTTCAACATGCATATTCGACTCGAAAAATATATATGAGGGGCTTAAAGCATTTGCTTGTTCAAAATAATGTGACTGAAATAAATCCCCATGTAGGTAGGTAAAGGCTTTCAAAAATTTAATTCATTAGTTAATTCAGAATTGCCAGTCGCTTGAGGCAAGATCAAGATACTGAAATATCTTTTATACTGAGAGTCCGTTATTTACATGAATTTTTTTATTCGCGGGAAATTGGTTAATTTTTATTAGGAATATTTTGAAAAGGTATGGATGATATTTGACAGGTTGGAAATTACAGTCATAGTTATCTATGATTACAGTCTTTCCGATCTTTTGTTATTCTCGTTTTATCTGAATAAATTCGTGCTTATTGCTCATTAAAGAAATGACGAATAAAACTTAATGAAAAAGACTTTTAAGATCCCATTTTCAAGTATTTAAAAAAAGACTTCCTTATAATGTTGCATCAAAAGAAATGAAATACCGCATAGTGATAATCAGATATACCTGTTAAAAATACAAAAAAGTATTGACCAGGCATGATGTCAGCAAAGAAACAAGAGCACGGTTTATACAATTAAGTTTGGATTAAAAAAGGCTTGGATGAGACAAAATTTAAGACTTTCGAAATGTGGAATGTCAACCGGCGTCTAATATCGACGATAAAAAAGAGACAAATTTTAATACCTGGGCACATATTGAGAAACAATAAATACAAAATTCTACAAGGAGTAATTTAAGAAAATATTTAAGGAAAACGTGGTAGTAGCTAGTAGAAGAGAAACACCATGTTTGAAAACATTCAGAGCTGGACAGAATATAACATTGAAAATGCACTATTACACGCCGCCAAGAAAAGAGAGCAGCTGCCAATTTTAACATGAAATAAAATTTTTGTGTATATGTATGTATGTATATAAAGGCCTAGAATTGTGTGATCACAAATATCCGAATAGCGAAGGAGTAAATAAAGAAGAATAACGATGTTGCGAACCTAGATCTTTCTATGACAAATATATTCATACATACTTATATGATACTTCGATAAATTGACATTTAGAGCACGTCACAAAAAAACGTTAAATATTCATACGTATAGTGAGTCAAATTCTTGCGCAGAGATGCCGAAAAGTTCCCGTCATACAATTTCCAAGAAACTTTTCCGAGAAAGAAACCGCACTTAACATGGATTCTACATATTGTCAGAATTTTTTGTTATTTAAAATTAATTTGATTGCTGTCAGAGTGCCATCAATATGTGCTGTTTTACACTTCGAAATCAAGGAAATTAAAGTGATAGATAATACTTATTATATTGTAATGCTTTTAAATGTCAAATTCAAAAGGAATCTCAAACTTGCTATAAATTGCTATAAAATTAAGAAAAACAAGAAATTGTATTCTTCTAAAACAAAGAGATTAGAGTATTAGCTTAATTGCCCTGCGGGTTTTCTTACCAAGTTTATTTTTATTCTGTGAAACGAAACATTTAAAGTTAATATAAAGGCAAATACATACAAAATTGAAATAGAAAGTCTTAAGGATATTGTTAATCAATGATTTCTACATCACCAACCAACGGAATTACAATACAATAAGAAAACAATGTATAACAACAACGTAACTGACTTAATTGATATGCTGTAGCTACTACAACAGCAATGAAAATGACAAAACCAGGAAAAAATTTGAGTATAAAAACAAAAGAAGAAAACCATTTTTAAATTTATGGGTACATTTTGGATTAACGTTTTTATATATTTTTTTGAGTTTTTTACGAAAAACAAAACAGAAAAAAAATGTCACGTAGACCATTAAGTGCGATGTCGTATTCTAAAATTGATAACGTGCTCATTAAATGCCTGTTTCTCCCAAAAGTTTAATGGAGGACTTCTAAAACACATCGATACAATTTTTTGGTATATGCAGAATTTTACAAAACCTACAACGAACTTTTTTGCTCAAAAACTCTGTAATTAATATCAAGTTTCGATTAGCAAGATTTCTCAGAAACAGCTCAACAAAATATGGAAAGACATGGTATTAAACAGAGAGAAATTTCATAATAAAAATCTTATAAGTTTCTCATAACAAATATCTTATAAGATGAGCTGTCAACTGTACACATACTAACATAGATATTTAGCAATAATAAGACACCATCATTAAAATGTTTAATGTATTAATCTTGTCAAAAGTGTTTGAAAAACCAAAATTTTAAACGACAATTTTACTGTACGACAATAAGTCAATTATAAAATCGTATAAGGTAAACATTAATGGATGTTCTCCTTGTTTAAGATTAAAGGCCCAACCAGAATGTGCGTAAACAAACTTAAGCTACTGTCAAAAAGAAGCGAAAAAGCCTCTCAATCTCAAATACATTTAAAAAAGCAAAAACAAAATAAAAAACATTTGATTCCGTACGGAATGTGCGATTTGTTTCGCACTTTGCTTAAGCAAATTACAGTTTAATAAAATTTAACAAAAAGTTCCCTTAAGTTCAACATGGTTTTACACATATGATTTACATGTATTCACTCAGTTGCTTAAGCCACGTTATTCACATTCTGGTTAGGCCTTAAGATTAGCATGAAGTAATGTGTTCTCTCATTCTGTCAACGTTCGCTCAGAAATAATATCAGATGATGTTCGCAAGAGAACGTTTTGTCGTAATTCGCTCTCTCATTCGTTATTCTCAGCCTAATTATGATCTTAATTACATTATTCGTCACACAAAGTTTTGAGAGCGAATCATCTTATTTGTACGTTATTCATTTTGAATATCCATGCCAACTGCAAACAAATCAGTTTGCCATCACTAAGTTTTTTTGAAGGCTGTAAAAAACCGTTTTGTTTCGTTAGGAGAAAGCATAAAATTGTTCAAAAGTAGTTTTTGTGAAATTTAAAACAACAAATAAAGAATTTTTATTGTTGCTTGATTTTGTATTAATTTTCAAAGCAAAAAATTTTTCATATATGTAAGAAAAGAGTTACTGAATTATGCGGTGTGAATACTGTGATTTGCATTCGTAATTCAAAAAACAAACAACGTTATTCAAGAGTCCGTGCGAAAAAAGCATAAGGCAGCATGTTGAAATGCCATAGCAATGCATAACAGTTTTGCGAATGAAATTTTTACTGAAAATTTTGAAATGTGAAGATCTCTTATATCAAAACAACATGTACGCACCACTCAACAATCTACCAATTTATCCTGTAACATTATCCCAATTTTAATTCTTTGGTTAATCCTACAATGTCCGTTTGATATTTATTAAATGTGTACACGCAGTGAAAAAATATGGTTGGGCATGGTAACGGCAACTATACTATGTTTTTTGTAACAATATATTTTTGTCATTGTTATTTTTATGTCAGCAATATTATAACTACTGTCAACATTTCAAATTTAATCGCAGTTATAAATTTAAGTGTTGAGGACTGAAAAACAATAATTTTTCTAACAACTTTATAATAATAACTTCGAAAACATATTATATTACTCACAACTATTTCATGGTATGACTAACATGTTATGACTAGCATGATTACTTTCTATACGTGTACTCATTATATGTTGAAGATGCAAACAAAATATATTTACTCTAATGATTAAGGAAAACATATTATTATGTAATATTACGAATACATTCGGTCATAATATGATTCAATAATAATCGTAATATGGTGACTACAATCATTAATCTTATCAAAATGTGTTGCTCTTAGAATATGTTTACAACAACCATGTTTTTCCTTGCGCGTATTAATCTTTTATTACTATATTTATTTTTAACTAAAGTAACCAGGGCTATGGAGTCGTCAAAAAATAGTTATTTCCGACTTCAACCGCTGAAATTGCTTAAACCCGACTCCTTATCCAACCCTGACTCCTACTCTTACTTTGATGATAAACTTATATGGGTCTGGTCCGTATTTGAATTAGAACACTCTTTTTAATGCAGTACCTTTAAATATAGCAAAACAATAATTCAATAATATTTCAAAATCGTATTTTAATTCTGGACGTTCAACATTGGGCTTTTATATAAATATTTATATATGTAAAGTGGACTGGTCTTTATTTTCTAGCTTTAACATTTTTAAAGCAGATCATCCCAAAATTTTATTTTATTTTAGAAAATATTAAAAATTTTTTTTTTAATTTGTTTGCCAACTACGACTCCGATACAAAAACCTCAATTACGACTTCACAGCCCTGCAAGTAACCATAATATATTTAAATGTTGTTTGTTAAAAATATTTTTAGTAGATGTGACCATAGAAAAATATGTTTTTTCTATGCGCCCAATTGTTAATAGCTCGTATTGTAGTCTTGAGATAATTTCATAACTTTGTGCTAACATCCCCAAGTTGTTAATTTTAAAGATATGAAAATGTTCTGTTTTGATCTGAACCATTATGAACTTTGGTTGAGATCATTGAGTTTCAAAAGCAAACAGTAAAATTTAAGAAAATACCTTTTCAGGCATGTACATTGAAATCAAAACCGATTGGAATTTAAATCTAACGAGATTCAATTATTTTATAAACTATCGTAGTTTTTCGTGGTTATCCTTCGCCTTACAAAAGACATTTATGTACATCAAATTCTCTTTTCCGAACACATGCGTAAATCGTTTTGCTTTGGATCTGCTAAATTGATTAAAATTAGCCAAAATCAAAAACCTCCTTCAGGTAAAATCGAAACTAAATGTTATTTTAATGATGCGCATAAATACGTAATTTTTTTGTCACAATCAATTGCCAAACATTGAAGCAGACACATATTTTTTTTCCATTTACCTGGAGGCATCCACAATACGCACGACTGTTTTTTATTGTTATTGTAGATTAGGCGGAAATACTTTGCTCATCCACTTGAAAACGAATAAAAGGTAAAATGAAATCTAAAATGCATCAGCATACGCTTAAGGGAGAAGTCAATGATTATATATAGTGGAATCTTTGGATGTTATTTTAAACATAAGCGGCAAATTTCAAAGTTCAGTTATAATTAATAAACTATCAGTTATAACTGTCAAAAATAAACTGTAAACTGGAAGATAAATTAAAAGTTAGTATTAACTGAACCTGGTGAAATTAGACGTAAGTCAAATTAAAATAACATAACAATTATAAAAGAAAGCAAATTGACCAAATTTATGTTTTTTTTTTAAGAATATTTAATAGGCTTTTCTAACTGAAAACAATGTTTTAAGCAGGTATATTGAGAAATCCAAGATAGTTAGCGAACAGTTGATCGGTCTTTAAAATTTATGTCAACATTAAGGAGCAGGCAGTCTGTCGATACATTGAGAAAATGGCCATAAATATTTAATAGGTAACAAGTAATAAGGTATACCACAAAAACAAATTTTCGAGAGTGTATGGCTAAGATTTAACCTTTATAAAAGTCTGTTAGATAGTTCCAAAGAGGCCAAAATTGCCCCCTATCTCCCCTCGTGATCCTATATTTTAAAAATGCATAGCTTATGGATCCATACAAATATGGATCTATTAATGTTTTAAATTTCATTAAAATTGGTTTGATAGTAGGCACAAAGACCTTTTTCCGGAAAGCAGCTTGTATGGGGGCTATATGAAATTATGGAACGATTCGCCACTGTGCCAATTAGAAAATATGTACCAAATTTCATCAAATTATCTTAAAAATTTGCGTTTTGTACTTTGCGCACAGAAAGTGATTCAGAGGCGATCGGTATACTTTAAGTGGGTATAGGACCAATATTTTAAGGTGTTACACACATCAGCTCAAATGCATAATACCCTCTCTACTATTGTGGTGTGGGAATAATAAATTGAATTAAAAACAATTTTTTCATAAAAAAATTATTCAAACAATAATGTGTAAACAAATATTTTTCATAATTTTATAAATTTTCATATTAATTCGTATGTGTATTCTAAGTCAAATTACAATTTTAAAAGCTTTTATACTTTTAATAGTCTTATTCCTTCAATATTTTCAAGGAATATTTTCTATGCACTATCAGAATTTTCGTTTGTATATTTCTGTTACTCACCATGAGAAATAAATACATTTTTCATAATTCTTAAATTAAAAGTTTTTCTTTCACAAAAAAAATTAAAATTTTCTTAAATTTTTAAGCAATAGCCATGTTCAAATAGTTCAAGACAATTGAATTTCGTATTTTACAACTGAATACGGCTAAAATTCCTAACTTGCCAGTTTTTGCTGGTAAAGCGATAATTTACTTTTTTTTGTGTAATTGGCAGACATTTTGGGTACATTTCATATTTACTCTCTCGTTGAAAATTTCTGCTAGTAAAGTAAATGAACACACCTTTTATGAACGAAATTTTAGAATTGATCCTTTGCATTTACTAAAACTGGTCACGTTAAGTAATACAAAATATATTAACACTTTTTATACCCTTCACCACAGGTGGTGAATAGGGTATATATTTAAGTTTGTCATTCCGTTTGTAATTTTTATAAAATTGATGTTAGATCCTATAAAGTATATATATTCTGGGTCCTTACGAGGAGCGAAGTTGACTTAACGATGTCCGTCTGTCCATCTGTCCGTCTGTCCGTTGGAATGGGTTTTCCGAAGACCCCATATATGATGGGGGCCAGGTTATTACACAATTATGTCACACATGGTACGCTATTGAAATTCAGCAAGATCGGTCCACAAACGGCTGAGATATGAGATACCAACACTGTATTACCAAAACGACATAAACATACCATATAAACCAATTCAATTTTGGTTTCTACGGGCATACAGTGGCTATGGTAATACAGTGTTGGTAATGTGTTTTTGATGTTTTTTATACCCTTCACTACAAGTGGTGGATTTTATTTGTAATGTGTTTAATTTTACGCATACACATACACATTAATGCATGTATATAATATGCCGCTCAAATAAAGAAACAAACTCATAGACTCAATATATTTGAATTTAACGCTTCTTTAGAAAAAGCATTCGTAGCCGAATTGTTAAGTTCTCTCCTGAGACTGATGATATTGCCAGTTCGAATCCCAAAAAGATTTTTTTTTCATTTTTTTATTTAATTTTTTATGTTCTAAAAAAACGATTTTAAGATTACAAAACGAATTTCAAACATCAACTTTGGCAAAAGAGGAAACGGGCTTAGGTACATATGTAAATTTTTTGTTTTTTTATATTCTTCGGCATGAGGAAATGAAAAGTTAGCGTGGCTCAATTAATGTTTATTTATACCTATCAAAAGAAAGTTATTTATGTAAATAAGTTTTTGTTCTTATCTCATCATGGTGAAAGGTGTATAAGATTCGGCATAGGCGAATATACCACTCTTAATGGTTAAGTTTATTGTACTGTAAAAACTAAACATCTGCATGAAACTTAATAATGATGTTCATGAAACCTTCATTAAAATTTTGTGTTCGCTTCATTCGTATTCAGTAAGATGAAATACTATGAAATGAAAGCAGTGAACACTTGATATTTAAGAGACGAATAAGATGAAATTAGTTTATTTGCTTATACAAGAGAATATGAACATCAACAACCATGAAACAGAACAACCATTGAACAAATCTCGAATAAGTTCATGGAAAAACAGTATGATTTAAATGTCAGTGTTGCCAGTTGTAGAAAAATAAAAACAAAAGAAAGTTAAAAAAAAAAAATAGAAATAACCGTGAGGGGTAAAAGCAACAAATTAAAGAGATACATTAATATTGAAATAAAAACTCAAATTTATTTTTGTTTTCAATATAAATTTTCAATAAAATTAAATATATTTAAGTTGTTATGCTACATACAAACGTGACATCGAGACAAACGTGAACCGTTATTAATTATATTAACTTACATTAATTTTCAAGTTTTTAATATCTTTCGAAAAAAAAAAACTACCACGTGGTCAGACTCCTAAGACACTTACAAAACTAACAATTAAATTTCTCATAAACTCATTCCTCCTTTTGTTTTTCATCTTTCACCTAAAAATGTGTTTGATTTTTATGAGTTCGTTTCATTTCAGGGCCGTGTACAGTACATTACAAGACAATAAAATCTTGCTATGTTTCAAAGATTTGTATTATTCAAAAATGCAAATGACAAACAAAAAAAAACATATTTTGCATTTTATTTATTGTTTATATTCCAAATTAAATTACACATGGGCAACGCATGCAAATAATTACATGAATTTACTGAAGTGGCAACATTGCTATTGAGTATTAATAAAAATAAATGAGAGAGAATGAAAACTATGAAACAAAGCCCGTTTCATTGAACAACCTCTGTGTGTTTGCGATATGAAACGAAATGTGTTCATAGCAGCATGAATAAAACAACAGTTTGTTCGGTAATCTCAATTTTATTCGAACACGACTTTCAGTGAATAAGCATTTCAGTATGTTTATGAAAGAAGTTGTTCATGCAGCCCTTTAGTAAAAACAAGACTATTGTATACTTTTCGTATACGTGTTAATGAAAATACATAATAATCATACGCCACCATTTAACTACATAACAGAGAACAGCAATACAAATGTGAAAAATTTATTGTACTTATACGCATTAAATTTTACCACTCAAAAGTTTCTGATTAATCTGATCCATAGTTTCCAATTAAGTATATTTAATGCTAGATTTTGCATTCTTTTTAACTCATTTAGAATGAAAGAAGGCTTCTAGCATAAGGCACCTTTTTCAGCATTTTCAAAAAATTATTTTGCATTTCTTAGTTTAAGAAATAACTTATTATTTTACTAATTTTATTTAGAGCTTTATCTGGTAAAAAGACATAGAGTATTTGAATATAAAGTACATATTAGAGTTTATTATAGAATTTACAAACTTTCTTTAAAGTTAAATCAAATTCTGAGTTTTAGTTGATTTGTTAATTTTTAATTTTTGATATTTTTAGTTAGGCTTGAGTTCATCAAATTTCATTTTCATTAAATTATTTTAACGGAAGGAAGGATTTTTTACAATGGTAATTAGGCACGTCATACGGAAATCGTATTAATAATAAACTTTGTATTATCGAAATCAACTTTGATAATGAAATTTTTTATTACAATTTATTAATAATTTTTTTGGTTGAGCTGAGGCTTGAGCATGAATTTCAAGAATCACCACCTTGTTTCATCAGAATTCTTTGAGTTCTAAACTTTGCACCGCTGCGGTGCCTGCCAGCTAACAGTCAAACAATAATCTTTAACCAGTGGTACTGGTGGTTCGAAATTTGCTGTAATTATCATCTTTCAATTTGTTCTGTTTTTTCGTATCCTAACTTTGTCTTGAAAACCTGAATACATTTGAAGCACAGCCGCGAAAAACGTTTTAAGTTACAAAATAATTTTTTTTCAGGAGCGCAAAAAAAACGTTTTTAACAGGCAAGATTATTAATTTTTATGTTTTTTCTTAGATTATTAAAAACAATGATAATAAAAATTTGTATACAAAATATCAACAAATTTAAAACTTAAATTACATGCAAATTTACAGTTTATAACTTTTTTTTTAGTGGAAAAACGTTTCATATCCACAATCACGATGTCATTTAAAACGTTCTTGCACTACGCAAAGCATCATGACTGGTGGCTTTTAAAACGTTATTCCACGTTTAAAACCATTAACTTTGTATCATTTTTACGTACCTTACAACGTTTTTCCACTAGCTGACTCTTTGTATGTCCCTTTTAAAGACTTTAAGGTGCATCATTTTGGCTGATTTGAGGTTTAAACAGTGAACGATAGTAATGTTAACGGTTATCTGCGAAGAAACAGTTTTTGCAAAAAGTGGCTTTTACAATGTTATTCGCGGCTGTGCTTCATTTGTTTATTATGTTTTTTCGCCACTTTCGTCGACATTTTATTTGCACAATTTGAAGTATAAAGGTAAACATTAGCTTGTGCCATAGCTATTTTAAGAATAATTGTTATTTTTAGTTGAACTGCTAATTTTTAATTTTTGATTTTTTGGTTAGGCTTGAGTTCATCAAATTGATTGAAAAATGATAATTACAGCAAATTTCAAACCACCAGTACCACTGGTTAAAGATTATTATAAGGGTTTCAATTCGAGATTCCATAGAGTCCCGAACCAAACGATAGACTCGAAACTTAATCATATTATATTTTAACTCCGTCTCTTTTTGAAATGTTCGACGATTCTAGAGAGAGTATTTTATATTCATAGTTTTTTTATTTTATCTTCTTATTCTCTAAAAACTACCATCAACTGGCATTAAAAAATTGTTGCATTCATGACTCTGGTATTCAGCAAAAATCGACTTTAAAGATTTTAAGGAGCTGAATTCAAGTACTTTCTAAGTATTTTATCTATCGGGCTAAGATTTTTTTTACGGGCTTGACTTAGTCTACATATTTTTATTTAATGACCCGAAAATGTTTTATTTTTTTTTAGACCAATAACATCATATAACAACAAAAAATTAATAAATTACATACACATTAATACAACTATTTAACTTTTTAAATACTCATTGATCACCTGCATAAGTTTTATTTAGGAGTATGTATCTTGTTTAAACTTTTTACCTTAGAATTAACATTTAATTCAATTCAATTAAACGTTTAAAAAAGGAAATTGTGAAATATAAAATTTATATTTAAAAAAAAAAAAATTGCATGACATTTCAATTACAATTTGTGTGATTATGATAAATATTTGTTGAATATGCAGCTTAAATAATAAAAAAAACAGACGCAAATATGTATGTGGAAAATACTTAGTAAAGAAAGAATAAATATATATGATTTATTCAAATATAGAAAAAATATTTTATGTAAATTTATACGTTACAAAACGTTTCACATGGCAGGTAATTTAATATTGTTACTAACACAGTGGCACTACCTCTTGCATTGTGCGAGTGTGTGAATTTTCATTCAGTAAAAACTTATACTACATAATGCAATTTAATTGACCATGTACTCTTTACATATTCAAAGCTTTTTTTTATTTAACGGGTTTTTGTGTACTTATATTTATAAATAATTTATTCACATGTTTTTTTTGTTTCTCTGTTTTTATTTTTTTTTTGTCAATCATTTACATACCGTTGTGGTGCTCTATTACGTTTAGTTTCACGTACTGAGCTTTGGATTCCCAGGCGTGTTTTTAATGTTGCTGGCGGTTGAGGAACAGCTGTGGCTGCGGTTACTGCTGAAATGCCACTACGCAATGATGTCCCTAATTCGGAATGCTGCTGTAATGCCGAATGTGACTGTACCGTGTGTATGTAATCGAGACCGGGCAATTCCAGTGAAGCAATCGGATGTATACGCGATAATGATAATGTACTTTCTAAAACGGTACTAAGTAGGGGGGCACTGCGTAAGGATCTTAAACTACCACGTCTACTAAATGGTTCTTGTCTATACATTTGAAATCAAACAATAAAACTTAACTAGAATGTTTTTTAATTTTTTTGTTGATGAACTTTTTCTCCTTTTAGTTATTGTTTGGCACTGACCCGGGTATTATTTTTGTAAAAGTCACGTTATATTGCATTAACTCTATTCATGTTTTCAAATTTTCCTTTTTTTTGTTTTCAATTACGAGAATTTTTTAAATTGTTATGGTCTTTTGTTTATAATTATAAACTTTTGCTCTTTAGTAGTGTTGTTATTTTTGTTGTTGCTAAGTATGGTTGTTACTACAGACCGTGTTGATTTTGCTGTACGCGTGTTTTTACAAAATTAACGGTTTATTTTTATTAAAATAAATTAAGAGGGACCTTTTTGGTTTGCAAACAGTGGGCGGTAAAAGTAGAAATGGTTATGGAGTTTTTTTTTAGAAATATATTTGCTTTTAAAATAAACAATATTATTCAATATTTAGTTATAACAACCAAAATAATACTTCAACATTCACATGTTTGATATCCTGGTACAAGTCTAAATCGACATTTAACATAAATATGCAATATAAAGGCAAAATTAACTAAAATACTTATTTTAGTTTTGATAAATTGCAAGAAATTATGATCGAAGTTCGAATAGTTAACTCTTGTTTTTTGTAAAAATCTAAGAGAAAATGATTAAATATCTCTTTAATTGTTCCTTATTTGAAAAACTGTAAAGCTTTCCAAAATAATTTGAAAACAGAGTTTGCTGTTATGCGGCTGCCGACCTACATAATATTCAATTCTGCAAAATTTTTTAAAAATTATATTTGTTTTGCAAAGAGCATGAAAAATATAAAACGACCGAATTAAAGCTAAAAAAAAGTAAAAAATGTGCTAAGTACCGTTTACACAACTTACCGATAGCTTAAGGTAGATTTAATCGGCCGTATAAAAACTGTTCCATTATTACAACTTTACTTTAACTTACAACATATGATGAACCTTCTTTAAGCTTATCGCTCACTTTAGGTTAAAGTAAAGATGTAATAAGGAACAATTTTTATACGGCCGACAAAATTTTAATTTTAGCTATCCGTAAGTATTGAAAATGGGCCAAATAAGTAACTTAACTGCACAGAATGCAATTAATTGCCAACCGATTTTCAAAAATACAAGACGAATTTTAAAGAATCCGTCCAAAACGAACAAATTTACGATTTTTTGAAATCAGATTTTAAATATTGCCATTATTTTACGAAAACAATGGAACCGAACAAGGAAAACGAAAAAATTTGTTTGTATTATCTTAAATCAGGGCTGCCTTTTTGGCTTAAGTATTGCTTTTAATTGCAAACCAGAGAATATCATAGCAAAGGATGTGGATTAAATAGAGACATTTGTAGCTCATTTTTTTAGGCAGCAGTTATAAAATTAATGTGCTGTTTTCACAACACAAGTGACTGAACGTGTAGTAAAATTTGTATGAAAAGCACTCAGGTTTTTGAGTGTTTTCCATATAAATTTTACTACACGTTTAGTCACTTGTGTTGTGTAAACAGCACATAAAAGTTTTTTGAAGTTTTTTAAAAAAAGGTTACAATTATGACATTTAGCCCCATAATTAGTTCCAAGTCAAAAATATTTATTTATTCTTCAAGAATGCCCTAAATTATGGACTATGTCTCTATCCAGTGTTTAAACAGCTGCAGTTGAGATAGTAAAAGTCATAAGATTGTGCTGTAACTTCGACTTCTTCATCTTCCTTAACATCGGGATTTATTAAAAGTTTCAGTCTGTCAAACCAAACACTTCCGAACATGTCGACTGCCGATGTTTTTTGTTGTGTAAAACTTTTCGTGTTTTGCTTTTGCCTTGACTGCGACTGTTTTCATTTAATGAATCAGAAAATGCAATTCTTTTTTTTTTTGCTGCAGTTTTTGAAACCCTGTCTCTATCCACGTATTGTCTGCCTTTTTATGCATTAATCGAAATAGTTTCCCGAAGATTGCGCATAAGTACTGAGGGGGATACCGCGTCTTTTGATACGAACAGTAACATTTTTCGAAATCAATTTGCGATTCGAAATTTAAACCTTACTACGTAACTTATTCGAAACGATGACAGGGTTGTATTTATAACCAAATGGGATATTTGATTAAAAGTTGGCAGTACTACTATTAAAATGTCAAAATGGACGAAAATATCGCAAAAGCAAAGTACATAAAAACAGTTTTCACCCTTTGTGTTAGGTGTGCAACTCTGTTATATTTAATTCGATTTTATGCTACACAGCGTGAGTGTCTTAATCGTACATATGTTTCGTAAATAAATAAATAAATATGCTGAGAGAGAGAAAGAGAGTTTCGTCAATTGTTTTATTTTGGCAAATTTCTACAGCTTTTTGTGCGATTATCAATATGTGAAACATCCCAGTAAAAAAAATTTGGGATTTTTGAAGCGCTTAAGAGAAAAAGCGCATAATCGAGCGCTTCAATAAGATATCTGTTATACAGCAGTAAAAAACTGCTATTTTAGTGTTGACAGTGAAGAAGGTTTTTAAGCGAAAAAAAAATAAAAGTTTAAGAAAATTATAGAAAATATGCATTTAAACTAGTAAAAGCAAAACATTAATGAACGTGTTAGTATAGTAAACCCTTAAAAAAGCACTTTTTTTACTGGGATATATTAGTTGTGTTTTTGTTTTAATGTAAAATAATTGCTTTTCCCGGTGGTTTGGAGAGTCCAAAAAGTCAATAATTTTTCAATACTGCTTCTACAATACAACAAATATTAAAACATTTAAAAATTTAAAAGTTTAAACATTTTCATTATGTTTTAGTTATTTAAGATCAAATCTTACATTATTGGGTTTAATTTGTTTTATCTTGAAACATTTTAATATTTATATATTTTTCTTTCTTTCACTTTGTCACTAACCAAAGAGCTTTCGAAAATTTCTTGATGGTTTTGCATAACTGATGCTGGTTTTTGTAATACAGAATTAGGCTTTCGAAAAGATTTTTATTGTTCGCTAGAGAGGATTGTCGTTTCGAAAATATTTTTTTTAATAAGTACTATTTATTAGAACTCGCAAATTATGTCTTGCAAATATAAATACGGAGTAGTCCCTCTGCCTTTGATATACATTTTTGTCATAAATAGAATACGCCATAGAAATTTCTTGTGCAACATCAATAGAAGCGCCTTCTTAATAAAATGGAAATACACTAGCTTAGGTAGTTGCTTCTAATTTATAGTCAATTTCATATAGTAAGCATTAATTTTTTTAATTCCCATATAATTTATGAAGTGAAAGTTTTATACAAAGACATTATAACGATACAAACACTTAGTAATTATTTTGCTATTAAGTGTGAACCCTATAAGAAACGGGTAATTAATTGGCAAAACTACGATTAATTAAAACTTAGATAAGTTCTCAATAGCCTTTAGTGAACCCACAAGCTTATGTAATTCACAATTCCATTAAACACATTTTAAGATTTAAGCTACACAAAATACACTGAAATGTGTCTGCTAACTTTTTAGCTTGAGAATTAGTTGTGTGAAAACTCATTAAGATTCTACTTAAGGATACACACCAGCTTCACCATTATTTCTTTGAAAATACACATATATAAACAGTATATATTACACCACCTATTTTAAGGCCCACTGTATTACAGCTGTTTATTGCATGGGGTTTTCCGGTTAACCGCTTATGTAAAATTATGTTTAACTTATTTTTATTTTGGTCACTTCTGTTGTTGTTTGCTATTACATTATAACCAATTAAATGATTTTTATCATGAAAATGTTGCTGAAAAAAATGAAACGTTTTGTTAAACACAACTGTTAGAGCACGCGATTTACATGTCACACTTCTAATGACACTCACCAGACGAATATATAATAAACTTTACACAAACAATTTGTCACACTTTGATTATTTTATTAAGTTTCCTTTTTTTAACTCAACAAAACGGTTTGTTAATCACATGACAGTCATTATTATTTATTATTTAATTTGGAATGCAGCATTAGTGTTTTTTATTGTTTCCTTTTTGTTTTTTTTTTTTTTTTTGTTGAATAAATTGTTAATTCAATTATAGTATTTAAATGTTGTTGATAGTTTTATGTTTGTTTAGTAACTACTCCCATAAGATTTGCTTGGTTACAGTTTTATTTGTGCAAAGTTTTAATTATAGTTTTTTTTTTGTCTTTTAATATTTATGAATTTTACTGTTTTTGATGGATGTGAAAATGTGTAGTCT
The DNA here is from genome assembly GCA_930367215.1 of Pollenia angustigena. Taxonomy (NCBI): domain Eukaryota; kingdom Metazoa; phylum Arthropoda; class Insecta; order Diptera; family Polleniidae; genus Pollenia; species Pollenia angustigena. The sequence continues at coordinate 174,169,189 of OV884059.1, read as the reverse complement.
AGGATAATTAAATTTGTAGTTTTTTGTTCTGCTTGTGTAAATATCACTCATGTTTTTAAATAGCATTTAAAGTACATATGTATATATACAGTTTATATGTTTCTACATTACAGTTTTTCTTAATAAATTTGAAATCTTTTAAAAAGTCTAAATATTTGTGCAATCGATTTGCGTGTTTTAATTCAAATTTTTAAAATATATTTACAAAACTACATATTTTTAGAGTGTATTTAAAATGATATTCAATTAGTTTTTTTAAAAGTATGTATTAATATGTACTATATCTTTATAAAGCTTCTAAAATATATATGTACTAGCTTAACCCGGTGTGCTGCGCTACCCCCATCGTTATAAAATAAAACTGAAATTATTTACAATATATATAAATAAAAATTTATTTATTAAATTATTAGCTGCTTCGTAGTAACAGAATTCCGTGGCATTCAGTAGTTTCGTTTTATGGGAGTATTGCTATCCCTCCGTCAACCCCGCCCATTTTTCTTTTAAAATTTAACATAATAGTGGATTTTACCACGTTTGAAGACTCTTGATATCATAGTTCTTAAGTACCGCGATAATTAAAATTTGCATCTTATGGGAGGTATTGATCCCCCTGCGCCTACCCGCTTTATTTATATTTTCAAAAGTGTAGTATACCATTAGAATGACTTTTACAAAATTTGAATATTCTCACTATAAAAGTTCTTAAGATATGCGATATCAAACATTAAACAATCGGGGGTACCACTTCCCCTGCTGCTATTTTATTTCAATTTTGGGGCTCAGAAGATCCAACTACCAAAAGTTCAACAAAATGCTTGCAGCGGCTCTTAAAATATGCGATATTTAATATTGGCATCCACGAAAAAATATGGCAACGCCCCTTTGTCCAATCACACCTTTTTGAACCCTAGGACACATTAATTCAGAACATAAGCCTTCTGTGAAAATTTGATGTCCACGTGTCCACGCCCACTTTTTTAATTAAACGTATTTCTATTCATGCCTACAACATATACATATACCAAATATTATCGCCGTAGGTCAGAAAATATCAAGATAACACGATTTAAAATTTTGGCTTCTATGGGCGTGGCATCGCGCCTTTGCCCAGTCACATTTTTAAATAGCCTAATGTCTCTTCCAGGCTCACAGTTACATGCTGTGAAAATGTCAAGGCCATCGGTCAAGTGGTTTGGCTTCCTATAAGGCACAAATATATATATATATATATATTTGTGCCTTATATATATATATATATATATATATATACAAATATATATACATACATTCACTTTTATATATGGAGGGCTCAGAGCTGAACCGAATCAAGTCATAAAATATATCACGTATATGTATTTGAAATCTGGTGCGAAAATCTCCACATAGTTTAACTCAATCCAGTTCTGTAATGGGGCAAATCAAAAACAGTTTCGTTCCTAAGGTAACGGTAATAAACCCAAGTCAGTGGCTCCAGTAATTAATGGCAATTTACTTACTCAAACTCAAGAATGATAGAAATAAAGATTACGACATCAGGCAGATATAAAAAAGTTTTCACTACCCATCTAGGAACTGTGACGTCACACAACCTTCGTTCTCATTGGCTAATAATTGGTAACTTATAAATTGTTATGTTAATGTGTAAACATGACAGTGGAACAACTTATTATTTTTCTATTTAAATTATTTTAAAACTGAAAATTTTTTATAAGAAGTGCCTTTTTTCTTCATAATTCTATTTTTAACTTACATAAATATATATTAGCTGGAAAAAATTTAGACATTTAATTAAAAGGACGCAACATGTTAGTTTTTCGCACAATATCCCGATTTGTTTTTTGCGGCTAATTTGTTGGCATTTGCCCACTGCACACTTTAAGTTTGGTCTCTTTTCTGCTCTCTTCTATTTTAATTTAGATTTTATTTTTCTGAATTATGCGACTTTTGACAAACGTTTGAACACTTTTTAAAATTTTATTTATTGTAATAATATTTTTTAAAGAAAATATTAAGCAAAACTAAGAATTTTGACAATAAATATAATATTTTTTTTTTTTGAACTCTCTGAGTATATTAATTGCAGGGCCGCCAACTATCACGTAAAACATACATTTATTGTAAGAAATCACGATTTTCACATATAAAAGAAACTTGGTAATCTTAACAAGGGAACTACTACGTCATCAAACGGCAAAACATGCGCAAGGCGTAATCTTTATTTCTATCATTCTTGCTCAAACTCAATTTATTTTCGAATTTTCTCTTTTAACTTGGTTCGCTTCAGCTCTGAGCCCTCCATATATAGATATACAAATCCATTATTGTATAAAAGTGGATACATATAAATAATAACAATAAATATTAGCAGTTATTGTTATTTTATCCTTTTGTAAATGGCAAAAAAACAGAATTGCAAGGTACCCGGGTGCCTGTATAGAATAAGTATTGGAAACTAAAGTTTTTTGTCGAAATATATGTGAAAAGGTATGCAAGTTAGATATTTAATGTAAATTTTTCATTATGCATATCAAAGTTAGCAAATGTGAAAGCTAAAACTTGTAAAGACTACTCCGGTGATTTCCTTTATTGCAAAGATGCAGTAGTTAAATATTTTTATGTGTATTGTTGACCGAGTGAAGGTAACATTTAAAGTATGAAGGTATCCGGGTACATTGGCGTACCATTAAGGGCGTAGGATAAAAACTGTTTCACTTTTCAAAATAATTTTTAAACCAAAAAAATAATTATAATATAAAATTAAAAAAATAATTATAAATTAAAATCAAGTGTAAAATGCTAAACCTACCCGGGTACCTTGCCATTCACATAAGGGTTAATCAATTTACTAAATTGATAAAATAAGTTTAAATTAATATTAAGAAATTTCTTAACCTTTAAGTGCTCGTATATCTAAATATCGTTACTTTAGTTTAAAAAAGACGTAACTAACTTAGACAATTTTTTAAGCTTGAGATATAAAACTTGATCAAAAAGTATATATGACTAAACTTATGTATAGTTTAAGGACTTTAATATGCAGAGGAAATCACCAACATTTCCTATAATTCTAAAAATATCGGGTGATTTTTTAGCTAATATCTTTTTGGCAACACTGATTTCAACAGCTGACGCACGCTTCGTGTTTCGTTTCACTGTCAAACATCTTCAGTTTGACGTATAATTTAACCATGAATCGTCTTACAAACGAAAAACGCTTGCAATTTATTGAATTTTATTATCAAAATGCGTGATCTGTTAAGCAACTTCATCGAGCGCTTCTTGTGTTCAGCGACGAAGCTCATTTTTGGCTCAATGGATACGTTTATAAGCAGAATTGTCGCTTTTGAGGTGAAGATCAGCCAGAAGCCTTGCAATAGCTATCAATGCATCCAGAAAAAGTCACAGTTTGGTGCGGTTTATGGGCTGGTGGCATCATTGGACCGTACTTCTTCAAAGATGATGCGAATCGTAACGTAACTGTGAATGGTGAGTGGTACCGTGAGATGATATCCAACTTTTTTTTGCCTAAAATGGAGGAGCTTGACTTGCATGACATGTGGTTTCAACAAGACGGTGCCACATGCCACACAGCACGCTTAACAATGGAGTTATAGAGAGGCGAGTTCGGTGAACATTTTATTTCACGTTCAGGACCGGTCAATTGGCCGTCTAAACGGATGGACCATTTGAGGCGCAGTCGCGGTCAACATTTGCATAAAATAATCTTCAAACATTAAATTATATGGACCGTAATATCGATTCAAATAAAGATTTCATGCATTTTTCTGAATTTACTCTTTTTTTTAATTTTAATTTTAAAAAATTTGGTACGTTAGATACGTGTTTTCTAAATTAAAGTATCGGCACAGAATACACAGAACTGTCACGAGACGGAAGATTTTGCGTTTTTGTTTGTCTCTTTCAAAGAAAGGTGCCCTTTTGCATTTCTCTTTTCATCATTTTCTATGCCGCAATACAATGAACACAAATTTATTTAGGTAAGATTTATTTACAAAACTGTTGTAAAAATTAACTTTTAAGTTCGCCATAACACGAGTAAATAATATTTAAGTAAGTAAATAACATTATAAAACAAAACAATATTACTAAATACATTTTTTTTTTGCACAAAAACTACGTTTGTTGAACTAGTGCATTTGTTTAACGTGGTTTGTGTGTTGTTATTTTTGTTTTGATCACGCCATTTGTGCTGATTGTTGCGGCCTGTTTTTACACCTTGCCACTTCACTACCAAAAAAGCTTTCTGCCTCTTTCTTCGAAAGCTACCCTCGCAACTGATTTGGGCCTTTTTCACACGTCACTTTTTACAGTTCTGTGTATTCTGTGGTATCGGTATGAAGCATTTTAACTGATAAAAATTTAGTTCGCAGTAATAAAGCTAACATTTTTCAATAGCTTCTTTGAAACTTGTTTTGAGCAGTTTTGGCGAGCATAACTGCAAAAAAAGAAAAGATGTTTCCGAGACCTTTAGACGTATATTTTTGAAATTACCCTTCCATGGCCGGCTGTCTACATATTTAGTCCCCATATAAATTGTATGAGTACTAATGTTTTTAGTCATCTTAAAGGAAAAACAGTCGGGATATATTAAGTTTTTTTTGATTACTTTAAGTACGAGTCGTAATCCAAAATTCAATTCAATTCAATAACGCTTAAACGTACTCACAACAATGCTAAATGGGACTACTTTTGAAAATTAGTCCCGGAATTTCTTGAAATAAGTATAAAATTCTTTAATCAAGTAAAAAAAAAAACGATTAAACTTTTCGTAGTGTTTAACCATCCGGCTTACATATGTATGTCTGTGTTCATACGGCTCATGTCTTATTGACTTGTTTGCTACTTTATTGGCGAGAGGGACGAGGGGAAAAGAAACGAGTACACAGATGCATGTACTGTCTTTACGTTTTGCTTTTTCATTCGTTGTTTAATTTTGTTATTGGTTTCAATATCAAAAAAGCAGATGTCGTCAACATGACATGAAGAAAAAGGAAGAATCTTGTCAATAAGACATGAGCCGTATGAACTCAGACTTAGTGTTGACTTTCTAAACACATTGGGAAAAGGTCTGGCCAGACTCATGTGAACCACGAAGGGTAAAAAAGTAAATTTTAGCTCTTGTTTCTCATTAAGTTTATATTTTTGGTTAAATATGTAAATTAGATTTCTAAAGTTAATCGGGTATCGGGTATGATGTTGGTGTTTTATCATTCTGTAAGGTGTTATACGGGTAGGTAAGCCAATCATAATAAATTTTTCGTTCTAATTTCTTTTTTGGTTTTTTCAAGCCCGAATTCGGGATAAAATCAACTTTATAATACTTGAATCAAGCGCATTTTGAGATTAATTCAATCTTAGTTTTATTTAAATCAATCTAATTTTCGGATTATTTCAAGTAAGAAATCGGGACTGAATACGAATAATTTAAGTATTTTGCGATCTTTCTGTACTTAATTCAAGAAAATCCGTACCATTAATATCGCTTCGGATTGATTTGAGTACGGATGGATTGATTTTTCTTTTCAGTGTATTAATGAAACATGTTGCAGGCACAATGATATGATTTTTGTAGTGAATGTTAAAATATGTCTTACAGTGCAGTTAAGGGTTAATTTTTGACTAAAATCCCAAGCGGTGGTCAAAACCTTTCTAACGATGTATTAAAAAAAAAAAAAACAAATTTTTAAGTTATTTAAATTTTCATTAAAATCGAATGGAAAATCATCAAAAAAACTGACCTTAACATCTTGCTATATCAAATCTGTGGGAAGATTTCTGAAATGTTTTAACGCAGAATCAAAGAATTTTTAAAAATCTATTCTATTTGGTCACTCATTTGACAAAAAAATTTCATATTTTTAACTTTATCTAACTTTTTGTTGCCCATATAAGGCGAGTCGTTCTAATGTACATCCATACGTCCATATGCATGTAAAGCTATTATTTTTTCCAAAATAAGTAATTAAGTTTTTTAATATGCGGTTATGGTTTCCAATACAAATGCTATCTCTTCAAAAGCAGACATTTAATACCGATCAACTCAAACAGGCTTTTTAAGTCGACAATCGCTTATCTAGTTGATGGGTTACCTAGCAGTCTATATAAATCTTTTACAAAGTGTAGCAAAGGGCAGTTTTATATAAAAATTTAAAAAGATGATAAAATATACATAAGTATTAATAAATTAGAGAAATTACCAATATTTTTATATCATAAAATTGAATAACTTTTACCATATTTACATTATGCAATTAATACCGCAACTTTCGCATGCAGCTTTTTGGTTGTAACGGGGTTGAAAAAGTTGAAAAAATGCATGAAGAAAATAGAAAAAAACTCGGCGTTAATTGCCTAGTCTAAATGCGGTCTTTAAAAAAAAAAATCCTGAAAAAATGGTTGTTTTACTATTTGTTTTTTGGGTATTTTGTGGAATTTATAACACTTTCTAATTCGATAATATATTTATCGGTCAAAGGGTCTCGTGTTTGATTTCTTTTAGAGACTTTAATCGTTTTTAACAATAAGTCTTAAAGTCTTCGTTTACCCTTTGCTGGGTAATAGAAGGAGAATACTGTGTAAATTACACAGTGCAACACGAAAAAATAACCATATACGGACACCACTACGTGATAAAAGACCAAAAAAAAAAAAAAGACCCGTGTCTCCTAGTTTTGCCCAAAGTCATGCACTTTTTTCTTAATTGGCCCCCAAAGATTTGGGGCCTCGGTGGCATTTTTGCAAAAAGTGATAATTTTCTCAGGCTCATTTTTTAATTTACCCTCTGAGACAAAGTTGTAGCTCTTGTCATAAAAAGCAAAAATTGTGAACATATAAAATGAGAAAAACAACATCTTCAAGATCAAAATCTCAAAAAACTTTAAAAAATTCGATTTTTTTTACCTTTTTTCCCCTGTTCAGGTCTCTAGGTAGCAAACCGTTCAAAATTCAAGGAAACAATCCACTACAAAAATGTCCCTAAGATCTCAAAAAACAACTTTCTGTAGCGTGTGAACTTCCTAGGAATGAGAGTCAACACCGTTTAGTTAGCGCTTAAGTAGCCACAAAAGTGAAAAATTTTCCAAACATTTTTTAATTTTATTAGTTTTTTCTTTACTTCAACATTGAGATAGTATGCTGTCTATAACCATATACGGACATCACTACGTGACAAAAGACCAAAAAATAAAAGACCCGTGTCTACCAGTTTTGCCCAAAGTAATGCACTTTTTTTGTTATGAGCCCCCAAAGATTTAAGGCCTCGGTGTAATTTTTGCAAAAAGTGATAAATTTATCAGGCTCATATCTTGCAAACCGTTCGGAATTTTGATTTACCCTCTTAGATAAAATTGTAGCTCTTGCCATAAAGAGTAAATATTGCGTACATATAAAATCAGAAAAACTTCATCTTCAAGATCAAAATTGCAAAAAACTTTAAAAAACCCGATTTTTGTTACCTTTTTTCCCCTATTCTGGTCCATAGGTAGCAAACTGTTCAAAATTAAAGGAAACAATACATTACTAAAATGTACATAAGATCTCAGTAAACAACTTTCTAGAACTTATGAACTTCCTAGGAATGATTCTTAGCACCGTTTAGGTAGCCGCAAAAATGAATATTTTCCGAAAAAACGGTGCTAAGAATCATGTTAAAAAATTTTACTTTGAATACGGATTTTACTGCTAAAAACACATGCGCTATTGTTTCGAAATACATTTAATAAAAAGCTTTTGATTTTTTTCCGAGGCAACAACTTCTCCTATTGTGTGTTTTAAACTAAACAACTTAAATTTCTTATCAAGAGGAAATATTAAATGGTTTGTTTTTGTAATGACGGACTTTTAGTTTCAAACAAAATTACTTTCGTTTCAGACATACGTGAAATATCCAACGTATCAAAATATATTAAACACTATCCCCTAAATGTGATTAATTAGTTCTTCTTAAAAATGCAGTCTTTCCTCATAATAAATATTTTCTTGAAAAAAGTAAATTGTTACATTGATCATACGCTCTGAAATACAATTTTTAGTCACTAAACCTAAATTAGGTATTTACTACGATGGTTATATAGACAAGACATCAACATTTTCATATGCATGTTCTCGTTGCATGAGCGAGTAATTTGTCAAATTAGATTCTGTTTTAAATTCTATATATGTTTGTATTTATTTACAAAAATAAACGAAAAACTAAAAAAAACAACAAGAAACAACTACATACTTGTGAGGTGCTTTCCACTTTTAGTAACTATTTGATAATGAAAAATACTCCAGTATAGCTTCTGATGGCTCCTTCTTGCTGTTGGGTAATATTTATGCCCTTACTGTTTATCCTGTTGACTTTTGCTTCGTTTTGTCTTCTCCTGCTGCTTGCTATTCTTTGAATGCAATCACTATTGTTGTGCGTTTCGATGATTAATGAGTCAAAATGATAATTCTGGCTTTCTCTACTCTTTCTCACGTTCTCACTCACTTTTCTTTTAGAACTCACTCGACTGCTACTACCGTCTTGCCTCTTCTACGACGTTTAAACTTCCCCCTTTTGTTTCGTTAGTTAACGTCGTTTTCACTGCTTTCAATAGTTTCTACCTTAATCACAATATTCTTAAAATCATTTCGATGCTTTTTGGGGTCTTACTTATTTTTGAATTAAAATTGTGCTTGATATTTGTAATTAAGGAGTTACGAAAGAGGAGATTTGGTTTTTTGTCTTGTTCTCGTTGTTTAAAGTAATTGTGATATTATTTATTTCGTACTTTTTCTTTATTTCTTGACGTTTGTTGCAACTGTACTCTTTCTCTTGTTGTTCCTGTTTTAGTTGCTGTTTTGTTAATTGTGCATTTATGTAAAATGATATTTTTTTATACAAATGCTTTTGTTTTTGATGACGTTGTGATAAAACAGAGAGATGGTTTGATAATTTAATATATTGTTTCTTATTTAAGATGATTTGTTTTTGAGAGTATAAAAAGTTTGACGTACTTTGTTTCTATTTGGGAAGATCGGTGCTGCTTTTGTTTAGTTGTTTTAAGTTTATTCATTGGTTTTACAACTTTAAGTTTTTTTACTTTTTGTGTTTATCACTCAACTACTAATGATTATTACAGACATAGTATGTATGTGAGATGAGTACATTTATTTTGTTTGGGGTTTTAATTGAATGCTATGAAACATTTGTTTGCTGGTATTTATATTGCAATTACGTATTCAACTAAAAATTAAATGTATGCAGGTGCTGCTTTGAAAATTTATTTAATATTTTGTATTGATATTGTTGGTAAATAAATTTTCTAATAATCCTTGTAAGGAAAGAATCATATAGGCAGCCACATTATGCTCCCAGATTTTAATACAATCCATAGAAATGTATTTTGCCAACGAGTCCAATCCATTTTGGCATAGAATAAAACACAACAATGAAAAAAAAATGAAATAAAATACAACGTAATAATGATGATTAATGAGTTCTTTAATTCTCTGTTATTACTCTAGTTGTTGTAATTATTGTAGTTTATAGTCCTGCTTTATGTTGTTGTTATGACAGAAAAGGATTTTTATTTTGGGTACAAACAACTCCTTCCTTTCTTCTGGCCGTGGCGAAGGATGTTTGAAGTAGCCCTTTGCGGTTGCTTTCAATTTATTTGTCCCTGTTTCAGCTGTCCATCTTAATTATTGAATCTGTAATTGATTAAAAATAAAAATCGAATTAACTACATTTACATACATAAAGAGTTTGAAGATTGTGCAAAAGTGTTAAATTGGAAAAAGTAATTATTAAATATTTATAAAATGTGTAAACCATACGTAATTAAACCAAAATAACCTCATTATCAGGTTATTGATTAAATATGTATTTGAAAAACAAAAAAAAAAAAAAAAAAAAAATTAATTGGAATATGTTATATATACTATATATAATGTTGTAATAAAAATTTTGTTTCTTCTTTAATTTTTCTGGTTTAAATATTTAATTTGAACATAACACGCTTACACGTGAAAATGCAGATATGACATTTATAAAATAAATGCATTTTACTCCATCGATTTACTAGCATTGAACAAGTAGCGCGTTGTCTCTAGTTTTAAACAAAAAAGTTCTAACATATTTCATCTTAAAGGGAAGGTCTTATGTACGCAGGATTTTTCACCTACAATTTTATGTTTCTAGGTTTAATATTATAGAAGACTCAAAAAGTACGATATATTATAGGGAAGGGAAAATTAAACAAATTTTATTTCGCGTATTCCTCCCAATACTTCTCTCCCCATTGAAATATCATACATTTTAATATAATTTAATATGCATGTATCAATTAATGGAAAAAGGTTTTTGTATTAAAAACAAGTAAGAAAGTATAGTCGGTCAAGCCCGACCATATGGGTACATTTTTTTTGTCATTATTTTTTATTGAATCTTCATATATTAAATATGAACTAACAATAATTAATCAAATCTTAACCTAATACGTTATTTTATGTCCTGCCAGTGCCAGACAAAATTTTCTTCATCACGGGTTCTGTTCACTTATATATTTCGCTCATAAAAAAAAATTATGTTTATCGCTTATCTAATTGGGTAAGTGCTGCAGTGTCTCTTCTTCTTAAGCGAGTGTGGCCGCCATGATTTAAAATATTTCGAGCTAGTGGATTTGGGTGTTCTTCAAGCCTTTTTAAATATTTTATTGCATATTTTGTAATCGTAGTTTTAACTAATGGCACACTGAGATCCTTATGAATGTTTGAGTTTTTAACATACCAGGGAGCTGCTGTGATTATTCGAAGAAGTTTATTTTGGCGCCTTTGAATTTTGTCGATATTATAGGCCGAGGCAGTGCCCCATAGTTGAATACCGTAGCACCAGATAGGCTTTAAGATAGAGTTGTAAAGTAGAAGCTTGCAAGGACAGAATTTCTTCCAACAAGCCAATGAATTTGAATGGCTTTTAGTTTCATTTGAGTTAATTTTGCCTCTATATGGCATTTCCACGTTAATCGCCGATCCAGATGTATACCGAGATATTTTACATGCGAATGTTGAGGAATTATTTGATTATTGATTGTAATAGGGGGGCAAGATTCCCGGCGCAAAGTGAATGTAATATGTACGCATTTTTGCTCATTGGCCATTATCCTCCATTGTCTTAACCATATTTCTAGTTGAAATATATGATGCTGTAAGTAACGCGATGCTTCATAACGATTTTCGTGGACGCTAAGAAAAGCTGTATCGTCTGCAAATGTTGAAGTTTGTGTGTAGTTGCTTGTTGGCATGTCCGAAGTATAAATTTAGTATAATAGGGGGCCCAGGATGCTGCCTTGTGGGACTCCAGCGGCAATGGGCTGAGGTGAACTTAAGAAATTTCCTTCTTTAATAATAAATTGACGACCGACTAAGTAGCTTTTTAGCAGCTTGTGTGTGTTTGCTGGTAAATTTTGCTTCAATTTATGTAATAAGCCTTCATGCCAGACTTTATCAAAAGCTTGCGAAACATCGATGAAGAGTGCTGAGCAATATTTCTTTTCTTCAAAGGCTTTTCTTATGACATTTACTATTCGATGAGTCTGTTCGATTGTGCTGTGTTTTCTTCTAAATCCGAACTGATGGTTTGGAATACATCTATTTTCACTTAAAATCGGTGTTAATTTTGAAACTAATAATTTCTCACACAGCTTTGACATATTTGATAATAAGCTAATAGGCCTATAAGACTCAACTTTTGTAGGATCTTTCCCTGGCTTTGGTATCATGGTAGCTAATGAAACCTTCCATTTTTGAGGATAGTATTCAAGGCGTAAAATAGCATTAAAAATAAAAAGAATAATTTTCTTTGCTATGCGAGGTAGTTCCAAAAGCATTTTATTACTGATTTTATCAATACCAGGTGCCTTCTTAGTGTTTAAGTCACAAATAGCCTTTTCGATTTCTCTTATCTCAAATCTGAGGGGAATAGCTGCTCTAGCAGCAATAGGTGGTAACTCGACCGCAATATTGTGAGATATATTTGGTGTAAATACTTTTTCAAGTGACTAACAAACAGATGGGTACATAAGAGAATTTTTTAAAACTGTACACTATTTGAGACCCATGGGCAATCATGGACCCGCCAGGACAAACTTATGTAAGGAGGTTGAAATTCCTGTGGAAACTCTTTGTGCCGAATATTATTTAACATATTTAGGAAAATTGTTTGCCTCTAAGTGATTTTAGGGAGGGGGTTTATATTGGACCTATGGTAAATTTTGGACCCACGAGCACAAATTTTGTCAAGTCATAGTGCACGCAGAGAAAAAATATCGTTGGGCATGGTTACATAGTGTAGTTGACCTATGTTTCTTATAACAATATATTGTTGTCGTTCACAAAATATTTGTTTGTTTTATTTAATATAAGCAATATTATAGTTACTGTAAACATTCCAAACATAATATTAGCAATTTTATAGTTACTGTAAACATACAAAAAATGGAAACTGGGAATTATTTCCTTCCGAAGGTAACTTTACATTATTTTCAACATTTTTCATTTTTCGAATTTATTCTATGAGCTAAATTTCAGTTATGTATTTTTATAAAGCTTTTTTGTAATAATTCTATTCCTACAATTTTTCAGAAATGACTTTATACACTACCAGACTATTATATAGTATTTTCTATTTACATTTTACCTTATCCTTCCGTTGGAAAGCAATGAGGTATATTGAATGTACAGAAAAATTTACAATTATTAGACACCAGCAGAATGTAATGCATTTTCTGGCCCGCTACGGCCGTCGTCAGCATTCTTTGTGTCTCACTGGATAGTGTTACTTTAAAAATTGAATGTATTTAACTCAACTATTTTAACAAATAGAAACTGGGAATTATTTCCTTCCGAAGGTAACTTTACATTATATTCAACATTTTTCATTTTTCGAATTTATTCTATGAGCTAAATTTCAGTTATGTATTTTTATAAAGCTTTTTTGTAATAATTCTATTCCTACAATTTTTCAGAAATGACTTTATACACTACCAGACTATTATATTGTATTTTCTATTTACATTTTACCTTAGCCTTCCGTTGGAAAGCAATGAGGTATATTGAATGTACAGAAAAATTTACAATTATTAGACACCAGCAGAATGTAATGCATTTTCTGGCCCGCTACGGCCGTCGTCAGCATTCTTTGTGTCTCACTGGATAGTGTTACTTTATAGATTGAATGTATTTAACTCAACTATTTTAACAAATAGAAACTGGGAATTATTTCCTTCCGAAGGTAACTTTACATTATATTCAACATTTTTCATTTTTCGAATTTATTCTATGAGCTAAATTTCAGTTATGTATTTTTATAAAGCTTTTTTGTAATAATTATATTCCTACAATTTTTCAGAAATGACTTTATACACTACCAGACTATTATATTGTATTTTCTATTTACATTTTACCTTAGCCTTCCGTTGGAAAGCAATGAGGTATATTGAATGTACAGAAAAATTTACAATTATTAGACACCAGCAGAATGTAATGCATTTTCTGGCCCGCTACGGCCGTCGTCAGCATTCTTTGTGTCTCACTGGATAGTGTTACTTTATAAATTGAATGTATTTAACTCAACTATTTTAACAAATAGAAACTGGGAATTATTTCCTTCCGAAGGTAACTTTACATTATATTCAACATTTTTCATTTTTCGAATTTATTCTATGAGCTAAATTTCAGTTATGTATTTTTATAAAGCTTTTTTGTAATAATTGTATTCCTACAATTTTTCAGAAATGCCAGAAAATGCATTACATTCTGCTGGTGTCTAATAATTGTAAATTTTTCTGTACATTCAATATACCTCATTGCTTTCCAACGGAAGGCTAAGGTAAAATGTAAATAGAAAATACATTATAATAGTCTGGTAGTGTATAAAGTCATTTCTGAAAAATTGTAGGAATAGAATTATTACAAAAAAGCTTTATAAAAATACATAACTGAAATTTAGCTCATAGAATAAATTCGAAAAATGAAAAATGTTGAATATAATGTAAAGTTACCTTCGGAAGGAAATAATTCCCAGTTTCTATTTGTTAAAAGCGAGTGTGTTTGTTGGTGTTCAGTTACTGCGATTTTTTTGCAATCGCACATAGCCGTTCTCTGATATATATATATATCATAATCCATAAAAACAATAACAACGTAAATTGAAAGTGGATTGAAAGTTTTTGTTGCATTACTATAATGACATTTTTATTGTCATAATGAAAATTTAAATTTATGAAGGCAATTATTGAAATATGTTGCTTTTATAAAAAAATTTTTTGATTTCGTAAATTTAGTGGCATACATGTAACATTCGATGTATGAAATTATTAAATCTTACATTTTTTAATTAACAATTAAACATTTTTTTAAGGAAACTATAATTGTGTATTAATTTATGAATATAGTTTTTTTTTAACTTGGACAAACTTAAGTTTTCATATATCCAATGAAAATTTTTAACGTAATTACGAAATCCAATGAAGCGATTTTAACGAAAATACTTCATTATAACTATGAAATTCCATTTAGACAATGAACGTTTTCATTTACCCAAGGAAAGTTTTTTTATGAAAATGATTCATTAAATATATAAAGTATTTTTCTTTCAGTGTAGAAGAATTTAACACAATCAACGGACAATATTAACTGCAACTGAAAATCCGTATTAATGCGCACATAGTTTTTGGAATCAATGCTAGAATCAGTTAGAAATAAATTTGCTTGGAATTTGAAATGTTTATTTATTTAAAAATTACTGAACGGAATACTTCTTAAATAAACTACAGTTCGTTACTGTAATAATTTTGTGAGTGTATAAATAAATTTAGCGCGATATAAAATATTTATTGTGTTTAAAAACATTAACTAGCTGATAATTTCCAATTTATACTCTTGATTGCTCATATCTCAATATTTGTGTCTTTTTAGTTTTAGACCAAAAGTTCTCTGAGGACTTCAACAATTTGTTAGCAGGATAATGATAATAATAATATCCCTAGCGAATTATTCGAATTTCAATTTGTTCTAACAAATGTCATTTGTTTTCGTTTTAGCTTAAATTTATTACAAAGAAAAATCTAATGTTTAAATTCTGCAATATAATCTTAAAAGCTCTAATAATTTCATCGATTGTACTCACTAACTAACAAAAACCTCAATCCCCAAAGAATTGCTAGAAAACATTTGTGTTAAGAATTCCATGTGTGCGGTTTCGGTAGAGTTTCTAAAGAAACGAACAAAAAATAAAAAATAAAGAAAATTATATTTCCCCAGTTAACAAAAGGTATTATTGTGGCTTTGCAACTACTTTTATCAGTTTCACAGCACACTCTTCTATGATGAATATTTTGCACATTTGTCCTTGTTAAAAAATTTGTGACACACAAATACAAACAAATAATATAAAATTAAAAGAACCTAAAAGCTAATGGTTAATTCAAATAATTTTAAATTTCAGTTTTTCATATAAGAAAAGAAAACTTAACAAATTAACAACAAACCCTTTTTTGACTTGACATTAAATGGATGAAACATTTATGGCATAAGGAGAACAAATCTTTAAGGAATACTTTAGTTTTACGTTCTGAGTCGGAAGTATTGTATCCCTCTCTTTTCTCAGTACTGTGGTGGAAATGGCTTAAGCAACAGCCTAAACATTGTACATGAGTTTAAGTTTTATTCCTTTCTTTTCATTCAATATTATTTTTTGTCTCTACTTGATATGTGATATAAAATGTTTTGGGTTTTTGCTGTCTCAACAGAAAATCAATCAATCTTGCTCAAATATACATTTTTACTTAAATATGTTGGAATATGTGATGTTTGTTTTGTATATTTTATTTGTTTGGGGGTTGTTTGTTTTTGTGGGTGTTGGTGTGTCTTTAGTTTAAAATTATTATGCAATCTGAACCTTTTTTTATGTTGAAATGTATAACAAACATTATGATTAGCATTTACAGATTATTTATATTGTACAATAATGAAAATATGCTAAAGGGAAGATATAATATTTGCAAATTAGGCATATTTTTAGAATTTTGAAATGAAACTAATTGTTCCTTAGAGATTCTTTTAGTGGGCAATATTGAAAACTGTATTCTGCTGTTAAACAAAGTGATTGCTAGAGTATTTTCCTTATGGTATTAAATGCAATTTGTTAAAATAAAGTACTGCAGACAATTATCGTATTTATAACCAGGGTTAAAAAAACTGAAGTCGAAACCAAAAACTGTCGAACAAAAAACGAAAACTTGTGTATAACTTTTCACTTTTTGAGTTGGTTTGACAGCGACTGTTTACATTTAATGAAACAGAAGTAAAAGCAACAGTTTTCTTTTGGGCAATGACAAATGACGAAGTGGAAGAAATGACAGTTTTACTACTTTGACTGCAGTTTTTAAACACTCTTTATAACCACAGTTAAATATTGTTTTTATGCTTCAGAGATACTTTCGATTTCGTAAACGAAATATCTGTGGGCTTATAAATAAAATATTGGTTGTCAAATACAAACAAATTTTATAAAACTAACAGAACCTTAAAGCTAGTGGTTACTTCAAATAATTTAATCTTTTTCAATTTTTAATATCATCTTATTTCATTTTGTTTAGTATATTCGTTTTAATAAAACAAAACTCAATAAATTGACGACAAACTCGTTTTTGACTTAATAATAATATGAAAATTTTATTTTTCACTATGTAATGCCATGACTTCCTCCTCTCATGCAGCGTTTACTTACGGCCTCGTTAGCGAAAACTAATTATGAGCCCAAAACCTTGCCTTAAGACCAGAAAAATTTAGCCAGCATTAGAGACCCGTTTGAAAAATGCACTAAAGTATAGATAACGACAAAAAATCTGCACCTAGACCCATATTTTGCAGATCTTCACCACGTGATCTGCGACGGAGTATCACTTATAACTTGTTCACAGTCAGGGGCGTATGGTTCCCGTGCTACCTGATAGGATTCGGCACTGAAAGAATTTTCTTCACAATACCAATGAATTTTGACATTAATCCCATGAAAAATTGCATTAAAAAGGAACCTATGCAGCGCTTCGTTGGATCAATGAAACCTCTTTCATTAAAATGTATTTAATGAAACATAACATTAGATCTATGAATACTTTCAATAAAGTAAAAAAATTATTTTTTCTTATTTTTTTTATTTTTTATTTTTTTTTATGTCTCCGGCGGGAATCGATCGCGTAACCTCGGTGCTGATAGACTAGCTCACTCAGCTAGCCTCATTGTCGGACTATAATTGCCTTTGAAATGTCTATCGACAGACTTTCACTCCTTCTTAATGATAAAAAAAATGCATTGAACTCATCATTTTTTTGTTATTAAACTCATTAGATTTTTCTTGCTGAAGATGCTTACAATTTTTTTGGTTGCCCAAATACTTAAATACCCTCTTAAAAAAGTAGCCTTACGTAAAGTAAATGCTTATGCCAGTTACGTTGCCTTTTGACAACTCAAGCTAAGTTCGTCATATTAGGTATTCGTTCGTTGGGCTAACGAGAGATTTAACAAGTATTTTTAACATGACCGCATGTAAATTCTACGAGTTGCTGTCATACCGAATTCCTTAGTTTAAATGAATAAACTTTATTAAAAATTATCTGCGCGCATAAAATTAACAATTTATTTGTTGGCTCAACGATCTCATGCGTTGAAGTCTAACAAGTTTCAAGGGGGTAACATAACGTTTGTTAAATTCGTTTTAAAAACAGTGTATGTTTTGACATTTCTTGTTATTATTCTGTTCGAATGTGTTATTTTTAAAATATTATTTAAACAAATACAACAGTGCAGTGTAAAACTAAAACTGTCGTGTCTATTACAAACCCTTTCTAAAATTAAATAAAAATTTAGAAGCGCATTTTTATGTCAAATAAGATTCAGTTAAATGTTTTGCTATATGTGTCAAATAAAATTCGTAACCCTCTATGACTGACGTGGTAGTCAGTCAAACAAACATAAAAAATGGGTTTCCCCAATTATTGTACAAACATCGACTATCATGTTTTTCTCTTACTACGTTTTAATGTGTTCGTTAGCGTGACGAACGCGATCAAAGAGAGCGCACGTGTCGCTGTGAGCAGAAAGGTGTCTGGAAGACAACCACTTCAATTACATCAATGTTTTCGTTATATCTTTGCCGTGCCTCCCATGCAATACGCTAGTCAAATATTTCTTATAATTCTAAAATAAAAAAATTCGGTAGGTTTACAAAATAGACCTTGGAAAATACAAGCCTCGATGGTGTCAAGTATACCACCACATCATTGGAATAGTTATAATAAAGTCAATTCAGTCGCAGAGGGGTAAATTCTTAGTATCCTTTTTTGAGGAAAAGTCGATATAAAAACATTAAAAGTTATTGAAAGGAATAAGCAGACCTTTTCATATAATGTGAGTACCGTTGAAAAGAATGAAGAGAAAGTAATAAAAAACCTTTAGAGCAACTTTGTTGTCAACAAATTTCTCATCCTCCTCTGGCATACGGGCCACAACATCGTCATTCGTTATCACAACTAACAAAATCATGGGACGAAAATGAGTAAATTTTTTGTTTGCTCAATGTAAATTTTTATTGTCTCCACGAAACTCTATTGTTCAGTCTAGCTGTGTTCTTAAAAAATTTATTGCTGCTAATTTTCTCTTTAGCATGTGTGATGATACGTTGTATTGTTTAAGAAAATTCTACACTTGCTGGTATGTAATTTTGAATTTATTTTATAATTTGGTTTTTTTTTTAAGTTAAAAGTTTGAAACGCTTTTAATAAATGTAATGTGATGTAGTGAGTTATAATCAATAAAAAGGTAAATTTTTAATTTTTGTCTGCCTTTTAGGTGGCGATATGTACATAAATATGTATATGCTTTATAACTAGATTCTACAACAAATTGAAGAATAACAAAATAAAATAAAATCTACAGAAATATAATAAAAACAACTTAATAAATTTCGCCCATTTTCGCTGGTCCTTATATAGTTTACTCTTTAATTAAAATTTACACAAGAGTTTAAAAGCCCTAAATCCAATAATCCTTACTGTAAACTTTTTTTCAAATGTATCTATTTGGAAAAAAAATATTCAAACATTTCCTTTTGTTAAACAAATATCCAATGACGTTTTTAATTTTACATATGTCTGCCTAACCAAATGTCTCTTGTTTTTGGGTGTTACAGTTTGTTAAAGAATTTGTATTTTGAGGCCCTCCCTCGCCCTTTCATCAACCAAAGAAAAAGTATCATGCCTAGTTTTTTACATCGCTGTGTACTTGTTTTTAAAGCAAAATATTCTCAAATGTGGGTGTGTTTGTGTAGCTGATGTTATTTTCTAATGACTACATTTGTTGATAGTGTGTTGTCTTTGTTATTGCTTTATGTTGTAATTTGGCGTGCTGGTTTCTGCCTCGTAAATCTAGTAATATAAACATAATTGATGTCCTTTTTTGCATTTTACAACCCCACCCACCATCAACTCATCTCAGTGATTTTAAACAGTGATTTTTACTTTAAGATTACTTTAATATGAGTACAGACCAACACACACACAAAGTTACACATTTTTGTTTTTTGCTCTTAAAAAATATTTTCATCATCATCTTCTAGAGAGTCATAAAAGATTTTTGTTGTCTATCGTCTTTTAATTTTTCTAATTGATGATATAGCATTTGTTATAGCTGCTGTTGTTATTGTTGCTGTTTTATTTTTTAAATTTTTTTTGTTCGGGTTCATTGTGTTGAAACATTTTTCGAAAATCAATTTTATTTAATTTTAAGGTTTACCAGAAAATATGTTGCTCATTTTTCCTTTAACAACAACCACCATAAATCAATTTTTTTTATTTTTTTTTTAAATTTTGCTAAAATGGAGGGCTGGTGGCATGAAACTTTGTTTTATTGATTATGAAGGCAATTATGGTTAACCATAAAAAAATAAATAAAATATAATTAGTAATAATTTTAATTTTATAATCATCGATTTTATTCAAGTTTCTTTCTTGTTAACGCTAAAAACTGTTAACTTTTAAGTGGCTGTTATTTCTCATAATAAAATTTTTGTTAACCATAATCTTTGGCCAATTGTATTAGTGTTAACATTGTTACAAATTCGATAATGTTTTTGCTTATCTCGGAATTTATTACATCATTAAATTGATGTAAGTACGTTATCAAGAAAGAATATTAAATAATTTAAATATGGAAAAGGAATCTTTATTAAAAAGATTATTTTAAGACGTTCTGCACAGGGTTCCTAGTTTTATTTTAAGACTTATCCCCAATTTGCAATTTCTCATCCCCAAAATAGCTATTTTTCTTATCCCGAAAATTTTTATTAACTGTACAAGGTTTTAAGTTCTTTAAAAAGAAACTGAAAAAAACAAGTAAGAGGGCTATATTCGGCTGTGCCGAATCTTTGATACCCTCCACCGACGGTTCGAATGTTTAAGGAGTAATATCTGTATGATGTCTATTTATTATTATTATCTTAAACTGTGACGATTTGTTATTAATTATGGTTTTAGGCGACTAAGCTGTTTTCCGGTAGTAGGGCTTATATGGGGCCTAGGGTAAATTATGGACCGATCATCACAAAATTTCACAGCGTCATTTCTAGTCCTCTAAAACTGTGACGTACCAATTTCTGTTATGATAGCATTAATAATTATGGTTTAAGGTGTACTGAACTGTTTTCCGGGAGTAGGGTTGCTATGGGGCCTAGGGTAAATTATATACCGATCTTCACGAAATTTCACAGCATCATTTATAGTCCTATAAAACTGTGACGCACCAAATTTTGTTACGATAGCGTTATTTTTTTGGGTTTTAGGCGTACTAAACTGTTTTCCGGGAGTAGTCTTTGTATGGGGCTTAGGGTAAATTATCGACGGTTCTTCACGAAATTTAACAGCGTGATTTCCAGTAAAATAAAACAAATTTTTGCAAAATCTTATCTCATTCCGTGCCTTGTTCCAGCATTTATGTTATTTTTTGTAACAAAATTATCAATTTTTTTAGGTGGTGGTTCCACATTTTGTTTCATAGCTCTGGTCCTACTGAACCGATTTTGCTGGATTTCAATGCCAAACTGCTTAGGATAACTACAAGAAATTTGGCACCAAGTTTGTTCATTTATTTTGAGTTGTTCGAAAGAGAGCGTGTTTTCAACAGACGGACAGACGGACAGACAGACGGACATGGCTAAATCGACTTAGAATTACTCAAGGACCCAGAATATAAAGGGTGGTTAAATTGTAAGGGCCGATGTTGAATGTGAACCACACCTAAACGCCAAGTTTTTTTTCGAATTTTTTTGACATTTCTCTATTTCAGACTTATTCAATTTGAACCATGGAGAGATACACAATCCAACAACGTGTTAAAGTTATACAGACTTATTATGAAAATGGGCGTTCAAATCAAAATGCATATCGTGCACTTCGTGATTTTTTTGGTCAATTTGATCGTCCAAATGTGCGTACAATCGCAAAAATCGTGGAAAAATTCGAGCAGACCGGGTCTGTAGAAGATGTGAGAACACCAGTGCATGCTCGTTCAGCTCGTACTGCAGAAAATATTGCTGCTGTTCGCGATAGTGTGGCTGAAGAGCCGTCCAACTCAACTCGTCGTCGTGCCCAACAATTGCACCTCTCACGCTCGTCGTTGATGAACATTATGCATAAAGACTTGCATTTATACGCTTACAAGGTGCAATTGGCTCAAGAACTAAAGCCTCTTGACCATTCCAAACGTCGTGAATGGGCAGAATGGTGGCAAGAAATGGCAACAGTGGATGATAAATTTTCGAAGAAAATCATCTTCAGTGATGAGGCACATTTTCAACTAAGTGGATTCGTCAATAAGCAGAATTGCCGCATTAAGGCGAATGATAATCTAAGAGTGATTGTCGAAAAACCAATGCACCCACAAAGAGTGACTGTTTGGTGCGGTTTATGGGCTGGCGGCATCATCGGGCCGTATTTTTTCCAAAATGAGGCCGGTCAGGCAGTTACTGTGAATGGTGTTCGCTATCGTGAGATGATAACGAACTTTTTATGGCCCGAATTGGAAGATATGGATGTGGACGATATGTGGTTTCAGCAGGACGGTGCCACTTGCCACACTGCTAACGAAACAATGGCTCTTTTGCGCAACAAATTCAATGGCCGTGTTATCTCATGTAATGGCGATGTCAATTGGCCGCCAAGATCATGTGATTTGACACCGTTGGACTTTTTTCTTTGGGGTTATTTTAAAGAAAAGGTGTACGTCGATAAGCCAGCAACAATTCAAGAGCTAAAGGATGAGATAATTCGGCACATTAACGGCATAGAACCTCCATTATGCCTCAGGGTCATCGAAAATTTGGACCATCGGATGGAGGTGTGCCGCCGTGGTCGCGGCGCCCATTTGGCCGATATTTTGTTCCATACATAATTGAGTAATACCAATATATCATAATAAAATAAAATTACAATAATTTCCTAAATAGTTTGTGTTTTATTCAAAATCAACATCGGCCCTTTATATACTTTATGGGGTCTGAGATGAATAATAAAAAAGTTTCACACGGAATGACAAACTTAATATACCCTCTTCACAACTAATTGTGGTGTAGGGTATAAACATATTTGTAGGACGAGAACTTTTTTATCGCCCATGAATATATCGCCCATTTGCTGCAGCGTGCTGATAACTCAAAAGAATACGTTTCGAAATAAACGTGTTTAAAGTTAATAACTTGCTACCACCACTAAGAAAAAATTACGATACACATTTACAAAATATGGAGGATAATTCTGCATCACTAACTTCAAATTTTAATTTTTAATTATGACGACGTTGCAGCAAATGAGCGAAATGATCATTACCAAACGGTGTACATAAAAATCTTGTGTATGCCGAAGTTTAATAATTTTAAAAGAAGATCAAAGAAGATCACTGAACAAAAATTGTTAAGTTCTTTAAAAAAAATTAAAAAATATTGTATAACGAAAACTTGTTCATCGCCTATGAATCTGCTGCATCACCCGGATGGATATTGGTTAAGGATGGTCATAAAAACCTTTGGTAGGTTTCACTGAAGTTAGTTTTTTCTATAAAATTTTATTTTTTTTTGGCAAAAATATAATTTTCATCACAGAAACCTACACAAACCATAAGATATAAGATCTCTAACAATTGGTTAATGTAACTAATGTGGCTTGTTGAAACATTGGTTGTGTGGATACAGGTGTATAACAGGCTATGAGCCACGAAGGAATGGATAGCCTTCAAGCACAATACGCGATTTAAAATATTATAGCTCGACTAGCCCAGTTTGGTAAACCATCGGTGCTGTTCAACCTAAATAAGCTTTTATTGTTTTCCCTAAAATTGTCAACACGGCTCTATTGTATTATTAAAGCGATAAAATTTTAATTAATTTTTCTTTAACGAAAATATTTGAATTGCATATTTTGCAATATTTATACACACACCGAAATAGGATAGGTTATTATGCTTTTTGAATTGTGCTTAAAGAACACCGATCGACTCAGAATCACTTTCTCAGTCGAATTAACGATGTCCGTCCGTCTGGCTGGCTGTCCATGCAAACTTGGTGCGCAAAGTACATGTCGCAATTTTTGAGATTATTTGATGAAATTTGACACATGAACCAAGCCTATTGAAAATGTGGTGAATCGGTCCATAACTTCACATAGCCGTTATACAATCTTCTTTCTGGAATAGGGTCTTTGTGCACATAAACAATCTTATAATGTTGGTTTTTAGATTAAATATGGTCCAAACTTCCTTTATTGCAATCAAAATCATCTTAACAAATTTTATTGGAATACTACTCTCGAAAATAGCTTTTAATGCCATAATTTCCTTATAAATATTGACATTAACACACAAATTGTCGATACTTAATCTTACGATAGCTACTATGTCATGCCAAAATGTTTGAATACATTTAAGTAATATAGTGTGCAGTAGGGTATCATATGGTCGGGCTTCATCGAATATACTTTCTTACTTCTTTTATATGAAATAATTTCAATTAAACACAAAATTTCTTAAAAATATCTTGTATTAAATAACATGTGTTAATTATTGAAATAATAAGATTTTTTTAAAAATTTTCAAAAAGTTAAGTTAAGGTTTTACGAAAATTTTTAAATTATTAAACAAAATTAAAAACTAATTTAATATACCAACTTGGCTACTGGCCAGCAGCTAATAATGTTCATAATGCACATTAAACATAGACAAGTGAAACATTTAAATAACCATCTAATGAATTCAACAAAATATATCCACATTTAATACGATTCGCAATTTGTCGTTTGACAAAATAAATCATATAAATCATATTGGAGTTTAAATTTGCCCAAAAGTTAAACTAGTAGGGCTTATAGAACGTAATGCCTATGGAATGTAATAAATAATTAAATTATTTACCACAAACATTAATTTTATATTTCTTATTTAAAAATGTTCATACAATATTTGTTAGCAAACGTATACAATTTAATCCATTTTGGATAATGTGACTGCTAATATTGGTGATATGTCAACCACAAAACGTGGCTATTTACAATTGATTATCTCCGTATATGTATTTTTTTTTTTAAATGAAATTACAAAATATTAGTTCTAACAATAGTTTCAGACAACGGGTGCCCAAGTAGGCAGATTCGATACTCATCAGACACTCTGGTCTCTTTTACTGCAACGGGTTGAAGGTCTACATTACTATTGTTCCATAATTTTAATTGAAATATAATTTGTAATTGTATTTATAACATTTATTAAATAAATAAAAAATAAATTCAGACAATGCACAACTGACTGCATTTTATTTAAAAAAATATTTGAAAAAAATCATTTTAGCCTAATTAGACAGATTTATATTAATTAAATTTATCAAAATTAACATTAAATGTGTAATTTATACAAAGATTTCAATTGCCACATAAGTACAGATTTTATGTTTGATGATTGTTGGCTTCTTTTTTTAATTGTAGTAAACTAAGCCAAAACAAAATTTAAATTTAGTTTTTGAAAAGTAAGTAAACACGAATGGAATATAAATACAAAAATAATGTATATATTCAGCATATTCTTTCAGGATCATAGCCTGCGTACATAGAATCTTCATGTCTGTCTGACTGCTGTGTTGTTTCTCAGTTCGCTGAACGACATTCGAGTGTTTAATGGCAAATTTCGTTGTGGGGTTTTCTAAGTCATTGTCCAGACTTGCAATTTTTGTTGCAACAATTCTTGTGATTACGGGTGAGAGGAGTAAGAAGATTGGGGAAGGGTACTCAGTTTTATATACTCTGCAATTCAGTTTTGTTTTGTTATTCTTACACATTTTAACTTGAAGTTGGCTGTAGGTATATTTGCATTTATATAAACAATATAAACAAGAGAAGTGAAGAGATAAGATAAAAATGCACAAATTGCAAAACTATTGTTTCATAATTTGGACACTATGCAATTAAAAAACTGAATATTAAAAAATTGCAGCAACAAAAATTGCAAGTCTGGACAATGACACTAAGTAGGTCACCAAATTAATAATAAGCAGGGAAACCAGAAATATGCAATTGCATGATTTTTCTTTTTGGAATTTATCCATTGCTTTAGTTGCAAAAATTTTCCTACGGCTTTCAATTTATCGTGGTTCAAAATATCTTGGAAGGTTTTAGAAATATGCCTCCCTGCGTGAAGTTAAATTACAAAAACATTCTTGGCCACTCCGTGGTAATATGTAAAAAATTTGGTTATAGTCCTAATGTACATATATAGAATTATTATTAGAATTTGAAAATATAGATGAAAAGTGGCCGTTTCTGCAATTTCAGCAATACTTTTATCAAGAAATTATTCCAATACTTATGGAAAGCAGAAAAACATACCACCGCAAATATCCAGAAAGCATTTGTGCCGTTTCGTAGGTACACAAATTTTGTCAGGCTAACATAATATTCCCCATATCCAACATTACTGATCCTTCAACTGGATGTTCCCATCGCCAAGCATCTATCCTATCAAATGTTTAAAAAAAAAACAAAAGTGCTTTTCACATGATGGGTAACAACAAAATCGGAAGTATAAGCAGTTTGTTTTATTAGCAACGCCAGGTTTCGGACTTAAAGAGCAGAATGCTTTTTATGCTAGTGTTGTGTATGTGTTTGTATGTTTTTAGAGAGATGTCGTTTGTATATCATATATTTGGTATATGCAGTTCTGGCCTTATATACACGCGAATCAACGTTACCAATATCGCCGCCGACTGGCGTTATAATACTTCCCAAGTAGCAAAAACTATCAACATTGTGTATTGGCATGTTATTAAGTAAAAATGTTGGTAGATAGTTTGATTTAACCATACAGTTTGTTTTGCCTGCATTAATTCGTAGGCCAAAGCTGGATGCCGTTTAAGACTTTTATCTACAAATAATCTTTACTCGTTGCCATCATAGCTAGGTCATCGGCATAATTTAGGTCCTCGAGTTTTTCGTTACTTCTACCTATTGTTGGCGACAGTATTTCGCCAAGTTAACTCAAATATAGACATGGATGAAAAGTAGAAATGGGTGGACATTTAATAAGGAACACCATTTTAAGAATAATAAGAAAAAAACGTTGTGCCGATCCTTTGATACACTCTTCCATTACGAAATTGTTTACCCAGAATTTACTGCATTCAGCCACCAACGATAACTAGAAACAATTTGGCACCAATAAAAATTTTCTTTTCTTTTGAGTTGTTCAAATGTGAGCAAGATTTTAACAGACATACAGACGGATGGTCATGACTAGATCGTCTTAGAATTACTAAAGGCCTAAGCATATGTATACATTATTTGGTCCTAGATGAATTTTAAAACAATTTTACACAAAATGAAAAACTTAACTTTCCCTTATTTACCACTAGTGGTGGCGTGTATAAAAACAAGTGCATCGCATGTTATCTAAAACACAAACTTTCATTTCTATAAAGTTTAAGTTTTTTTCAATTTATTTTTATTTTGTCAATTATGGCTGAAGAAAATGTATGTTTTTAAAAATGCTGTAATAAAATAGAGAAATAGAAACGTGTGTGTGTGTGTGTGTGTAGATCCAGCATAGCATGTGTGAATGAATGAGTTTTATTTATATTAAATAAAACCAAACAACATCAATTTGTAAAACACTAGGACCAAAGGAAATAAAACGACCTAAGAAAATATGAACACACATACATAACTAAAATAATATGCAAGAGGATGCATTTGTAATTGTGTCATGAACTCATACACTTAAATCAAACAAATATAGAGCATTCACGTACACGCTCGCACAGTAGGAAACTTTTTAGAGAATTTGTATGTAACTGGATGCATAGTAGAAACAACTTTTCCTTTTTCCATGTAAATGAAAAACTTAAAAGGAATACAGTACAATAAGTTAAACGTGTCATATCTTTAATCAGGGACTCGCAACCAAGCACAATGTGATGAATATATAGTGCATATATAGATAGCACTATGGCTTCAGATCACCAAAAGAAAATAAAATAAATTTTTTGTGATTGAAAATTTAAAGAAATCAGTTTTCTAAGCGGATTATCCATTGAGTTATTATTTACAGGGTTTAAAAATTTGCAATCGAAACGAAAAACTGTCGAGCCAAAAACGAAAGTTTGTGTACAATTTTTCGGTTTATGAGATGATTTGAAAGCGACTGCTTATATTTAATGAACCGTTAGCAGAAGCAACAGTTTTTTGTGGCCAATAACAAATAAAGAAGTGGAAGATATGGCAGGTTTTCTACTTTGACTGCAAAACCAATTTTTTAAAACTACCCAATTTTGGTTGCCTTTATCTGACCTTGAGCGAACTCCAAACTATTCTAAATAAAAACAAGTTAGAGTGCTATATTCGGCTGTGCCGAATCTTTGATACCCTCCACCGACAGTTCGAATGTTTAAGGAGTAATATCTGTATGATGTTATTATTATATTAAACTGTGACGATTTGTTATTAATTATGGTTTTAGGCGACTAAACTGTTTTCCGGTAGCAGGGTTTATATGGGGCCTAGGGTAAATTATGGACCGATCATCACGAAATTTCACAGCGTCATTTCTAGTCCTTTAAAACTGTGACGTACCAATTTCTGTTATGCTAGCATTATTAATTATGGTGTTAGGTGTACTAAAATGTTTTCCGGGAGTAGGGTTTCTATGGGCCCTAGGGTAAATTATGTACCGATCTTCACGAAATTTTACAGTGTCATTTGCAGTCCTATAAAACTGTGACGTACCAAATTTTGTTATGATTGCATTATTTTTTACGGTTTTAGGCGTACTAAACTGTTTTCCGGGAGTAGGGTTTCTATGGGGCCTAGGGTAAATTATGTACCGATCTTCACGAAATTTTACAGTGTCATTTGCAGTCCTATAAAACTGTGACGTACCAAATTTTGTTACGCTAGCGTTAATTTTAACGATTTTAGGCGTAATAAACTGTTTTCCGGGAGTATTGTTTATATGGGGCTTAGGGTAAATTATGCCGGGATCATCACGAAATTTAACAGCGTGATTTTCAGTCAACTAAAACAAATTTTTGCAAAATCTTATCTCATTCCGTGCCTTGTTCCAGCATTTATGTTATTTTTTGTAACAAAATTATCAATTTTTTTAGGTGGTGGTTCCAAATTTTGATTCATAGCTCTGGTCCTACTGAACCGATTTTGCTGGATTTTAATCCCAAACTGCTTAGGATAACTACAAGCAATTTGGCACTAAGTTTGTTTATTTCTTTTGAGTTGTTCGAAAGTGAGCGTGTTTTCAACAGACGGACGGACAGACGGACATGGCTAAATCGACTTAGAATTACTCAAGGACCCAGAATATATATACTACTTAATATACCCTCTTCACAACTAATTGTGGTGGAGGGTATAAAAATAAAAATCGGGTGAGGTAAGACTTCCCAAATTGATTTTCTCACACTTATGACACTCCACTTAAACGGAATCACTGTTATAGTTAGTTGTGGTATTTCATCAAAAACATCCTTTAAGTGGATCAATTATAGTCCGTTAAACTCTTTGTGATAGTCTGATTAGTCTTTAGGATAATAATACATACTAATAATATTAAACGCTCATCAATTTTGAGGAAGATTCAGCATGTTAAGTTTAATTTACATACTTTGATTTGTTATACTGTTTAACAATGATTTTTGAGTTATACAAGGATTTTCATTGCCAAATGTATCTTATTTCCCATCATCTTCTTTTCATACGTATTTTAACTCAAATTGAAAAACCACCATCTCGAAACAATAAAAAAAACTATGACTTCCATTCGAAAAAATGTAGAGTAATTCCCGGGAAAAATGTATTTGGATGCCCAAAAAATTTTACACAGAAAACTTCAGAAGAAAATCGTTTTCCTACCAAAGCAAAAAATAATTAATTTATCCGCAGCTTAAGGCGTTAATTATAAATTAATTCAATATTTGTTTCTTTATACTGTTGAAATTCTTCCCAATCGATAGGTGAATTCTAATAAGTCCTATTAAATGTAGTTTTCGAGATAAAAAAAAGTTGAAAACAACACCAAATCCAATTTGTTTAGTGGTAAATAACACCAAGTGTTGCTAGTTTTGTTTACCACTTAATTTGTGAAAAAAAGGTACAAAGTGATAAGAGTGCTTTTACAAAACATCTTGTGTACTCAGTAATAGAGTTTTAGTAGTTTAAACCTTGGCACCAAGTCGAAAATCCAATTTGAAAGGTTGTACTGTGATTTTTTTTTGGCTACAAATGTGTTACTGTGATTCTGCACTGTGATTTTTTTGGCTACAAATATGTTACTTTTGTTGTGCTTTCGCGTTAAGTCAGTATTTGTAAAATAATCTATAAAATCAAATGATTGCTTTGCGATTCACACCGAAAATAAAAACATTACTGAATTTTTTCTCTGAAATGAAATCTTTAAATTTATTTAAGTCATGTGTTGTTGACAGCACATCTGGGTTATTTTTTATGGCTAATTAGAGGCCAAAAGGTCAAAATTTTTAAATTTTTACATAAAGGTTATCATGTCAGTTGTTTTTGAAACCTTGTAATTAAGCATGCAGGGTTCAATAAGTAAATAAATCCTTGTAATATTTTTGAATAATACCAAACGTTTTGTTCTTGGACTTAACCCTTTGAGGATCAGACATTTTCTGCCGAAGCGATTTTTTATTTTTTCTTATATTCATAATATATGGCTCAATAATAGTAACGTTGAAAAAAATTGGCCCCCTGGTCTTCTCCTTGCCCCTCTTTTTGCTTGGCAAATATAGTTGCCTATAGGCTGAAAGACAATTTTTTATCCAACAAATTAAATTGAAAAATGTAATGTTTTATACATTTTTTATTTACTTAAACTATTTAAAAAGTAATTTATAAATAACTAACAATTTAAAATAAGTCCTATACGTGGTATTTGCCCAAACAGTCACCTGATGTAAAGCAGAGAAATCCATTGCATATAGTACAAAATACATTTGTGAGGCTATATTTGCCATAGCTGGCACAACGAAGGCATCGTTTCCAATTTTCTCGTTTTTCCATTTTATGGAAAGACTTTGGCTTTTTTAGAGAGATCCATACTTCCAGTTCTGGTTGCTTCCGGGAATCTGCGCGGTCTTGAACAGAAGTCATTAATTAATTCCTTTGCTAAAGATGCCCGAAAATCAATCGAGGCCACTTTTGTCACGAAGCTGTTAGCCAACATGAGTTTGCTATATATCACGTAGCTATTATGGACGCTAGACAACCAACTGCTTGTCCCACCGCTTCACTTTGCACACCACAGTTGGGTTGTTGGGTTGGACTGCTGCACTATCATTATGCACATTTCTGAAACCAAAAAAGTTTAGAAAAATAGTAACTACTATTGCAATATTAAAACTTGCATTTCCACACATGCATTTGCAATGGGTTTTAGAACTTGCGAATGTTCATATAAGCAATTCTCCTGAAATCCGGTGAAAACGGGGTTTTTATAGGCATGCGTCTCTCTGAACCAGAAAGTCTTCTCTGGTGGTATAAAAAGTGCCGGCTTTTCTGGTATTACTGCAGCATTTGAAGTCGATGCTATTGGCTCATCCTCTACAGCAACTTGTACCGCTTTACGACCAACGCGAGACTTTTTAATTACAAGAGATTCTATAGAATTAGTTCCTTCACACACAACTTCTATGAGCTCATCCTCTTGGATTTCCAAAGCGTCATTTTCTAGAAAAACGAGGTCCTCTTCATCCATATATATATGCAGCAGCTACCTCCTCATTATCACTGGTGTCGCAAAACCAAATTTTTTTCAATTTCGTCCGCATTAAGGAAAAGAAAACGATCAGGGACTGATCCACTCATTTAAATTTTTTTATTTATAATAACCAAATAATAATACACTGTTTGATCAAAAATAACACTCGAAATACAACAATAATACACTTTCGAATAGTAGTGTACAAAATACGTATGCCCTGATTGATTTCGAATAAGAAATGAATAAAAACAAACTAACAATCAGCGCAAAAAAAAACTTTGAACTTAAAACAATTACAGACAAGATGCGTTTTGTTCAATTGACTTTAGAAAAAAACAACGTAAAACTATGTATGTACACACATACATACAATGATGAAAATAAAAAAAAATATTTAGATTATTTTTAGGTGCGTTTTTTCCGTTTCAACCCACAGGCAAACATTCTTGCCAAACATATTTGGGGTAAATGCGGGCAGGTTGAAATTTACACATACTTCCCCCATATATATTTTGAAAGTTAAGAGGTGCCTCCAAAATATACCCGAGTTTTAGCCAGGTGCGCCCTACGCTCTCCCCGCAGCAACCCCCTGAAGTAAGGCGACTTTTTGGCCAAATTTGAGGCCTCCTAGCGAGCAAATGGGACCATAGACATTTTTGTTGCCCCAACCCTCCGCTACAAATCCGTTTTGAATATATTTACTCTATCTCTTACGTGAACAATTATATGACGCAAAATCCTCTGGGCAAGTATGTTTGCCTATGGTCGTCAAAGGGTTAAGTAGCCGCATGTTTTAAGGGAGGTATGTCATCGTCATATAAAATAATAATAATACAAATGTATAAATATTCCGAGCCGACTCCTGCAAAATTTTAAAAATGAGACTTGGTGTAGTTTACCTACAAATATATTTCCTTTGTTTATAAAATTTACAAAACAGTAAATGTAAATTAAATAAAGCTTTACAAACAACAAATTCTATCCACTTTACTCTAACTATCATTAGATAGAATATTTGCTTGGTTCTAAGTCACTTTACGAGAATCCAAATTTTTTCTCATTATTCGTATCGATGTGTTTGGGGGCCTTCCATTTCTATGGCCATGTGGTTTCATCAGATATGATAATGTTTCGATTATAAATAACATTATAAAAAGGGCCTAAGAGTTTAAGAGTTTAAGATTAAGAACAAAATGTATAACTACGGCAAACATCTAAAAATTATCAAAAATTTGCATATTGTCCGATTGAATCTAAACTTAATTTTTAACAAATTTAAACAGGAATGTCAAACTGTCTGCTTTAAAGAAAATGCTATAAGATACCCGGTCAAATTTGTCTCATAATAAATTCCTTTTATATTTATTATGAATTGTCTTCTAAAATCTTCCATGATGCGTTGAGAAATATTGAATATTCATAATAATATTAAAAATTCAGCTTTTACTAAAGACTTGTTTCTTTACTTTAGTTTTCTTAAATTTTGTGTTAATGAGAGCGGGTTTGAAATAAAAGAATTATCATCCAGCCCAGACTTTTGCTTCGTACAGGCAGTGAAAATTATCAAACGGATGTTAAAACAGAAACAAAATAAACAATAGAGTGCTATATTCGGCTGTGCCGAATCTTTGATACCCTCCACCGACAGTTCGAATGTTTAAGGAGTAATATCTGTATGATGTTATTATTATCTTAAACTGTGACGATTTGCTATTAATTATGGTTTTAGGCGACTAAACTGTTTTCCGGCTTATATGGGGTTTGGGGTAAATTATGGACGGATCTTCACGAAATTTAACAGCGTGAGTTCAGGTCAAATAAAACAAATTTTTGCAAAACCTTATCTGATTCCGTGCCTTGTTCCAGCATTTATGTTATTTTTTGTAACAAAATTATCAATTTTTTTAGGTGGTGGTTCCACATTTTGATTCATAGCTCTGGTCATACTAAACCGATTTTGCTGGATTTTAATCCCAAACTGCTTAGGATAACTACAAGCAATTTGGCACCAAGGTTGTTCATTTCTTTTGAGTTGTTCGAAAGTGAGCGTGTTTTCAACAGACGGACAGACGGACATGGCTAAATCGGAAATATGTATACTTTATGGGGTCTCAGATGAATAATAAAAAAGTTTCACACGGAATGACAAACTTAATATACCCTCTTCACAACTAATTGTGGTGGAGGTTATAAAAAAGCAAACAAAAAAGTGGTGTTTATTTAAAGAACTTAAAAAATGCTATTAATAAGTGATATATTACTATAATACTTTAATGTTCTACTTTCTGTAACGACTTTGGTTTTTTGTGTTGCCACATTTTTGTCTTTATTCTTATTTTCACGAACTTTACCTAAAAAGTAAAGACACATATATCATTTATCTAAGTACGTTTTATTAAATAAAATTATCATTGATTGTCTAAAATTGATAGTGTTTTATATATGTTAGCCATATCGAGTTTTTTTTTCCAGAAATGATCAAAGTTTTTGTGTTCGGGGAAATTAAAAAATATGTGGTTAATTACAAACGCTAGACCAAACTTTTGTCCTTTTTTCACAAAATCAAATTTACAAAGTAATAAAAGGGATTTGAAGCTCTTAATGTCAAAAAAGTAATTAAAAGTGATGCGATTATATTGCACTTCATTTCGTTATAGGAAATTCAAGTGTAAACAACCACAAGTTAGAACGGCTTTATTTTCGGAAGCTTTCTTTTATTTTAAATAATAAAATGTGTTTTTTTATCCTTAAAAAGGCAACGTTTTTTATGCAGTCATTTATCGTTAACGCAAAAGGCCCTAACTAGGCATAAACGAAAAAACGAATTTTTCATCCATTCTTTTTACAAATATAAGCAATTTTTTTTAACAAAAAACAAATGGCCCTATCTACAAAAGATAATATGATAAACGGTAAAATACCTAAAACACAGTTTGCATAATATGTTATATTGTCAAATGTCAAAACAACTGGTAGGTTTTACAAGAAAAGTTAATTATAAATTGAAATAGTTTTTGTTTCTCCTGCAAAATTTTCAAAATGTTGTATAGTTTCTTTTGCGTTTCAGGTAACCAGGCGCGGATCCAGCTTGAGCCTGAGGGGGGGTGGGGGGAGGAATTTTGTATATTACAAAAAAGTAAAAAATTTTTCTTTAAAACTTTATTAAAAACAATATGTGTATATTATATATACTTAAAAAAACTGAACAATAAGGCTAAATAATATATAATAACAGTTCAATATAAATAAAAATAAATAAATCTTTTTAAATAAGCAATTTATGATTTTCTTGTGAGGCAAATTTAACAAGTACAGTCTACATTCTGTCATTGTTGATCTGAGCCATGTTTTTATTCGGTAAAGGGTAGGAAATTCCGCTCGTAGCATTACTAACGAGCATTGAAACGAAAATTTTAAATATGTTTCTTAGATTTGGGTAGATATCTTTATCACAGTTTATTAACCCTTGGGTTAATACCCGGGAACCTTGGTACCCACCTACGTATATAAACATGAAAAAAAAGTATTAAGAATTCAAATTTTTAAACAAGCTTCTGGATCGTCGTTATTTAACTTAAAATAAAGCGAATTCAGATTCTAGATTTATTTTTTTGCTCCTTTAATACTCAAAAAAATTTGCTTAAACTTTAACCATCGCAATATGCGCACCCGGGTACCCCGGTACCCAATACAATACAATACACTTTAGGGGACAATAAAAACATGTTTGAACTGCTCAAAAAATTCAAAAAACTAAATTCTGTATCATACAATTACATAAGTTTTGTTTCCAAAGCGTTAGTATTATAATACGGGGAAATCTCATTTACATATCATGTATGACCAAATATGTTCAACTTATACTAAAAAATAATATCCTGTATAAAAAGTTTAAAATTTTAGCCGTTATGCAATACAAAGTTAAAAAATCATATTTATACTTAAATTTATCCTTTTTATGGATTAAAAAAACATTTTTTTGTTAAAAAAAAAAAAAAAAATCAATTTCAAAAAGATTTTTTTAACTTTCCTGTCCCACATGTTTAAAAAATATAAGAGAATATACAATTTTATATTTGTAATATTGCCACGTTTCCTTCTATTTGTTTCACTTATAAAACTAGGATTTATAATTTTTTAAGGTTAAATGCTAAGCTTGTAACCTTGTATAAAATATCATGTTTTTATAACTTTAGGGAAATTCTTAAAAACCTTCTTAAACTTTAAACAAATTAATGGCATTAAAAATTTAATTAATTTTCCTAACAACACATTAATACTTGTTTTAAATTTTCTACATTTCCAAAGCCCATAGTATTATACAAACACACACATAAAAGGGGTTTTAAAGTTGTAATAATACATGCGTATATGTACGAGTGAATGTTGTTAGTACATTTGTGTTTAATGTTAAATATGTGTATGATACTCATTTACACATACAACTAAAACGTTAACTAACTTCATACATATAGGAATATATCGTCAACTGAAATGAAAACGGACTTAACTACTTAAAAATTCGATATTTAGTGTTTGATTAATTTTCGTTCGTTTTCTTAAACTACATGCTTACGAACATTTTTGGACTTCAGCGATCAAAAACACGTTGTTTTAATTTATTTTATAAAACTTTTTGCTTCTCCTGTAAAAAAATTAAAATGTAGTAACTTCCCCTTGCATTTAAGGTGACGATATGTATGTGTAATTACATATTTCAGTCTTCTGTAGTAGGCGCTTATAATTTTCAAACTAAAAGTTTCATGAGAATCTTAAAAAAAAAGAAAAACTTCTTTATAACCTCTACCACTAGCGGTTAAAAAGGGCACACTAAGTTTGTCATTCAATGTGGAACTTTTCCAATATTCATCTAAGACCACATAAAATATATATTTCACTTGTTCATAAAGAGGGTATTTACTTACAATATAAATTTTTTACTTTTTGGAAAAAATCGCGCTGTTGTGTTAGCTTTTTGATTAAAAATTTTTTTTTATAAACCTTAAACGTAAAATTAAATATTGTTTTGCTTCTACCGAAAATTTTTAAAATTTCAATTAATATCCTTTTTATGATCGAGTTCGATATACTCTGGGTCGTAGAGTAATTTAAGCTCGATTACGACACGTTCGTCTGTCCATCTGCCTGTTCGTATGTTGAATACACGCAAACTTTCGAAAAATTCAAACGAAAAGAAAAATATTGGTATTAACCCTAGAATATTAACGTACATAAATTTTTGGGTATTTATTTTAAATTGTTGCTACGCAAAAGTGTTGCAGCCTCACGGTTTCAAATTCCTCAAGTGCTCGCAACAATCGCTTTTAAACAGGCACGACATTAAAAACAAAACATTTTATGTCTTCAAAGTGCTTTGAGTGCACCAGTAAAAGCATTAATCAAAAATAAAACCAGTTTTAATTAAAAATGTGATCAACTGAATTAAACGTTTAATCAAGTGCATTAAACGTTTAGTCAAGTGAATTAAACGTTTAATTGACATTTTTTGTTTGTGTACTGGTGGAAATTAATATTGCTAATTAAACGTTTAATACACTTGATTAAAAGTTTAATTCACTTAATGAAATGTTTAATTCACTTGATTAAAAGTTTAATTCACTTAATGAAATGTTTAATTCACTTGATTAAATTTTTAATTAAAACTGATTTTATTTTCGATTAATGCTTTTCTTGTGCAAAATTTTTTTCTGTGTGTGTGTTCTATAAAAGACTTAAATTCTACATGAAAATCGGCAATATGCTGGAGCACCAAAAAATAGTTCTTAAGTGTTGGGGTTCTTCTTGCTCTATAAAGTTTTGTTATTTTAGGTTATGTTCAGTACGTACAATTTACGTGGCGTTAGTTTTAACGCATTAAGAAATATCAATGATTCAAGGGTTAAATTGTTTCTTGTTATCCTAAGCAGCTTGGGATTAAAACCCAGCAATATCTGTTCAATAGGGTAAGAGCTATGAATCAAAATGTGGCAATTGCAAAATTGATAATTTTGTTACAAAAACTAACTTAAATAGGAGCGGCATGCACATAATTATATCAGTCTTTGGACAAATTCGTTCTTTATAACTAGAAACAACTGAGTAAGGATTCATGATTATTGGTCCATAATTTGCCATGCGTAACGAATAATCCTATTGCAATATATTTTGGTCAGTTATAGGTTTTTATGCCTAGAATCACGCTGTCAACTTTTGTGAAAATGGATCCAAAGTTTACCATAGAACCCAAACAAAGCCTACTCCTTAAATATTTTAACTGTCGGTGGATGGTATCAAAGATTCGGCACAGCTGAAAATAGCACCCTAATTTGTTTTGTATTAAAAGTGACGCTGAGAAATAGAGGAAAACTAACAAAATTGCATGTGTGTAAAACATTTGTATTTACACATGTATGTATATGTTTCTGCTTATCTGGGTATATATATGTGAAAACGTATATGCACATATACATATTTTAACTAATAAAGTTTCCTTTTAGCCAGCAGCAAAATAATGAAAGTATTTGCTTTGCTAAGCAAAAATGAAGAAACAGCAAGACAACCATGGCAAAAAATAAAAGACATGAAAGTGCTGGAGAAACAAACAACTGAAACTGTTTCGATGTCAAAACAATAAATTAAGCTAAAGACTATACACACATACATACTTAAACGTATGTTAACATCTCCTTTTTTTATTTAAATTTTTTTATATAGATCACCACTGTAAAAATTCCGTAATACATGTATGTTATTTTATATGGATTCGTATGTGTATGCATGTCATTTAACATATAAAAGTAACAAAATTAATTTTAAAGAAATATAGAGGGAATACAGGCAACTGTAGTAACAAAGCCAACTTAATTGTTGTTCCTTTTTTTGTGTTCAAGCACAGCCATGCTCTGTTAAATTTTCACTTTGGTAAAAAAGTTTCGTTTTTTTTTTATATTAAAAAGATTTTGGACAGAGAAAACGTACGTATGTGTGTAATTTGATTGAAATAAAAGTTTTATTAAAGGATTTGAGTGTAAAATTTTGTAAAAGCAAGTGTACCTTTAAAAAAAACTTTAATAAGTACAAAAATTAAAAAAGTTTTATTTTTTAAAGTTGTTTGCTAGTGTTTAAACAAAAAATAAAAAGAAGTGTTAAAAATTAAGCACACACATATGCACGTTAATATTAAAGGGGCTTATTTTTAATATTCCATCACCGTTGAGAAATTTTTTATTTAAAAAAAAATCAAGATTTTTAAAATTTGTTCAAAAAAAAAAAAATGGGGTAAATTAAAGTCTCCAGGCAAAAAATAAAAAATAAATTAAAATATGCAATGTTGTTTTCAATAACCTTTTTTTTACGTAGTAATAATGCACGGTGACAACCGATACCGATAACAATACCGTTTGAATTTAATACCGGTATTTATACCGATTCCAAAATTTGTTTTTTGCATAAAATATCGGTAAATCGTTTTCCTTAATACCGGTACAATCGTTTCGGTATTTAAAAATAATATAATTTTTCAAATTGAAAAAATTAAAAGTTTCAACACTTGTGCTATTGAAAAATATGTTTGTTAACTTGACGCTACATGCACCCAGAGAAAAAAAATGTTTCAATATGGTCACCTCCAACAAAACTATTTTTAAAGAAAATTTTAAACATATTATGATTATTTTAACCATATTATTGTCACCGATTATGGTTAAATTAGGCCTCCATCAAGAAGCCACAACTATAATAGGGTTGCCTCCGATCATGTTGCAATACTGTTATTGTTTTGTTACTTTCTAATAGTAAGTTACTATGATAAAATCATAGAAAGTAACATAAGTATTACAACAACATTTATAGGAAAATTTTAGGTGTGGTGTTCGACCGCTTGAAATACAAATGTTCAAGTATAAAAGCATTCGATCAGCTTTTTATAAGTGAACAAGTTGTTCTATGTGTGACATAGATGATGCTGGATGAAAATATTACATCCAGCAGACGTACACGTGTGAATTTGCCAGCATGCCAAGCATTTGACAAGTGTATTTGTTGATTTACTGACTTAAGTTTGTATTGTTATTGTGATTTTAATATTTTTAGTTGAAATCAATAAATAAAATATATCGAGCCCTAACCGCGAAAATAACGTAAGCGACATGATTTTCAATTTTCGTTTTTTTTTAATAAAAGACTTTATTGGCAACACTTGCATCATCTCCTAAAATGTCATGGTCACATAAGGCACCGTTACGATTTTATAGCAAGAACTATTTTATTGTAAGCGACAAATTTCATACAAAATTTATATGAAATAAAATAAAAAAGCTCTCTCCTGTAAAATTTGATTTTTGGCGCATACGTTATTTTCGCGGTTAGGGGTCAATATAGTCGGGACCAGAAGCATTACGGATAATCGATTTTCACGGTTAATCGAATAAAAATTTTGCTTATAAAGTTATTTTAAAAGATATATTATTTAACAAGTGAACATTGATGTACATTAGTGCTGGGAAACTATCGATAGACTATCGATATTATCGATAGTCTTAAAATATCGAAAATATCGATAGGAAAAATGTAAATATCGATATTTTTATTATTTAAAATACAGCTATGAAGACATCTAACAGCAGCTATTCACACACAGTTTTTTGGCGCAAATTTTTACTTGATATTATTAATTCGCGCTGAATTACAGCAATGAATACAAACAACAAGAACGGCAAGTGGTATGGATTGCTTAGTAGTGCTTTTTACTACTAATTAAATGCCTTTAAGTCGAAATTTGTATGTACATGTTTATATAGGGACTGAAATGTAAAATATTTTTGTAATGTTGTAAAAAAAAAAATGCAAATCCAAATGCAATTGCAGGCATAAGACAAAACAATGAACGGCCATTAGAGGATAAGTCTGCTTTTTGGGTTTAGAATTTAGGAAATTTTTTAAAGTTGCAATGGAATATCTTATAATCCCTGTTACTTCGGTTCCTTCAGAAAGGTACTTATCAATTTTTAAAAAACTGCCATCTAAAATAACGTGCGTGTATACAAACTTCTCATACATTCAATAAAGTGATAAAAACAACGGGCTGTAGCCTTATAAAAAAATAATTAAAGTTTTCCTGCACAAGTACAAATATTCAGTCGATAGTAATATCGAATTATCGATAGTGAAATCTGAACTATCGATAAATATCGATAGTAGAAAATATCGATAGTATCCCAGCACTACTGTACATACATATTTACATTAAACAAATTCATTCAAGAAGTTTATGTACATTTCTTTACAATTTCTTAAAAAGAGTTGTGTAATGTTAATTGCCTAATATTTTTCAACTACCATCATGGATAAAAGCAAGCAAAAAACAATTGACTCATCTTTGGCCATGACGGCTTATCGTGGTAACCGGTTAACCGGATCACGGATAATCGAGGGCCGACTGTAATACATAAACACATTCATGATTAATAAAATATAAATAGCACATTATAACGAAACCTTGATTTAAAATATAAATATATTTTTCTTATTTATTTTACGTGTTATGTAGACCTTTTCACTTGTTAAATGAGTTGTGTTTATATTTTTCGGCTTGAGGTCTGTTTCATAAAATAGACCAAAAATAAAAACTCTGGGCGATTCTATTCTAGACAACTTTTAACATCAATTTTCAAATCACACTATTTGATACTTTTTTGATGCCAATTCAAAGTAAAATATCTATATTTTATAATAATATAATTTTTTTAGACGTTAGCTTTAATATAAATTTGTTGTGCACTTCGAAGCATTAAGATTCACCCGTCATGGCTTAAAGGGCAAATTTCTTATTATTGGACTATGTATGTATATTTCTCTACGATTGTTGATTTAATAATCATCGTCTAATATCTCATATTTCACAATAAAAAAGAATAATACAATAAAAGTTTAAAAATTAACACAGTTTTGTGTTTTTGTGTCATGATCTAATGAAAGTGGGCCAATTTGGTTGCCCCCGTCATGCACTTTAAAGCTCTTTCGTGGCTATTTGATCGTTTCATATAAATTCTTGTTAATAGATAACAAAAGCATATAAAAATATGTTACCCCTTCTAGAAATAACTTAATTGCAAATGTGTTTCTTTCTATTAGTAAAAGACGTTTAAAGCGTCTAAATGTTGCACCCGTCAGAATAGAATCGGCCCTCTTGTTTTGTTTTGATTTTTGTTATTTATTAATTCCAATCAAGGCGAATTCATACAAGGTGGTCTTATTTTGAAAACGTTTTACAACACTGTGAAACATTTTAACGTTGTGTCAAAAATTCAAAGAAATATAATTTTCATTAAATTATTTTTATGAAGAAAGGAATTTTACAACATGAAAATTAATTAAAATTGTTATTGATAATCTTTCATTCTTGACGTGGCTCGGGCTCGAACCCTGGCCGGCAGGTTACCATGACATGTTTCGATCGCAACCACTCGATCTCCTCAGATGGATTTGCCGTCTTACACTCGCAGCCATCGACGACTGCTGACGTCAATAGTCAAACATCAATCCTTAAACCAAATTGTATTTTAACATTTGGTAGATCGAAATTTGCTTTCCTGAATGATTATCCATTTTAATTGATTTTACATGTTTTTCCCTACTTCTGTTTTTTCGTACTTTTGTCAAGAATTTTTCTTGAAGTCCAAGTACATTTTTTGTTTTTTCATTTTGTCTTTCTCTTTTCTGTTGACCTTTTTCAGCACAACTTGAAGGACAAATGTACACATAGAGCTCGTGC
Source organism: Pollenia angustigena (assembly GCA_930367215.1). Classification (NCBI taxonomy): domain Eukaryota; kingdom Metazoa; phylum Arthropoda; class Insecta; order Diptera; family Polleniidae; genus Pollenia; species Pollenia angustigena. The sequence goes on along the minus strand of OV884059.1, from coordinate 174,127,053 downwards.
CTTAGCTTTAACAATAATTAGTATTGTGGTTATTTTGTTGAACTATTAATGGTTTTTAATCCAAATTTTTAAAATTTTTAATTAGGCTTAAGTTCATGAAATTTAATTTTCATTAAATTATTTTTATGAAGAAAGGAATTTTACAACATGAAAATTAATTAAAATTGTTATTGATAATCTTTCATTCTTAACGTGGCTCGGGCTCGAACCCTGGCCGGCAGGTTACCATGACATGTTTCGATCGCAACCACTCGATCTCCTCAGATGGATTTGCCGTCTTACACTCGCAGCCATCGACGACTGCTGACGTCAATAGTCAAACACGGCAAAATGAAAAAACAAAAAATGTACTTGGACTTCAAGAAAAATTCTTGACAAAAGTACGAAAAAACAGAAGTAGGGAAAAACATGTAAAATCAATTAAAATGGATAATTATTCAGGAAAGCAAATTTCGATCTACCAAATGTTAAAATACAATTTGGTTTAAGGATTGATGTTTGACTATTGACGTCAGCAGTCGTCGATGGCTGCGAGTGTAAGACGGCAAATCCATCTGAGGAGATCGAGTGGTTGCGATCGAAACATGTCATGGTAACCTGCCGGCCAGGGTTCGAGCCCGAGCCACGTCAAGAATGAAAGATTATCAATAACAATTTTAATTAATTTTCATGTTGTAAAATTCCTTTCTTCATAAAAATAATTTAATGAAAATTAAATTTCATGAACTTAAGCCTAATTAAAAATTTTAAAAATTTGGATTAAAAACCATTAATAGTTCAACAAAATAACCACAATACTAATTATTCAAAGAAATATTTAATTTTGTTTTTATATTAAATTGTGTTTGTTTGAAATTTTATAACTTAAAAAAGTTTTAAATTTCACAATTTTAATCGAAAATTAAAGAATTTAGTTAAGATTCCCCAGAACCAACAGGACGGTATACCATTTTGACACAAGGTTAGTAATCAGCTGTTGCTTACGAAGCAAGATAAGTTCACCTTGTGTAAATTCGCCTTGATTCCAATATTTCGACTAAATTTGTTCTTTTTTAAAATTTTTATTTTTTGGTTTGGTTTATTTATTTGAAATGCCGATATATAGCGCTATACCAATACCGATATAATTAAAAAAGCGATACTGAAATAAAGAAAAGTTTAATACCGATACCAAAATTCGTTTCGGTATCCAACCTTGAAATAAAGTTAAGTTTTCCTTCAACCAGTGTTGTCAATAAAAAAATATATGTAAGCTTCGTAAAATTACATCTATGGAGATGAAACTCCACAAAAATTACAAACTAAGAGTTTTTCTCGATGACTTGTTTTGTGTTTTTAGAAACGCTTTACCGGAGTAAAAATCATCAACTCATATAAAAGAATTGTCAAAATATATCAAAGTCATACTTCTGGCAACATTGATCTTTATTAATTTCAAATAAGTTCAGAAGGTATAAAAACAGTTGAAGATAATGACAATTAGCATATACTACAAAGTTCTTGTATTAAGTTTTTCGCTTCGACGAATCGAATAAAAAACATTGATGTTCGTTCAATGTTGATGATCTAGAAAATCATCGGATTGTTTCGATGTATCGATACCTTACATCGAGTGTTTTTAAAACATCGATGTGTGTCGTTCACCACTAAAACATATACATACATTAGTGTGACCGCAAGTTATATGGGCAATTCTTTTTTTCGTATTTTCACTTGGCAAGCCCCTTTGAATGATTTCAAATTAGAAAAAAAATATATATAAAACATTTTAGATCGTTTGCATAGTTATTAGCCGTGCCTTGAGCCCACTTAGTTTGCTAAAATGCTATTTTTCTCACTATGGGTCGCTTTAATTGTTGATAACTTCTTCTTCTTATAAAAACACAAATAACGGTTAATTTGGAATATCTCAAAAACTGTTATACTTTTGACAATTCTCACTTCATATTCGGATTCAGTTTTACATAAAGATTAGTTGTCAGAATCATTTGTTCACAACTTTATTGAAAATTTGTCACGTAGTGTAACCACCATGTAAAGAATGCGAAGATATGTGAAAATTTCGGTGTTATTTTTTAATTTGGTTTTTTCTGGATTAAATATTTATATTAAAGAAAACTAATACAGAGCAACATTGTTCATAAGATATAGCCCTAGAATATTTGTAAATAAGGAGTTTCTCTAAAATAAATATTACGGAAGTTATCAACAATTAAAGCGACACATAGTGAGAAAAATAGCATTTTAGCAAACTTTGTGGGCTCAAGGCACGGCTAAGAACTATGCAAACGATCTAAAATTTTCTATATATATATATTTTTTCTAATTTGGAATCATTCTAAGGGGTTTGCCAAGTGAAAATACAAAAAAAAAAATAACGGCCACCGTAATATACATTGTCAGTCAGTAGAAAAACATTTTTAAATTTTGACCCGAACATTAATAAAATTTTTAAATTGCATATATAGTATTTTTAAAATATATTGTCTTAATTTTTATTAAAAACTTATATTTATTATCATAAACCTCAAAGAAATTAATACTCAAGCTCGAGGTTATAGGTTTTTTAATAAATGTTTTTTTTATTTATTTTTTATTTAAATAACTTCAATATTTCGATATTCCTTGAATATCATCACCAGGAATGGTTAAATTTGTAATACAAAATCACATAAAAATTCTTATTAGTTGTGAAGTGTTTACTACCATCGTCATCATTGTAGTGACTACAATCATGAAGATGGTAGTAAAATTTAAAATTAAATTAAAACTTCATTCAAATTGTTACTGAAGTAGATGTAAATTAATTTTTTTTCAAACTTTAGTTGTATGTACTATAAATGAAAGGAAAATATATGAAATACTTTTACCCTTTTAAATGCTTTCATTGTAAAAGAAGCTAAATGAAGCAATCTATAAATAAACAACAAATCCCATTTAAATTAAAAATGTTTCACATAGTCACTAAAATGATTTCTACAACGCTTGTTATCTTCATTGATCAACATTTAAAATGATTATTATGATATAAACAATTTAGCACTTTTTGAAATAAAATAACTTTTAAAATAAACAAACAAAAACCATTTTCATAAAATATCATTAAAATTGTTAACAAACTAACAAAACGGCATTCATTTTACTCCCACCACTCATAGCAATCATGACTTTTCATTAAATTCCTAAAACACCACAAAATAGCAAAGAACACACAATTTTCAAAAAGTGGCTGAAATACTAATGAACAAAACCCCAAATAAAACAAGGAAGAAAGAAAAGCTGGTCAAACTCGGCTTTATGATACCGTACACCACAGTATTTAAAGACAAATATTCGAGACTGTCCCATATTTGGTACCCATGAACAATCATGGACCTTCCAGAACAAAAATGTTATGAAGTTAAGATTTAGATTTATGTTAAAGGCAAACAAATCTCATAGTATGGGAGTTTATATGGGAGCTATGGGAGCTATCGAAAAAGTTGTTGTAGCCTCCTTTATTGCAACATAGTCATTTCCCAAAAAAAAAACTTGGCTAAATGCGATTAAAGTTTATACACATTTAGAAAAATAGATTTTGCTATAAATGCGGTTAAGTTTGAGATATAACAGTGATTTTTTTTACATTTATTATAAAAAAGCACTTTTGCCTAAGTATCTCCAAATTTTTGTTTTTTTTGAGATATCAATATGTTGCAATAAACGAGCGATATATAAGGTCGTAATTCCATTACGCTATTTCGGGAGTAGTATTTGTATGGAAGTTGTGGTCAAATATGGCCGTGGATGGCAATAAAACTTCGTAAGATGATAAAGATTGCAATCAAATAAGTTTGGACCAAATTTAATTTAAATTCCAACATAATTAAAGGATTTATGGTTATGGAAGTGGGTTTCCGGAAAAAGCTTGTAATGGAGCTATTAAAAACTAATAACCGATTCCACTATTTTAAGTCGTTTCTTTCCTTGGTACAATTACAACCGATGTCACAAATTTAATCAATTTATCTGTAAAATTCCGACTTGTACCTCGGGCAAACGTTAACATGTCCAGCCAGCCAGACGGAAGTATTGCTGAGTCGTTATACTTAAAGGTTGGTCTAGGACCAATAACTTAAGTTGTTACAAACATCAGCATAAATCCAAAATACCCTCTCCAATTTTGTGGTGTCGGTATAAAAAGGCAAATGCAGCCCTGAAACAAAAGATAGACTTTGAAACAAAATATTTCGTAGTTTTTTTTGGTCTGTTTTGTTTTTAGGCAATAAAAACCATAAGCAAAGAAAAAAGAAACACTAACAATCATAAAAATAAGCCTTAAAACCAAAATACTTAATACATTCCAACTTTTACAAATAATACCAAAATACTGATACAGAAAAATCCTAATCCTTATAAATACTATCCAAATGGTGTGAATTTTTTCATTACGTCTATGCGTGAGTTATTTTATGTGAAGGGGAGTAAGTGAGTGTTAGTGTTTATGTGAATACGTTTTCTATATTCATGTAGCTGTTGATAATAATCAACATACTAAGAGACTCTAATCAAAATCACCAACATTTATTGGCCAATTCAATAAGGCAAAAAGTTAAAGATGTGAATATGATTTCACACCATTTCTAAGGGCAATAAAATAATTTGATTGTATTTTAGATTTAAGTCATATTTCGATTATAGATAAAAATCGCATTAATACTTTATCGATTTTAAAGCGGTGACGTAAGAAATTTGCACATTTAAAGTTAATTTTGATTTTCATGTATTTTATAAAATAAAGATTATACAATTTTGTTAATCAAAGAAAAAAATTAAGTTGTTCCAGTATTTCTGTTTTTTTTTTTTTGCACTTTATTGAATGTAAAAAACGCAATTTTTCCAGTTTTCTACCATTTATTAATTTTAAATCTAATTTTTTTACTGTTGGCACATTGAGATCTGTGTGGATATTTGCTTATTTAATATTCCAAGGCGCGGCTGTGGTAATTCTAAAGACTTTATTTTAAGACCTTAGATTTTCTGTATGTTTGGGATCGAGACTGAGATACTGACTCTATCTCAAACAAAGAAAAGTTCAAAATCGCAAAATATTATTCTTACAGTGTAGGATATTTCTCTAGCCTTTAAGATGGAAGTGTAATAGTTTACAGTGAGTTGCACTTTATTTCCTTTGAGTTCATTTTGCCTATTTGTGGCTCAAAATCTATATACACTTATGGCGAAAATAATCAGTACACATCTATTCATTCGTTCACCGGCAACTTTTTACTTCCCATATTTAAATTTAATATGGCAACTTCGACATTTATAGTATTATCTGGTATGATTGCACCAGTAAGAACATACTTTATTATGTAATATTTTTCTTCAATTGGAATACTTTTTAGAAAAGGATTGTTAGTTTAATTATTACCTCGTTGAAATTAGTCAAGAAGAAATAAAATTGCATTGATAGATGGCACGATATGAACAATATAAAAATATAAATCGTGTTTAGGTGTAGAAACAAAGAAGTATACGTGCAACCAATTGTCAAATATCTGAAAAGGTCACTGTTTTTTGTTCAAAATGCTTTAAAACCTGAAAAAGCTTGAAAAAATGTAGGCCAAGAAAGAAGCACCCTAGCACAGATAACTTGATTATTACTTTTTCCAAAAAGAACCCTTTTGTTTTATCCAGGAAAATTTCAGCCGATATGGGTTGTGTAATATCTGTTTGAACTGTTCGGCGACAACCACAAGGTGCTGCTTGCTATCCAGGCAAATAATAATACAATATCCTATAGTTTGAAAAAGAACTTGAAGGCGAGACTGTATTTGACCAGAAAAGATTTAAGTTGGTCCCAACCAGCATTGAAATCAAATTTTATTTACAGATAAAACAAAGTAAATCTATCCGGTAATATAATGAACGTTGCCCTCAGGTAAAGAATTTTAAGTACTGTTCACTAAAACGGTTCACCGCAAGGCATGGTGGTGGTAATATCACGGTTGTGGGCTGTTTTTAGCAGTATGGCGTGAGTCCAATTTATCGCTTCCATGAGCCGATTTGAATATTGGAATTACAATATACCCGTACGTTGGGTCTTTCAGTAGGATGATGACCCTAAACATACATAAAGCTATGTGAACACAGAAAAATTCTGCACAAATTTTCACCAATTAAAGCCATAATGAAAAAATAAAAAATTTGTTCTTACTTTAGTGAGCCAATTTCAAAATTTCAGATTACTTCCTTATTGTTAAGCTCGGAGCTTTAATGTAAATAAAAAATTAATTTCATCAGTTTTAATTAAAAAATTTTGAAGTGTCTTTAACTTTTACTCAAGTGAATTTAACGTTTAATTAATTTGATTACTGGTGTTTATTATTTTTGATTTAATTTTTAATTAATATCACGAATTTTTTAATTGAAACTAATTTTTTTTTCTGTGAAAAATTAACAAGGAAAAAAGTAAAATTTATTTCAATTAAAAAATTGTGTGATATTAACCAAATAATTATTCCAATTTGCACCAGTAAACAAAATAATAGTATCAATTTAATATTTTTTGATAGTAACAACATGTCCTGCAGTATTTTTGTTGATGACACTTGATTATTTTTTAATTGACACTGATGTTATTTATGACTTTTGAATAGTTTAATTGAAAAAAAAAAAAAAAAATTGGCGAGAAATTTTTTTACCTTACTGGATTTGCCAAGTCAGACACCGGATATAAATCTGATGTATATCTTAAAGGATATTCAAACCAAAGAATCTCGAAGAATGTATTTTAAAATAAGGAACATCTTTAGAGATTTCTTCAAAATATTTTATATGAAACCCCATTAGATACTTGTATTTATATAACGAGATATTTAACATCCGAAAGTTGTGGTGTTATTTTTTTCATAGGAGGGCATGATTATCTACGCAAAGTAAATTGTATATGTATATTTTTAGTCATTGAGCTTTATTTTTAGTTGTTATTATCAAGGTCTTGATGTCACCACTAACTGCGAAAACGGTAAGACCGTTTGGGATAGTCTGTAGATGGTTTATGTAAAGTTTGCATGAAATCGGCGCAGTGGTTCCGGAGATATGGCATTTAGATTTTCCTATATATTCCCATACAAATATCAACAAAATGCCCTCCATTATGACTTGACTGATTTTTAAGAAATTTTGTATGTGTTTTTGTTAGGTGTGATCATAGGTCGTAGAGTATATTTTATATCGTTAGAGGGCGCAAAATATGGCATAAGCTGCCCCTCCCTATATATTCTTAGCTGATCAACCTGTTTTCTTAAAATTTGGCATGCAGACACTGTAATATCTGAAAGGAAATAGGGCGTGAGATAGGGCAATAGCGGTAAAAGCTCCCTTCCATATATCTTTTAAAGTAATGAGCGGGTTTTTCTTACAATTTGGCATGCAGACACTGTAACATCTGAAAGGAAATAGGGAATAGGATGTGAAATAGGGCAAGAAGGATAAAAGCTCCCCCTCCCAATATCTTCTTGAAATTTCGCAGCCAAATAGCGTTACAGCTGGAAAGTACTATAGTTTTTATTATTTAGGGCGTGAAGCAGGAGGGGTAACAGCTCCTTTCCTATAACTTCTTAGCTAATCAACTGATTTTCTTGAAAATTGGCGGGCAAATAGTATAACATCTGGAAAGAACTAAAGCCTATAATTTTTATTATTTTCTTAACCAATCAACCGGTTTTCTTAAAATTTGGCATGCAGACACTGTAAAATCTGAAAGAAATAGGTTATATGGCAAAACAACGTTTGCCGGGCCAGCTGATATCTATATATAACTAACTAACTTATTTTATTTAAATGTTTTTTAAATTGTCATCTTAGCAGTGTAAACAACGCTTCAGTGGACAGAGAGTAGCCAGGTGAAGGAACTGGTCCCTCCCTTTTATGGTGGCGTTGCGTAAAATGGTTACAGTATCATGGTGTTTTTTAAGAAATTTGCCATGTTGAAAATCAACCATTCCTCTATGTACACAATGCAATATAATGGAAATAGTGCTCTAAAGATAAAGTTGGAAAAAAACTAAATATATTTTATTTGAACAGTTAAATAAAAATACAAATACTTAGACAAACTACATGTAAAATATAATTCTACATACACAAAACTTTATACTTGTAGTTCAAAGACATTCTATTGAAGAAAACAGTATTTGACTGAGATTTTAAGCACACGAAAAGGACTTGAAACTGTAAAGATGAGGGTTGCTGTTTTACAGCTAAAAACAAAAGCTTTTTCATTTTGGTTTTCGTTTAGATGTTTAATACTTTTCTATAGTTTAAGTGACAATCATTGGCAGGTCGTTAATGGACAAAAGGCTTGAAACAAATTTTCTTTACAACATCTAACAGATGTTTTATGAGTTTGTACAGAAGTGAGTGAATGTGTAAATAAGTGCATAGAAAAATGGACGATGATGTTATAAGCGAATAAATGAATGAATGAAAAAAAACTCATTGAATGAGTGAATGACTGAATGACAAACAGGCTGGCTGGCTGGCTAGATGAATGGATCAGTTACAGTAACACCCAGCCTTAGGATAGGCCTGTTGTTTACATAAACATGCCTTAAGTAAAAAATAGAAGAAAAAATAAAGTATTCTTGTATACTAGAATGAAGGAGAGAAATATTGTTTTGTCTACGCCTGTTCCGTATCCTAAGGGTAATTTGGTGACAATTTTATGTAAAGATGCTTTCTAAACACCATCAATATATTTTAAGCGACAAGCCGTCATCATTTCTCTATTTCTAAGTGAACGACCAAGCGTGCATATGAAAGGCTAGATGATGGCTGCCTGGTTGGCTGGCTCTGTAGATGGATGGATGTAAGAATAAATGAATGGTTAAATGGCTGCCTGGTTGTTTCGTGGTAAATCCTTCAGCTTTATTTTATATCCTCTTGAAGCCTGATTATTGCTGTGCGTCTTAAATATTTTTTATTATGTATTTTTGCAAGGAGTGTCTGTGGTGTTGGTGGCTGAAGTGTGTATGAGACTGATTGTTAGCATGGCCTTTTGTGATTTGGTGTTAATGCCATTAAACTGTATTTGCTAGTGATAATAATGGCTTAAAAAGCCTTAAACGATTTTACAGTAATGTTGGCCATTTATGATGGTTTCGCTTTATATACAAAATTTTACATAAGTAAGTTATAAAATAGGTTTCCTTACAATATTTGTAAATGGTAACTTATTTATTACTTAAAGAGAAATTTTTTTTTAGTTTTGTTAAATATTTAATAGCAACAATAAGGGTCCTCATGATATCGTTTATAAGTCTCGTAATCTGTGCAAACTGTGCATTCTTACGCCCTCGTAAATGAACTGTCAAAAATTGTATGAGAATTCATTTACACAAACTGCTTAAATTTGCCCAACAATTTTGACTCGTAAACTTGCGCTGTTCAATTGTGCATTTATACCAGTGAAGGGCACACACATATTATTACATTTATGGTTGTGTTGACTAAAAAACAACAAAGCAACAGCCGATTTTTATTCCTATGCACGCGTACATAGGATTTGCAAATGTGCCCGACACTGATTTATACAGACTAATTTTTTTATTGCTTAGTGCCGGTTCACACATGTCAAGTTTGACTCGTCAAGTCTTGAGTTTTTAGGAGAGAGGGGAGAAGAAATGGCATTCTCTTTTCCCTTCTCTCCTAAAAGATCAAGACTTGAAGAGTCAAACTTGACATGTGTGAACCAGCACTTACCGCCGTTTTCAATGAAAACTTCAAGTGTTAATAAATTACAAACAATAACTTTTTCCAATAATATAAGCATATTAGTCTTTTGGCTTTCTTTATGCATGTTTAAAAATAAATTTCATTTTTTATTCACAAATTTCAACTTTTTTATTATATTTTTGATAATTTTTTTTTAATATATTTTTTTATTGACGTTTCAGTTTGAAATGACATTAATTAAACAAAAAATTAAAAAGGATCTTCATGAAACGAGTCTCGCAAGTTTACCCATTTGCACAAATGGCAATTTTAAGCGATATCAAGAAGACCCTTAATATAAAAATGATTTCCGCTAGTGTTCTTAAAGTTGAAATTTATATTGTTATCAATAATTAGTATTGTGGTTATTTTGTTGAACTATTTATGGTTTTTAATCCAAATTTTTAATATTTTTAATTAGGCTTAAGTTCATGAAATTTAATTTTTATTAAATTATTTTTATGAAGAAAGGAATTTTACAACATGAAAATTAATTAAAATTGTTATTGATAATCTTTCATTCTTGACGTGGCTCGGGCTCGAACCCTGGCCGGCAGGTTACCATGACATGTTTCGATCGCAACCACTCGATCTCCTCAGATGGATTTGCCGTCTTACACTCGCAGCCATCGACGACTGCTGACGTCACTAGTCAAACATCAATCCTTAAACCAAATTGTATTTTAACATTTGGTAGATCGAAATTTGCTTTCCTGAATGATTATCAATTTTAATTGATTTTACATGTTTTTTCCTTTACTTCTGTTTTTTCGTACTTTCGTCAAGAATTTTTCTTGAAGTCCAAGTACATTTTTTTTGTTTTTTCACCTTGTCTTTCCCTTTTCTGTTGACCTTTTTCAGCACAACTTGAAGGACAAATGTACAAATAGAGCTCGTGCCTTAGCTTTAACAATAATTAGTATTGTGGTTATTTTGTTGAACTATTTATGGTTTTTAATCCAAATTTTTAATATTTTTAATTAGGCTTAAGTTCATGAAATTTAATTTTTATTAAATTATTTTTATGAAGAAAGGAATTTTACAACATGAAAATTAATTAAAATTGTTATTGATAATCTTTCATTCTTGACGTGGCTCGGGCTCGAACCCTGGCCGGCAGGTTACCATGACATGTTTCGATCGCAACCACTCGATCTCCTCAGATGGATTTGCCGTCTTACACTCGCAGCCATCGACGACTGCTGACGTCACTAGTCAAACATCAATCCTTAAACCAAATTGTATTTTAACATTTGGTAGATCGAAATTTGCTTTCCTGAATGATTATCAATTTTAATTGATTTTACATGTTTTTTCCTTTACTTCTGTTTTTTCGTACTTTCGTCAAGAATTTTTCTTGAAGTCCAAGTACATTTTTTTTGTTTTTTCACCTTGTCTTTCCCTTTTCTGTTGACCTTTTTCAGCACAACTTGAAGGACAAATGTACAAATAGAGCTCGTGCCTTAGCTTTAACAATAATTAGTATTGTGGTTATTTTGTTGAACTATTTATGGTTTTTAATCCAAATTTTTAATATTTTTAATTAGGCTTAAGTTCATGAAATTTAATTTTTATTAAATTATTTTTATGAAGAAAGGAATTTTACAACATGAAAATTAATTAAAATTGTTATTGATAATCTTTCATTCTTGACGTGGCTCGGGCTCGAACCCTGGCCGGCAGGTTACCATGACATGTTTCGATCGCAACCACTCGATCTCCTCAGATGGATTTGCCGTCTTACACTCGCAGCCATCGACGACTGCTGACGTCACTAGTCAAACATCAATCCTTAAACCAAATTGTATTTTAACATTTGGTAGATCGAAATTTGCTTTCCTGAATGATTATCAATTTTAATTGATTTTACATGTTTTTTCCTTTACTTCTGTTTTTTTTTTTTTTTTTTTTTTTTTTTTTTTTTCGTACTTTCGTCAAGAATTTTTCTTGAAGTCCAAGTACATTTTTTTTGTTTTTTCACCTTGTCTTTCCCTTTTCTGTTGACCTTTTTCAGCACAACTTGAAGGACAAATGTACAAATAGAGCTCGTGCCTTAGCTTTAACAATAATTAGTATTGTGGTTATTTTGTTGAACTATTTATGGTTTTTAATCCAAATTTTTAATATTTTTAATTAGGCTTAAGTTCATGAAATTTAATTTTTATTAAATTATTTTTATGAAGAAAGGAATTTTACAACATGAAAATTAATTAAAATTGTTATTGATAATCTTTCATTCTTGACGTGGCTCGGGCTCGAACCCTGGCCGGCAGGTTACCATGACATGTTTCGATCGCAACCACTCGATCTCCTCAGATGGATTTGCCGTCTTACACTCGCAGCCATCGACGACTGCTGACGTCACTAGTCAAACATCAATCCTTAAACCAAATTGTATTTTAACATTTGGTAGATCGAAATTTGCTTTCCTGAATGATTATCAATTTTAATTGATTTTACATGTTTTTTTCCTTTACTTCTGTTTTTTCGTACTTTCGTCAAGAATTTTTCTTGAAGTCCAAGTACATTTTTTTTGTTTTTTCACCTTGTCTTTCCCTTTTCTGTTGACCTTTTTCAGCACAACTTGAAGGACAAATGTACAAATAGAGCTCGTGCCTTAGCTTTAACAATAATTAGTATTGTGGTTATTTTGTTGAACTATTTATGGTTTTTAATCCAAATTTTTAATATTTTTAATTAGGCTTAAGTTCATGAAATTTAATTTTTATTAAATTATTTTTATGAAGAAAGGAATTTTACAACATGAAAATTAATTAAAATTGTTATTGATAATCTTTCATTCTTGACGTGGCTCGGGCTCGAACCCTGGCCGGCAGGTTACCATGACATGTTTCGATCGCAACCACTCGATCTCCTCAGATGGATTTGCCGTCTTACACTCGCAGCCATCGACGACTGCTGACGTCACTAGTCAAACATCAATCCTTAAACCAAATTGTATTTTAACATTTGGTAGATCGAAATTTGCTTTCCTGAATGATTATCAATTTTAATTGATTTTACATGTTTTTTCCTTTACTTCTGTTTTTTCGTACTTTCGTCAAGAATTTTTCTTGAAGTCCAAGTACATTTTTTTTGTTTTTTCACCTTGTCTTTCCCTTTTCTGTTGACCTTTTTCAGCACAACTTGAAGGACAAATGTACAAATAGAGCTCGTGCCTTAGCTTTAACAATAATTAGTATTGTGGTTATTTTGTTGAACTATTTATGGTTTTTAATCCAAATTTTTAATATTTTTAATTAGGCTTAAGTTCATGAAATTTAATTTTTATTAAATTATTTTTATGAAGAAAGGAATTTTACAACATGAAAATTAATTAAAATTGTTATTGATAATCTTTCATTCTTGACGTGGCTCGGGCTCGAACCCTGGCCGGCAGGTTACCATGACATGTTTCGATCGCAACCACTCGATCTCCTCAGATGGATTTGCCGTCTTACACTCGCAGCCATCGACGACTGCTGACGTCACTAGTCAAACATCAATCCTTAAACCAAATTGTATTTTAACATTTGGTAGATCGAAATTTGCTTTCCTGAATGATTATCAATTTTAATTGATTTTACATGTTTTTTCCTTTACTTCTGTTTTTTCGTACTTTCGTCAAGAATTTTTCTTGAAGTCCAAGTACATTTTTTTTGTTTTTTCACCTTGTCTTTCCCTTTTCTGTTGACCTTTTTCAGCACAACTTGAAGGACAAATGTACAAATAGAGCTCGTGCCTTAGCTTTAACAATAATTAGTATTGTGGTTATTTTGTTGAACTATTTATGGTTTTTAATCCAAATTTTTAATATTTTTAATTAGGCTTAAGTTCATGAAATTTAATTTTTATTAAATTATTTTTATGAAGAAAGGAATTTTACAACATGAAAATTAATTAAAATTGTTATTGATAATCTTTCATTCTTGACGTGGCTCGGGCTCGAACCCTGGCCGGCAGGTTACCATGACATGTTTCGATCGCAACCACTCGATCTCCTCAGATGGATTTGCCGTCTTACACTCGCAGCCATCGACGACTGCTGACGTCACTAGTCAAACATCAATCCTTAAACCAAATTGTATTTTAACATTTGGTAGATCGAAATTTGCTTTCCTGAATGATTATCAATTTTAATTGATTTTACATGTTTTTTCCTTTACTTCTGTTTTTTCGTACTTTCGTCAAGAATTTTTCTTGAAGTCCAAGTACATTTTTTTTGTTTTTTCACCTTGTCTTTCCCTTTTCTGTTGACCTTTTTCAGCACAACTTGAAGGACAAATGTACAAATAGAGCTCGTGCCTTAGCTTTAACAATAATTAGTATTGTGGTTATTTTGTTGAACTATTTATGGTTTTTAATCCAAATTTTTAATATTTTTAATTAGGCTTAAGTTCATGAAATTTAATTTTTATTAAATTATTTTTATGAAGAAAGGAATTTTACAACATGAAAATTAATTAAAATTGTTATTGATAATCTTTCATTCTTGACGTGGCTCGGGCTCGAACCCTGGCCGGCAGGTTACCATGACATGTTTCGATCGCAACCACTCGATCTCCTCAGATGGATTTGCCGTCTTACACTCGCAGCCATCGACGACTGCTGACGTCACTAGTCAAACATCAATCCTTAAACCAAATTGTATTTTAACATTTGGTAGATCGAAATTTGCTTTCCTGAATGATTATCAATTTTAATTGATTTTACATGTTTTTTCCTTTACTTCTGTTTTTTCGTACTTTCGTCAAGAATTTTTCTTGAAGTCCAAGTACATTTTTTTTGTTTTTTCACCTTGTCTTTCCCTTTTCTGTTGACCTTTTTCAGCACAACTTGAAGGACAAATGTACAAATAGAGCTCGTGCCTTAGCTTTAACAATAATTAGTATTGTGGTTATTTTGTTGAACTATTTATGGTTTTTAATCCAAATTTTTAATATTTTTAATTAGGCTTAAGTTCATGAAATTTAATTTTTATTAAATTATTTTTATGAAGAAAGGAATTTTACAACATGAAAATTAATTAAAATTGTTATTGATAATCTTTCATTCTTGACGTGGCTCGGGCTCGAACCCTGGCCGGCAGGTTACCATGACATGTTTCGATCGCAACCACTCGATCTCCTCAGATGGATTTGCCGTCTTACACTCGCAGCCATCGACGACTGCTGACGTCACTAGTCAAACATCAATCCTTAAACCAAATTGTATTTTAACATTTGGTAGATCGAAATTTGCTTTCCTGAATGATTATCAATTTTAATTGATTTTACATGTTTTTTCCTTTACTTCTGTTTTTTCGTACTTTCGTCAAGAATTTTTCTTGAAGTCCAAGGATTGATGTTTGACTAGTGACGTCAGCAGTCGTCGATGGCTGCGAGTGTAAGACGGCAAATCCATCTGAGGAGATCGAGTGGTTGCGATCGAAACATGTCATGGTAACCTGCCGGCCAGGGTTCGAGCCCGAGCCACGTCAAGAATGAAAGATTATCAATAACAATTTTAATTAATTTTCATGTTGTAAAATTCCTTTCTTCATAAAAATAATTTAATAAAAATTAAATTTCATGAACTTAAGCCTAATTAAAAATATTAAAAATTTGGATTAAAAACCATAAATAGTTCAACAAAATAACCACAATACTAATTATTGTTAAAGCTAAGGCACGAGCTCTATTTGTACATTTGTCCTTCAAGTTGTGCTGAAAAAGGTCAACAGAAAAGGGAAAGACAAGGTGAAAAAACAAAAAAAATGTACTTGGACTTCAAGAAAAATTCTTGACGAAAGTACGAAAAAACAGAAGTAAAGGAAAAAACATGTAAAATCAATTAAAATTGATAATCATTCAGGAAAGCAAATTTCGATCTACCAAATGTTAAAATACAATTTGGTTTAAGGATTGATGTTTGACTAGTGACGTCAGCAGTCGTCGATGGCTGCGAGTGTAAGACGGCAAATCCATCTGAGGAGATCGAGTGGTTGCGATCGAAACATGTCATGGTAACCTGCCGGCCAGGGTTCGAGCCCGAGCCACGTCAAGAATGAAAGATTATCAATAACAATTTTAATTAATTTTCATGTTGTAAAATTCCTTTCTTCATAAAAATAATTTAATAAAAATTAAATTTCATGAACTTAAGCCTAATTAAAAATATTATTGTTATCAATATTTTAAAGGTTTTAAAGTGAAAATTGGTGCATATGGGTGACAGTTGGGGATTATGGGCGACAATATCGCTAATCATTATCGTTTTGAAAGCAAATGCATGCAATAGTCGCTAATGTTGTCCTTTATAAAGTCGTACTCAAGACAAATTAAGGGAAATGTCTCCTTAGAAGTCGTAAATACGACAAAATAAATGTTTTTTTAACTTTAGTTTTCTTCATCAACATTATATGAGCGACAAATTACCATTTCGCCAACTGGGATTTTAAGTTTTCGTACTGATGTGAATAACACCTTAAAACCGATCGACTTAAAATCAGTTCTTGAATCTTAAATACAATGTCCATCCGTCCGGTTAGCTATCTGGCTGTCCATGTGAACTTAGTGCCCAACGCACAGTAGCGCCCGTAGAGCAAACGAGGTTGCAAAAATCAAAATTTTCATGAGCACCGACGAAGTTTTGAATAAACTCATGTTATAGGAAACTTTTCAACGATTTCAAATCTGCCACTCTTAATAATATCACATTTTTAGTTTAGAAGATATAGCCGTTCAAAGTTGACCGACTTTCGGTTTTCAAAAAAACACACAATTTTTAGTAAATTTGTTGCGATTTCAGGTGTAATATCACGAAAAATAGGTAACGAATCGCCTTATTTTTTGTTTGTATTGATTGCTGCATTTATTAAATGTGTAATGATAAAAAAAAAATGAACTGTTTGCTTTGTGTTTCTCCTGGTAAATCACTATTTAAAAACTATCCGTTTTTTCACTATTTTTCAACTTTGACGGAAAATAACAAAAATCTATATTTTTCTATATTTGCCATATTTGCAAAATCTGTTCTTTGATTATTTCTTTACATAATTCAAAAATTTTATCTGCCCGTACGTGCCCGTTTGGCTTCTAGAGGTAAAAAAGGTTAAAAAGACATGGTTGCCATACTAATATTGCGGTTTAATAAAATTCTTTAATTTGGCCCCTACAGCGCGTAGGATGCTCCTAGATGGGTCAAATGTATGACCAACCCCACATTATTATTTATTGCCGAATTTCGGTTTTTTTAGTTATTTCAATAAACTAAACCATTTTTGAGTTACGCGAATATATGCTGTGCAGCGCCTTACATTTTCGAAATAACGGTATATCTTGAAAACAAGAGCTAATTTAAAAAAACGGTTAGCACCACTGAATTCAGCGTCCCCAATTAGGGTGAAATGCCAGGTGCGCGGCTGGTCTGTTTTTTGCAACTTGCACAGTGTACTTATTGCTCAAAATTACAATATTAAAATTCTATTTTAATATTATTTTTTTAAAGGTTGCGAAAGGAAAAAAATCATATCTTAAAAAAAAAAAAAACACCTCCTTCAAAGTTTCAGAATTTTTAAAGAACAGTTTGAGGTATTATACAAAAAAAAAATCAGCCAAATAAAAAAATAGGTTTTTGACTTAGTCCGTTTTTAAAATTTAACATTTTGCAGATATTACATTTTTCAAAAAAAAATTTATTTTTTCAATATATGGTTTGTAGCCCCAAGTATTCTCTTTAAAATGACATTAAAATCATCTTCGTATGTCAAGTAGTTTTCGAGTTATTGAAGAAATAAGCTCAACACATTCGGCTAATTCGGCGAAATTATGACATTTTGAGTATGACATAACTTTTGAAAAAAAAATTTTAAAATTTTTTTTCGTTCATATATGTTCCTTATAAGATAAAAGGAACATTCTCACCAAATTTCATTAAAATCGGAAGGGGTCGTGTCCCACTCTTGGTCGTTTTGACATGGAATTACCCATATACCGAAAATACAGAAAATTGAAAAAATAAATTTAAAAAAAAAAAATTTTTTTTTTTAATTTGTTGGGTAATAATTTAGAACCCTAAAGAAAAAAAAAATAAAAACAATCTAAAAATGTAAAAATAATTTTTTTTTAGGTACCATAAAATTGATTTTTCTACTAATTTTAACTTTGATAACCCATAAGTAGGCCCCTACACAGCGTAGCACCCTTTTCAAATGCACATTTCATAGGCTGAACAGTTATCTATCATATGCTGTTTAAACTGTTCAATTACCTTATTCGGTTCAAAAGATATGATTTTTGCAACGAAAAAACTCAAATGGCGCCACTGTGCAACGTACAGGTCACAATGTTACATGCAAATTAATGAAATTTCATACAAAGGTTCCACTTGTCAAAAATTATTCAATATGGTAAGAATCAGTCCATAATTTCATACAGCCCCCATACAATTTTCTTTCCACAATGGAGTATTTTGCCCATAACAAGACTCTATTCTAGACCGTGCACAAAAATACACTTATTTCTACGAGAATGTATTCTCAACAAGTTGATAAGACAAACTATGAGTTAAACCCTTATTTAATGAAACTTGTAGCTGCCAATAGTGTCAATGTTAAACCCGGGATTTAGCGTAAGGCGTAAAAACACTGTAACTTTTTTTACTTTTTTTCTATTATCAGCTGTTTTCAATCTTTTTAACTTGGTTGAACTGTATTTCATAAAATATACTTAAAACTAAATCAGAAAATGTTTTAGGATGGTTTTAACAAAACTAATTTGTATGTTGAAACCAGGTTTTAATGATTGGTTTCAACGTTTTAACCAGATTTTGTATAAAAATTATTATTAGGATAAATATTAAAACCTATTTTTTTTATATTCAAAATATTTTTTAAACATTAAAATCTTCGTTACTGTACCTGGGTACCGGGGTACCCACCTGGGTATATTTACATGAAAAAAAAATGTATTAAGAATTGACATTTTTAAACAAGCTTCTGGATCGTCGTTATTTAACTTAAAAGAAAGCAAATTCAGATTATAGATTTATTTTTTTGCTCCTTTAATACTCCAAAAAATTTGCTTAAACTTTAACCATCGCAATATGCGCCCCCGGGTACCCCGGTACCCAATACAATACAATACACTTTATGGGACAACGAAAACATGTTTGAACTGCTCAAAAAATAAAAAAATAAACTAAATTCTGTATCATTCAATTACATAAGTTTAGTTTCCAAAGCGTTAGTATTATAATACGGGGAAGTCTCATTTACATATCATGTATGAATAAAAATGTTCACTCTTATACTAAAAAATAATGTCCTGCATAAAAAGTTATAATTTTAGGCGTTCTGCAATACAAAGTTAAAAAATCATATTTTACCTTAAATATAATTCAATACGCTTTTTTTCATAAAAATATGGATTACAGTATATGGGTACCCGGTAGGGTTGCCAGACACGAATCCCAAAAAAGCTGGACATTAGGAAAGAAAAAGCTGGACGACCCAAAAAAAAACTGGACATTAAGGCCTAGAACAGAATAAAGTAGTTGTAGTAGTAGCTGAAGCTGACGAATTTCGAATTTTGCGCTTCAACTTCAACTGCTGCGACTACTATAACTACGTATTCTAATGACACCACTTTGAAACTGCTGTTTTTAATTTTTGACAGCTTGCAGCGCTACTATTCTGTTCCATACTTAAGAATAAAAAACTTAAAAAAACTAGAATTTTTGTTTACTATATATAACTTTTAACTGACGTGAATATTACTACATATAAAGTACGAAGAAACTAGTATTTTCAGTTAATTCATTAAACTATTAAATAAATATAAAAAAAAAAAATAAACAAAAATAACAATTCAGTCTTAAATTTTTTTGATTTGTACTTTGAAGTTATTAATAAAATAGAACATCTAAAAATCTTTACAAGATTTCTTTAACCTCAGTCGAATTAATATTTCGGCTCTTATCAAGTCGAATGACATTCTGTGCATGTCTTTAGTATAAGGCTTGCTTAAAATACGATACACCCTTTTCAAAAAGCGTTGCTTTCTGGTATTGAAAATACAAAACGTATTTACTGTTCTAAATACTCGAATCTATTGCCTTAATTTTTCTTAAAAAACATGACCATATTTTATCACTTGGCAAATCTTTTATTAATTGTTCGTAAACCTCCCGAAGACAACAGTAATCAATATATAGCTTATCGTGGTCTTTTTCTTCAGATAGTTGAAGATCTTGTGGAAGCCGTTGTAAATCCTCCCAAGAAAATAATTTGTTCTTTAAATTTTTTGTTGTTATGAAATCAGCTGTTCTGGTGTTGAGCGATGTTATTAGTGATAACACAAAGGGAAAATTTGATAGAGACAAATTTTTTTACAAAATGAACTTCAAGCAATTAAACAATTAACGCATAAATCACTTTAGTAAAAAAAAAGAAAAACTACACTTTTGCAAAAGTTTTTATTACGTTATTTTTCATAAAGGTAGATTATAACAATATACATATAAATTCTTCGTTTCGTTTAGCTGGACAAATTTAATTTTAGCTTGAAAATGAATAAGTCCTAAAAAAAGCTGGACAATCAAGTCGAATCCAGCCTGACTGGCGACAATAGTACTCGGGTACCCCGGGTGCTAAACAACGTGGATAAAGTTGGGTATTAACACAAGGGTTAAAAATAATGGAATTAACGTTTTTATTAATATGGACATGTTTTACACATTTGATTTTTTTTTTTTAATTTATACAACCAATTTAAAGTTATATTGTTAAATATTTTGAACAATTTTTATATGATTTAAATTAATGCGTTCAGAGGCAAATGCAGATATTCTCTTTAATTATTTTTTTAAATTTTTCCAATTAGTTTTTTTTATATTAAAGAACGAATTGTTGTTCAAAAAAAATTTAAAAAAAGGAAAATAAGTAAGATAAGTAAAAGTGCTGTTAAAAAAAGTAAACAAACTTTTTATTCGAATGCTTCTTATCGTATATTTTAAAAAAGGTTCAAACAAGCATTTGTTTTATACCTTTCGGCAAAATCTTGTTTAGATACTGAAATAATATGTACACTGTACATTGAACAGTCAAAGCACTGTTTAACGAATGATATAATACCGATATATTCGTTATATCGATCAGTAATTTTTTACCTTAAAATTTTATAAAAAAATGGTGGTCCACAATTTGAAAAACATCAAAATTTAATTGTATTTATAATTTAGTGTAGAAATAAAACTTTAATAAGATTTTGGTATTCCATACTTTTGGGATATTACTGAAAGATTTACAACTTTCTTACACTCCTCTAAAATCTTTCATTTTTTTTATCAAGAGAAATTATTTTTCGATTTGACATCTCGTTTTTACAATGAACCAAACAAAACTACTGAAACTTTAACGAAAAAAGCAACGCATCACACGTGTTTCAATACAAACACAAAAATCTAACGGTTCTATTAAGATTTTTTTATTATTTTGCTTTGTCATTCGTTACATCGGGATTATTTTTTTTCTGCAATTCGCGATACAAGGTAGTTAATGTAAAAATTGGGCAATTCGTTATATCGGATATTCGTTAAACTACGTATTCGTTATACCGGGCTTTGACTGTATTTTAATATTATTCAAGATCGTAAATTGAAAAAATACATATTATTTATAGAATATCATGTGAAACGAATAGAATTGCCATGCATCACTAGCAATAAAATTGCAAAAAACCGTAAAGAGTTGCCCTACTTAAACATTGAATCTCTAAAAACAGTTAATAGTTAAAAAGCTGTTAATGTACGTTTATGAATACACATTTCTATAAGAGGTTTATAAGACATAAAGCGTTTTGTAATTAATACATACTTTAAACTTAAAATAATAACTTTTAATGAATATGGCCGTAAATTTATATACATATTAAATAAATTTGAACAAATTTTCTGGTTTGTTTTTTTACATGTTTCGTATTTTTTCTAACTAACAGCCATTGATGTCGACTGAAACGCTAACCCTGGTGTTAGGTTTGGACCATTGTGGTAAACTTTTTTTTTAATTTTTTATTTAGATTTGCAATGGATTCCAATATCAACCTAAAACTTCAGCTCATGTATCTTTTTTCGATTTTTATGTTTTCGTAAGTTTTTAAGTGTCTAGGATAAAACCGAACAGAAAAAAATAAAGAATACAAATCTAAGTTTATACACCATTTTGGTCAATGCAATTTATTTAATTTTGTACATGAGTAAACTTAAGAAAGAATAATCATGGTTCATTGTTATTGCCGCAGCAAGATGGACAAATTGTTTTCCGGTTCAATATGCATACAAATCTTTTGCATATAGTGCATTTGGTATCAGATTAAGATAAACAGCAATTGCAAATTAGCCGTTTCCTAGAAGCTAATATTTTTATTTCTCTGCTTGTTGATGGTAAACATTTAATAGTGAAGCTTTTTGTTGAATCAATAGCTCTGCTGCAAATAGATATTTACGTTTGACCGTTCTTTTTAACATGTTTTCTTCTTATGATAGACACATAGCAAGCTGACTTAAAAACTCAGGTCTATTGAAATTTAAATCATTTGTATTAAAGATGTTGATGCCATATTTCTTAATTTTAAACGACCTTTACATGGTTCCAAAAATTGGAATAAAAATGGACCAATTTTGATTTTTAATATAATAACCGAGTTCAAAAAGTTTAATTATTATCCAATAGCCTGGAAAATTTGATTCTTATATGCGGTTGCCCATAAAAACCACAGAATTATGAATACAAAGTTATTGTAGAGAGACCCATTTGTGTGTTTAGTCTTTAGAGATACTATTACTCACACATCGCGCAAACGTTTTATAAAACAATGCAACTGAAGTCGAGTTCAAAAAACAATCTGAAGCTGTTTGCTTTGTATTAGCCAAAAGGTCAAAGGATGCAAGATCAGATACAATTGTATTTTTATATTTATCTCTTCGTTTTTTTCATTCCTCTTTAGTATTCTTTAATGTAATGAACTCAAATAATGCATTCGTTTCTCAACTAGATTTAAAACCTTCACCATATTTTACTAAAAAATATATAAATATTTACATGCATATGTATGTAAACTCCTTTTTAAAGTCATGCTAATTAAAAAATATGCACAAAAAATATAGATTTTATCGGGCAAACATGATAAATTTTCTGTTTTGTATCCTTTACATTTTCTGCCATGTATAATAAATTAAAAGCTATACCTATACACATATTGATGATATATTGTTTTATTATGATAAAGAAAAAAAAAAAAAAATGCAGACAAAAAATATTATTATCAGATTTTCAACAAAGACAAGAGCGACCAACGAACAAGTGCAGCAGAATGGTTTTGGTGCCGCAAAGGAAACACACACTTTATTTGCCAACAGCAACAACAACACACAATTACTTAACTTTTTTTAAAACAGAAGACGAGAGAGTGAGTGAGTTGGAAAATGAAATATTTATACAGTGCGTGTGTATAAATTGAAAACCCTTTTTTAGTTTATTGCAGTTCCCGTACTTGTCCATAAAAATACAGAGGACACCAAAATCATGCTAGGATTATAATGATATACATGTGTATAATATGTACCCTGTTAATAAAATTGGACCACCTGATCCATTTTGATAAAATGGACTACTTCATGTACTGGTCCGATGTAATGCAAGCATGTACCATGTCATTGTTAAAAAGTGTTTGTAGTCGATTTTTAACGACGTGCTTTCGTTTTTAAACGACTTCAAAACTAATCCTCTTATGTATGCCATGAAGTAGTTTTAAAACTATTCCTTAGTAGTCCAAAGGTGGGTTATATGGTCCTCCATTAGGACATCGTAATGTTAAAAAGACCATGTTTTTTCCATACGTTTGGGTTATTTTTGGAGTAGTCCTGGTCCCTTGTGGGCTACTCTTTACACGCGTGTTTGGACTGGTCCTATTATTTGCAGGGTAAGTATGAAACTCATACTACCGTAGTGTCAGTGTATGAGTGAAGTACATTGTCTTTTACTCTTTGGTTAATTTAGTGTTTTTATAAAAATACACAAATATAGTTGTGTATAGCCGTTTGTGCCTGTAGCCATTTCATTTTATACATACATATTAACGTATGTGTGTGTGTATGCGCATAATAAACTATTGTTTATTTAAAACAGGAAGAGTTTTTTATGTTTATTTTGTTTTGAAGCCTTTGCTGCTGCTTTAGGTTTTGTAAATTGGATGTTGTGTTTTACATCTGCACTAGTGTAACCCGGTGCGCTTCAGCATCCCCCATTTAAGTAATATAATTTTAAGTATTTTCAGAAAAATGTGCACTTTGGTGCTAACGGTAAAACGGAAAAAATTCTGATGATGAGAATGTGATTGTTCTCGTAACTAGTAAATTTGACCCGGCTTCAATCCCTATTTAATGAAAATTAAATTTAATGAACTTAAGCCTAATTAAAATATCAAAAACTTCAAATTTTATTTATTTTATTATTTATTTATCCCTTATTACCAAAACTATGATCACAGAATTTATATTTATAAAAATGAAATTAATCGCTTAATCTGGTAAGCTTGTGGCCGATTTCACCAATTTATTTATATATTAATTTATGTTTAAAATTCGTTTTTCATGTCAAATAAAATTAAAATTATATGAAAAACCATATTTAAATATGAAGTGATATTTAAATGGAATTGGTGAAATTGGCCATTGTTCTAAGATTAATCCTTAACTATTACGTGGACAAGCCTGGCTGGGACTTTTTTCATATGAATGGAGTTATATGGCTATAGCAGTAACATTTTGTTGTCAAACAGAATAGTTCTTCGATAAAAAAGCAAAGAAAGAAAGAACTCGTTAGTGTTGCGAATGCTTTTTGATACGTTTCGTTTTGATTTTACGCAGTAAATATAATTTGGGTCTTTTGAAGCACTACAGAGAAAAAGCGCATGATCAAGCGCTTCAATTAGAGAGCTCTTATAAAGCAGAAAATGATAAAGAATAAAACATAAAAAAAGCTTCTATTATTGAAAACGAAGAAGGGTTTAAAGCGAAAAAAATAAAAATGATTGAAAAAAGGAATTTAAACAAGTAAAAGCAAAAAATTAATGAATATGTTAATAAAGTTAGCCCTTAAAAAGCATTTAAGGGGCGCTTTGTTTGCATGTTAAAAGAAGCGCTTATAGTCAGCAGAAAATAGTCCTCCAAACCGGGAACACTCCATACAAAAATCAGGCATCCCATCAGCAGGTTTAAAGCGATTTGAGGTATGAATTCATACAAATTTGGAGCCAATTTTTTACTGGGTATTTACTACAGTAAATATATAATATGGCAGAGCCTGACCAGGCTCGGGTGGATTAAATTTTCATTTAGCCAATTGCCATGTCCACGATGTTTAAATTTACACTTTTTCTCTTGTAAAAACACTTTGGTTGAGAAAAACATAAAGTTTTGCTCTAATATATTTATATGTTTATTTAACTTATAGTTTTTTATATGTAAAAAAAAACCGGAAAAAAGTCAAAAAATGCCTGCTGGTATTCACATCAAGGGTTACCCTTCGTAATAATAAAACACCCATCAATTTGTAGGTCTAAAAAATGAATATTAATATATTTATTTACATCGTAGGGGTGATAACTTTAACCGAGAAAATATTAAACCTTGTAAATCAGATTGGAACGCTTTTGATTCTTGTAATGCCTGGTAGCCTCAGATTTTATTGTTTTCTTAATAAGCTTTAATAACAATTTGCCTTGTGTTTGTATATGGGGTGATCTGTTTGACTAGTTATTTTTTGGCCTCTAGTATCCCAGTAAAAACTTCGCCTACAAAATAATGTGTTGAGTAATCAGGAAAACATGAAGGCACTACTTACAATTCTACTGAAAGAACCAATGAATGACGAGGTAAGTCCCAAAATGAACCCATTTTAAAGTAAGTCATTATTTTTTTACTTAAATATATCCAGAAAAAAGTAGTTATAGAAGTTGTTATAGCTGTAGTAATAGAAGAAAGCTACTAAATATTGAGTTAAAGATGCTATTCATTTTGAAAAAGTAAGCGAAGTTTTTACTGGGATGTAAACTGAAAAAACGAATTAGTTATTGAGCCGCAAAATAAGTAGTGTTAATTTGTTTCCAACATTACTTGCGGACTTATCAGGTAAGTAAAGTTTTTGCAGGGTCACCGTTCTATAAATCCTCAGAAAGATTGCATGACCTCGATATAAACATTTTTCTAATAGGAGGTATTCGCTTTGAATGGGCGATAACTTCCCCTTGCTCCTACCAAAGTACTTTTAAGCCTTGTTATACAGATTGTTAGTGTACTTATAGATTTTTACAGACAATTAAAAGCTCTAGCTTTTAACGCTTAATCCTCTAGTGCCTAATAATGGCTGAAGGCACTCTTCACATAAGTTGTATTGACAACTAATATATATTTTTATATTTATTAACGTTTTTTGCAGATGCTAAAAGAGCTTAAAGATGTAGACAAATATCTGAAGAAGCTTTAAAGCTCTTAGAGCATTGTAAACAATTTCAAAAACACGGTGGATAAAGTTGATACAATTGAACTTTTTTTGTACAATTCAAGTCTTAAAATTATGCTGGTACCTCCGTGACTTATTTGGTACCACATCTCAATTTGTCAAACCTATTGTTAATTGTTATAAAATGGCAATGAATATAAGCGAAGTTCAGTGTTTCGTGAAAATGGTCTTGCGAAATAGAAAATTTATTAATTCTTAAGGAAACTCTGTCGAAATCGAGAATATTTCTATTTTTGGGTCCGAAGTGTCCACAATGAAACATGAATTAGATCAGTTAATTTTTCTTGTACTAAATATTTGTTATACAATTAAAATAAAAAAAAGTTATACAAAATTGATTCAATACTATTGCGATCGAAAAAGTACGATTTTAAAAGTTCGTTGGTACGATAATTTTGTTATGATAGCATTATTTTTTATCGTTTTAGGCGCACTAAACTGTTTTCCGGGAGTAGGGTTTATATGGGGCCAGGGTAAATTATAGACCGATCTTTACAAAATTTCTAGTTCTATAAAACTGTGATGTAACAAATTTTGTTATGATAGCATTATTTTTTACGATTTTAGGCGCACTAAACTGTTTTCCGGGAGTAGGGTTTATATGGGGCCTGGGGTAAATTATAGACCGATCTTCACGAAATTTCACGGTCTTATTTCTAGTCCTATAAAACTTTGATGTACCACTTATTTTTTAGGTTTTTAGGCGTACTTAACTGTTTTCCGGGAGTAGGGTTTGTATGGGGCCCAGGGTAATTTATAGACCGATCTTTACAAAATTTATAGTTCTATAAAACTGTGATGTACCAAATTTTGTTATGATAGCATAATTTTTTACGTTTTTAGGCGTAGTACTGGGGCCTAGGGTAAATTATAGACCGATCTTCACCAAATTTCACATTCTTATTTCTAGTCTTATTAATAGGGATGCGATTTCCATGCAAATGCATGTTTTTTGTCGGTAGTCTAAAAACGATGTCGATCAATTATCTTTCCGAATCATTAAATTTGCGATAAAATGGCATCGATTTGTTTTTGCATATTTTGGTGAAAATGCATATTTTTGCATATTTAGGTTTTGAATGCATATTTCTGCATATTTTGACATTTTTGAGTGATTTTTTGTAAATTTCCATATCATAAAAAGTTCTTAAAAAAATTTTTAAATACACAAAAAAAAAATTTCCAAAGAAATTTTTAAAAAATAAATAAATTCTTTTGGAGCTTTGCTTTAAATACAAGATTTTTAAGATTTCGACATAAATGCTTCTTTTTTTAACCGATGCGTAGTTAAGGCTTCTAATGGGTTTACAAATTTGTATCCAAAGCTGTTAGAAGCTATTTGCTTGGCACAATGGTTGCAGATAATTAAGAAGCCAATTCGATAGTATTGCAATTTTTAATGAAATATAGCCCTTGATTCCCCTGCCACGGCAGCCAGTAGAAGCAAAATGGAGGCCATGCTTCAGAAATCTATTCAAAAAACTTAGAGTAATTTAAGAATTTCAAAAGATTTTGTTATTCGTGCTTAATTCCCAGTTTTTATTCTTGATAAAAACACTTGAAATTTATTGTTGATGGGATAAGCTATTGTATTCCCAAAAATTGAAATTACTTTTTGATAATAAACAGGCAAGTGCACGGCCTAAAAAAACACTTAATTGACAACATCTTTTGTAAGTTGTTGTTTGTTTTTTATTTTGTTTTTCTTAACCTACTTACAACTACAATTAATGTTGAGAGAATTTCAACTAATTGTGGTGGGGAGTGTAAGATGAGATAAACCCACTTTTTTATTGTTGATGTATTTTGTTCAAGCTTTGATATTGTTACAAGTAAAACTGTTGCTATAAGTCTTATACGTTTAACAGTTTTATTTGGTTTAATATCTTTAGTTTGTCTAAAATCTTTATGGATGAAGTTTCCTGATGATCTGGCCTAAGCAACCAGTGAAATGCATAGGAATAGCTTATCCCATCAACAATAAATTTCAAGTGTTTTTATCAAGAATAAAAACTGGGAATTAAGCACGAATAACAAAATCTTTTGAAATTAAAATTTTGTATTCCCAAAAATTGAAATTACTTTTTGATAATAAACAGGCAAGTGCACGGCCTAAAAAAACACTTAATTGACAACATCTTTTGTAAGTTGTTGTTTGTTTTTTATTTTGTTTTTCTTAACCTACTTACAACTACAATTAATGTTGAGAGAATTTCAACTAATTGTGGTGGGGAGTGTAAGATGAGATAAACCCACTTTTTTATTGTTGATGTATTTTGTTCAAGCTTTGATATTGTTACAAGTAAAACTGTTGCTATAAGTCTTATACGTTTAACAGTTTTATTTGGTTTAATATCTTTAGTTTGTCTAAAATCTTTATGGATGAAGTTTCCTGATGATCTGGCCTAAGCAACCAGTGAAATGCATAGGAATAGCTTATCCCATCAACAATAAATTTCAAGTGTTTTTATCAAGAATAAAAACTGGGAATTAAGCACGAATAACAAAATCTTTTGAAATTAAAATTTTGTATTCCCAAAAATTGAAATTACTTTTTGATAGTAATTTAAGAATGTTAGAAGAGCTTGTTGATGCCGCTGATTGTGCAATTAAAAAAGCAGAAAAAATACATATTTAATTTAAAAAACATCAGTACTGAAATTCTGTAACTTTTTAACGACAAAAAATTGTCGTTAAGTAGTCAAAATTCGTTAGCTAACGAAAGTTGTCGTTAAGAGCTATTCTGTAATGAAATTTTAACAATTTTTATCGGCAAAAAATGTCTGTAGCTAACGACACAAAAAAAGTTCTTGTTTAATAATAACGACAATAAATGTACTGTTAACAGATTAAAAATATAGAGTAAAGTAGCCAATTTTTAACACAAAAAAAGTAAGAAAGTATAGTCGATCAAGTCCGACTCTACATTGCAGTATTTGGGCGATCATGTTTCCGCCAAAATCGTGAGGTTATTATTCACATAATACATTTTTGTGCCAAATATTATCTAAGTATCTACCATTATTAGTGTATTCGTATGGGAGCTGTGGTCAAATATGGACCGATTCTAAAAAAATTTGTTCTGGTGATTAATGTAGGTTGCGACAAAATATTTTTGGATCTTATTCAACTCAAATGTCTATAAAACAAAATGGCTATTAATAGGCACAAAACCCTATTCCGGAAAGAAGTTTTCATGTGGGCTATAAAAATTAAATAACTGCTTCTCACCATTATAAAAATGCTTCGACCTTGTGACAATAAACGCATATGTGCCAAATTTTATAAAATTATTTTTAAAACTGCGACCTGTAATTTGCACACAAGGTTATCTTGGACAGACAACCAGCCATCCTGATAGAAGGACGGGCTTAAATAAATGGATTCTGACATTGATTCTGACATTGATTCTGAGTCAATCGGTATACTAAAAGGCAGGCCCAGAACCTTTATTTAAATGTGTTACACACATTCGTACAAACACATAATACCCTTTTCACTTACAGTAGTGCTGGTATGAAAAGTAAGAGCAGAATGTTGTGCTAGAGTGGCTCAGTCATCTGGAAATTTTTCCCTATGTATAAAATTATTTAAAACCAACATATTTGTTTAGAAATATAATCAATATTTACACGTTTTCATTCATGTTTTGTTAAAATAAATGCAATAAAGCAAATTTATTTTGTATTTTTTATTAATTTTAAAAAATTTTCACTTTGACGTTCTTATATTTTTACCGATATTTGTCGTCAATATTTCTAAACAAAAATATTTGTTTATTTAAAATACAGAATAACAAATTCGTTAAAGTAACCGAGATTTCTCGTTAATTAACGATATCGGTAGTTAAATTCAAAAAGTTACAGAATTGAGGTCCAGAAGTCAATAAGCATTTGTATTTTCCAATTACGGATATATTGGTGAAAAAAGAAATAATTAGGAGGGATTTAGTTCAGCTAATACTCAAGTAAAATTAATTGATATAGCAGAAAGTAAAATTAACAATGTGGAAGGAAGAATAGCCCGACGAATGAAAAAAAAAATCTAACACGTTTTGCAAAATAAATTTTAGGATTTCAAACAAATTTCAAATATATTTGATCTGATCTGGAATCAAAGTGGGATCGGACAGTAAATTTTTTTTAAAATGTATTGGCATTCTTCAAGTACAAGACGTTTTTACTTTTAATAAAACAGTACTTAGTTTTTTTTAAGATATTTTAATAACAATATACTGCATTTTTCATTTTTTTTTTGTTTTTAGTAAAATTAAAAAAAGATTTTTTGTGGAAAATTTTCAAGTTTTTAGTGCATATTTTTTATTTTTTTAGTGCATATTTTATGCGCATATTTTCGGTTTTTTAGTGCATGAAAATCTCATCCCTACTTATTAAACTTTGATACACCAAATTTTGTTATGATAGCATTATTTTTTTAAACTGTTTTCCGGAAGTAGGGTTTATATGGGGCCTAACGTAAATTATGGAGCGAACTTCACGAAATTTCACAGTGTCATTTCTAGTCCCATTAAACGACTTTTTGCAAAATCTTATGCTATTCTGTGCATTTTTTCACCATTTATGTTAGTTTTTGTAACAAAATTATCAATTTTTGTTAGGTGGTGGTCCCACATTTTGATTCATATCTCTAATCCAACTGAACCGATTTTGCTGGATTTCAATCCCAAACTGCTTAGGATTACTACAAGCAAGTTTTATTTCTTTTAAGTTTTTCGAAAGTGAGCGCGTTTTCAACAGACGGCCAGACAGACGAACATGGCTAAATCGACTTAGAATTACTTAAGGACCCAGAATATATATACTTTGTGGGGTCTGAGATGAATAATAAAAAAGTTTCACACGGAATGACTTAGTACACCATCTTCACAACTTATTGTGGTGGAGGGTATCAAAATATTTATTATTCAGTTAGGAAATACTAGTCAATATTTCAAGAAAATCGGTTAAGTAGTTTATTAATTTATACATATGCAGCAAACAAACAAGCACACAAACAAACGCAAATTAATTTATTTATACATATATATATACATATATATAGAATGTAAACGTATGTGTATTTATTTAGTCTCAGTCATTTTTTTTTTTTTTTTTTGGTACTTGTTTATGTGAGTCCATATAGAAAAGCTCCATTAAATTATGCTTTATTAGTCATTTGGGTGTCCTTCTGTTTCATTTTTATTTTAGGGTTCAAATTTTTTACTGTTATGTTTTTCCACAAAAGATGTTAAATGTGTAATCCTTTCATATGTTTTCTATAAACTTGGAAATTACTCATAACTAAAGGCAATTGATATTACGTAGATTCTTGTATTAAATACAAATATTTTTATCTTAAGTATTAAAATAAAATTTGTTGTCCATAGCATAAAACAAATTATGAGTTCTTTAAATTTAATGCTTTAAGTTTTTTTTTTTAAATTTAGAAGAAAAAATTAGTTTAATGTGTAGCTAGAAGTATTGTGAGACAGTTGAAAACTTTAATGAAGTTTTTTCATGGAGTTTCAAAGAACTTGATTCACTTATTACAATTACTTACTGGTCACAATTAAGGTTCTGGATTAATTGGCCAGGATACTCCCCACGTGCTTTTACATTAAGTGGTTGGTCTTTGATTTTTTCTTTTTCATACTAAAAGGCACAATGTCAATGAGAATGAACTTAACCAATACAAAATAATAGTTTTCCATAGGTCAGTAAGCCACAGTTTCACAATGAGTGTCAAGTACAAGGCCAAAGTTTCCAAATAAAAATGGCTGACTGACTATAAAAAGGTAATGGACGCGATTTTGGTACTTTCTATGGCAACGACATTTTATTGGGAATAAGGACTTTTTAATTGCTTAATTTTTCAAAACAGGTACTTTGTACCTGTCAATGTTCATAAAAAATAAATACATGGAAAAGACATAATTGAAGCAGAAGAAGCACGTAATATGGGTAACAGCAACTACATTTAAATATTTTCCAGAAAGTCCCAAAAGAACTTAAGCAACCGTATATCAGTATTTTAAGTCTGCAACCTCTTTAACCCTTAATTGGCCTGCCCAGGCATTTTTTGACTTATCTCCAATTTTCTTCCAGAAAAAAGTGTAAACTTAAATGCAATTGGCCAAATGAAAATTTTATGCATATTGTCCCTGGCCTGACCATGCCCTATTATATATGTGTTTAAGTAAAAAAAAAATCAAAACGAAACGTATCAAAAAGCATACGCAACAAATAGGAATTCTTTCTTTATTTTTCTTCGAAAAATTATTATATTTGACAAGAAAGAAAGTTCCTGCTATAGCCATAAAACTCCATACATATAAAAGTAGTCCCAGCCAGTCTCAGGGGTTCGTTAGTGTGAGTTTTTTCTAGATGATATATTTGAAGAAATTATAGTTGCTGACTAAAATTCTAGATTGTATTGGACTCATTTTATTTGTTCTTATGTATGCTGTTGATGAAACAGGGAAAGTATATTTTGTTTGTTCTAGAAATTCCATGTATAGGTGGTGCGCGTGGCGGATATTGCAATTTATTTTTAAGATGTCTTAAAGAATTATAGCGGAAAAATTTGTATTTTTAATTTGCTTATTAAAATTGCTATCAGCTGTCCATTTGACTGTCAATTGAAACGCACAATAGGAAAGCAAATTCGCATCAAATTTTAAACATTTTAAAAGTAGTAAAAAAGTGTGTGATTATTCCAACTTTGAATCAACCCAGCGGCAAAGTTTTGGGAGCCATTACTCATAAGACCTTCTCTAAGGTCTTCCCAGCCCTTTGTTTAGATCCAGTACTAATGCTCGCTTGCCTTCTTTGGAAGGTTTTATGGAAGAAAATAAATGATGGAGATAGCCGTCTATGATGATGGAGATAACCGTCTATGATGATGGAGATACCCGTCTAGAAGCACCTTGAGTGCTGCAGGGGAAAATTTTAAGAACTTCTTAAATTTCTTAGTCCTCTTTGTGGATTTATCTAAGCATAAAAAATTTTCCATTATGCCATTAGAGTCCTGTTTTAATTTTCTTTTAATTGTTTCGGTTAATTCTGTTGCTGTGTTACTATCGAGAGTTTCTTCTGTTGCCAAGTCATCATCCAACTCAACCTGACAAAGCTGAGCACGAAAAATTCAAAATTTTTTTACATCGGTAAATCGGTTAATCGACTAAATTAACCAGTTTAACCGTTAATCGAAAAATCCAGTTTTTAACCGATCAATTAATCGGGTAGTAGTTAATTGATTAACCGAATAAATACCCTAGCAAAAGTTTAATAGTTTCTTCCGAGCTTTAGTTTTCTGATATTAGAGTTGTGCATTAGGGTGAAACGAGCAGAGAACTGTATGATTAACACTAGAACGAGATACATGAGGTCAATGGCCCTTTAGGATTTAGTCTTCTCGAGACAAAACCATTGATATATCATACTTAAAAATCGAACCGTAAATTTTTTTTCGAAGCCTCCTTGCAAAAATACTTTATACTGCTCCTATGTGCACGTTCGTTTCTAGTTTTGAAAACACTGAAAGAGAAAAATCCAAACTTTGTTTATAAAGTTGCGTTAATATTTGAAAAGGTACGTTTACATATGCACCAATTTTAGGAATTTCAGTGTTGCTATTAACGAGGGGTTGCGTTTATCGATGGTTGCGTTTACCGAGGTTACACTGTTCTTTTTAATATTTAAAGAAATACGTTTTTCATGTAAGCACTCTCAATCATAAGCAGGCACAACCTTAAATTAAAAATGTTTAGAGAGGTAGAAAACTGGCTTCAAAAACCTGGCTGCAATTTTTAAATCAAATTGATTTTCACAAATGTTAAAAAAACGAAATTTTTGCGGTCGTTATCAATTTGATTTATGAACTGTATATGAAATAAAAATAATTTGATAAATTTTGTGTTATGCCTTTTTATAATTTAATGTGCGATATATTTTCATATTAAAAACAACAACTTTTGAAAAAAGGTTTTTTAGTTTTGTGTCTAAAATATTTTATTCATGGACAAAATGCTAACAAATATAAAAGCTTTTTTAGAAAAAACCCCTGTTACAATAAATTATATTGAACTTGTAAGTTTTTTTTAACAAACAAATAAACAAATCTTTATTCATGACTCTTGAAACAAAAAATTATATTTAGTTTTTGTAAGGTTTAATATATTCCTATATATGTCTTAAACATGCAAGGGTTTTATTGGAAACATATTTATAGAAAATACTCACAGACACATGCACAAAATTTTTATTTTTATTGATTTAAACGAAATCAGGAAATTTGAATTTTCTTGTTCATAAGTTCATAGTCAAACATGTATGAATTTGTGCTTGTAATTTTCGACATTTGGATGTGTCACAAGCAAAACGACTTAACCCCACAAAATGAAAACTACAGTAATTTAGTGATGTTTGAACAATTTGGGATACAAATAGGAAGTTGCCAAGCACGAGAAGCAAAGTAGTTCATATTGCATGAATATTTTGTTGCCTTATTTTGTTTTGTTTATTTTCTTATTATCTGGCTGGTAGCTTCTGAAAAAAATCAAATAAGATTTAAGCCCTATACCGACATATTTTTGGAAAAAATTTTAATAGTAGAACAACAAAATAATTTTAAAAGAGTTCACAACTAATATGACAAAACTTGGAAATTTTCGAAAAGTGGAGTTAGGCTTTTTTTGAGTTTCTGACACATTAATTTAATACAATCAATACCTACCCTGCAAATAAAATTGGACCACCTGATCCATTTTGATAAAATGGACTACTCCACGGACTGGTCCGATGTAATGCAAGCATGAAGCATGCCATTGTAAAAAAGTGTTTGTAGTTAGACGACATGTCTTCGTTTTTTAACGACATGCTTTCGTTTTCAAACGACTTCAAAACTAATCCTCTTGAATATACCATTGAGTAGTTTTAAAACTACTCCAAAGTAGTCCAAATGTGGGTTATATGGACATCGTGATTTTAAATAGACCATGTTTTTTCTATACGTTTGGGTTACTTTTGGACTAGTCCTGGTCCCTTGTGGGCTACTCTTTACAGTCGTGTTTGGACTGGTCCTATTATTTGCAGGGTATTTTATACTGAAATACATACATGAGATTATACATGAAAATGTTTATGCAATTTTTTGTGCAACATTTTATGGGTTTTAGGATCCAGGTATAGTTTGGTATAAAAAAAAAATATTATAAAACAAACGTAGAAAAATGTGAGAAATATATTTATGAATTTTCTCCCAAGATAAACTCAATGTAAAATAATGCATAATGTATTTTAATGTCCCTCATATTGGTTTATTAAAAAAGTAAACATAAAAATGTTATACACTTGTTTGCTGTATCAGTACTTTGAAATCGATATGGATTTACTTTATGGTTATGTTGGTTTAGAAAATGCATTTTTCCTTTAAGGATGTATGAATAAATGCATAAATAAATTTAAAATATACAAGAGATATTTCAAATGCATTTTATCTTAATTTCGATTTACAGTGTTTTTTTGCGAAAATATATTTATGAAATGTTTCTAGAATTCAACTGTAAATACTTCGGCATAATTTTTTTTTTACTAAATTGAACTCATAACTTAAAAGTACAGGCAAAGAAAAAACATGGTTGTGGTAAACATATTCTAAGAGCAACATATTGTGATAAGATTCGTGATAGTAGTCAACATATTACGATTATTATTGAAGCATACTATGACCAAATATATTCGTAATATTAAATCATAATATGTTTCCCTTAATCCTAATTTGTTTTTATTTCATCCTTAAAAAAATGAATTTTAACTCTTGATTCTCATTTAGTTTATATTTTTGATTAAATATGTACATAAAATTTCTAAAGTAAAAACCTAATCGGGCATGATGTTGGTG
This sequence comes from Pollenia angustigena, assembly GCA_930367215.1. Taxonomy (NCBI): domain Eukaryota; kingdom Metazoa; phylum Arthropoda; class Insecta; order Diptera; family Polleniidae; genus Pollenia; species Pollenia angustigena. Next base: position 174,090,836 of record OV884059.1, on the reverse strand, counting down.
TTTTGTCATTCTGTAAGGCGTAATACGAGTAAGTAAATCAATCATAAACATTTTTTCTTTCTAACTTCTTTTTTGTTTTTTTTTCAAACACGAATTCAGGATTAAATCAACTTAAAAATGCTTGAATCAAGCGCATTTTGAGATTAATTCAATCTAAGTTTTACTTAAATCAATCTCATTTTCGGATTATTTCAAGTACGAAATCGGGATTGAATATGTATAATTTAAGTATTTTGCGATTGAAAATCCGTACTTGAATCAATCTTTCTGTACTTGATTCAAGAAAATCTGTACTCACCGTACTAGTAACATTGCTTCGGATTGATTTGAGTACGGATGGATTGATTTTTTATTTTGAGTGTATGTTTTCAAAGTTACCATTATTTAGTTTTTAGAAGAATAATAATTTTTTTGCAGTCAACAATTCTACTTTATACTAGTTTATAATTGCGATAAGCATTGATATTATTGCTTATCTTTAATAAAAATAAAAAATTGTTACAATAAACATAACTTGCCGTAACCATGCCCAACCATTTTTTCTCTGCGTGTACAGAAGTTGTTTTTCAAAGACTTTTCTTATCTAAAATAGTACCTTCCGGTATCGTCCGGTTTTCCCTACGCTAAAATTTGAGTACAGCAAAAACCTAACGGTTGTTTCCCTACTTCAGGCAACACTGGTGCATTATTACTACTCCTCATGCCTTTTTTATTCAGTGTTAGAATAACAAAGAAGCGTTTAAAGCTAAGAAGAACATCATTGAATTTCCTTTTGTGGATGTATTCGGCTCTTATTCCAAGTGAATAGTTCTTCCTTTGTGTAGGTAATGTTGGTGCTTTATATGAATGGCGCAGAAATCAGCTCTTCACCATTTTTACAACTGCTCAGCAGAAACATCTGGAATATCTCAAAGATCGTCACTGAATGCAATGTTGGAATGTGTTAAGCGTATGAATGGCTATTGAGAGCGAGAACTAGTGCTGATTATTAGATGCCAAAACGTTTTTTCTTGCAATGTTTAAATATTTTTGTTAAATTAAGACCCCGTTGAACTTTGGCTTGTTCTTGATAGCCAGAAATTATATTTCTACTTTGGGAAGTTTGGGTCAAAGACGAATATTGGTAAAGGAATAACAAAGAGTTATCTTAATTAAAGTTGCTTATTAATTGATTTAAAAAAGACTTGTATTTCACCTTCCATTCTTTATCTAAAAGAATATAACTGTAAAGCACATTTAACTTAAACAATAAAGTGTTCGATATTTCTAAGAAAAGCACAAACAGGAAAAGTATTCATTCTATACTTCCATACTTAAGCATCTCAAAAAATATCTTTAAATATTATCAAAAAATTCATTAAATAAAAAGTTATCAATCTGTGGCCGATGATATTTTAAATATGAATATTTTGCTCAATTTCATTTCTTGCAAACCAACACTACCACAACGTCATTACGAAAAACAAACAACACCTTGTTGAGGGATTTTTTATCTCCATCTGTGGATCAAAGATTAGAAAAAATAAACCAAACATTTTTTTTCCATACTTGCACAACCCTTTTAAACAAGTAAAAAGGATTTGCCTATAAAACAGCCATAACACTTAATAACAATAAAAAACGCAAACGTAAAGCAATTCGAAGTTTACAGGAAAAAGGGTAAGAAGTAAAATAAAATGAAAAAAAGGATTAGAGCAGTAGGGTTTGCAAAACGATTTTAACCGTAATAGAAATCTTAATAAGTTATTTTATGATTGGGATAAAAAATTTAAAAATGTAAAACATCTTGTGCCATGTAACTTTTAAAGTTAAATGGCCATTTTCTCAATGTATCGACAAACTGTCTGTTACTTAATGTCAACATAAATTTATTGGACCGATAAACTGTCCGTTAACGATTTTAGGTTTCTCAATTTAACGACAAAAAACATTGTTTTCAGCTGGCAACGCCACTCAAAATACATGTGAAAGTTGGGAGTCAGCTGAGTGAATTTATATGTACGGCAAATAAAAGAAAAATAAATAATTGCCAAATGAGTGCCGGCTAGCTTTGCGATTAAATCGAAGCAAATGAGACATTGAGAAAACCAAATTTCTTTAATGTACAGTTTTTCGTTGGGAAAAAAGATAATCGCCTAATGAGAAAATAGCCATGCGCATGTATAAATGTTGTTTTAACTCTCGTTAAAGCAATTTTGTTAACCATTTAGGCATAATATATTTAAGTAGTGTATAAAGCATAACAATACATTATAGAGACGTAGATGTCGAGCCCTTATAGCAAAAATGATGTAACCAACAAAAATAAAATTTTACAGGAGAAGGTTTTTTTAAAATATGTATTTTTGCTTCAAGTCTACACAGAAAAAATTATTGCCGAATTATTTTTAATTTCTACAAATTTTTTTACTGATTCAATTAAAATTTTTGTTTGATTTTTATTTAACCAACAAAAATGTTGACAACCATTCAAAAATATGATACACGCGCTATTGGTTTGAAGTTTTCATAATTTTGTATGAAATATTTAACGCTTTTTAATGTTGTCGTCTTTTTGCATTTTTTTATTTGATCGTAAGCAACACTTCCTAATGTGAAATATAAGAACTACAACAAAAAACACATACATTTTATTTTTGGACACTTTAAAAAAGTACAACAGTAAGAAAGATGAAGAGGTTTGAAGAAAAAAATAAAAAAAAAATAGCAGGAAAAAAAACGTTTTACTCTTTTTAAACAACAGAAACAACAACGACATTATAAGAAAGAAAATAAATTTTTGGTTGGTTTCAAAGTTGGTTAAAAAAAAACCAAAATCCCGTATTCAATTTTTTCAAACTGTTTGCTTAAATACATCAAATACAAAAATATAATGATGACGAAAAACATATCGAGTCGGTCTGTCGCCGTTTTTGGGTTACATTTCTTCTTCATTAGCAAAGGAAAGGATACAGCAGCAGTGAGTGGTGACGAAAAACATTGTGTGTATAAAAAAAGACTTCGTTCAAAAATTATTCCAACAAAAAAATGTGTCTCAAAGCCAGCCGGCCGCTCTGCTCTCTCTGCCATCATCTTCTAATACAGTGCCTGCTTGTGTGCGCATCATTGCTTGTGCAAAAACCTTTTTTTTTTTTTTTGATTTTGAAATTTAGTATATGAAATTCAGTAAACTTTTTGTTTGATTCAGTTAAATTATTTGTTTGAAAAAATCAGTGTTTTTTTTTCAATAAACAAAATGCAAATAAATTGTTTGAATATGCGAATTTGTTTATAGGACCGATTTCAGACAAAAAATTGTTTGATTCTACAAATTTTTTGTTTGAATTGGAAAAATAATTTTTTCTGTGTAGGGTTTCGTTTGTTATTGCTTTTGCTCTTATTTCATAACGGAACTTCCCAGAGTTATGAGATTTTTAGAGATGATGAAAATGATCAAAAAATATCGATTTTCATCAAATAACAAAAATCTAAAATGTTGTTGGTTACATCATTTTTGCTATTAGGGCTCGATGTGTTGATGATAATCTGTGTAGAGCTGCAAAAGAATCGATAATACTATCGATAGTTTTATTTTTGGCGCCCTATCGATAGTTTTTATCACCATCGATACTATCGGAGAATTTTAAAAATAACTAAAAACTGGATTAGAATTAGTATATGGAATAATAATTAAATTTTAATTCCGATCTTTGACATTAGGAACGTTTAGGGACTACAACTTTAAACAAAAATATAACAGCAAAAAGGATTAGGAGTAAATTTTCAAAAATCGCCTTTGAAACTTTAAGAATAGGCCTTTTTCCTTATTTTTACAAAATTGTGTACTAATTTACATATTAAAATAGTGTTAATCGTACCTACCATATATAAACTAATGTCCCTATTGCGGTTCTCCACTTTTGTAACAGTTTGGTTGTCTTTGGTAAATTCACATTGCCATTCTCAACTCAACAGGCAGTTGGCTATTCAGTTGTGTATCTGTTTTTTCGTGGTATTGCCGTTTTCAACTTTGTTGGTTTGGTCCTCAAAATTGTTAAATACACACAACTGCTAAGAAGTAGTTATGTTATTGGCAGTTTAAGTTTATTTTTAAATTCGGTGAAAATCGAAAACAAAATGGAGAAATCGTACGTATAAATTTTTGTAATAACTTTTTCGGTTTTTTTAAAAACTTTTATTAGTTTGAAAATAAAAAGGAAAGCTCAATTTGAGCGCCTCGTCCAGATTATTTGGAGAAACTTAAAAATTGACCGCGGAAAACACCAAAATTTGGTATGATGAAAAAATTTATGTAAGCAGTTATGGGAAGAGTTTATAGTGGAGTTAAATAGTAGGGGACCACGACAAGAACTTCTTTTAAACACTTATAATCTTCTTAATCTAATTATAATATTCTTGGCACAGGTTTGGATACACTACAAGGCAATTATAAAGAAAAAACTTGCCAACAATAAAATAAACACTCAAGCGACCGGGGGAGGGCTATCACAAGAAGTTCCATTATTGTAAGTCCATCCAAGTATTTGGTGTTGAAAATATTCCACCATCAAGTGACAATTTTACTGAGTCAGTTTAACCAATAATACGACCAGCATATTGGCCAATAGCTACCCCAACCAGAAGAAGAACTCATCAGGCACAATAAAGTTTCGTTACTTATTAGAAGTTCATACTTGGCACTGGGAAGTGCAAAAGGGTTGGAATCATCACGAATTTGTCTTTTTGTACGATGTGCATCTATACAAGAGTTTTCCTCTCATCCTCCCCTTATAAAGATTACATTTATTTATTATAAACTATAGATGACACTGAAGTTTAAATTCAATATGCTGATTTTTATATCTGAAAAACGTTAAAACTTTTTCATTCTTTACGATCCTCATTAACTACCGTGTCTACAAAAGTGGCACATAAAAACTTTTCGATACTATCGATAGTATCGATAGTTTTTGAGCTAACTATGGAAACTATCGATTGGGCCGACTATCGATAGTTTTGCAGCTCTAAATCTGTGGGCTAAAATAAACTATATAATATTATTTTTTTTTTTATATTAGATCTTAAACTCTAACATAACCTAGTAACCAAACACAAAAATAATCAGACTTTAGATGACTAGTTATGTACATTCAGACATTTGTAAATGTAATTTGACTTTAGCTTGCAGGATATAAGTGTCGAAGGGCCATTAAAGAACTGCCAACATATCGAGCTTTTAAGTTCTTAAATGTTTGGGGAATTTGCTTCGTATTTGGTCGAATAGTGCTAACTACAGTTAATTCGTAAGACGGTTCAAGAAGATCTTTAACCAGGGGCATTGATTTATACCTATAAAAAATCGTTATCATAATTTATATAACGCCTAAAGATACGTCTTAAAAAGCGTTTTGCAGCTCGAGAACTCGAAAATGATTGACTTAAGCTTTAAGACATGCACACCATTAGTGAGCTATGGTCGATAATTAAACTGACTAGAAAACACAAGATGCAAAGTTCAACCGTTTTAAGTTTAGAAAAATTTTTTAGATGAAAGTCAGGGGTAGATAAGACTTTTGGGGTATATGTTTATAATGCCAATTTTTTATTATATACCGATCAATGATTTCATTGTTGTTTAGAGCTACTTTGGTTAATTTGTTTTATATTTGCGACGAATTGTATTGACATCAATGTTGCATTGTTGGGAGATTTGTACGAGCTGCAGTTATTTTCGTAAAGAAATCTTTCAAAAGAACTTAACAATTTTAAATTCTGTTATTATTTGTCTAAATTGTTACCTGTTTGAAAAAAATATAGGTCATAAATAAGCTAAGAAGAAAGCTGTCGCGGCGTACATTGGTTGAAGTTCATATAACGAGCGGCTAAAAATAGAAGAAGTTGTCAATGAAACTTGGCACATAGGCATTTTTTGTTTGAATCAAGAAAAAATGGAAAAATCAAAATAATCCGCTCACTTTTACGCCCACCTCCCATACAACTTGTATTGAAAAAGTGGCATAACTCCCTTGATTTTGATTGTATCAGCTCAATTTTCACTAAAAATAAATACTTTAATTATACAATGAGTTCCTGAAAATACATATCTGATCCGCCCACTTTTACGCCCACCTCCCATACAACTTGTATTGAAAAAGTGGCATAACTCCCTTGATTTTGATTGTATCAATTCAATTTTCAATAAAAATAAATATTATAATTGTATAATGGGCTCCTTTTTGCCATCTATCTTTGAACTTTATAAAAAATTATTTCTTTAAAATGGAAAAACCAAAATAATCCGCTCACTTTTACGCCCACCTCCCATACAACTTGTATTGAAAAAGTGGCATAACTCCCTTGATTTTGATTGTGTCAACTCAATTTTCACTAAAAATAAATACTATAATTGTACAATGAGCTCCTGAAAATACATATCTGATCCGCCCACTTTTACGCCCACCTCCCATACAACTTGTATTGAAAAAGTGGCATAACTCCTGTTCACTTCAGTGAACAACTAAACAATCCCATCCCAGATGTCAATCACCACCTACACGTCAAATGCAATTACCATCCACTCTTTTTGTGTTTTCATCCTGCTTATAATTATTCTAAAGTTAATCTTGAGAAGAAAACAACTGTGCGCTACAAACTACATTCAAAACCCCAAATCATTTTTAATATACAAAAGTGTTTGTAATTATAAAATTGAAATTTATTAAAAATAGTTAAAATTTGTGAAACCCTAAATGTAAAGTGAACAAATAAAAAAAAAAAAGGGAAAAAATCTAAAATTAAAATTAAACTATAAAATAAATAAACACATATACAAACTTAATGAACTTAACCTAAAAATTAGTTGTTTCTTTATTTACTTAAGAAATACATAAATACCTACTACATATATAGTGCACATAGTTCCCCTACAAAGGTTTGTTGACCCTTAATATTACATTTTTAAAACCTGCACTCTATCTTACCCTTTCAAACCCGTAAGAACATTGGTCCTTCGAACCGGAAGTTTTTATAGAAATAGTATGATCGCGATTGATGAATCAATTGAGGAAATTACCCAACTCAATGAAACCCGACCCTCTTTACCCGAACCCATAAATACACAACCCCATAATACGGTAGCCTTCAATGTACCCCCTTGTGATATGCCAACATTTAGCGGTGATTTCAAATGCTGGGCTTCCTTTAGAGACCTTTTTAAGGCCATTTATGGCAATAACACTCGCTTAAGTGGAGTTGAAAAACTTTTTTACCTTAAGCAGAAGACAAGCGGCGAAGCCAAAGAAATAGTAGACAATGCACCCTTAACAAATGACGGCTTTTGTATTGCGTGGACCCAGTTAACTGCTCAATATGAAAATCGTAGAATGCAGATTAACGCGCAATTAAAGACCCTATTTAATCTACCCCTAGTAAACACTATGTGCAGTGTTTCTATAAGAAAACTGCAAAGAAAGATAAATTGCTGTATTTCGAATCTGAACTCTTTAGATATTGATACGGATCACTGGGATCCTATCTTAGTATATCTTTGCTTGACAAAATTACCCAGGGAGACGCGAAGAGAATTTGAAAAATCCCTCTCAGATTGTGCTGAAATGCCTTCATGGACAAACTTGGATTTGTTCCTAACTAACACATTCAAGGAACTTACATCTGTGAATGATGTTCAAGATAACGGCAACAACCCTACCCAACACCCAAAACCCAAACATTACCAAGAAATTAAAACACAGTATGACAGAAGAGGCAAAACATTTCATAATGTAGCCAATGATTCAAATGGGAAGCAATTACCAAAACCCACCCACAACCCACCCACTCAAAACCCACCCACCCAAAAACGCAATAATGAACGAGTTCTCTCTAACCCTACTCAACACACAACCCAAAACTACCCGAAAACCCAAAATAAACAAGATGGTTCCATTTGCAAACTTTGCAATGGAAATCATACTTTGAGAGAATGTTCGTCTTTCAATTCACTTGGAATAAATGAGAGAATTGACTTTGTAAAAAATAATGAAATATGTTACAATTGTTTAGCCATTGGTCATGTCATACAAAATTGCCGTAGCACATTTATCTGTAGGTATTGTGGTAAACGTCATAATAGCCTTTTACACAAGCCAAGTTCAAAAATAAACCCAAAAGATGATGATAACCAGGCTTCATGTTCGTCAAATACAGGTCAATCTTTCTCGACACATACCCAATCAAGCAAACCCACACTAGATGACAGAACGAAGTTATTAGGAACTGCAGTTCTGAATGTTGAGGTTCAAGGAGAATTATTTCCAGCTAGAGCGCTTATAGACCCAGCCTCAGATTTTTCGTTTATCACAGATAAACTGAGAAAAAGATTACATTTACCCACTACGCCTATAGTTGCTGAAATTTCAGGATTAAATGAGATAGTTTCTGCCCGTTCAAACAAACTATGCCCAGTTTTATTGCGCTCAAATACCCATAACAACTTCAAATTGAATATCCAAGCAATAGTAGTAAAAACTCTAACTAAAAATTTACCCACCCAAAGTTTAAACCCAACCCTCATAAAAGACTTGGAAAATATTCAATTAGCTGACCAAAAATTCTATGAAAGTCGACCTATAGACTTTATTATTGGCAGCGATTTTTACCCCCAGATTTTAAAATCTGGAGTTAGAAAAGATATATTGAATACCCTAATAGCTCAGGAGACTGAGTTTGGCTGGATTTTAACGGGACCCATTCAGAAATCACACAATACCCAACCCTTAGTTTCATACTTCAGTTTAGTCACGCTTGATAAATTTCTGACCAAATTCTGGGAAATTGAAGATGTGCCCAACCAACCCAAAGTTTCAGATGAGAGTTCTTTTTGTGAAGAAACCTACATAAACACTACCCGTCGATTACCAAATGGCCGTTATCAAGTAGATCTTCCTTTTCTGTACCCTCCTGTCGAGTTAGGAAACTCACGACACGTAGCAATGGCTCAGTTCTTAAGAAATGAGAAAAGTCTGATGAAAAAGCCAGAACTTAAATCAGAATACGATAACGTGCTACAGGAGTATATCGACTTGGGTCATATGAAACCCATAAAATATAACCCTAACACTCCTTCAAATACCCAGTACTACTTACCCCATCATGCTGTTGTTAAACTTGATCGTGTGACGACAAAAGTTCGGGTGGTATTTAATGCCTCTAGCAAAACTTCGAACAACAACAGCCTTAATGATACCCTACACATTGGTCCTACGCTACAACAAGATTTAGTTGTACTTATCTTGAAATGGCGCTTTTATAAGATAGTTTATAATGCCGACATTACTAAAATGTACAGGCAAATTATTTTAAACCCGATACACACTCCATATCAAAGAATTTTATTCCGTAAAAGCGTTAACGAGCCAATTCAAGATTATGAACTGCAAACAGTCACATTTGGTGTGAATTGTGCGCCATACTTGGCTATAAGAACCCTACTCGAATTAGCCAAAGACATTCAAAACACCCACCCTGTCGCATCGCAAATATTGAAAAATAATATGTATGTAGACGATGTGTTAGCCGGAGCTCACACTATTGAAGAGGCTAAAGAAGCACAAACGCAATTAATCACGGCTCTTGACTCTGCTGGTTTTCCTTTAAGAAAGTGGATTTCGAATACAAAGGAATTACTTGATGATTTACCCAAGGAACATCAACTAGATGTTGACCTGCTTACCCTACCGGAATCAAATAATGCTAAGACACTAGGTATTCGGTGGAACGCAAAAGAAGACATGTTTTTCTTTAATGTTCCTTTAATTGAGAGAAAATCAGCTTACACGAAGCGAACTGTGTTATCAGATATCGCTCGTCTTTTTGACCCAGCTGGATAGTTAGCGCCAATTGTTATATCTGCTAAGATTATAATGCAACAGATTTGGCAAGATAACACAGCTTGGGATGAATGTCTTACCCCACTTACCCTCATAAAATGGCAAAAGTTTTTGCAGTTTTACGATAATATTAATACAATTCGAATTCCAAGATGGATTAACTTTTTACCTTCAGCAAAAATTGAGTTTCATGGATTTTCAGACGCTTCTGAAAAAGCCTACTCTGCAGTTTTATATGCACGAGTTACACCCGTTGACGGACCTAATTCCGTAACCCTACTCTTTGCGAAGACAAGAGTTGCGCCAATCAAAGTAATCTCGCTACCAAAGCTAGAACTTTGTGGTGCAGTGTTGTTGGCAAATATGACACACAATTTACTTACCCAACTCAGCCTACCCTTACATCAGACGTATTTCTGGACAGACTCATCTATTGTCTTGGCATGGCTTAGCAAACAACCCAATTCATGGAACACGTTTGTAGCAAACCGAGTTTCTACAATTATGCAGACAGTCGGTGTTAAGAATTGGAACCATGTGGCGTCACACGATAACCCTGCCGATGTTGCTAGCCGAGGATGCAGTCCCGATGAGTTGAAAGATGACAATTTATGGTGGAATGGACCAGCTTGGTTGAAACAATCTGCTTCACAGTGGCCAACAACGAATAAACACTTTATAACTCAAGCTGAAGCTAAAGTTAGTCAGTCGTTTTGCACGACGGTTAATACCCACCCTCCCTTGGAAAATATGAATATTACACACCCAGATATATTATCAAGATTTTCAAAACTGTCAAATGCTCTTAGAGTTATGACATATGTCTATCGATTTTGTGATCGCACATTATGTACCCGAAACAATACAATTCGAAATGATAGAGTTATTCTTGATCGAAACAACCCACATGAAGTCAAAGAAAGACTGCACATGTTGATAACACACCCAAGTATTGAACTTAGTGCGTCTGAAATAAAATCTACCCGTGATAGACTTATTATTCTTTGTCAGACTGAATATTTTAAACACGAATACAACTGTCTAAAGAAAAGAAACCCTATACCCAGTAAAAGTAGCCTGCTCACCCTAACGCCATTTTTAGATTCATCTAATGTAATGCGTGCAAATGGTCGACTAGCAAATTCCAGTGCTTTGTCATATTCCGAAAGACATCCGATTTTATTACCCTACGGAAGTTCTTTTGCTAAATTATTAACCCAACACGTACATCTGGTAACCCTGCATGGCGGAAATCAACTTATGTTGAGAATTATAAGATCAGGATATTGGATTCCGAAACTTAAGAATCTTATTAGTTCCGTTATTAATAAATGTTCACCTTGTACCAGATATAGGAATAGACAAACGACCCAATTTATGGCGGCGTTGCCACCAGAAAGAACCCAAATAGATAAACCCTTTACAAATGTTGGAGTTGATTTTGCTGGACCATTTGATATAAAAGTTTATAATGCCAGAGCTTGTAGAATTACAAAAGGTTACGTGTGTGTTTTTGTTTGCTTTGCAACAAAAGCTATTCATTTGGAGCCTACATCTGATTTGTCTACCCAAGCCTTTATGGCAGCCTTTGCTCGATTTTTTTCGAGGCGGGGATGCCCTGTCGCAATTTTTTCCGATAATGGAACAAATTTCATTGGAGCTAGTCAGTTACTAAAAAAAGAGCGACAGGAATTTATTAAACAGTTAAAAAGTTCGGTGGTATCTGCTAGCAGTTTTCAAAATTTGACGTGGCATTTCATACCACCGGGAGCACCTCACATGGGTGGTTTATGGGAAGCCGGAGTGAAAAGCTTTAAATCCCATCTAAAGAAAATGAATACCCTTAAATATACATTTGAAGAGCTAGCTACACTCCTTGCTAGAATAGAAGGATGCCTTAACTCAAGACCCTTAAGCCCGTCAAGTGAAAACTCGCAAGATCTTAACCCTTTAACTCCCGGACACTTTTTAATTGGTTCACCCATATTAACCCCTGCAGAACCCGATTTTAGCAGTGATAATATTACCCTAGCAAACAGATGGCAAAAGTTAAGGATTCAACATCATAACTTTTGTAGAAGATGGAAAGATGAATACCTTAAAGAGCTCCATAAAAGATACAAGTGGAAAAACCCTCAACGTCAAATTGAAGTTGATGACATTGTGATTATTAGACAGGATAATTTACCCCCTAACGAGTGGTTGCTCGGTCGAGTAATAAAGACGTACACTGGCTCTGATAGACGAAACAGAGTAGTAGACTTACGTACAGCAACTGGAACTTTGACTCGACCAATAACGAAAGTTGTGGTTTTACCCACTAGATAGTTTAACCCAAGTAACACTTAGTTCCTTATTTACACCTTTTAACCCATATAATCCAATTACCCACTTGTTACACTTACCCATGACTTACTCTTCACCCTAACTTTCTAGTATACTAACCCATCCATTCACTGATTCTTAATTTCATTCACATGACTTATTTCATATAGAATATGGCACCCAACAATAACCACCATAAGAAACGTTCCAGTCGTTCCGGTAGTCGAACCGCAAAATCGAAGAAAGGCAATAGCTCTCGTCCCACACCTAACCGCAATAGTGCTGATCGACATTTTGGTTGCGGCATTTGTCAGGCGGATCACAGCTTGGCAAACTGTAGGAAGTTCACCAAGTTGAACTTGGCGGAAAAATACAAAACTGCAATAAGAATGCACTATTGCATCAACTGTCTGGCCAGGAATCACCTTATTGAGAAATGCCCCAGCAACTCTCGGTGTCAAACATGCAAGGGCAAGCACCATACCACACTCCATGGCCCAGAGAGAATCATACGAGATTTGACAAAGGACCGGATTCAAGCAACTGTCCCTAAAAATACCACTGCTCCGATTCCTGCGCCACGAACTATTGTGATGCCAATTAAAGCAACAGGCTTACCCACGTCGAAAACCCAAACCTTTGTACCCACCGTTGTCGTTCAGGTTATGACACAGAAGTCAACTCAGCTCGTCAGAGCCCTTTTAACCCCTTGTCTGACAACATCCAAGATCAGCATGGCCTTCGTGCGAGAATCGAAGTTGACCACCTTTAAAGTTGATGATCAAACTTACGTGAAGATCATAATCGCACCCAATATGGCCTCCACCATCAGGTATGAGGTCTGTATGCGTGTTTCCGACGATTTGCCAAAAAACCCTTACCCTAACGGAATGGATTCGGAGATTAAAAAGAAGTTCTGTCGAATTTCACTGGCCGACCCAGAATTTTATGGTAACTCACCCGTCGCCATGGAAATAGGTGGTGATTTATACACCACCGTCTTGCAACCCAACACAATCCATATTGACGGCGGATCACTTATCGCACAGGATTCGCACCTTGGTTGGCTAGTCATGGGATCCCTTACTAATTAAACACTTAATAAAGTATTTTACCCTACCCTGTTACTCTTACCTACCCTAACACAATATTGAGCGTATAAAAATAATTGTCCACTTTCTTCACAGGTTGCCAGGCCCGGGAGGATGTTCACTTCAGTGAACAACTAAACAATCCCATCCCAGATGTCAATCACCACCTACACGTCAAATGCAATTACCATCCACTCTTTTTGTGTTTTCATCCTGCTTATAATTATTCTAAAGTTAATCTTGAGAAGAAAACAACTGTGCGCTACAAACTACATTCAAAACCCCAAATCATTTTTAATATACAAAAGTGTTTGTAATTATAAAATTGAAATTTATTAAAAATAGTTAAAATTTGTGAAACCCTAAATGTAAAGTGAACAAATAAAAAAAAAAAAGGGAAAAAATCTAAAATTAAAATTAAACTATAAAATAAATAAACACATATACAAACTTAATGAACTTAACCTAAAAATTAGTTGTTTCTTTATTTACTTAAGAAATACATAAATACCTACTACATATATAGTGCACATAGTTCCCCTACAAAGGTTTGTTGACCCTTAATATTACATTTTTAAAACCTGCACTCTATCTTACCCTTTCAAACCCGTAAGAACAACTCCCTTGATTTTGATTGTATCAATTCAGTTTTCAATAAAAATAAATATTATAATTGTATAATGGGCTCCTTTTTGCCATCTATCTTTGAACTTTATAAAAACGTATTTTTTTAAAATGGAAAAACCAAAATAATCCGCTCACTTTTACGCCCACCTCCCATACAACTTGTATTGAAAAAGTGGCATAACTCCCTTGATTTTGATTGTATCAGCTCAATTTTCACTAAAAATAAATACTTTAATTATACAATGAGTTCCTGAAAATACATATCTGATCCGCCCACTTTTACGCCCACCTCCCATACAACTTGTATTGAAAAAGTGGCATAACTCCCTTGATTTTGATTGTATCAATTCAATTTTCAATAAAAATAAATATTATAATTGTATAATGGGCTCCTTTTTGCCATCTATCTTTGAACTTTATAAAAACGTATTTCTTTAAAATGGAAAAACCAAAATAATCCGCTCACTTTTACGCCCACCTCCCATACAACTTGTATTGAAAAAGTGGCATAACTCCCTTGATTTTGATTGTGTCAACTCAATTTTCACTAAAAATAAATACTATAATTGTACAATGAGCTCCTGAAAATACATATCTGATCCGCCCACTTTTACGCCCACCTCCCATACAACTTGTATTGAAAAAGTGGCATAACTCCCTTGATTTTGATTGTATCAATTCAGTTTTCAATAAAAATAAATATTATAATTGTATAATGGGCTCCTTTTTGCCATCTATCTTTGAACTTTATAAAAACGTATTTTTTTAAAATGGAAAAACCAAAATAATCCGCTCACTTTTACGCCCACCTCCCATACAACTTGTATTGAAAAAGTGGCATAACTCCCTTGATTTTGATTGTGTCAACTCAATTTTCACTAAAAATAAATACTATAATTGTACAATGAGCTTCTGAAAATACATATCTGATCCGCCCACTTTTACGCCCACCTCCCATACAACTTGTATTGAAAAAGTGGCATAACTCCCTTGATTTTGATTGTGTCAATTCAATTTTCAATAAAAATAAATATTATAATTGTATAATGGGCTCCTTTTTGCCATCTATCTTTGAACTTTGTAAAAACGTATTTTTTTAAAAATCTAGTAAAGACTTCAACATCCTCATCAGTCATTTCTTCATTGTTATTTGCAATGACTTCGACAGTAATATCAATATCCATTTTGGTATCAATCAATATTTCGCAAATATTTAAATAAGAAATTGTTAAATTTTCCATAATTAATAAAATAAAATTGTGATATCACTTAATAATACAACACTTATCACTGCACTTGCCAATTTAATGTAAATTAGTAAACAACAATTCAAATTCAATTGAAGCTTATGCTTTTTTCAAGAATGAAATGTATAATTAACACTATTGACTAGTATGTAAATTACATTTTGTAATAATTTTAAACAGTTAAGAATTATGGCAACAACAACAAGCATGAACGAAAATTCATGTTTTGTTACTTTATCACTTTATCACTTTATAGTTTTTACTGTTTTTTTTGGAAAAGTACAAATATGTGCAGCTGAATTTTTTTTTTAGCTTTTAGCTGAGACTTCAAGCTGTAATTTGACATCATTCGTTAAACAACGCTGCACAGCGCTAAAAAGATACAGCCTATTGAAGTTGATGAACATTGAAATTTTGATGTTGTTTATATTTTGATCTACGAAATTTTTTATATGTCACTTTTCCAACTTTTTTTAATGCAAATCTCATCTTTGACAATTGTCATTTACGAAAATATACAACAAAGTCAAATGATAAGTTTACTGTGATTGTACCAAAAGATTGAATATACAGTACATTTGCATGCTATTTTAAACAAGCGAACATATATGAACTTCGAGCGTGTCTATCCAAACAAATAATAAATATATCAGCCTAATATTACGGAATCATAATATTCAGATATCTGCCAACAAAATACCAAAAAATTATCCAAATCGGCGAACATGAAAAAATGCATTTTGGCCACTCTTCAACCAATGTGCGGCGTGATATATAATTCTAGGAACACAAATAGGACGAACGAAGAATTTTTGGCCGTGATTACTCATCGTCAATAATAAAACATATTTGTGTATATGAAAATACACACAATCAATGAGTCGGCCGAAATTCGTCATATGCGTCGACTAATTAACGTGGAAAAGCCATATAGTGGCAAAATTAACTCAAATGAAACTAAAAGCCATCCAAATTCATTGGCTTATTGGAAGAAACTCTGTCCTTTGTCTTGACTGCGCAAACTTCTTCTTTAAAACTCCATCTTAAAGCCAATCTGGTGCTATGGTATTCAGTTATGGGGCACTGCCTCGGCCTCTAATATCGAAAAAATTCAAAGGCGCCAAAATAAACTTCTTCGAATAATCACAAATGCCCCTTGGTATGTTAAAAACTGAAATATTCCCAAGGATCTCAATGTTCCATTAGTTAAAACTATGATTTCAAAATATGCAGTAAAATACTTAACCCTTCTGCACTCCTTGGGTCAATTTGACCCAATTTTGGTTTTCAAACGCAAAATTTGTCCCTTTTAATATAAGATATGGACGTGAAACTTCAATTTATCCATTACAGGGACAAAAATTATAAATTTAAATGAAAATAATAAAATTTTAGTTTTTCCTTCCCCCTCCAAAAAACACGATTTACACACATTTAATATCCTTTGGGTCAATATGACCCAACATGCGATATTGTAAGTTTAATTCCACTTTAAAATTTGTTTTCTATTGAATTGAGTTCATCTTCATTCAGAATCATCGATCAATAATTTTTTCGGTCAAATAATCAATAGAATCGCTTTTGTTTTTATTACACTTAAATATGAAATGCTGTTAACATTTTATTGTTGGGTCATATTGACCCAAAGGATCATAGGAAGGGCACATATCCAAGGGATGCAGAAGGGTTAAAAAGGCTCAAATTGCATCCGAACCCACTAGCACGAAATATTTTAAATGATAGCGGCCACACTCGCTTAAGAAGAAAAGACACTGCAACACTTATTCAATTAGATGAGCGATAAACACCTATATAAGTGAACAGAACCCTTGAAGAAGAAAATTTTTGTCTTGCACTGGCAGGACATAAAATAACGTATTACGTTAAGATTTGATTAATTATTGTTAGTTCATATTTAATATATGAAGATTCAATAAATAAATAATGAAAGAAAAAAAATGCGTCGACTTTGCACTAGATTTATTTCTTTTTCATACGCCGGTAAACGACGAACAATTCCAGTACCAGGTGACCATATTTCGTTTTATTTTTGCTATATTAAGAACCTGGAATAATTCTTTTTATAGTAAATGAAATTTACTAAATTTTTTTTATTTTGAAAGCCCACTAAATTGCATTAAAAATGGTTTAATAAGTCTTAAAGATAATTGAATTTTAATGCCCGCCCTTAGGAAAGGCCAACGGTAGGTTCAGTTTTTTGAAATGAGCCTGTTAGGAAATTTTTGGCGTAATTCGGCCATAACCGGCTGAGGTATGTTTGCAGCTGCACCACCTTGTTGAAATCACACAGAATTAAAAGGAATTCTCTTTCAGCGTAGTTCCGTAGTTCTCATGTAACGGGGTCCAGTAACCGAACGCTGTGTCCGTTTTGTTCAAATAAGCAGGGCCGGACATACAGCGTGAAGAAACTGCACACTACACTGAATGTGGTTCCCTCTTGTGCAGTATTTTTTTTGGTTGGAACAACTCCATATGCGACAATTTTGCTTGTTTACGTTTCGGTACAGGTCAAGTTTTCTCTTGGTAGCGGCTTTCATCAGCCATGATGTATTTTAATAAATAAAGCTACTTTTTTACTCTAATAATTGATTTTTTTTTTTGTTGTTTTATAACAATTAAAATAAATATATAAACTGGTTTGCTATAGAAATTGTTTTTAGTTGTGTTGTTGTTAATATTTTATTTTTCAAGCATTATTTTTTCAAATGGTCACACAATTCTTTCTCTTTTAACAAGCAGCACACGAATTTCTAAATTAAAAAAGCTGCTACTTATTCGCTATTGTTAGTATTCGTTATTGTGCTTCATAGGTCGACTTTACTCAGCGAATTTTTACTGAAAAATTTTTCGCTTTGGGTGAAATTCGTTGTTCGTCCAAGATGTGTTCCTAGCAAAGCACATGGAGATACGTTCCAGAACACTGTTGAGTTATGCGAATCCGTATTGTATGAACCAATGACCTGAACTGAAAAAAGGGATTATATTCTTAAAATAAGAACAATCCTGTTCGGCAAAATAGTTCCCTATTTAAATTAATAGTTTTTTTTTCTATTAAAATGCAATATCATAAAAAGTGCTAGTAATCGATTATCGTGATCGATAAGCAATAATTTAATCGTAAGCGAAATGTTGATAAATTCCGCTTGAGAGCGAACCCTAAATTATATTCATTAAAAGTAGTGAAAATCCAAAGTTATTTTGTCACTACAAATCTTAGCAGGCCAAAAATGGGACTAAAAGAAAGTTTCAATAAAACTGAAGTAAAAAAACAGATTTTTTTTCCATTATAAAATAAAAGAAACCCTCATACACTCACTTTAAAAGGATAAAAAGGAATTTGAGGTGTTTTTTTTAAATTTAATGTTTAAAAAGAGAAAAAGGTATATTGAAAAAAATATAAGGAAAATATTTTGAATTTAATTTTATGTTCGTTTTTATCAACAGCAAAAAAAAAAAAAAAATAATAAAATTAGCTTTAAAAAAATATTTGCAAACAATTCAAGAACATGTTTTAACTATTAAGATTAAAGATAAGCAAGAAAACCACTCGCTTTTTAAAAGAAATATAAGACGACAGCAAAAAAGGGTCCCTTATCTAAAGCAAAATAGGAAGGGATGAAAAATGTCTGTTAATTCTTCTTTTTTTTTAGGTAATTTTTGATAATACTTAAAACATATTGCGGCAAGTGTTTTTAAGAAGCCAATTTAAAAGGGATTTTTTGATAACAAAAACAGTTTCTTTAAATTTGATTTTTATTTTTTGTATTTCTTTTTCATTTTCTAATTATTAGTAGGAAATGCAATTAGTTTAAATTAAGTAAAAGGCAATTTGTTTAATTAGAATAGGTATTGCGGTTTAAAATTATTTAAATTATTTTAAAAGCTTCTTTAAAGGAAAATACACTTTCAATCTGATAATACTTATAAGTTCAAGAACCTCGAAATCGTTTAACAAGCCTTTAAAAATACCCTGTAAATTAGCATATTATAAATTAAATTAGAAAATTTAACTCTTACAATACAAGACCATTAATATAACTAATAATATTGACATAGAAAACAAAATACCCACCTTAAATAAACATCTTAAATTTAAAAACAAATAGAATTTTGTTTGCTTGTAAACACTGGAAGATATCCTTGTACTTTAAACTTATCCAACGCTTGAGTTATTTTTGTACACAAGTATTTAGTAAAGATCTACTATATAAACAGACACACAAACAAAAAACCCAAATGCCAACAACATCTATTTATCAGCTTAGGGGTTAAATATAAGCAAAAACAAATACAACTACAAAAGTTTTTGCAACAACATAAGGACCTGAGGGGAAAACAGTTGCAAAAAATATTCTCCTTGTCTTAAGGTGAGATTAAAATGGTCAAAGATTTGAACTTTGTAATAAAAAGTTGTATTGTTTCTTAAACGAGATAAAAACGTTTTGTTGTTTTTGCAAAAAATGTCGGTAATAATTTTTTTAATTATCTCTTTTCTTTTACTTTTATTGGATTTCGTGGTTTTTAACGTGTGCCTCAAAAGCAACAAGCTAATTAATTTTGTTTAAGAAAAATACAATCTAGATTAAAATCTACCTTCAATTTTTATTTTGAAGAGGATGTTGGTTATTATTAGTTGGAAGAATATTTAAACAGAATGACAATCACGTAGAAAACAGGTAAGAGTTTTAAATAATTTTATTAAGTTTTGATTCTCGGACCAAAAATGCAATAACAGCACCTGCTGCTATAGAGCATAGTATTGGGAGCATATAAAAAATTAATTGGAAACTTGAGATATGGCCAAATCCCAGAAACGGTCCACCAACCAAACATTTTTCAAATGAATTTTTTTTTAATGGAATATAAGACTAGATGTATAATTTCATTTTTTATACCCTTCACCACAGGTGGAAAAGGGTATATATAAGTTTGCCATTCCGTTTGTAATTTCTACAATATTGATCTTAGACCCGTCTTACGTTTGATATGTGTTTTCCGGAGACTCCAGACATGATAGCGGCTACGTTGTTTTACATTTATGTCACATATAGTCCACCATTTCTTGCTATTGAAATTCAGCTAGATCGGTCCAACAATGGCTGAGATATGACCAAAAAATCACGACTGCCTCTAATTTTTCCAAAAAATCCCTAGTGGTTGTTGTATTTTTATTACTTTTGTCTGTATATGTGGGGAACGGCAAGAGCCAAAGCTTTTAAATTAGGTACAAGCATTAAGGCTATAAATACACACCATCCTACAAAATGTGGGCGGGATTGGAGAAGTAGGCGTGGTACCTTTTATACAAAAAGTATTAAAAATTTTATAAAAACCTGAATTTTTTTACTGTAATATGACCTATGGTTACGCCTTATATACCAGAAGATCGGAAATATTTTTAATAGCAAATATTTTCTGAAAAACTCGGGAAAATCGGTTCAGATACGAAAAAGTTATGACCAAAATAATAATTTTTTTTTTAAATACCCATTTTCAGGAACCATAGATCTTCCCGAGTCCAAGTTTTAAAGCCAAAATAACTGGCAAATTTCTTCTTTAACACGTCGGTATATAAATCTATCCAATCGGTTAAGAAATAGCAGAGTTATGACCAAAATACTGAAATCCCAAAAATTACTCTTTTTTATAATTACGTTTGTTTTTTATACCCTTCACCAAAGGTCCTACACCCTATAAAGTATATATATATTCTGCGTCCTTATGCAAAGCGAAGTTAAAATCCGGTTGTCGTCTCTTCTTCCAATCCCCTCACCCCCCCTTCGTATTTGTTTACATATACTAGCATAATGCCCATATATGATTTTTGTTATCACCCTTCTTTATTATTTCATATATTTAACGAAATAATTTTAGCAAATAGAAACTAAAAACGATTAAAAAAAATATTTACCAGTTTTCGCTTTTTAAATTTCATTTATAATGAAGTTTTAAGTATTGTTAATGTGTATGTATATGTATATGTAAAAATTATTTAGTTGCTCTCTATTCTACTCGCACAATGGTGAAGGGTATATAAGATTCGGCACAGCGGAATATAGCACTCTTACTTCTTATATTAAAAAATGTGTATTTCAATGATCATTAATGCAATAATTTTTACCAAATCCTACCCCACTGCTGATTTCTTCATGTTATACGCGAATTCAGCATTATTTTAGCTGATTTTTGTGCTTAAAATAGCACTTACAGCAGACGTATCAAAATAAAAATTTCATTACAAAAAGTGGATATTGATTAGCTAAGAAATGCAATTCATCAAAATATAATTTGTTTTGTTTTAATAAATAAAATATAATAATAAAATACTACTGGACAAACTGTAGCGTGCGTCACAAAGGGTTCACGGCTTTTGTCAAAAAATCACAACATTTCTTGGCTGCGAATAAGTGCGTTAAGAACTCTCTGATAGTCATCTTTATTTTAGGAATAAGATTTTGTATACCTTATGATGCAAAATTCGCAAAAAATTAGGAAAACGCACTTCAACCTTTGAAGTTACTTCCACTTTTTGTAGCGTGCGTCACAAAACTTTGTGATCAATTATTTCGCAACAAATACTTGCTAAGAAATTATGATATATATGCCATTCGTAAGTAATATAAATGTCACTAAAGGTGTTATGATATTTGCTATTTTTTGTATTGGATTTTTTTAGGAAACAACAAATGCGAGAAAGAACAAGAAATACAATTTGATAAAATGTAAACAAAACAAACAATACTGCCCACGTTTTTTCCCCACAAAATACCGTCATAAAAGCTAAAAATCGCAAAAAAAAGTTAAAATCCGTTCCTTTCGATCAAAAACTTAAAAAAATTGGCAACAGTGCTAACAATTAATCTGGAAATGTCAATTTTAAGTTAAAAAATTTTATATTTTTTTTGACAGTCTTAGATTATTTATCGATAACACATGTATATTTGTTTGACATTTCAAGATTTTTTATGATATAATCATACTCTTTACACTTAGTCCGTTTATATATATTTGCACTGTTCTCCAATATAGAAAAAATACAAAAAATAGCAAGTATCATAACAGCTTAAATACTATATATAAGTTTAAGCTATCTTTTTTGAAAGACCAAAAAATTTTTATATTTCAATCAGAAAACGCGTGCGAATGGAGCGTTCGTCACGCAGGATTTGCCCATATGTCTTTTTATTTTGTCGAAATTTGTCCAACATACAAACGCATACCCATCTTCAACCGTGGTTTTTGAGTTATTTTATGATAATCGTGCTTGGGATAAAAAATTTAAAAATGTATAATATCTTGTGTCATGTAACTTTTAAAGTCTGAGCATGTTTAATTGGTGTTTTAACTCTTAAAGCAAAAATGATGTAACCAACAAAAATAAAATTTTACAGGAGAAGGTTTTTTTAAAATATTTTTGCTTCAAGTCTAGGGTTTCGTTTTAAATTGCTTTTGCTCTTATTTCGTAACGGTACTTCCCAGAGATATTAGATTTTTAGAGATAATGCAAATGATCAAAAATTATCGATTTTCATCAAAATACAAAAATCTAAAATCAAGAAAAATTAAACTCTAGCCGCTTGTTCAGAAGCTAGACAGGCCGAACTTTCCCACAAGGGTGAAAATCAGACTCCTTCGTGGCATTATACCTTTACGAGATTTTGGGTATGAATTTCAGGCACTACATGATGCCGAAACGCACACGCCTAAAGGGGGAGCACTTCCCCCGCAAAAGTATAATCATGCAAAAAAAAGATCTCATGAGAGCAGTTAAACCATTTCAATTCAGCCTTATCCAACCTACAAACGCATACCCATCTTGAACCGTGGTACATCAACCTCTTTTCCGCTTTAAATTTCAGCTCTTCACTACCCATTAACTGTCCTTAGATCCTTCACTATACTTACAATAGCCAATTTGACCTTCTCAGAAAACTTGCCTTCTAGAGAGCTTATATCTCGCACGAAGACACCCATTCCTAAAAGAATATGACGCCTAAGGCCTCTGCCAACAATCAGACCAGTGCCATGCCCCTGGGGTTTCTTACTACCTTAATACCAGATAAGAAATTCCAGATAAGAAATTACGAAGGCCTTCGAATCTTTTTCGGATTCAAAGTATGACTGCAGCGGATTTGCCCACCAGGATGAAACACATTATGGTAAAATATGCTTTAAGTGCACTGAAAGAAAAATGCTTCATATATTTAATGACTCATTTTCATAAAAAAGTTTTCCTTGGGTAAATGAAAATGTTCATTGTCTAAATGGAATTTCATAGGTTTAATGAAGTATTTTCGTTAAAATCGCTTCATTAGATTTCGTAATTACGTTAAAAATTTTCATTGGATATATGAAAACTTAAGTTTGTCCAAGTTAAACAAAAAATTTTAATTGGGAACTTAAAAAAACAATATACAAACATAACTATATTCATAAATTAATACAAAATTATAGTTTCCTTAAAAAAATGTTTAATTGTTATTTAAAAAATGTAAGATTTAATAACTTCATACATCTAATGTTACATGTATGCCATTAAATTTGTGAAATCAAAAATTTTTTTTATAAAAGCAACATATTTCAATAATTGCCTTCATAAATTTAAATTTTCATTATGACAATAAAAATGTCATTATAGTAATGAAACAAAAACTTTCAATCCACTTTCAATCAACGTTGTTATTGTTATTATGGACAATTTAATCTCATATTTACGGTCTTAATTGAGAAAAAAACAAAGTTTTTTTATACAAAAACTACACTGCCCCGGTAGACAAGCTGGTAGTGAGCTAGTCTATCAGCACCGAGGTTACATGTTCGAATCCCACCAGAGACAGAAGAAAAATAAAAAATAAAATAAAGTAAAATAAAGTAAAGTAAAATAAAATAAGAAAAAAGAAAAAAAAAATAAATAAAAAAAATAAAAAAAAAAAAATTTTACTTTATTGAAAGTATTCATCCAATGAATAACATTCATGGATCTAATGTAATGTTTCATTAAGTCCTTTTAATGAAACAGGTTTCATTGATCCAACGAAGCGCTGCATAGGTTCCTTTATAATGCAATTTTTCATGGGATTAATGTCAAAATTCGCTAGTATTGCGAAGAAAATTCTTTCAGTGTGGTCCCTTCTTCTCCGGGGGCAGCTGGTGTACAAAGTTTAAAGACCACCCTGACACTGTACCTTAAATCAAATGCCTTTTACTTTAGCTCTTATTAGCCAATAGCTTTGTTTTCATTTCATATTGAGTACAATAGAAATTTGTAAGAAAAAAATATTATTAAAAATGAGTTACAAAACTCGTTCGTTAAAAAAAATAACAAATCAGGATAATAAATTATTCCGACAGATCTTTATGCACTTTATAAGCATAAATATACAGATTGTTTCGAATCATGTCCTTCTCTGTGTTTTGATGAGATCTCAAATTGCTGTTGGTAACAACACTGGTTCGTTCTACTCACCAGACATATTAAAAACTATCTCCATAAATTTTCTTTAGCCAAGCTTGCTAATTGCAAAGCATAAATTTCTTTTGTAAACAATAAAGTTAGTCTGAAAACTGTATTTCAACATTAAATGGTACACGCAGAGAAAAAATATGGTTGGGCATGGTTACGGCAACAACACTATGTTTAATGTAACAATATATTGTTGTCGTACACAAATAATTGCTATTTTTATTTAATATCAACAATATTATAGTTACCGTAAACATATACCGAAAAATAATTATTTTTCTGACAACTTAATTATGATAACTTTCTAAACATATTATATTTCTCACAACCATATCATGATATTTAATAGCCATAACATGATAACTTTCTATACATTTATCGTATTATGTTAAAGATGCAATCAAACTATTTTTACTCTAATAATATTATGTTAGCGCTATTTGTAAAATAATTTTGAAGAAGTTGTGTCGTTTTTTTTTATTTGTGAGCGGTTAAACAATTAAAAGATAAAATTCCATAAAAAAAAGTTTAAAGAAATAAAAAAATTTAAATATTAGCGGAGCTCATTCAGTATTAGTGATGTAATGGTGCAAATGCAAAATATCGTAGTTTTTTTGTAAAATCCAACAACAAAACACACAGAGATTTCGTTATATTTTATAAAAGTTCTACGATATTTCTGTGGTTCTAATGGACAACCGCGTATGTCTTAAAACAAATTGTTCAGGAAAGCCGAAAAACCATACTAGATCAAAATATGGGCTAGGTATTGCACATTTTGCACTTTGTCATTACGTTAAAAAATCGGAATTGATCCATCTTTCTTCAAAAAAATGTAAAGAGCGTTCAAAATTAGGCAATATGGCACCAACATCTTAAAATCGAAAAAATGGACACACGCGGTTGCCCATGCAAACCACAGATTTTTCATTTGCTCTTTTCAAGCCTTATATTGAACTCCGCTATTTGATTAACATTAAAAAAATTGTAAAAAGCCATTTATTTTGTATTTTTATGACAGCTATGAAAGGTGCTGTATCATAATATGATTGCTACTGAATTTTTTATGATTAACATGATGATAATATAATTACTTCTTAGCTTATTATGATTTACATGACAATAATATGATTAATTTCTTAGCTTATTATGATTAACATGACAATAATTTGATTACTTCTTAACTTAGTATGATTAACAGAATAATAATATGATTAAGGGAAAAATATTATGATGTAATATTACGAGTATATTTAGTCATAATATGATTCAATAATAACCTTAATATGGTGACTACAATCATCATTCTTATCATAATATGTTGCTCTTAGAATATGTTTACCACAACCATGTTTTTTCTTTGCGTGTAGGTTGAGCATTAAATTTATGAGTCTAGCGTGTATAAATATTGTGTTAATTTAAAATTTCTTATGACGATTGTATAGACTTCGATGACGCAATTTTTTTTTTTGTTGTTGTTAAAATGTAATTTCTTTTCTTGTACAGGAAGGTATTTTTTTGTACTGAATAACAATTATAACAGTAAATTGATCAAACTTAAGCTTTATTTTTAACAATTTCTATTGATTTACTAAAATTCAGTTGTAAGAAGATAATTGTATAATGTAATTTAGAAACTGATAAGAGATGTTTAATTTACCCAAACGTATTGCAAAAGTAAATCATATTTTATTAAAAATAGTGGTTAACTATAGAACGTTAAAGATTTTGTGTAAACAAAGTTTAAGTACTACTCGATTTTAATACGATTCCGTCTAAATCCATCACGAAGTAGCTTTTTTTGCATCTTTTTTAAATGCTACATAATAAGATAGTTTGCCTCTTGTATTTTTAATAAGCTCAAAAATAATGCTGTAATCCCAGTTTACCAGCTTAAATTTACAAACTCACATTCACATCCCCGTATTTAATCAAGCACGCACGTACTAACAAACACACACATACAGGCATAAGCATAAAATAAGTGAAATTTAATCAGCTTTTTATTAGTTAAATTTATAACAGATAATATTGAGAGAAAAATAAACAATAATAAATAAATAAAAAAAGTTAAAGGCAAAACTTGTACTGTACACTGAAAGAATTTTCTTCGCAATACTAGCGAATTTTGACATTAATCCCATGAAAAATTGCATTATAAAGGAACCTATGCAGCGCTTCGTTGGATCAATGAAACCTGTTTCATTAAAAGGACTTAATGAAACATTACATTAGATCCATGAATGTTATTCATTGGATGAATACTTTCAATAAAGTAAAATTTTTTTTTTTTTATTTTTTTTATTTATTTTTTTTTTCTTTTTTCTTATTTTATTTTACTTTACTTTATTTTACTTTATTTTTTATTTTTTTTCTGTCTCTGGTGGGATTCGAACATGTAACCTCGGTGCTGATAGACTAGCTCACTACCAGCTGGTCTACCGGGGAAGTGTAGTTTTTGTATAAAAAAACTTTGTTTTTTTCTCAATTAAGACCGTAAATATGAGATTAAATTGTCCATAATAACAATAACAACGTTGATTGAAAGTGGATTGAAAGTTTTTGTTTCATTACTATAATGACATTTTTATTGTCATAATGAAAATTTAAATTTATGAAGACAATTATTGAAATATGTTGCTTTTATAAAAAAAATTTTTGATTTCACAAATTTAATGGCATACATGTAACATTAGATGTATGAAGTTATTAAATCTTACATTTTTTAAATAACAATTAAACATTTTTTTAAGGAAACTATAATTTTGTATTAATTTATGAATATAGTTATGTTTGTATATTGTTTTTTTAAGTTCCCAATTAAAATTTTTTGTTTAACTTGGACAAACTTGAGTTTTCATATATCCAATGAAAATTTTTAACGTAATTACGAAATCTAATGAAGCGATTTTAACGAAAATACTTCATTAAACCTATGAAATTCCATTTAGACAATGAACATTTTCATTTACCCAAGGAAAACTTTTTTATGAAAATGATTCATTAAATATATGAAGCATTTTTCTTTCAGTGTATTACCACTTAATACAGTGTGTTACCACCACTAACAACCAGCAAGTTTGCACATCTGCTATACATATAGAAATAATATATGCAAAAAATATAATACATGATGCTTAGTATATAGTAATACTGCTGTTATTATTATTATTATTATTATTACATAATATACATCATGTTACTTTCTCCAAAATAATTTCATATGCCAGTCACACTCTTTACTACTCAACCGAAAAAGTCCAGCAAACATTTTTTTTTTAATTTTTACTTCTTTTGAATTTTTTATATCCGTATAAGTATGTATGTTTATGTGATAGGGTTTCTAACTTCCCGTATCATTTTTCATTTTCGGATCCCCGCACCATTTTTCTTATATTTCCGGGAATTTCAAGAAATTTTTTTGTGGAGTTAATAGGAAGAGGTACATTATTTAATGGTGTTTTCTTCTCTGACAATAATGTCCCATATATGCTACCATTCGTGCGCGTTTTTGTTCTATTGTTGTCGTTTTCCTTTCTTAACAGGTTGCAACTATAAATGGCAAATTTGTTCCATTTCTTACCCGCAGTTATAACTGAGTGCGAGATAATACCCTATTTTTGCATCTGCGTAAAGTACTTTTTTATGCAAGCAACTATTTTTTTATTAGGGCTTTTCTTGTGTTTTCGTACAATTTGCGTTATATTGTGATTTTTAGTAATATTGTGATGGATATAAAAACTTTTTGTTTTTCGTTTGTTTTACATTTATTTAATAATTATATTTTTTTTTGTCGCAAAATTTTTAATATAAAGCTGACATTAATGATTTAAAATCAGTGCTTTTAACGCTTATTGGAATTGTAGGAAAATTTTATGTAGAAAATTGCTACAAGCGTGGTGAATATCGCTTTTAGTACAAACTTTGCATTCAATATTTAACACGCTTAATACACATTAGTGTTGAGTGTAAAACGTAGCTATTATTTTTTTCTATTGTAATTTAGAAAAATGTATCACTATGTAAGGGTTCGTGTAACCTAATAAATATATTACACAACTATAATGTATCGTTATTTTTTAGAAAAGAAAACACCATAAGTTTAAGAAACAAAATGTGCCTGTTTAATCAAGGCAAATCATTCGTTTGTATTGTATGGAATATGTTTCTGGCATTAGTGTCCTGAAGAAGTTGCTCATCCCGAACTTTCTTTTAAAACGCTTGGCTTTGTTTTAAAATCATTCCATCTCATCGCAAAAAATTTCAGAAAACAAATCGTTATAAAATATATGGAATGCAAACTTGAGAAATATCAGATCATGATTTGTTATATAAAACATTTAATAATGATATTTACCTCTGGCTCTTATATTCCTAATAAATTGCTAAAACTCCAACAATGTTCAAATGATGTTTAACACTAGACCTTGACTAGACAAATGAAAACAAAGTTTAGCTTCATTGACCGTAGTAAATGTTGCTATCATATCCTTTGATAAAAAAAACTTTTTTTATACTAATAAACTGGCATTTAGTGCCACTTACCCTTCACCTGACGTTATGCAGCGTCTTAGACGGCTGACAAGCAAACACACATTATCAAACAGAATAAAAAAAAATACAATCTGCGCCACTAGAACACCGCACCGTATAAATACTTAATTGTTCAAAAATATAATGTCTTTAGTAATTTTTATTGATAATGCACCGCTATCTTTCCTAGAGTATTTTGGTGTATTCAAATCTGCTGAAATTGGTTTTTCTCTATCATGTCAGGTTTTCGAGATACAAAAAATTCTATTTATATGTTTTTTACATAAAAAATCACAAGTTTATGTAAAACTCAATGAATTTTCAAAAGTGAATGGCGTTTTTTGAACGTCGGTTGTATTTTGTTAGTTCAGTATCACGTATTGGAGTCCAGAAATAGTCTCCCAGCATGCTTTTTCCCAAAATCCTTCATAATTTCTTTAAATTTTCATTAAATCTTGGTGAGCACGCTCTCCTTGTTTGTCGCTCGCTGCACCTAGGTTTTGTGGCAAAAAATCTAAATGCGAAGTAAACAAATGCAAAACATTGTCGGTGTCCACAGTTTGTCCAAGTTTCTGACTGAAAAACCAAAATAATGTAAATATGCATATTTTAATGACTCTGATATTGCATATCCTTTTTTTTCAACCAAATATTCACCACACACAAAGTAAAAATAGCTTGAATCAGTAACACACGATCTCCCTGACATACTTAAACGCTACAATTGTATAGATTTAGAATGAATGTGGGCTTCTGTCAAATTAATAATTGTGAAATTGTAGCGTAGTATTGACTGCTTACAGTATTGCTTCACTTCTGCAGTAAATTTTTTTTTCCAAATTTGTAGACCAGTGAAATTGAATAGCATTTTTCTAAGCAAGCGTAAGCGCTATGTGATTTATCCTAGTTAACAAATAGATAACTTAACTAATTTGTGTAAAATTAAAAGTGATATGGGTTAAAAAAAAGTTTTTAATTGAGGAGCAACAGGTGGAATAAAGATCAGCAGGAGTCTAAAATTTATTTTGTCATTTCTTTCGAATGAGTCCAACTATTGCAAAAATATGAAAGGCCGATCAAAAACTAAGAGAAAATACTTTTTCTAAGAAAAGCTTCTAATTCACACGACACATTTGCCAAAATAAGGCAAAAAAGTTGGTGTTATTGCGAGTTAATAACCATTAGGCGAGTAATTTCAAAGGCTATTCATATAAAGAGAAAGAAATTAAGAAAAAAAAACATCTCTTACCGCAGTCCTCAAGGAGCAGTGGCTCAGATTAAGCCGTATACACATGACGTATACAACTGGTGGGCGTCGGGCTGTTTTTTTTTTTTTTTTTATGAGGAAAAGTTTAATTAAGAACGGTGCATGGTTAAGCTTTTTCTTTCATGACCTTCGAAAGGAACCACATCATATGGCTCTAAAGGGTGGTGTCCTGTTAAAATGTTGCAACCTTTATAAAGGCAGTCGTGGTTTTTGGCTTATATCTCAATCAATAATGGACCCATCTGGATGAATTTGAATAAAAAGATTTAAACTTGCATATGTGATAGAAGTTCATAACAACCAAGTTCCCATAATTTCTGGGATTTCAAACAGGCTCATAATATATTTTTATTAGTTATTAGGGTCTAATTTGTAGGGTCTAACATCAATATTGTAGAAATCAAGAACGGAATGACAAACTTTCCCACCTGTGGTAAAGGGTAGAAAAACTTTAGGAAAAAATTTCTCGTTTAATGGTTTCTAGGAATTTTAAAAATATTTTTCCCGGAAATTCCCAGAAATGTTTCCCCGTGTTGAAACCCTATTATGTATATATGTATATTATATTGTTGTGTGTATAGAAGATTAGAGACATAGTTTCCCATTTTTTTTTTGGTTTTTGTTTATAACTCGGCATGTATATGTCGATTGGAAAAAACCCAGTGAACAATTTGTTCCACTTTGTTTGATATCTGACAAAGTCTGAAACTTTTTTAGAAAATCATCCGAAATGTTTACGTTTCCTTTAGATGTTTAACGAAATGTTCGAATTGTTAAATCGAAGCAGTTTTTGTAAATATTCAAAAGTTCTAAAAGACTTTTTATAGATAACTTTGCATATTTAGAAAATTCCTTATGCTTTCTGTAAGACACTAAAGCATATGTTGGTCTGAACGTTGTCTAAAGAAAGACTCTGTCTTAAATTTTTTTAATTTATAATTAGTAGAATATTTTCTACATTCTCTGCATATATTGTTTCTTACACTTACAAAACATACAATATAATAAATTTTTTTCAAATAGTTTTTAGAAGAAGATTTAAAACCAATCCAGTGATTTTTCTTAAATCTAAACCTCAGTTTTATCTGACAATATTGCGAATAATCGTAATATATTTTATTAGTCTTTCTTCCAACAACTTCAAAATTTTACTAGAAGCTTTTGCAAAATTTGGTATAAACTTCTGTGCGACGTAAATTTTTCCATCTAACCCTCCACACTCTACTCGGTTCGGCAGCTTAAGCAGAATGTAGGCAATAAGTTTGGCAAAGGTTAGAAAAAAAAAAATGTTTACTGGGACTTATTTTATATGGTCAATCTGATGAATACATTAAAATATTTTGTACATATATGTATATATACTATGCTATACTATACTATATATGTGTGCAAGTTTACCAAATAAAATAAATATTATTATCATTGTTATGAGTAGATTTATTAACAAGACACAGAATTTAATGTAATAAAGCATTATATAATGTATTTTATCCCAATAAATGTACAAACATTATTCGTATACGTAAACAATGTGTATGTAAAATACATACTAACTTGTCTTTAATTTGTATTATACTATGTTATGACGCATTTAAATACTGTAGTTAGATATTTATGTTTAATTTTAAGTAAAATCTTAATTCCTTAACATACACAAAGTAATAGTTTCTTGAGAAAACTTTTAGTGCTCTGTTTGTAAGTTAAATGAAAATTAAGATTAATTACAAAATAATGAAATTTTGTTTTAAAATACATTTCTGTTGAATCAACTGTATCTCTGTGGAAGTTTTTAAATAAATCTTT
This sequence comes from Pollenia angustigena, assembly GCA_930367215.1. Lineage (NCBI taxonomy): Eukaryota > Metazoa > Arthropoda > Insecta > Diptera > Polleniidae > Pollenia > Pollenia angustigena. Next base: position 174,058,593 of record OV884059.1, on the reverse strand, counting down.
TAATTACAGCTACAAGTAATTCTAAGTTCCAATTATCAAGTTTGGCTTAGACTGTTAAATGTTTGAATATATTAAAATGAATTTTCTGAAAAATTCAGAAATTCAGAAAAAATTAATGATTTAATTTTATTGTTTTTTTTATTGACATTTTTTTTTAAATTGAATCGTTTATATCAAAAACAACATTGACGTTCCCATCTGATGGCGAAACCAACCTAAGAAATCCGAAAAAAATCAAACTTATTAAAGTTAGCTTTAAATTACTAGGAAGTTTTCTTTGAAATACTCAAAAAAAAAAAAAAAAAAAACAAACGAAAAACAAGTAAAATAAAGACTTAATATTTCCATTATTGTGGTAGATCACGTTCTTCTTCCGTAGCTTCAACTGTCAAGTAATCCACGATGTTGTCATTTGCAGCAATTTTTTCAATAAAATGATTGTAGTATGTACGACTAGTATTGCTAATGTGTGGAAAAAGTGCCTTTAAGCCATTTAATTTGTGACTACTTTAAGGAAGTAGTTCTTTGTAATTTATTAGTAGAAGGTTGAGAAGATTTCCCTGTCATGTATTTCTGTGATTTCTGGTTATGTCAGAAATGTTTAACTCGCCCTCAAATGCATATTTATGCAAAATATTTGGAGTGTTGGTTGAATATTGTATCCATTTAGCTCACAATCGATGAACTTGTTCATTTAAAGGGTTCTTAATACGATGTACGTAATCAGTATTTAAACTTGCTTTTAAGTTTAAAAACTCGGCTTGTTCCAATTTACAGGAGGTTTTCTTCGCACCAAACGTATTTAGTTTGCCCAATCTCTAGGCAACTCTACATCAGCAGAAGTATAATTTTTGAATTTTTATATTTCTGCGTGAATACTTCCATATGTTTATGTCCTGCCCTAAGAAATTTGTAGTTAACTGTTTACACTCAGCTTTAAATCCACTAACAGTTTGCAGTAACACTGTAGAAAAATAAATTTTCCTATAACAGTCTCCGCAGGAGCCGTTGTTTTTAAGATTATACATGTAAGAAGTGGTAGATACAAGAAACGACTTCCTGCCCACCACAACCAGCCACTGTTTAATTTCATAAGTAACAAAAGGAAGATGGTATTTTTCCTATGGCTTGGTAGACCTTAACCAGTGTTATATAATTGCTTCTTGCAATTTGATTTATCGAAATTTCTTGATCAATAATTATATTGGAAAATATAATAAATTTAGATCATAAATATTTAAACTATTTTAATAAATGTCATTGTTATGAATTTAATGTAAAATCGCTGTAAAAATAGATGCATCTTAAGAAGCTTTAATTAAACGCCACACACAATATTCTGTACGTAAAATTAAATAAAATTATAATATAAAATAAATAAAAATTCAGTTAAGAACCGGTCTGCTTATTTTTCAGCCCCATATTCCCAGGCTAATTTTTACCAGGTGAAGTTATCTTGCTACGTAAGCAACAGCTGATAACAAGCCATGTGTCAAGATGGTAATTCTCTCATTTTCGCTTAAAGTTATGAAACTTAAAATTTTTTGTAACCCTTATGTCAATGGCAAGGTACCCGGGTACCTTTGGCGTTTTCAGAAACAGATGATCCATATAGCTGAAACTTCTTGAGAACTCCTAACTATTAATAATTAGTATTGTGGTTATTTTGTTGAACTATTTATGGTTTTTAATCCAAATTTTCAATATTTTTAATTAGGCTTAAGTTCATCAAATTTAATTTTCATTAAATTATTTTATGAAGAAAGGAATTTTACAACATGAAAATTAATTAAAATTGTTATTGATAATCTTTCATTCTTGACGTGGCTAGGGGTTGAACCCTGGCCGGCAGGTTACTATGACATGTTTCGATCGCAACCACTCGATCTCCTCAGATAGTTTTGCCGTCTTACACTCGCAGCCATCGAAGGCTGCTGACGTCAATAGTCAAATATCAATCCTTAAACCAAATTTGTATTTTTAACATTTGGTAGATCGAAATTTGCTTTTCCTGAATGATTATCCATTTTAATTGATTTTACATGTTTTTTCCTTACTTCTGTTTTTTCGTACTTTGTCAAGAATTTTTCTTGAAGTCCAAGTACATTTTTTGTTTTTTCCTAACTATTAATAAATTTGAAATTACCATTATTTTTTAGCTTAACCCTTCTGCACTCCTTGGGTCAATTTGACCCAATTTTGGTTTTCAAACGCAAAATTTGTCCCTTTAAATATAAGATATGGACATGAAACTTAAATTTATCCATTACAGGGACAAAAATTATAAATTTAAATGAAAATAATAAAATTTTAGTTTTTCCTTCCTCCTCCAAAAAACACGATTTACACACATTTAATATCCTTTGGGTCAATATGACCCAACATGCGATATTGGCAAGTTTAATTCCACTTTAAAATTTGTTTTCTATTGAATTGAGTTCATCTTCATTCAGAATCATCGATAAATAATTTTTTCGGTCAAATAATCAATAGAATCGCTTTTGTTTTTATAACACTTAAATATGAAATGCTGTTAACATTTTATTGTTGGGTCATATTGACCCAAAGGATCATAGGAAGGGCACATATCCAAGGGATGCAGAAGGGTTAAAAACAATTTTGAAACGGCGTGGTGGACCAATTTTCATCGTACACCCTTAACGGTATGGCAAGGTACCCGGGTACCTTAATACATTTTATATCAGAAAACGATTTTTGCAAGTATATTTTTAGTGAAAGCTTCTATTCTATTTGAGATTAAAACTTTTATTTGGTAAAAGAAAATCAAACAAAAGAATTTACTTTTTTCACATATATTTTCATAAATAAGAAAAACAACCAGAAATTAATACTTAGCTGCATATTGGACAATTTGTTGAATGCCTATTATCAATCGGCTTGGAGCATCTGGTGCAAGCTTTACGTTTTTTTTTCTTCTTCATACGTAGTTGCAAGCACATGCCGTGATAACTCCTTACTACGGTGGTGCGGCCGCTCTTATTATTTTTTTGCGAACCAGAAAAGTTTGACTTCAAAATCTTTCCCAAGCACACTCTGTATTACAGATTTGACTTATGATTGGGAGATAAGGAAAAAAAAGTGCCATTAGTTACATTTCTTCCAGAGTTTTTGTATGGAAAATCAGATCTAAAAGCGTTATTCGCATTTACTTTCCATGTAGAGTTTAATGCATTGCAACCCAAAGAATTAACTCTGATGTAAATTCTCATTCACCATTGTCCAAATATCCAAAAAATAGAGTAGCAGCTTTACCAGTTTCTGCTCGTAATAAGCGGGTTTCATCATTATCAACATAACATAATTTTGAATCTGCAGATAAACATTGCTGCCGAAAAAACGGCAAGAGAGTAGGTTTCCGCAACTCTATTTTGTGTTCTCTATTTCACTTGTGGACGCCAGCATCTAACACTGCTACACGAAATGGCTCCGATGTTTTAATTTATTTTTTGCTGTTCTGCCTATATTTGTGTTGTAGTCGTTTATTTTCCTCTCTTTAGGTTACATCTTTGCAAAAACGGAAATCACCGGTATAATATTTAGAACTTTTTTGTTTTACATTAATTAACTTTGATATGCATTGAGAAATATTAGAGAGAACGTTGCACAACCCACGGCGTTTACAAAATATTGAAATTTACTGAGAATTAACATCTATTGTAAGTCTCAGAGTTCTTTTCTGTGATAATGCACATATTTTAGGCAAAAAAAAAATTAGTTTTCAATGCTATTACCATATAGGTACCCGGGTAAGGGTAAAGGGAGGTTTTTTAGCCATTCACATAAGGGTTAAGTTAATAAATTTCAAAACACGCAACTTAAAACTAAAAAACAAAATAAAATATTTGTTTGATTTGTTTATCTAAGTGTTGTATAATTTTTGAAACAGCTTTCAAATATTTTACAGATTCCGTAAAAAACAAAGGAATATTCAGTTATTTTATTAAATTCAGAAATTTTAAAAAAATACTAGACATTACACCTGAGCGCTTCTTTTCCTAATGGGAAAAACAACTTTTGTTGTGCTGATCCGTTTGTTTACGGAAGAACTCTCAACTAAAAGACACCAGCAGTATGACCGATATAGTTTCGCAATTATTTAACTTTAAAAATTTGATGTATTTAATTAAATAATTTTTGCAATAATCCGATAGCCTTAGTAGCTGGTGCTTTGCCTCAAAGATTTATTGCAATTTTAATTATAATTAATATCTAAATAAATAATTTTAGCAAATAGAAAATGGTAGTTAAATTATATAAAATAACTGAAAATTCATTAGTTTTTACGGAATTCGCGGTTGCATTTTTGACAATAAAAATTAAATGATTTTTTCTTTATTTTAAATTACATTTTCATTTACTTTTATATACAGAAGACTTTTACTTAATCAACGGACAATATTAACTGCAACCTAAAATTCGTATTAATATAGACTTATTTTTTTGATTAAATGTTCGGATCAGTTAAAAATAAATCTGCTTCGAATCTTAAATGTTTATTTATTTCAAAATTACTAAACGGAATACTTCTTAAATAAACTACAGTCCGTTACGGTAATTATATTGGGAATGCAGCTTTCGTATGCAATAATCTAGTTAACGCTATTATCTTTAAAAATATAATTAATATGTTATATAATTTAATAGTCAAGGATTAAAGCTAATATTTTGTTAAAACAAATAATTCACACATTTTGTGGCAATTTTTTGACCAAATGAATCTGACACCTTATCGTTATGTAAAATTGTCCACTGAATCCGAATATGAAGACAGAATTGTTAAAAGTAGAACAGTTTTTGAGATATTCAAAAATAACCGTTATTTGTGTTTTTAAAAAAGATGATGTGACTGAAATTCAAATATCTTCAACAATTTTAAACGGATTTTGTATTTCTTTTCTTTTTAGTGAAAGGTTATAAAATTTCTTAAACAATCATAGTTGTCAAAAAATTCAAGGTAAATTGAAAATTTTATAATTTTGTTCAATTTTGCTCTTTTCAAGTTATTTTTTTTTAAACCAATGATTTAAAAATCCTTTATTGCATACGACGTTAGATTATTTCAATTCGAACATTTTGTGCCCAATGGAATATCTCAAAAACTGTTCTACTTTTGACAATTCTGACTTCATATTCTGATTGAAATTTTGTCACGAAGTGTTAATTTATATTTAATCATTTTTATTTGTTAATAAATAACTAAATTTATTTGTTAGCTATAATGTTTTTGACAACACTGGTTTAAACAGCTGACGCACGTTTCGTGTTTTGTTTCACTGTCAAACATCTTCAGTTTGGTCTATAATTTAACCATTAATCGTCTTACAAACGACCCTGCGGGAAATTTGTGTCAATTGGTTCAACAGACTGGTCCTGGGAGTTGTGAAAATAGAACAGGTACAAAAAGAAAGAACTCATGACCAGTGAAAGGAGAACCAATCATGTTATTGGTTTATGCAGAACAAAAAGGTAGAAAAAGTAATGAATTACAGAACAGTCTTCACCGGTGCTGTGACAAATTTTTTTGGTCTTTCTAAAATTTGTTTCATGAATTCAATTCTACGTCTTGTTTTATTGAAATAATACTACATTGTATTGAAATAATACTACATTGTAGTAACTGTCACTAAACACGTCCATTAAGAATAGATGTGTGACTGGTCAAATGGTGTCAATTGACTCCCTCCAATTACAACTCCATATAAAAGTGATAGGTCTAATTCATAGAAAGTGTTAAAACTAGAACCGGTCCCTACCACCAAAGACCTATCACGGGACTAATTTGGTGTTAGTTCGCTTCCCTCTAGGGGAACAACGCTTGCAAATTATTGAATTTTATTTTCAAAATGCGTGCTCTGTTAAGAAAGTTCATCGCGCGCTTCTTGTGTTCAGCGACGAAATTCATTTTTGGCTCAATGGGTACGCTAATAATAAGCAGAATCGTCGATTTTAGAGTGAAGATCAGCCAGAAGCATTACAAGAGCTACCAATTCATCCAGAAAAAGTCACTGCAACGTAACTGTGAATGGTGAGCGCTACCGTGAAATGATATCCAACTTGACTTGCATGACATGTGGTTTCAACAAGACGGTGCCACATGCCACACAGCACGCTTAACAATGGACTTATTGAGAGGCGAGTTCGGTGAACATTTTATTTCACGTTCGGGACCGGTCAATTGGCCGGCTAGATCGTGCCATTTAACACCTTTAGACTATTTTTTGTGGGGCTATGTTAAGGCTCATGTCTAAACACACATGCCCGTTTCAATTAACGCATTGGAAGACAACGTTGAAGCATTTATTCATGAGATACCGGCCGAAATGTTGAAAAGAGTATGCCAAAATTGGACTAAGCGGATGGACCATTTGAGGCGCAGTCACGGTCAACATTTGCATTAAATAATCTTCAAACATTAAATTTTATGGACCGATTCAATCGATTCAAATAAAGATTTCATGCATTATTCTGAATTTTATGTGTTTTTTTTTTAAACTTTCCTGTAGCTCTTAAAAAATCACCCGATATTTGTTATTTGATAATTTGTGCTGTCAACACAGGTTGTTTTGGAAATTTTAAACTAAAAAGTGACGCTTTTCTTCTGAATGTTCATCATCATGCTCTCTTGGTCGAAAAAAGCACACACAGTCTTTATAGTTTCTAATCTTGATACATGTTCACTCTTTCTTTAAGTAAACTTTTATTAAAAACAAGTAAGAAAGTATAGTCGGCCAAGCCCGACCATATGATCTCCTACACCACAGTATTAAAAAACACATCATGCTTATATGTCCATATAAATATGGATTTATCTATGTTTATAAAACTTATTAAAATCGGGTTAAAAGTTTGTGAGGGGCAGAAATTGCCCCCTACCTCCCCTTGTGGTCCTATTTTTGAAAAACTGTACAGCTTATGTGTCTATATAGATATGGATCTATCTATGTTTCGAATTTCATTAAAATCGGTTTGAGATGCAGAAATTGGCCCTATGGTTCTCTGTTAGTTTTAAATTTTATTAAAATCGGTTTGATAGTTTCTGCGAGGAAGAAATTTCCCCCTATCTTCCCTCGTGGTCCTACGATTTGGCCCATTTTCAATAGGCTTGGTCCTTGAGTCCATAAGAACCTATGTCCCACATTTTATCAAATTATCTCCAAAATTGCGACCTGTACTTTGCGCACAAGGTTACATGGACATCCAGCCAGCCAGCCGGACGGACATCGTTAGTTCGACTCAGAAAGTGATTCTGAGTCGATCGGTATACTTTAAGGTGGGTCTTGGACCAATATTTTAAGGCGTTACATACATCAGCACAAATGCATAATACATCTCAATGATTGGGCAATAAGGCCATTATGGCTTTATCTCCCATTCAATTGAGCAATAAAGCCATCATGGGCTTATTGCCCAATCATTGAGAGGTAAGGTCATATTTAAAATTTTGGGGATTGAGAGATATAGCCATATTTTTTTTCGCAAATAAGAGATAAAGCCATATTTTTTAGAATATTGTTATGCATGGTGTAAACATTCTGTAAAAGGGGAAATCCTTAGTTATCATTGAAAAACATTTTGTAAAAGGGGAAATCCTTAGTTATCATTGAAAAACATTTTTTTATTCTTGTGACGCACGCAGGAAAACTTTATTCAGCGAAGCCACCTGCCGTGTTTTAAAGCACCCCCCCAAAAATTCTGCCTTATTTATATTTATAAGTCTCAAAGGTTTATTAAAAAACAAAATTGTGTGTTGACCTTTTTTTTAATAATCATATAATGCAAATGTAATTATCGATTTTCTTAACAAATGAAAAATTTTCTAAGAACTATTAAAACATTTGCCACATTATACAAATTTATTTACCCTTGGAATAAATTTATTAAGACAAAACTTTTACAAATAGTGAGATGTTGTTATATGTCCTTACCTAACAGGTAATACAAAAAAAATTTTTCAATGCCAATTCATGGTTAAAAATACTATTGATATTTATCATAATAAATAACAAAGTTTGAAAAAATTTGAAAATGTTTTTTTCTTTTTACAATTTAAATTTTGATTAAATGACATTTAGTGATGGCTCAAAGGTACGTGCTTGAGATACTAAGTTTATGTATTTTACTACATGCAAACAATGTACGTGCAATATGGTTGAAGTTCATTAAAAAAAGATGGTAATTTTATGCTTATTTTGTTTAACATAAGTGATAAATAATTATAAATTATGTTGTTTACTGGATTAAATTATTTAAATAATGTAATTTTTAGTGCTGACTATGCGGCAAATTGGTTGCAAGCCATGTGCTCAAAAAAGAAATACGACAAAAGAATGTTAAGTGAAATATGAGTTTATACATTTTCAATAAATATTACATTATAGACAAGTTAAAAGCATCATGAAAAAAAAAAAAAAAAAAAAAACACTCAAATACATTCGAAATAATAGGATATTGTACAATATAATAAATTTAATGAATTACTTAAACAAATTGTAATGGGTATTTCATTTTAATAAGAACATTTATATGTATGGAAGATACTTATGGGTTTTTATTTGGGCAAAGTGTACAAAAACACTCACACAGCCACAGATACACACACAGACGCACACACAACCACACACACAATAAAAACTTGTACCTATACAAAGTTAACAAACAATTTTTATTGCAATCGTACATTTAACCACATAAATACAAATGCAAACAAATATTCTACATACCCGCAAGCCTTTGGACAGTTTTGGAAGACAAAAACGACCGGAAGCTACTTCTTTCTTAATTCTGGACGACAAAAAGACGTTTTATTTTTTCCATTTAAAAAAAACAAAATTTATTTGGAACCGTACGCGTATGTTAATCATGAAGTCTTTTCATCACTTCTGAACGATAATAAGAACAGAACGGACACATTGTAAACACTTAGAAATATTAAGTCAAGAAAAGCGTTAGTTTTACAAAAACAAAGTACAGTTGAACCTTCCTTTTACAAATTTTTTCCATAACGAAATATTTTTGAAAACACTGTATTTTGTTAAGGGATTGCTCACATCTTTTCTCCGTATAAGAAATTTCTTTATTTAGATAAAACTTAATTTGAATATGCTTAATAATCTTCCTACAACGAATCTTTTCATTTCTCAATAGCTTTGTCGGCATTGTCGATGGAGTTAAACTTAAAATTCTTATTTAGATTTTCTCGATGTATCGACAAACTGTCTCTTACTTAATTCCAGCAAAATTTATTATGCCGATAAACTGTCCGTTAACGATTTTGGGTTTCTCAGTATACCGACAAAAAAATTGATTTCAGTTGGCAACACCTCTTAAAATACATGTAACAGTTGGGAGTCAGCTGATTGACTTTATCTGTACGGCAAATAAAAGGAAAATAAATAATTGGCAAATGAGTGCTGGTAAGCTTTGCGAAAGAATAGAAGCAATTGAGCATTGAAAAAACCAAATTTCCTGAATGTGCAGTTGTTCGTTCGGAAAAAAGATAATTAGGCCATTACAGAAACAAAAATAACGCCATTTTGTAAAAAAAATCTGTATTTAATACATTATTTTACTCTCATAAATTTGTTTAGATGAAAGCAACCTTTAATTAAAATAAAAAGCAAATGTTTACATGGTTTATATTTTAAGGTGACAGTTTCCCTATAACGGATTTTCTCTATAACGTTGAAGTTCATCAGCCGCTAGCTACTACATTATAGAGAAGATCGACTGTATATTGTTTCGCACATGGCACATATTTAACAAAACCGAAATTTATTCACGCTTGGGATTAAGGAAGCTTATCAGGCCTGTCACAGATATCAGTTCTGATCGAAAGCGATTTCGGTTTAAGTGCATCAAGATAAGAAATCACTTCCACTTTCGATCGGAATTGATTTCTGTGACAGGCCTGTAAAGTTATTATTTAGACAACACATTTACGAAACTTCTATTCTAATACTTCTTTTGGCTTTTAAAGAAACTAAAACATCATAAGTGTCGCCTCTAATCGCCTAAAGAGTATTTCTCGTGTGCTACAGATAGCACTTTTACAGTAGACAAGCCTTTCAGAAGGATGATGAATGCGAGTTATCTAAGTTTAGTGGCAAAATTGGCAATTGTTAAAAGAATGACTACATCTCTGTCCTGAACTTCCACTATAGGAAATGGTTGCAGGGTGCACACGTACATATATTTATTCGAAAATATACACACCCACCTACATTAGTATAGAACATTAGTTTCTTTTATTGATTGGATTTTATGACCATGTTCTTTTCTTGTATTCGTTTTTATTTTCTTAACTTTTCCTCTTTTTTTTAGAAAATATGTATGTGTATTTATAGGAGTGTGTTTTCTTCATTCTTATGTTAATAAATATTTGTTTGTGAGTTTGTTTGTACCAAAAATAATAGCATCTAATGCTAAGTATTTGAAATGTTAAAGAAATGAATGTCATCATATTCATTCATTTTCTTTTTGTGTCTATCTGTCCGTCTGGCATCTATTTTTATTGGTCTTCAGCAAACAATTTCTTAGACAAACTTTGAGTGGTGGCATGTATAAATATGGTAGAATTGATTGCAAGTACTGGGTAATGCTGTTGGAAACGCTTCTACGATTGTTATTCTCTTATCACTAAAAAGTGTAATAATGCGCAAGAAATTACTGTGTGTGCGTGGGTAAAATATTTAAAGGTACTTAAAAAATGATACGAATTTAAATATCTTACTTACTTTCGCTTGCGTTTTAAAAATATTTACACTCTTTAACTTTTAGACTTTATTAAGAAAAATAGAACTGGCCACGAATTGTTACTCACACATATTGCTAAAATAATTTAATAAATCTAAGATGTACGAGCGGTTCCATAACAAAAATTAAAGCTTTTTATAAAAAAACGACATACTTAAATGTAATTTTTCTATATTTATATGTTAAAAAAAAGACTTTCATATCTTAAAAATTAATAATTACGAGATATAAGTGAAAAGTCTGTGAAAATTGCACAAATGTGTCAGAACTGATCCTAATATTTATGTGATTTACTGCACGCAGAGAAAAAATATGGCTAGGCATTGTTACGGCAACTACACTATGTTTATTGTAGCAGTATTTTGTTGCCGTACACAAACAATTTATATTTTTTTTTAATATCAGCAATACTAGAGCTACTGTAAATTTGAATATGGTTCAATGAAATGTAATTACTTTTCTAACAAATAACTAATGATAACTTTGATAACATATTATGTTACTTGCAACCATTTCATGATATGTAAAAGTCATAACATGATATCTTTCTATACGTAATCATAATATATTTAAGATGCAAACAAAATATCTTTACTCTAGTAATATTTTTGTGCCGCCATTTGCATCAGTTGTGACGTTTGTTTTACATATGCCTATCGAATTATTTGTTTGTGAGTGGTTAAACAATAGAAAAAATTCCCTTAAAAAGCAAATTTAAAGAAATTGAAAAAATAAAGAAATTTTATTTACGTTAAAAAAATTGTTAAGTGTCACAAAATAAAATATCGATACAAAAAATTTTAATTTTTAAGCTGCGTTCACAATCAAAAAATCATTTTCACTTGGTGTTCATAATAGAGCAACAATTTCTTTTGTAACTACACACATTTTGCATCAAGAAACCGTTTGCAAATTTTAGCCACAACAATATTATGCATTTATTTTTATTTTTGTAAACATTTTGTTAAAATTTTCATTCAAAACTAAATAAAATTATTTTAAACGTCCGAAACAATTTCATACAAATTGTTGCTGAAGTTCAAGTTGACTCAACTTTAGTTACATTTTTAAAAAAATTTTAGTTACATTTTTGTTCTAAAAATGAAAGGAAAATATATGAAATACTTTGGGAAGAAAAAAGATAGAAGGAAAAATGAAATTGTTTTTTTGATTGTGAACGTAGCTTTATTCTTTATTGTTGTGGAAGTGGTGCAAAAAAATGTGAAATATTGCTACAAAAATATTGACTATTGGTCGTAATTTTTGTTGTTTAAAGAGCAAAAGACGGAACATTCTATAAAATGATTTATACATAATTGCGACCTACGACCAAGGGATTGCAATGTGTAACAATAATAAAATAATTGTAACAACGATATTATGATACTGTAACCATATTTTGAAACATAATATGATTCATTGAGTTATAAAAGGATGTAATAAAAACAAATTAGGATTAAAGGAAAAATATTATGATGTAATATTATGAATATATTTAGTCATAATATGATTCAATAATAATCGTAATATGTTGACTAAAATCATGAATCTAACCATAATATATTGCTCTTAGAATATGTTTACCACAACCATATTTTTTCTTTGCGTGTGGTTAAGGGATTGTAAGCAAGCTTTGGTTCACTATGGACAATCTGTTGCAAAATATTGAAGAACTGACATCCATTTCACGTTTTCAAAGATCATCCATGATAGGTTGATGTGTTTGGGTGCAGTGGTTTATATTTTGAAATGTCGAAAGACTTTGTTTAACCGTGACTTCTGTAAGAGTAAGTCCATGCCCAAATGAAGAACTGTTGGACTCGAACCCTTTCGATTTGAATTAAATAATGTAAGACTTTTTCTTTCATTTTATAACGAAGTTATGACAACGGTAAAAAATCTTATTCTGAAGTTATAAATTGTCACTTGTCTGTTATTCAAATACACTCTTTTACAACTATTTTGTAGTAAAAATTTTGTAATCGGATAGTTCGGCGAAATTGGGTATAAGCTTAAAATCGAAAGCGATCGGGTCCAAATGTTGGCCGATTTGACTTGGAACTACTCATGAGTTTAATAAAAATTCAAAGGTTGCCTCTTCTATTAAAAACAGTACAATTAGTGACTGGTACACAGTCTTTTAGAAGCCTCTTTTACTTAAATAACTAATTTTATTATGGGATTTCTACATTTATTTTAATAGAGGAAAAGATTGGCATATGTAATAATAATTTAAATGAGAGTGAAACGACTGGAGTAAAAATCCTTTCAAAACATTATAAAAAAATGCTCTCTCGAAATTTCTTTTTTTTATCAACCCAATAATAGGTGAGATAGGTGTTTTCCTCTTACTTTCTATTCATATTGTTTTCTAGGCAATAAGCGGATTTTCATGCTAATGCATATATGATTAATTAGATTTAACTTTAAAATGTTATTTTATAATCTATATATAAATCGGCTAAGGCAAAACAGTTAAGAACACTTTCCTCCTCCGTATGTCAACCGATTTGAACAAAATATACACCATTTAACAGGTATTTACTCAGAGAAGTGCACAATGTATATTTTTTTGAAATCTGTTCAATAATTTCAGAGTTATAAGCGTTCAAAATTGTAACTAATACAAATGCAAAATAAATAAATAAAAATTTATTTTCAATTATCCAATAATAAAAAATTAGGGTGATCGATTATTCGACATTTTTCGTATATTTCGACTATATAAATCAGACCAGGAAGAACAGTTAAGAACGCTTTCTTCCTTTGTTTGTCAACCGAACCTCTATGGGGAGAAAAAAGGGGAAATATGGGAAACTAAATTTTTTTTTTTACTTTTCTGTGCTTCATTTGATAATTGTTAAATTTTCTATAATATTGAACTTAGAAACATAATATTATAGGTGTAGGATAACCTATAAGATAAAAAATGCTGGTATTTTTTGTTCTTCATCTGGAACTTTTTGAATTTTCGTTAACATTCGACCTATAAAGATAAAATTATACATTAAACTGGGTGAATAAGAACATGTAAGGGGAGATTTTTGGTACTTTTTCGTTCAACAGCTGGTACTTTGATTAATTTTCGGTAATATTAGACATAGAAACATAAAATTAAACGTGCAACGTCCTGAGCGGATGACAATATATAAAGGAGACTTTTTAATACTTTTTTGTTTTTCAATTAGTATTTTTTATACTGAACTTACAAAATTAAATTAACTCACGTTGAAGATAAAATATGAACCGGAGGTTGGTCCCTCGCCAAATCGATCCACTTTGAAGGAAAAAATAAATGCTCGAAATAAATATAAATTCATATATACTAAGATGAATTATGTTTTCTTCATAAATATTTACAAAAAAACTTTATGGTCGAATTTTGACCATTAGGCGAACACTAGTTTATATAATACTAGCTGACCCGGTCCGCGTTGCTGGCCCTAAGCAAACATTAGTTTTGTATTACCAGACGATTTAAATTGAGCTTTAAACGAAATTTACGGCCTTTAAAATTTTCCTTCCGTAAAAGCCTAAGTTGGACCATGGCGATGATTTTAAAGAATAAATCGTCCAAATCGGGTAAGCCGTTCTCAAGTTATGCGCTTAATAGAAAAAGTGGGCGTAAAAGTAGGTGTGATACATTTTTCTTTCGATGAAAACGTCAAATGGATTAATACGAACATTTTAAAGAAAAATTAGTCAAATCGATGGAGCCGTTTTCTGATTTTAGTTAATTCGAAAAAAATGGGCGTAAAAGTGGGCGGGGCAAAATTTTCTTTTCGTATAAATCTAAGTTGGACCATGGCGATCATTTAAAAGAAAAAATCGTCCAAATTATTTAAAAGTCATTGGTGGTGCAATATGAAAATTGGATTTTGCCACGCCCCTCCGCCCGCAGACCGAAAATCAAAAATCAGGCTTCACAGTGTCACCCGCCTGAATATTCTGAAGATTCCCTGAAAATTTCATCAAAATCGGACCAGCCGTTTTGGAGTCCATACGGTACATACACACATACATACATCCTATTTTATATGTATAGAAGATTTTCTTCCTAATACACTACGTATGATTAATATTAATATGTATCATACGTACCTTGCACAAAGTACTAAACAGAAAACCTGTAACTACCTATTTAATTAAAAATATACATTTCTTTTCTAAACAAGAATTAATTAAAATGCAATGTCAGGCTTAGTTGTGAAGATTTTAAGAAAATGATAAAATATTTAATAAGCAAATATTTTCTTGGTTATTGCCAACAAATTGACCTTTACCTTACATCTTATCAATAATGTAATATCATCAATGTTAAAAATGCTTACACGTGTACGTATATCAATGAGCAAATACACTCTTACACAGATAAATACCAACCCTTGAAAAGATTTACCTGAGTAATCTTGAAATAAGACTGTAAGTCAGTAATCAATAAAATCACTTGTGAGCAAAAAGGAAAAAATGCTGAAAATTTAAACAACAACAGCAAGCACTTGAAGTAGCAATTTAATTAGTAGAGAAAACCAGGGCTGTCCGATATGTCGATTTCTCGCCAAAGGTAGTTCTGCTTCTGTGATACTTAGTTTAATACAATTTAATTATACTGTGATATTTTTTACTTTTATTTATATTTTTGCATTTGTTTTGTTTAATTAAATTTATGTTTTATGTTGTGTTTATGTAAAACAGAATGTGTGTTAAATATTCAAAATGCAGAACTATTGACGAAAGATTATATATCTAATAAAATATCCCTGATGATGTTGGGAATCTCCAACGAAATGTCGGAAAAATAAATTATGAAATAATCTTTTATTTGCATAGAATACATGACCTTAATAAGCCCGATTTAGAATTTTCTAAACAAATCAATAATAAAATAAGGAAAAGGTCGATAAAAAACTTAAATATATAAATTAGTTTTATTCTTGTGTTTTTATGTAAGAAATTTGAGGAGGCATGAGTATAAGAATTTAAAATTTACTTACTTTTTGCATTATCAAATGTAACAGAAAATTCTTTGTTGTTTAATATATTTTATGATTTTGGCGATTTTTTTTTTTTTTTTGTTATTTTCTCAATTTTTTATGGTTTTTGTCTTAAATATTATACAAGCGTTTTTGCGTAAAAAATTAAATTTTTTTAAGTAAAAAAAATATAACAAAAAACGAAAACAAATTGACTTCTCGCGAATACTGACGATGGAGCTCAAAAATATCTCACAGCACCGCAAAAAACTGGTATATATTGTAAATTTTATTTGCAAATTTTATAAATTGATTACTTTCACTTAGAAATAGTTTGCTAGTTTTAGTAACTACTCTTTTGTCATAAGTGTGAACATTTCTATGTATATTTACAAAACTCATTTTAATTAAATGCTAGCAAATTTCAGATTTAAATTGATTTATGGTATACCTTGCAGTACGTTAAATAGTGCCCAACAAAGTTTGTGAAAACACAGATTTGGCGAGAACTTTACTAATGAAGAGTTAAAAAGATAAATATTTTTCTTAAAATAATTAGTATTGTGGTTATTTTGTTGAACTATTTATGGTTTTTAATCCAAATTTTAATCCTTTTTTTTGGAAACCTGCCGGCCAGGGTTCGAGCCCGAGCCACGTCAAGAATGAAAGATTATCGATAACAATTTTAATTAATTTTCATGTTGTAAAAATTCCTTTCTTCATAAGAATAATTTAATGAAAATTAAATTTCATGAACTTAAGCCTAATTAAAAAAAAAAGATTAAAATTTGGATTAAAAACCATAAATAGTTCAACAAAATAACCACAATACTAATTATTGTTAAAGCTAAGGCACGAGCTCTATGTGTACATTTGTCCTTCAAGTTGTGCTGAAAAAGGTCAACAGAAAAGAGAAAGACAAAATGAAAAAACAAAAAATTTACTTGGACTTCAAGAAAAATTCTTGACAACAGTACGAAAAAACAGAAGTAAGGAAAAAACATGTAAAATCAATTAAAAATGAATAATCATTCAGGAAAGCAAATTTCGATCTACCAAATGTTAAAAATACAATTTGGTTTAAGGATTGATGGTTGACTATTGACGTCAGCAGTCGTCGATGGCTGCGAGTGTAAGACGGCAAATCCATCTGAGGAGATCGAGTGGTTGCGATCGAAACATGTCATGGTAACCTGCCGGCCAGGGTTCGAGCCCGAGCCACGTCAAGAATGAAAGATTATCAATAACAATTTTAATTAATTTTCATGTTGTAAAAATTCCTTTCTTAATAAGAATAATTTAATGAAAATTAAATTTCATCAATTTTTCTTAAAGTTACAAACTTTTTCAAAAAAATTTGTGAAAAATGTTTAACTTTATATGGATTTGAAGGTGTATTTTTAATTTCATTGTATACTTGTTTTTTGTTTTTTTTTTTTTAATTTTAAAGCTAATCCCGTGAAACTCTACGCTTATCTGCAGGAAAAAAATCGAACCCGCAACCCCGGCGCTGATAGACTAGCTGACTTCCAGCTAGCCTTACGGGGCACTAAAATTATATGCACCTTCACTTTATACTTTGATATTCAATACACTGTCTATGAATTACGAAAATTCCAATAACTTTTAAGATCACTTTGTTTATACATTTTTGTTTTTGGTGAACCAATGAAAATACTAAAGTACCAAATTCAAAAAATCCTAAAGATGTTTAAAAATACATCTTGAAAAAAAATTTGAAATTCTTTATGTACTTTATTATTATACCTGATTCTAGACCCAAATTTGAGTATATAGTTCGTCTCAAAATCAACGGCTGACTGGCTGTCTATGTAAACCCTGCCCGCAAAACATTTTGTTAAGTTGGCATCGAAATAAAATTGGTGCACAAATATCTTATTTCAATCTATTTAAATTTAATCTATTCAATCTATTAAATTTTAATCGGAATCGGTCAATATGCAACCATGGCTTCTCTACAAATATTACGCCCGAAAATGGCTTTGAGTGCTATAACTTCCTAATAAAATTTGGTATTTATGTACAATTCAGTTACGATAGCATTTATAGTAACTTTGTGGTTGTGTTACTTTTGTAAATTGTATTGCCTGTCTGTTTTTTTTTACAACTAAATTGTACTCCTAGGGCCTTTTTCTCAAATTAACAAGTAAAATATATTTTAAACAAAAACCAAAATTGTGGCTTTTTTTAACGTGTTTAACTTGTAGACTTGTAACTTGTAATTTTGAAAAACAGGGGCCTGTTGGATATGTGTATAAATGTATCTTTTAAGCTTTAACGAAACTAATAATAGCACATCCATTTCCTATTAAATATTTTGATCTTAGATGTTTTATAAAGCTCACTTATGTACAGTCTTCCTTACGCTCATGAGCAGATTTGATAAAAAAAATTAATTAAAAAAAATATTTATTAAGACTAGCGTAACTTTCCAAAAGCAAAGTGATCGGGAAAATTTTTGTTTTGTAATCTCTAGAGTCTTGCAAAGCATAATTGCGATACAGTTTTGTATCTTCCTCCTAGGATTAGATTAGTAAATAACATGCACATAAAAAGCATATATTGTCCTTTATTATAGATGAGTATAGACATGTTCCCCAGATATCCCATTTTAAGACATTAAATTTCTATGAAAATAAATATAAAAATAGTAAGAAACGACAACAAATACTAGCAATAGAAACAACAAACCACTAACTAATATTGTTCTCAGTGCGTTTACTTTTACGTACGGTTGATTTTTATTATCAATTTATTGGCAACGTACGTTATAACATTATGTTCCTGTAACAGCAAACAAGAAAGCAACTACAGCAGCAACAGCAACATTTCGAACATGTACTATGAAATACAAAAAAAAAGATTCAAATTCAATTGAATTGAATTGAAGACAAGACAAGAAGATAGTAATATAAACTATACATGTATATTGAATGGATTTAGTAGATAGACACACGTATTCCTGGGGAGCAGAGCTGTAAATGAATCATTCATTTTTGAATTAATTCGTGAATCATTCATGCAATGAATTAGCAAATTTTGAATTAATTCTTTTCACACAATTAAATGAATTGAATGAATTTTGAGTCAATTCAAATGAATTAGACAGAAATGAATTACAATACGTTTTCCAATTCAAATGAATTTGTAAAATGAATTGCAATTCGTTTCCAATGCAAACGAATTTCTTAAAGTGAATTGCAATTCATTTTACAGATTCATTTGAATTGAATTGATTTTGAATTAATTCAAACTGAATTAGAGAAAAGAATTAGCAATTCATTTCCAACTCATTTGAACTGAATTGATTGAATTTTAAATTTATTTTGCATTGGAATGGAATTGTCAGGTAGCGGCAAAATAGGAATTTAATTATTAGGTATAGGCGAAAATCCTATCCAAATGGAAAAATTTTGTTGATTTGCTAAAAGAAACTTAAATTTTTATTTTTATTAAATAGTGTAAAATATTATTAAAAGTGTGTTTAACAACAATTTTTTGTTTAAATAATCTCATATTTGTGTATTGTGGAAAATTATTTTTTTTTAAATTCAGTCGAATTTTAAAGATTTTAGCAATTTTGAATCTCAACAACATTTTTTTGGTCAAAGCTATGTTCGTTTACTCGAAATTCTTACAACTTTTCCTACAATTGGAAAATTTGTTTACTTTATGTTTTAAAAACATCAAACTGCAATAAAAAATAGTTAATTTTAGTAATTCACTCTAGATCTGCTCTTGAATTTGCTTGATTGCAACTCATTTTTGATTTCATTCATTTGAATTGCAATTCATTTTTCTAATTCATTTAATTAAATTCAAAATCAATTCAATTCAAATGAATCTGTAAAATGAATTGCAATTCACTTTAAGAAATCCGTTTGAATTAGAAACGAATTGCAATTCATGTTACAAATTAATTTGAATTGGAAAACGAATTGAAATTCATTTCTGTCTAATTCATTTGAATTGACTCAATTTTCATTCAATTCATTAATTTCTGTAAAAAGAATTAATTCAAAATTTTCTAATTCATTAATGAATTAAAATCAAAAATGAATGATTCATTTACAGCTCTGCTGGGGAGACAACACGCACTTATAAATATTGATTTAAAGAACATGAACATAAATGCATGTAATATTGTACTCGTGTTCATATAGAAAAATAAATCTGAATCCTATATGCCATTCTAGGTGTATAAGAGTATGTGTATTTATGTTGAAAACAGGATATGTGTAACATACCGCATTTTCCTTTTTGGTTGGAAAAAAAGGAAAAAATGAAACTGAAACATAAACGAAAGAAAAATCATTTTAGTGTAAATATAAGCCAGAGTTCAAACGAGGAAATATTTTTTTTTTTTTAATTTTCTACAATATTTTTGATGTTGTTGCTTGTGTTGACGCTACATTTGCCGCATCACATACAATAGACAAGACAAAGAAACATCTAAACAGCCAAACATTTAACCAGCCAACCAACTAAATAACTAGCTGCAACAACAACAACAACAACAATAACAGCTTAACCAAAAACATTATTGTAGGAATAGGAAACAAAACAAAAACAACAAATAGTACGAGTAGATATTGTCATGTTAGTATTGTTTAGATACAATACATTGTAATAGATGAATGAGTGAGTAAATGGATGAACGGTTGTATAAATGAATGTATGAAAATACTCATGTGTGAATGTGTGTTAAAGCTAAAGTATGTAGTATTGTTACTCCTATTGTCGTTGATGTTTTCGTAAAGTAAAAACATTTTGCAACCTTAAGGGTGTATGTATCCAAATAAAAATGAAGAAATACATTTTATATACAGAATTATGTGTATCCTATAAATAAATATGTACATATACATACATATCCAGTCAGTAATATATAAGGTAGGATTTAAATTTTCTTAAACTTTATAGAAAAACGATGAATTATAACTAAGCTTAGAGGTTTTTAGTAAAGCTTAATTTAAGTTCAAAGGAAAATGTAAAGTTAAAGACATTAATGGACAAGCATCCCTGTTAATTACAATCATGTGGGTTCTGCATAATAATGATTAAGTAAACCAGAGTATTTGTTTGAAATTAACTCCAAAGATAGAAAAATGGATATTAACCAATAGGACGCTGTGCTTTATTTTCCATATAGCATAACCTTGTCCTCTTGATATTCAGTTCGATTCGGTCAAGGCAGAATAATTTCTTTTTGTTCGAAGATATAAAAATTAAGTTTAGCTTGGGTAATACCACTGTGACAGGCGGTAATCTTTTTAGAAGTATTGAAATTTTTAAAGTCTTGGTTTCATTTTTCAAATGAGTTAAAACCCTAACGGGAAATATTAAAAGGAGTGCAAGTTGCACGGATTTTTAAGGCTTCTGTACTCCTTTCCAAAAAATTCGTGTCTTATGGTATCCTGCCTTCAGATATACTCCTTCTAGATGACAATTGGTATATTTTTCTCTTTGTACTCTAACGTCAACAATTACGTTGCGGGACAGCGGTTCCGCTTTCTCTACCAAGCTTATGTATAATTAGCTATTCGTGACGTCGCATTGCGTATGAATCTGAAAATATTAAAGATTTTCTCCGCTTTTACGTTTTAGCTCTGAAAGAGTTTTTTATAGCTTTTATTTTTAAATGATATAGCGATCATTCAATCGACAAACATGACATTTTTCCACAAAACAAAACAAAAGCAAAAGCTTTACAGCTTGTTCCCCGATGTCGACCGCTATCGATTGCTTGCATTTTCAACGAAAAACAGCTAATATGCGGCCGATAACTTAACAGTTTTCATACAAATTTT
This sequence comes from Pollenia angustigena, assembly GCA_930367215.1. Lineage (NCBI taxonomy): Eukaryota > Metazoa > Arthropoda > Insecta > Diptera > Polleniidae > Pollenia > Pollenia angustigena. The sequence goes on along the minus strand of OV884059.1, from coordinate 174,037,016 downwards.
CGGTCCACTAAGCAATTTTATGCACAGCAGGGCAGTGAAACAGATTTACATGGAAACCTGCTCCATGCTCAATTTGGGATGAAAATTCCAAATTTATACCTTTGCATACAATTAACAAAGTAGCACTAGCCAATCAAACAGAAAGATTGCCGTTATGGTTCGTCGCTAGCAAATGCTTTGCATACAATTAACAAAAAACAAAAGTTTAATAAAAATACAGCTTCACTCAAAAATAACAATTAAAAATAATTTAAATTTTTGTAGAAAATTAAAATGTTCTGATAAATATTAACCATATTAAACCTACACAGAAAAAATTAATTTTTCCAATTGAAAAAAAAAATTTGTAGAATCAAACAATTTTTTGTCTGAAATCGTTCCTATAAACAAATTCTCATATTCAAACAATTTATTTGCATTTTGTTTATTGAAAAAAAACAATGATTTTTTCAAACAAATAATTTAACTGAATCAAACAAAAAGTTTACTGAAATTCATATAAAATTCAAACAAATTCAAATCAAACAAAAAAGTTTTTGCACAATCAATGACGCGCACACAAGCTGGTTTTGAAAAACCTTTTTTTTTATTCTTATTTATACACACAATGTTTTTCTTCATCACTCACTGTTGCTGTATGCTTTCCTTTGCTAAAGAAGAAGAGATGTAACCAAAAACGGCGTCATTTTTGTATTTAATGTATTTAAGTAAACTCTTTAAAAAAATTTAATACGGTATTTCGTTTTTTTTTTTACCAACTTTAATAATGTTGTTGTTTATGTTGCTTAAAAAGAATTAAACGTTTTTTTTTTACCAGCTGTTGTTTTTGTTGTTTTTTTACTACAAACCTCGTCAGGCTTTTTTATCATCTTTCTTATTGTTGTACTTTTTTAAAGTGTCCAAAAATAGACTGTATGTGTTTTGGTTGTAGTTCTTATATTTCACATAAAGAAGTGTTGCTTACGATCAATTAAAAAAATGCAAAAAAAAACGACAACATTAAGAAGCGTTAAATATTTCATACAAAATTATGAAAACTTGAAACCAATAACGCGTTTATTATATTTCTGAATAGTTGTCAACATTTTTGTGGGTTAAATAAAAATCAAACAAAAATATTAATTGAATCAGTAAAAAAATTTGTAGAAATTAAAAAAAATTTCAAACAAACGTTTGTTTGAAAATAATTCGGCAATAATAATGCAAGGTTCTCTTTGCATACCTGTGGCGTATGATTAATAAAAATTTTAAAAATATTAATCATGTGCCGCAGTGACCAATTTTGATATTTTTTGTACTCTCCACCACTTATAGTGAGGGTATATTAAGTGTATTGTTCCGTGTAAAACTTTTTTAACCCTTATGTGTGTGGACAGGTACCTGTGTACCTATTGCGTTTTCAAATCGAAATTTTTTATATAAGATTTTAGTCTACAATTCTACAATTTCATGAGAACTCCTAACTTTTTGTTATTATTATATTTTCATAGGTGTTTATATACAATATGAGTTTGGGGGGGCGTGGCATACCAATTTGCTTTTTGCACCCTTAATAGGGTGAATAGGTACCTGGGTACCTGTATACGTTTTCTATTACAAATTTTATTTTGGGTGTAGGATTTTAAAAAATATATGAAAAGGAGAAAACCAGAGTAAAATTCTAATATTATTTCATTAACCATCGATTGTTTGTACAATACAAGACAAAAAATTAGATTTCTCATACAATTTCCATGAAGGTACCCAGGTACCTATCCACCCTATAGAAGGTGTTTTATATTCCAAATTTTTTTTTTGGGTGTAGAATTTTAAAAAAAATATGAAAAGGAGAAAACCAGAGTAAAATTCTAATATTATATCATTAACCATCGATTATTTGTACAATACAAGACAAAAAAATTAGATTTCTCATAAAATTTGCATGAAGGTACCCAGGTACCTATCAACCCTATAGAAGGTGTTTTTTTTCCACACACATAAGGGTTAATGATCATCAGTAATAAAATTTGTAGAAATTAAAAAAATTTTCAATAATTTTCAATAATTCGGCAATAATTTTTTCTATGTATTATTTATTTTAGTTTGAAATTTTCTTTATTCAAAATAACTTTTCAAACCGGCCTTAACAAATATTATGTGCTTGCATGTTAAAAAAAGTAAATGTATATTTCATTAAATGTATGTTTTTTCATGAAAATCAATTGTTTTGAAATTGTTTTCAATGTTACCAAGGATATTAAACCATAAGACGCAGCAGATGAAGTAAAATAAAAAAAATAAAAAAAAAAAAAAAAATAAAAAAAAAATAAATGTATTACAAAAAAAGGGAAAAAGCTAAATCAAAAACATTTGCCTTATTTAACAATGCCTCATATGAATAAAACTTGTTATTGGATATGAATTCTTCGTTCTGTCTATTGACCATGATTTTTTTATTGTTTGAAAATATTATGCTAACAAGATTTGTCTTCAGCTCTACAAAATAATAGCAAAATGTATCTTATTGTTTTTTTTTTTTTTTTTTTTTTTCTTAAATTTAAATATGTGCCCTACAGGTAATACACATTGAATTTTATTTATTTTAAATTAATATCAGGGTAAACAATATCTTATTGTTTTGTAGACGATATAATTTAAATTTGGAAAGGTAAATGAACCGTGTTGTTTAAAATAAATATTAGACATATTCGGAAAATATGAAAGAACCTTAGAGCATCTAAAAAATATTTCTAGATGACTGGAGCTATACTCGATCAAAATAGAATATTGACACAAAAACCTAAATAGAAAATGGTAATCAAAGTAATCTAAATTAATGCATCATTCGTCTGGTAACATATTACTAAGATCTATTTTAAGACGTTAAAATTTTTTCGAGTAAAGGTTTGTAAAGCTACCATCTGTATATAGAAATGGTAGTTTTTAGATTTCAGGTTTAAACAATTTTGATGCCCTTCACAAATAGTGTTGAAGAGGGTATAGATATTAAGAGTTTCATTCCATGTAAAAAATTTTTAAAATTCACCATAAAGTATATATATTTCGGTCCTGTGACTAATTACAACTCAATTTAGCCATGCCAGTTTGTCTGTCCGTCTGTTGAAATTAGGCTCACTTTCGAACGAATTAAAAGAGTAGAACAATTTAATTGTCAAATTTTTAAAGTTCATCTAAACAGTTTGGAGTTGAAACCCAGCATTATCAATTCAGTAAGAAAAGAGTTATGAATCCAAGTGTAGACTCATCACTCTTAATTGATATTTCTGTTAGATGTTAAAAATCATTTCAATACGCCTTAAACCTTAACAAACATAGCTCTTGTGCTAAAATTTGGTTCAAAGAAGCTCTAATGTACAAAAGTTTAAAAAAATGCACTACTGTTTTGAAATTTTGTCCAATTAACCCTTAAATGCATACTGTTGCCAATTGTCTACATACCAGTTCAAGCTAATTTTCTTTATGTTCCAATGTGTGTGCATTCATAAAAGTTCGTATCTGAGCACACACAAGTAATATGAATAAAAAATTGTTACTTTGTTTTTAGTTGCTTTGATTTGTATTTATTTGGCATTTCATTGAGGTGGCTGATAAAGATCAGTTTCTTAGTCAAAATCTAATTTTGTATTTTTTTGTTTTCTATGAACCGTGTATTATCACATCGGAAAAAAATAAATTTGCATCTGTTGACAGGTTAGCTATGGCCTGGTCGTCTTTAACTTAACAATATTACTGAATAAATGCAATTTTTTTGAAAAAAAAAAATGTATGTTGCCAAATGACTACAACATGCGTTTGTGACATAAATATTACTTGACGGTTACAATTTTTTTGGGTAGACTGCGGTTAGACTATGCCGTTCAATTCCCCGTTAAACGAACCACATAATTTATTTCGACAATTATTATACGTCAATTCCATTAAAGTATTACCTATGGACTCAGGAAATATACTTGTTGGGCACAATTCACATAAATCGGCTTGGAAAGAACTGAAAATTACCTGCCGCAAAAAATTTATGAAACGGTCTGTTGCACGGGGTTTATATGAGGACTTTGTTACAAATTTTAAAAGTATAGCTATCTCTGTGACATGCTGGAATAAGAATAAGCATGTTTCGTAAGCTTCAAATTACGTAGGCGCAAAACCGGTTGAAGCTGCCAATAGATTTGACAAATCGCAAAAACACAAACTTTAATAGCTTGTCCAAAAAGGGTCGAAAGTTATAACGCCCATATGGAAGGAGTTAACCTTTTTGGGCAGGTATAAAATAGCATGAAAAGTCGTAAGTGGTATTTTAGATTATTTTACCATATGACGAAATAATTTCATGGATACTCTAAAAAACAAATCACCCAAACATTACATTGCCAGATTCTAAATCAGATCTGGCGAGAACATTGTGCTTCTATTAATCGTATGAAAACATACGAGTAAGAACTTCAACCAGAAAGGCAGATGGTGGTAAAGGCACCGAGGACCCACAAAACCTATACCGACACCAGATATTCGAACCGATGGTACAGGGCATACTGAAAAGAGATGTTCTACTAAAACCAGGTGCAAACTTCGAGGGTGCAATGGATTTTCACGGACTGAGTGCACTAAATGTATGGTTGCTTTGTGCCAGATCAAAAATGGCATTTGCTTTGCATTGTTTCATAAATAGAAACAAATTTTGGAATACCTGTGTGTTATATAAATATATATATATGACTATTGTTCATGCCTTAAAAATTCAAGTACCAAACGCATATTGTTGCAAAAAGTCTACATACCGTTTTCATCGAAATAAACACTCAAAACTATTTTCTAAAATTTTTTTATTATTTTTTACGAAATCTACGCCTAAGCTTCTATTAAAAAACATTTTTTTCAATCCAAAAGAAAAAATCATGCATTTATGGGTTAAGGCTTTGTAATACCAGAAATCACTATTTACAATTCTATGATGATCGATATATATTATTTACCACAGGTCCCATGTTGAATCTTCTCCTCAATAATACTTTAAAATGGCTTAACTGTCACCAACCATGATTTGTTTTTTTTTTCAATTAGATCAAATTATGTTTTATATGAATTGAAATAAAAGCATAATATTTTCTGATAGTCGGCGCATAATTTACAATGGATCATAAGAAACGTTCATTTCGAATAAATTTTAATTAGCTAAGAGAAGGGAAAGAGAGCTGGGGGCAAATTACGGCATTCGATATCGATCGAAATTTCCATTTAAATTGCATTGTAATTACGATCGATATCGAATGCCGTAATTGGCCCCCAGGATTGGGAATACCCTAAGACAACCACGCAATGATACATATATATGGCTCTTGATTGGAATCCACAAGGGCAAATAAATAAAGGCCGAACAATGGATTTTTGGAGGCACAGTTTAACGAATGATATTGAATAATTATCATTCATGGTCTCAAGTTAAGGCTACAGCAAATAACGGACAGAAATAGAAATCAGTTACTGCGGCACTATGCGCCAACAATTGGCGCCAAAGCAACTAATTTAAATAATGGGCCCTGTAATATTCTTACCCTCTGTGGAGGGTATCAAATATTCTTCAAAGCCGAACTTGTTAATTTTGCCATAGGTATTTTAAACAAAAATTAAAACCATATTCTATTAGTACTAGAGGTAACATTACAGAATACAGCAGTGAGCTTTTATAGGCTTAGGAAATCTTAAAAACTTAAACATTTTTTATTTCCGCACTAACTCACCCAAAATCCTCCCTAGGTGTTATTAAACAAAATCTAGCTTAAGTCAACTTAAGCACTTTTTCTTTTTACCACAGAATTAAACTTGGCAATATTGATTATAGTATTTGGGTACAAAACTAAAAAGAATCTGACAAATCTGCTTGGAAAAATGTTATAACATGAATTGTAATGAGAAAACGTAAGTGAACCTAAGTTACGAGTTGAACGCGATTCTTGTTTTCTATATTAATATTTAAGTGAAGTGTACAGCACTGAGGTAAATTGTGGCCAAAATCTCAAAAAAAAAAAATTCAAAAGATGTGACTATAAATTTCGATTACAATGTACATCCTACTTTGACTGCAGGAGTGCCGTAAAGTTATGTTATTTCATTATTACGACCCAAGCATAATATGCATAAGGTTGCTTAAGCATTTAAGAAAACAAAAATAAATCACAAAATATTTTGTTCCGTACGGAAAGTAGGATCTTTTTCAATTCAATTGCTTTAAGTTTCAATACAATTACTTTGCTATCGTGAAGTAGGCTAATTTTTTTAAATTTGTTATATAAATTAAATTTTTTTCTTCGGTTTTTTAAAACTGATCATTTTCACCGGATGGTTCATTTAAAATTTCTGAAATATACAGAATATAACCCTAATAAAAAAGTGAAAAGATTGTTAAGCTATGGATTTTTTAAGGGTTTTGAGAGATTAAAGGGCTTTACCACAGGGTAGTATAGAGGCTCGTAAGTAAGTGCTATGAGTTTCACACTAGTCTTTGGCCGACTTTTGAGAAATAAAGCTATCTCAAGACCATTTGCAATGATATAGTATATCTTGAATATTGGCCAACAAATGGCTAAAATTTCAAAACGTCAGTAAAACGGTCTTCAGCTTCCTTACCTACGTTGTATTGCTTTACGAAAAGAAATAACAAAGTTATAGGGTTTGGTGATAGGGACTGGGTCTAGTTGTAACACTCTATATATGAAGGCGACTTGTTACTTTAACATGACGATGTCCTATAAGGGGGTTAACTGGCATTTTTTGACACTTTGTAACAGGTCACTGAAGTACATGGTCACATTAATTGCGGTGAAAATAATGCCTGTCGCAGATATTATCCTGAGTGAACCACATTATATACTTAAAATAACAAGAGGGAAATATTCTTGTTAATTTAAAAGCAAATTATTGTCATATTTAACCAAAACATGTTTAGAGGCAAACATTTTATAGTTGTGGCTTATTGGTGGAGGACTAATTTAATAATAATATGGTTGTCGGTGCCAATAATATGGTTATATTAAACATAATATGTTTAAAATTTTATTTAAAATTAGTTTTGTTGGAGGTGACCATATTTAAACATGTTTTTTCGCTACGTGCATTAGACCGCACAAAATCCAGTGCCATGACTGGTTCAATGTCAATTACCTTTCCTTTTAAAGTAAATACAGTATATCACCAGTACAGCAATATGTCTTTTTTCACCTATCACAATTCGGTCCATTTCTGTTCACTGGTCACAGGATAAGTGCTTTGAAAAGACAAAACAACCTTAATTGATGTATTCACGCAGAGAAAAAACATGATTACTGAGTGGTCACTACGACCATATTTATTCATATTTGCCTTATATGTTTACCCTAATAATTTTATTATAGTCCTAATTTAATTTGAAAAAATATTTTTTGTCCTTAACATTTTTAAAATCACTATAATCATATATTTTGGTGTTTTACACCTAAAAAGTTACTCTGATCTAGCTAAACATATTAAATTATGGGAAATGTTTGCTGCTATAATAAATATATTTTCAACTATACATTGAAAATCATAATACTAGTTGCACACAAAAGGTATGTTTAATACCATAATTTTTGTTTGCTTTAAAATACATTATCTAAATGAGCAAACAATTATTGTTAAAACCAACAGTGTGTGTTTATAAAGAAACAAAATTAATCGGCAAACATGGATGATTACAAAATAATTAAGAAGTTTTTCGGGAGAAAAAGGCCATGCTGCGATGCAAAACTTACAAAATTAATTAGTTTATTGAAACAGGTAAGTTATTAATATAAAATTATAATCAAGTATAAATATGCAGTAACGTTGCCTTTCTAACAGCCAAGAAAACCTACAACATTGAAGCCGTCTTGGAAATTATTTCAATTGCTGTTCCAGAGTGTATTAAAATAGTGGATTTTTTAATAGAAAAAAAGTAAGTTTGTCTTCATTTTATTTTTACAAGTGCTAAATTTATGTATTTAATTTAATATATGTATATACTTTAGATGTATTTGAATTATATTTGTGTTTTTAATAAAAAATATATTATTGATATTAAAAATTTTATTGGTTTTATTGTGACAACCATATAACATGTTAAAATAGACATGTTGCATTGTGTTAGGAAATATAGAAACATGGTTTGAATAATCGTTTGCGTTTTTCTTCTGAACATAATAATATGTTTGAGACAATAACACAGTACAACAGCCAATCTGGGGGGTGAGAAATTCCAAGTCAGGGTGATGGTACTAGGTCAGTATAGTAAAACCCTCAAAGGGTTTGGCGTTCGTATGTGTCAGTTTTTTTTACGACATTTTAAATTTTTTCCTTATCTTGATGGTTTTTTGTTTAACATAACTCGAGAACCACATGTCCGCTTTTGCTAAAACAAACTCAAAAAAAATTTGTTGATTTTTCTTATTGTTTTTCTTTATTCGTAAATTTTTATGTACTACATATATTCTATAAATTTGTAGTATATTTTAAAATGCATATTGTTATTCATTAATTTTAAGTCAATATTGTTATTAGTCAGTAAGGATAATATCCATTGATTAAATAAATAAATAAATAAATATGCCCTTAAATAAAAAATTGTGTCCTCTTTTCCCTACGGTTGTAATTTTCCGAAAAAAAAAATACCTAGAAAAGGGGAAATCCCCTACTGTTGGCATCACTGAATGTGGGTGTAATCTTTCAAAGTCTGGGTTCACACTATGAAAGTTTTCTTTCAGAAAATCTGAGTTTATTGGTGAGAGGGGACAGAATAAAAGCATGTTCTCTTCCCCTCTCACCAATAAACTCGGACTTTCTGAAAGAAAACTTTCATAGTGTGATCCCAGACTAATAACAAACAAAAGTCCGACGATTTTCACCGATCGCTTAAAAAAGTCACAAAAATTGCAGTGCAGGTTTGTAATAAAATCTGCTGCATACATCCAGGCTTGAACATTTTTTTGCACTTATCAATTATTATTCTCCACAAATTTATTTTTACCGGCAAAACTGTTGATTATAAAGAAAAACGTTATATGAACGGATTAAAGAAATTGTAATTCTAAATTTTTTTGAGTTTGTTTTAGCAAAATCGGACAAGTGGTTCTCGAGTTATGTTAAACAAAAAAACATCAAGATAAGGAAAAAATTTAAAATGTCATAAAAAAAAACTGACACACCCTTTGAGGGTTTTACTATACTGACCTAGTACCATCACCCTGACTTGGAATTGCTCACCCCCCAGACAATATTCTGAACATATATTGTTACTTAAGACATGTTTGACACAATCATAACCACAAACATTAATGATAGTTTGCGATTCTGATTGTATCAACCATGTTTTTTCTTTGCGTGTTGTAATGCATTATTAATGTTGTACTCCTTTGAGCTATTTAAGGGTTAGCCTTAAAAATATGGTTAAGTTTATATACTAATAATTTATTCACTCAAACTCATTTAAAATTTACAACATGTATTAGTTATGCAGTTGACATTATAATGGAAAATATTCAAAACAGATTATATGTCTATAAAATCTTTCAAACGTACATTAAATTTCCACAAAAAACCATAAAAATACCTCAGGGTATATTCTGATTAAAATATAACCGTCATTTATTTTTTAAACATCTCGCTTAAAATAAAAAAATAAAAAAACCCAATTTGTTTTATGCTTTCAAATTTCAAAAACAAACGTATTTATTTAAATACAGCATGACGTGTACGTACGAGAATTATTTAATGCAATTCTTATTTTCTTTTTTCCTATGTTTATTTGTCAAAATTTGAAATGAAACTGTTATAATTTACCCTTAAAAAAATTATTCAAGGTTTGACACAACCGTACAAACAGCTACTGAAACATTTAAATATTTTTCTTCTTTTATTTTTTTTTTTTTGTCCTTTTGAAATATGCCATTCACAAAACACAATGTTGCAGCAGCATTGGCAATAATAAAGAATGAAATGTATCTAATTTTTGTTATTAAATGAGTACAATTTGCATGTGTTTGTATAAAACTGTGAATACAATTATTTTGAAATAAAAATTGAATGTGTCTGTGTTTGTAGATAGAAGTATATTTATATCAAGAGTATATATTTATAACAATGACTGACAATGAAAAGCCGCGAAAGTGAGCCAATTTCAAACTACAAAAACAAAAGTTTAAAAAATGAAAAAAAACCTACTTTCAGAATAGAAATTAAAACAATAGGCCTCCTACCCTAGAAAATAAACTATTCCGTTCTAATTTTTCATTATTTTTTTTTTTTATAAAAAGAAACAAAACAGCAGTTTGAATACTGCTTACAAAAAATCTAGGCAAATGTCACTTTGTAAAATGACAGTGAAATGTATTTAAATGGAAAAAAAACTAAATTAAAAAGGGAAAAGTGGCATAAATTGTGGTTAGTGTAAATATATTTATGAGCACCAAGAACACGCTTGTAAACAGTGAATGTCAATTTTATATTTTGAAAAATTAAAATAAAAAAACCTTGATAAATCAAGTAGCACCAACATTTACTAAACATTTTTAATTTATAATGAAAAATTAATAAGCATAGTAGTAACTCTTTTAACAAGTTTCCTTTCTTTGCTGCCTTTTTTCATTAAAAATAAACTATTTTGCTTTTTGTAATTTTTTTTTTTTTTTAAGCAAATAAAAAAGATAATTTATCATTATTGTAATAGTCAATGAAGTAGAACTTGTAAAACTAGGCTAAAAGTAATTTCTTGCTCAAATAATACAAGAAGCAGAAAAAATATGGGGGAAAAACTTTAAAGCAGCAACCAAAATAAAAAAAGACATAATTTTGTACTTTTTGCATAGTTTTGCAACTAAAACACACACAAAGAGACATTTTTTGTTGAAGGAAAATAAGAAACTTATTTCTTAACGTACATGTTTGATTCTTTTTAAAGAAAAAGACAAAAACTTAAATTCCAAAAACTCTAGTTAACAATCAAGCCAAAAACTTGTAAGAATAAAAGGGTAGAGACCTACTTATTTTTTTAGGAAAAGAATTACAATTTCTTCTCTTTTTTGAAAGACAAAATTAAAAAGTTTTTGTTCTCCTTCTTCGTATATGGTTGACATTATGCAGCACAAAATGCAGCAGGGAATCTAAGAAGTTTTTTTTAAGTATTTAGTATGAAGAATTTAAAACAGTAAAATATTTATTCATATCGTAATTTATCATACAGAGGGTGTTAACTCAAAATTTACAAATTTTTAGTAGAAGCAAAACTATTTTTAATTTAAAATTAAGAGCATATGAAAAATAATTTTTAAGCTTTTCGTTTCATTAACTAAAAGTAGACACAATAGCACGATATTTTAACGTCAGGGCCCTGTTTCTTAAAGCTTTAAGTTAAAAGTCTACAGATAAAAACATTTGAAACAGAAACAAAAATTGTAAAATTGTAGATTTGTAACCTGTAGTTTTGAAAAACAGGGCCCAGGGAGATATGAGTATTTTGTGGAATTTTTTCCAATGAGTAAAACAAATAAAAATTTTGGGCAAATAACCTCTTTATGATAAAGTCTTGTCAACTGTATACAGCAACATCTAAATAAAAATATTTTTTGCCAATAATTCGTATTGTGGTAATTTTGTTGAACTATTTATGGTTTTTAATGCAAAATTTCAATATTTTAATCAGGCTTAAGTTTATCAAATTTAATTTTCATTAAATTATTTTTATGAAGAAAGGAATTTTACAACATGAAAATGAATTAAAATTGTTATTGATAATCATTCATTCTTGACTGACCTGAAATTCGAACCAGCCGCCTGGTTACCTGACATGTTTCGATCGCTAGCACTCGATCTCCTCAGAGGGATTTGCCGTCTTACACTCGCAGCCATCGACGACTGCTGACGTCAATAGTCAAACATCAACCCTTAAACAAAATTGTATTTTAACCTTTGGTAGATCTAAATTTGCTTTGTTGAATGACTATCCATTTTTAATTGATTTTAATTGATCCTAAACGGACTAGAGGCTCTACGTAGGAACCATTTTCGAACACAATCAAATAAATAACTATAACATAAACACATTTTTAGCGTTGATTGTAAGACATTGGTACAATACAAATGTTAATCAAATTATTGGCCATCGTGAGACATCCGTAGGCACGACCTTTTCCCTCATTCTGGTAACATATGGATTGCGTGCCATAAGAGCTGCTTCTTTTTTAAAACCACAACAATCAAGTCAACTTCGACTACCCTGTATTGAATATGCATCAACGATGGAGATAATGTATGGACTATAAGCAGGTTAAGGGAACATTTTCATTGTACTGATGTGCGGGATGTACACCAGTGCTAATAGTATCATAGAATAATGCCTCTAAAGCAACCTCTTTGAAATATTTTCGCTTACCTGTGCGTTCTTTGACTTTCACATCGAAATCATCACTTTGCATTTACTATCTCTTAAAGGCCAGTTTAAACGGTAATACAATGTACAACGACTTTGTAGAATCAAAATATTATGAAATTCTATCCGTGTTTAAAAGAAAATAACAAAAATCGTTTGTAAGTATAACTCATGTTTACACAGATGGTATAAGTGAAATCAAAAATAATAACAAAAAAGCAGATGGTTGCAGTTTTAATTTTTTACAAAAACAACATGAAAATTTCCTGAGTTGATTTTAGTTGTTTTTGTAATTGTATAAAAATGCCTCTACCTTCAATATGCTTTGCTGAAATACACCTCTGGTGTGATGAGAATACATAAGTTTGTAAAATGGTTTGAAAAAAATACATTTACCGACCGTTTGTCTGATTTTGTATCCGCATTCTCTCTTACTCAATACATTTTGCTTTTACATGATAAGATTTTTCTCATTCTACATCATATTTCGACGTGTCGTAATATATTGTATTACCGTGTAAACTGGCCTTAAGCGTTAAAACCGATGACACATGTGCAGAACAGGCTTTGTTGATTTGTTGCCCTCTTTTCAAATTGCAGAAGGTCGTCCCGCAAATGTTGCTCGCATAATGGTTGAAATTGAAATTTTAACTGATTTTCTAAGCAAAACTATTTTTGGGTGTAAATTCTGCTTTCTCTTATCAGATTCAATTCTTGCTACTTTTATATACCTTAATGTCGCTTTTTTATTAAAATAAAAAAAAAAATTTACAATTCAACAATCAACTAAGAGCATAAATAAATAAAAAATTTTCTATAAATATCTGTTTTGTAAATAAAATTGCCCCAATACTTTTTACAACCCGCAAAATATTCACACACAAATGCTCCATACTTTTTTAATTTATTTGTCTTATCGTTTGTATGGTTTATTCGGCCCTTAAATCAAGAGATTTTTCATTTACTTATTTCCAACTGTCTAACTAAAAAGACGAACTCTCAACTTAATTCTCCTTAAAGCATTATGTTTTAATAAAAAATCAATAATTAATAATTTACAACTTATAAAATCTAAATTTTATTATATAATTTCGATAGAATTGGTTTGTATACTGAATTGTAAGTAGATCTTCTTATAATTGTAGAAATCCTACTAAAATGTTAATACCAATTAACTATAAATCACTTGGATGGTTGCTATTTCATTTAACTTCATATCTGATGCTGGAGTTTTACTCGCAGATAACACACTCTATTTCAAATTCTAAAGTTAATGTCTTTCAGAGCAAATCATAATTTATGTAAAATAAAAGATAAAATACTCAACAATTAGTATATAAATACTACAACAATTACCGTTGTGTATGTCTAACAGAAATATAAATTAAATAATTATATATGTATTTGTAGGTAGTGAACGATGAAAGGGAAAAATGTATATTAAATATAACTGAAGCATTTATTTGCCAGTGCTTGTTTTATTGTTTTCGTATGTGCTTGAAGTGAGAGTATAACAAAGCAAGAGACTTTATAATAAATAAATATTAATTATTAAGTGATCTACTTATTTCACCACAGTCACAAACAAACATAATGCAAAAATATGTAATTTGAAAACGAAATTTTATTTATTCCTTCTTAATACACGTATAGTACATATCGTTAGCTAAAATGCAAAAAGGCGTAACTAACAAAAAAATAATTTTACAGGAGAAGCAAACAAATTTTATAAAATGGAAACTATAAACATGGAATTATTCAAACAATTCTAAAAGGAAACCATTTTATTATATTTTGTTAGAAAAAAAGGGTCATTACGTAATTTTGCATTTATAACACAAGCAATCTTGCAGTTGTCCCTTTGTTAATAGAAGCGTAATTGTTATCGCAGAAGTGTAAAATTTTGTCAAGACTACTACATGTCTTTCATAATAACCAATCAAAAACACGATTTTGAATTTTTTGTTAGTTGCGCTTTTTTGCATTTTAGCTAACGATATGTTCATTAGGGTAGAACGTCAATGTATGAAGGAAAAAAGTTATCCAATATATTTCGAATACCTCCAGGATATTGCACGACCTAAATGATATACAAAAATATTTAAATTTTTTTCAACATATTCCTCTACCTTGGCTTGAAGTTGAAGTAATCTTATGAATTTTACTTTAATTTGCTTAAATAATATGAACATTTTTATACCCTCCACCACAATTAGTTGTGAAGAGGGTATATTCAGTTTGTCATTCCGTGTGAAACTTTTTTACTATTCATCTCAGACCCTATAAAGTCTGGGTCCTTGAGTAATTTTAAGTCGATTTAGCCATGTCCGTCTGTCTGTCCGTCTGTCCGTCTGTTGAAAACACGCTCTTTTTCGAAAAACTCAAAAGAAATCAACAAACTTGGTGTCAAATTGCTTATAGTTATCCTAAGCAGTTTGGGATTGAAATTCAGCAAAATCGGTTTAATAGGATCTGAGCTATGAATCAAAATGTGGAACCACCACCTAAAAAAAATTGATAATTTTGTTACAAAAACTAACATAAATGGTGGAAAAATGCACTGAATGATATAAGATTTTGCAACAATTCGTTTTATTCAACTGGAAATCACGCTGTGAAATTTCGTGAAGATCCGTCAATAATTTACCCTAGGCCCCATATAAGCCCTTCTCCCGGAAAACAGTATATTAAGCCTAAAACCCTAACTAACAATGCTATCATTACAAATTTTGTCAAGTCACAGTAACATAGGACTAGAAATTAAACCGTTAAGTTTCGTGAAGATCGGTCCATAATTTACCATAGGCCCCATATAAAACCTACTTCCGGAAAACAACTTAGTACGCCTAAAAACGTAAAAAATAATGCTATCATAACAAAATTTGGTACATCAAAGTTTTATAGAACTAAAAACAAATCTTTGAAATTTCGTGAAGATCGGTTCATAATTTACCATAAGCCCCATATAAACTTTACTCCCGGAAAACAGTTTAGTCGCCTAAATCCATAATTAATAACAAATCGTCACTGTTTAAGATAATAATAACATCATACAGATATTTCTCCTTAAACATTCGAATATAGCACTCTAACTTGTTATTAATTATTTCTTTTAAGCCTAGATGTCAAAGACTGAATCAAAGAAACTGAAAATCGAAGAGATCTGACAAAAAATAAGAACGTTATGTGCCATTAAACCTCCAATCACCCTCAACAAAACTTACGTACGTTACCCTCGTGTGTGGTTTCTCACACATATGCTTGTCTGTCTGTCCTCTTAACTGTGGCGGTATAGTTCGTTTGCAATCAAAGTCATGATTTACGTAACATCAATAATATATTTATCCCGTTGGTGATCAACAACAAACCACACAACGCTTTGTGTATTTTTTAAGAAGCACTCACTTTATAAAACATACATTGCATGAAGTTCGAAACAATATCAAAAATATTCATACTTGCCGACCGAAAATTTTGTCTCTAGGCAAATAACATAGAACCTACACATGTGTGAAAAACCACACACGAGGGTAACTTACGTAAGTTCTAACATATTTCTTTACTAAAAAATATTTATAATCAAAATATGCGTTTTCTGTTTAGTGTACCTTAACAATTTTTTTGTTTATCGTGTAAAAATGATTCCTTTTGTGTGGTTTCTCACACAAGGGTGACTTAAAGGTTAAGTAAAAAAAGCCGCTTTTATTCCCATACAAAATTTATTTTTATCCAAAACCAAATTTAAAACTTCGAACTAAATTAAAGCAATTTTGTGGGAAAAAAGTTTAGGTTTCACTTAATGGCTTATAACTTTCTCAATTTTTGCCTGAGTGAACAAATTTCATAAATTTTGATCGTCGCAATCCTATCTTCGAAATACAACGCGATTAAAAATATGCTTAGTATATTTTTTCCTTTTAATAAAGAAATTGAAAATGATAGTTTTTTACAAAACGCTAAAAATTAATTTTTTTGAACTATTAAGCCCTGTAACTCCAAAAATTTTTAGCCGAACAATACAGTTATTGTTTGCCTAAAGAAATAAAGAGATATCTACATACATACATATATACAAAATAATGCATTTTAATCAGATAAACTGTTCTCAAAATTTTCGCCAATAAACAAAAAAACTAAAAAACCAAAAAAGCTTTTTGTTTGAGAATATCGCCAAAACTCGCATAATGAAAAGTAAATTAATTTCATATTCATTTTTACCGGCCTTATGTTAGCTTAGAAAATGTTTTTTATTTAATGCTCTATCCTAATGTATAAGTATGTACTTGTATAAATACATTAATAAACAATAAATTGTTCATTTTAAATAACAATTAACTTATATAGTTTGGATATGCACTAATTTGTTTTGTATCTTACTAACAATTAAGATAAAGCCTTTTTATACTTATGAATGTTCGCTTTCATATACCACCATATATGTGTATGTATTTGTTAAATGTTTATATTTGAATTTATTTGGTAAATCTATAATTTTCTTCAGTTTGTTTTAGTTTTAAACTTTTTCTCTTCTCTCTTTGGTTCGTTTGAGTTCTTTTCAGCTTACAGATTTTGCTAAAATACCGTAAAAATTTATTGGAAACTTATAAAGTGTTTCCATGCATAAAGTTTGTCTTAAGAAACTAAAATTTATTTCTTGTGTTCAACTCTTTCTAATCATTTTTATTCGAGTTGAAATAAAAGTTTTAGATAAGGTTGGAAAATAGTTTAAATCTTCGAGTTTTTACACATGATTTTATGTAAATATATTAAGAGTATGTAAAGGATAATCAATAATGTTCAAGTGCTTTCGAATTCGTTTGAATGGTCTTGCGAATGAACAAATGAAAAATACGGTAGCTTGATGTAAAAATCTATACGAAAGATTTTACGTTTCAAGCTGTGTCCTTTAATATCTTGGAGAAATTTTATTTTAAGACACCTCTGAGTTTAGTTAGAAAATTTAATATTAAGTTAGAAGTATTGTAAAATTAACCTTGGGGCTTAAAAATAACTATTTTAGTAATTTTGTTATAAACAACTTGTTATTTACAATTCTATTGAATATTTATTGTTTGTCCAAATCGATTTCAACTTTCGAATATTATTTCCAAACAATAAAGATATAACTTTCCCTGAAGTCTTAAAAGCTTGGCTACACTCAGATCCGATAAAAACTTCAAAGCTATTATACAGGCTTATTAACGTAATTATCATAAGAACTTTTAAGGCTAGTTTTACCAAATTTTGCTATGTTACAAAAAAGTCCATTAGTTTTCAAAAAAAGGGAATCGTTCAAATAAGCGGATATTAGGATTAGTGTCGAATTCGAAATGTTTCAGAATATTGAACGACTGTTTTTAATATTAGAATTGCAGGATAAATATTTTACACTTTTTTATAATGGAAGTGGAAAAATTATCCCCAACCGGATGCAAATAGCATTGTGAGCAATACAAAAATCAGTCAAGAAAATAGCTGGGTTGATGCAGATGGTGTGCCACCTTCCATACAAAGATAATAGCGACTTATGTGTTTTCGTATGTTAAGCTTGGACTAGTTTAAATACTGGGGTATTTTTGATAAGATTTCTGTAATAAAAGAATTTTTAAGCAAATATTATTCTCTATTAAACAGAATATTAGAACACAAATTATAAAAATAAAAAATTTTAAACCACTTCCAAATTATTGCATTATACGTTTTCGATTAACATCACACCACTGATAAGTATTGCATGTCACACTTGTATTACTTGTTAAAACAGTTTTACACAAATAATATTTTTGTATTAAAATTTCTTAACTTGACGATAAAGCAAATTACTATATGATCTTATAAAAAAAAGTAATTGCGTTTGCTGCGGAAACAATTATGCGATTTCGAAAAAAGAAAATTAAAAGGGTCTGCATACTTTTTTATGCTATGGCACTCTTCCTATTTGCAAAAATTGTAAAAAGTTATATGCCAACTGTCCATATTCCCAAAAACCACTCCCCTAAATAGCTTTTAATGCCATATCTTTCTTATAAACATTGGTGTCGATATGGATGCAACTAGTAGGTCCAGAACTGAATATAGGCCCAATATAAATCCGGTCCCTGAAAACCGCTGAAGACGACCAGATCTTATTTACATATATATATATATATGTAGAAGTGGATACACACGGGTTAAGAATGTCAGCAAGGCGGAGGGTGAACAGAGGTAGAGAGAGAGAATAGTAAGGTGAACTGTGGAATGGGTGGGATTGAAGAGGTTATGGGCAGATTGGGAGTTGTTCTTGAGTGGTAGAAAAGAAAAGACGAGTGCAGACAGTTAATGTTGATTTAAGATCGTGAACTTTTATTTCATTTTTGATAACTTATAATACATATGTTTTGTTTTGCTTTAATATTTTCACAAACATTATTCAAAATCGGAAGTGTGTGTTTTGTTGGGATGACCAAACAGGGGATCCTACATATTTTTTTCATTATTTATTTATTGAATTTTCATATAATAAATATGAACTAACAATAATTAATCAAATCTTATCCTAATACTTTATTTGTGTCCTGCCAGTGCCACACAAAAATTTTTTTCAACAGGTTTTGTTGACATACATAGGTGATTATCGCTCATTTAAATGGATAAGTGCTGCAGTGTCTCTTCTTCTAAAGCGAGTGTGGCCGCCATGATTTAAAATAATTCGACCTAGTGGATTTGGGTGCTGTTCAAGACTTTTTAAATATTTTACTGCATCTTTTTTTGTAATCATAGTTTTTACTACTGGCACATTGAGATCCTTATGGATGTTTGAGTTTTTAATATACCAGAGAGCGGCTGTAATTATTCGAAGAAGTTTATTTTGGCGCCTTTGAATTTTGTCGATATTAGAGGCCGAAGCAGTTGCCCATAGTTGAATACCGTTGCACCAGATAGGCTTTAAGATAGAGTTGTAAAGTAGAAGCTTGCAATCTAGACCAAGGACAGAATTTCTTCCAATAAGCCAATGAATTTGAATGGCTTTTAGTTTCATTTGAGTTAAGTTTGCCTCTATGTGTCATTTCCACGTTAATCGCCGATCCAGATGTATACCGAGATATTTTACATGCGAATATTGAGGAATTAATTGATTATTGATCGTGATAGGGGGGCAAGATTCCCGGCGCAATTTGAATGTTATATGTACGCGTTTTTGCTCATTGACCTTTATCTTCCATTGTCTTAACTATATTTCTAGTTGAAATATATGATGCTGTAAGTAACGAGATGCTTCATAATGGTTTTCGTGGACACCAAGAAAAGCTGTATCGTATGCAAATGTTGAAGTTTGGGTGAAGTTGTTTGTTGGCATGTCCGAAGTATAAATTAAGTATAATATAGGGCCCAGGATGCAGCCCTGTGGGACTCCAGCACCAATTGGCTGAGGTGAACTTAAGAAATTTCCTTCCTTAATAATAAATTGACGACCGACTAAGTAGCTTTCTAACAGCTTGTGAGTGTTAACTGGTTAGTTCAGCATCAATGTATGTAATAAGCATTCATGCCAGACTTTATCAAAAGCTTGAGAAACGTCGATAACGAGAGCGGAACAATATTTTCTTCCTTCAAAAGCTTTTCATATTGCGTTTACTATTCGGTGGGTTTGCTCAATTGTGCTGTGTTCTCTTTTAAAGCCGAATTGGTGGTTAGGAATACATCTATTTTCGTTTAAAATTTGGGTCAATTTTGACACTAACAGCTTTTCAAACAGCTTTGATATATTATAAAGTAAGCTTAAAGGCCTATATGACTCAACTTTTGTGTGATCCTTTCCTGGTTTAGTTATCATGGTGACTAAGGAAACCTTCCACTTTTGAGGATAGTATTCCAGACGTTAAATATCATTAAAAATTTTCTTTGCTATGCTGGGTAGTTCCAAAAGCATTTTGTTGCTGATCTTATCAAAACCAGGTGCTTTCTTGGGGCTTAAATCGCAAATAGCCTTTTCGATCTCTCTTATCTCAAATCTTAGGGGAACAGCTGCTCTAGCAGCAAGAGGTGGTAACTCGTTCGCAATATCCTACATATTTTTAATATGTTTAATCAGGCTTAAGTCCATCCAATTTAATTTTCATTAAATTATTTTTATGAAGAAAGGAATTTTACATCATGAAAATTAATTAAAATTGTTATTGATAATCATTTATTCTTGACTGACCTAAGATTCGAACCCAGACGGCTGGTTACCCTGACATGTTTCGATCGCTACCACTCGATCTCCTCACAGGGATTTGCCGTCTTACACTCGCAGCCATCGACGACTGCTGACGTCAGTAGTCAAACATCAATCCTTAAACCATATCGTATTTAACCTTTGGTAGATCGAAATTTGCTTTTTTTGAATGATTATCCATTTTTAATTGATTTTACATGTTTTTCCTTTACCTCTGTTATTTTCGTACTTTTTGTCAAGAATTCTTCTTGAAGTCCAAGTACATTTTTGTTTTTTCATGTTTTGTCCTTCATTTTTTTGTTGACGTTTTTCAGCACAACTTGAAGGACAAATGTACACATAGAGTTCGTGCCTTAGCTTTAACAATAATTAGTATTGTGGTACCCTCGCGAATGGGTAGTCATCTTGCCGCGATGCGAGGGCTTAAGTACAAGGACGTTTAGAGTCATGCTGGCGGTAGTGACGTCAGTCAAGACCGAAAGGGCCTCCCATGCCAGAAGGGTCTAAACCGAGTACGAACCAACCCCCCCTGTCTATTAGCGTCTGTTTTCTCCTAGTTGGAGCGGCTAATGACTATGCGTCCGCTGGCCTTTTACGGTCAACTGTTAGGCCTCCTGAAGGCCGTCGGTCCGCAATAAAATCCATCAGCGTCTGTTCTCATATTGAGCGGCTGATGGTCTGCGTCTGTCTCCAGAGGAGCGGCAGGTATTCTTTCGCCTGGCAGTTAGGCATAAAATGCAACCCCAATTCACCCCCCCCGAAATGTCCGAAAATTCATGCCCTAAGTATCCGGCAAAGAGCTTCATAATCCCTGGAGACCCTACTACTACAGCGTCGGTATCAGGCTGTAGTATGTTGAATGCTACTGAGACCTCGTCTAGCAAGGTGGTTGCGCCAGGCTCTGCTAGACGGTTAGCTACTAGTGCGCAAAAACACACGACTAAGCCGTCAGGCGGTCGTAAACCAAGCTTGGTGCAGGGTTCTTCGAAACCAGGTACCTCTAAGGCTTCTCAGGTCCGGACGGGAGAAAAACCTGTCAAAACCCCTTCCTCGGGTGCTGGCTTGACGGTACAGACTCAGTCTGCCAGAAATCCAGTTTCCCATGTGCCGAAACCTGTGCAAAGAGAGCACACGAAGAATGATTCGATGCTCTCTGATGCACCTCCCTTAGCCTCTACGGCACCTACCAAAAAACCCCAAAGGCACATAAATGCATCTAAACGGGCCTTCACAACCAGGCGCTCCGCCTACAAAATCATTAGCCGACTTGGTGAAAAACCGGTTGGTGAGCTCACTGAGCAGGAGAAAACTTCTCTTCAGTGGGCAAAAACCCATATTGAGGGTTTAAAACGTGGACCTCCCTCTGCAGAGGAAGGCAATCCTGAACGGAAGCCAACCGAAGCAGCGCCTAAACGGCAACGGTCAGGGGAGGACACACTTCCTGGGACTAAACGGTCCAAATATACGCCTCAACGGCCGCAAAACAGGTCGTACAAAGATGTGGCTAAAGACCACCTCATTTGGGCGATCATTGACCGCAACGCCATAGACGGCACCATTTCATCCAAGAACTGGAAGCTGGTTGTCGTCGCACTTAGTAGGGCGTTCCTTAATGTCTTAAGGGGTAACCCTGGACCACCACCACAATGTGAAGATGCCGGCTGGTATCAAGGTCACATTAAACTGATAGCTTGTGCAGATGAGCGTTCAGCGCTGCTGTACAAGGCTGCCGTGGAGTCCCTGGGGGAAGTTTGGCAGGGCGCTAAGATTGAGGCAATAGCTCTGGCCGATGTACCGCAAAGGCCCAGATCTATTGCCAAGATCCCCGCTGAGCCATCCGACCCCAAGGAGATCCTGGAAATTATACAGATCAGTAACCCCCAGCTACCCATACAGGACTGGAAAGTAGTGAGGGTTTCTGAATCTGTTGAAGAGTCCAGGAAGGCCACTGTTATAATAAACAGTGACTCTCTGCCGTCACTTCGGAAGACACAGGGGAAGATATTCTATGGATTTGGAACTATCTTCCTCCGAGTCTACAAAGGTGATGACAAAGGAAAGCCTCAAGCTCCGGTGACTACCACAACAGCAACAGCATCAACGGAGCATATGGAAGACGATTCCGCTACGTCATCGGCCAATGAAGACACTCAATCGGTCAGTGGACTTGTGGGTGACTTCTTTGGCAAGATGGAAGTGGCGGACGATGAGGACATCCTTCTGGAATCGGACGACGACCCAGAGGATGCTAACGTCACAGTCGTCCATAGCGATGAACTATGATGAAGGTTACACAAATCAACCTTCATCACTCTAAAGCGGCGTCAGCTGCCCTTCTCCTCCGATTGGCTTCAGGCACGGAGGAGCTTATATGTATCCAAGAACCATTGTTGTATAGAGACAGGTTTTGCGGACTCAGTTTAGACGGCTATAGTACTCTGTACGCAGCCGATCAAGGTAAGACCAGGGCTTGCGTTATGGTCAAAAACATCCTTAAAGCTTTCATTCTTTCTGATTTTAGCGATAAGGACACCTGCACTGTCGCAGTAGAATGCAGAACCAGAACAGTTTGGTTCATGAGCTGCTACATGGCACACGATCAGGGTGCTAATCCACCAAACTCCACAACCAGGAAGGCGATGTCGTATGCCAGCAGGCGCAACATCCCCCTAATAATATGTGCTGATGCTAATGCACATCATACCATCTGGGGAAGCTCGGATGTCAATCCACGAGGTGAGTCGCTTTTGGACTTCATAGTAGAAAATGAACTAACAGTAGTTAATAGGGGTAGTGAGCCCACCTTTATTGTAACTAACAGAAGGGAGGTTCTTGATGTTACGCTTATTAGTGATAAGTTCGCGGATATGATTAGCGATTGGAATGTGTCAAAGGACTGTTCCCTCTCTGATCACATGTATATTGATTTCAATTTCTCCTTTAGAGTTGATTCAGCTAAACCCTACACAAATAGAAGAAGGACCAACTGGTCTATCTATGCGAGTGTACTCGAGGACAAGCTGCCTATGGGCCCGGTTCTCATAGACAGTGTGTCCATGCTCGACTCCGCAGTGGAGTCTTTGACTGGTGTCTTAATTGAGGCAACGAACGAATCCTGTAAAAGATTCGACAGGAAGGGCAAAGCTAAGCCCATATGGTGGAATGCGGAGATTGCTGAAAAACGCAAAGAAAGCAGGAAACTCTTTAATGAGGCAAAACGTAATGGTGTTTGGAACAGTTACAAGTCCTCAGTAAATGGATTCAAAAATGTTATAAGGAAGGCCAAGAGACAGTCATGGAGGAATTTCTGCAGCGACGTGGAAAACTCCTCGGAGACAAGTCGGCTACGTAAGATTTTATCCTCTAAACCAGCTATTCCATCGTATATACGGAAGATGGACGGATCCTGGACCACAAACAGTCGGGACTCCCTTGAGGTCCTGATGAATACACACTTCCCAGGTTGCACTGATGATGTGCCTAGGGAGGTAACATTTACTGGCACTCGGGATATCTCTAATATTCCGATAACTCGCCATCGTGTGGAATGGGCGGTCAAAAGCTTCCATCCCTTTAAATCTCCAGGTCCGGATGGCATTATCCCAGCGGATCTACAAAAGAACCTGGGAATATTGATGCCATGGCTCTTGGCAATTTTTAGAGCCTGCCTGAGTCTCTCATATGTCCCATTAACTTGGACAACATATAAGATCGTCTTCATCCCCAAGAGTGGGAAGACATCTCACACTATGGCTAAGGACTTTAGACCAATTAGTCTATCCTCCTTTCTACTGAAAACACTGGAGAGGATTTTGGATAGTCATATTAGATCATCGTTAGGACACAATTCCTTGTCACTGGCTCAACACGCCTACACGAAGGGAAGGTCCACGGAAACTGCGCTTCACTCATTGGTGGGCCACATAGAGAGATCCCTGCACTACAAGGAATTTGCCTTAGTTGCATTCCTAGATATTGAGGGCGCTTTCAACAACGTTGAACCTGAATCGGTTATAAACGCAATGAGACATTTGGAAATCGACCCGGCGATTATTCAATTTGTCAGCAGTATCCTGCACTTCAGGCGTATTGAATCCAACTTGGGCGCCTCGAACATCTCCAAGGTTGCGACTAGGGGCACCCCGCAAGGCGGTGTACTCTCACCATTACTTTGGAATCTGAATATGAATACCCTACTCAGGGCCATGGAAAGGACGTGCTGCAGAACGGTTGCTTATGCGGATGACGTTGCAGTTGTGGCTCTGGGTAAAGATCCCAGACTATTGTCTGAACTAATGGAGTCCGCATTGGACGTCCTAACAAAATGGTGCCAGGGATGTGGACTGGATGTAAATCCTTCCAAAACGGAACTGGTACTTTTCACAAGGAGATACAAAATTCCCAAATTTGATACCCCGAGGATAAAGGGGATCTCGCTGGAACTGTCTGACAGCGCCAAGTATCTTGGGCTAATATTGGACAGCAAACTGAACTGGAGGATGAACACCATTTCCAGGACTAATAAGGCGGCAACTGCATTATATTGCTGCAAAGGGGCCATTGGCCTAAACTGGGGAATTAACCCGAGAAATGTATATTGGCTATACGAATGTGTCATTAAACCCATTCTATTCTACGGGGCAGCTGTTTGGTGGCCGGCACTCGAGGTGAAGAGTCATCAAATTAGGTTTGAACGTACAATGAGAATGGTGGCGATAGCGGTAACAGGTGCCATTAGAACAACCCCCTCTAAGGCACTGTTTACGATTTTAAACTGGTTACCACCAGACATTTTGGCGAAAAGTTTAGCTGCGAACGCGGCGGTAAGACTAAGGGCCACCGGAGCATGGAGGGATTACAATATCGGACATGCTAATATTCTGAACGAAATTAATTGGAACATGGATGTTGATTATGTCACACCCGAGCCAATCTTTGATCCTGGCTTCACGGTAAGCATTTTGGATAATGTGGTTCACTATGATGACCTACAAATTCCCGCGAACGCGATTCAAATTTTCACGGACGGGTCTAAAACACTGTGTGGTGTCGGTTCTGGCATATACTCCGAGCAGCTAAACTGGAGCATTCCTATAAGGCTGCCGGACCACTGCAGTGTCATCCAGGCCGAGATAATGGCCATCTACACAGCCGCGAGACGCATCCGGTACGGTGATATATCTGGAAGGGATATTCACATTATTACCGTCAGCAAGGCGGCCATAAGATCCCTGGAGAATGTGTTCATCACATCGAGAATTGTCCGAGAATGCCGGATGTCTCTGGAGGAGATAGCGAGATATTCACTGGTCACCCTTAATTGGGTCCCCGGACACAGGGACATACCGGGGAACTGCATGGCGGATTCGTTGGCGTATGCAGGTACCACCTTGAATCGAGACGGCTCGACATATAATGTAGGTGTTTCACTCCCAAGGAGTAAGCAACTCATTGCGCACAAGTTTCATATCATCGCCAGTCAGAGGTGGCTCGTTGAAACTACCTGTGGGGAAACCAGGAAAATCTGGCCCATCATAGATGAAAAAAGGACACGGCGGGCATTACAGCTGTCCAGACATCATCTTAGAAACCTGATTGCGGTTATAACCGGCCATTGGCCCATTGGGAGGCACGCCCAGAGGCTGGGGCTCCCTTACAATGACTTATGTAGAAGTTGCGGCGAGGAGGAGGAGGAAGAGTCAACGGAACATCTTCTCTGTAATTGCCCGGCATTCGGAGATCTAAGACTCAAAATGTTTGGTCGAAGAGCCCTTGGGGACAAAACTTGTCTCTCTGATGTTGATGTAAACAGGATCCACTCCTTTACTGAATCGACCGGATGGCTGCGTGGGAGCACTAGCAGCCAGACAACATAGGACCCATGGGAGACGGTGTGACATGGTAACACAACGGGAACTAATTAATGGACCCACGTGAGCTGTGCTTGATCACGGCTGCCAATGGAACCTAACCTAACCTAGTATTGTGGTAATTTTGTTGAACTATTTATGGTTTTTAATCCAAATTTTTAATATTTTTAATCAGGCTAAAGTCCATCCAATTTAATTTTCATTAAATTTTTATGAAGAAATGAATTTTACAACATGAAAATTAATTAAAATTGTTATTGATAATCATTTATTCTTGACTGACCTGAGAGTCGAACCCAGGACTTAAGCCTGATTAAAAATATTAAAAATTTGGATTAAAAACCATAAATAGTTCAACAAAATTACCACAATACTAATTATTGTTAAAGTTAAGGCACGAACTCTATGTGTACATTTGTACTAAATATTCAACGCAAAAAACTCTTATATCATCATTTATCATTTTATCTTATAATTTTGCTCTGGTAGGTACATTATTGCCCATGAGTACTAAAAAGAGTACACCCACAAAATGTTTCTCTTAGTAATGTGATGTATGGTATCATATGGACAGAATGGTTCTGAAGATATTCCAAATCTTAATTCCCAATTTGTATTCTTGACAAATATACTAAAGCTTATTGCTGGACGATAAGCTAGTTTCCATGCGCAGTGTAGTGGGGAATGATAAAAGAAAAAAAAAAAGCCCACTTTTTATTATTGGTATTTTGTTTTAGCTTTGATATCGTTGCAAATAAGACATTTTGAGTGTTTGCAATTCTCATTTACTCTGCTGTTTTGTTTGCTAATATCTTTGGCTTTTCTAAAATTTTTGGGAGAATGTTTCCTTATGATCTGGCCTAAGCAACCAGTGATATGCGCATGGAAAGAGCTTATGCTCCAAGAATCAAGAATAAAAATTTGGAATTAAGCACGACAAACAAAATATTATTAAATTTTTTTAATACCTTTTTTATTTCAATTAGTTTTTAACTAATGGTCAAATATTTTTTAAAAAAGAAATATTAATTTTTATTTTATAATTCAATATTTTATACACCATTAATTTATATCTACCTTATAAAAATTAGTTTTTCTTTAAGTGTTCATCCTTTTTTTTAATTTGTTCATCTTACCTGAAATTGAAATTAGCATTATTTTAAATTAATAAAATTTTATATTCAAGAATTTTTTTTTAACTAAAATAAAATATAAATATTTGAATCAATTATAAAACTTATTTATCGACTTTCTTTTTAATCATATTTTTTAAATTTCTATTAAATTTTTTTCTTTCAAAGTTGTCTTTAAGTAATTGACATAGTTTTTCATTAACTTGTTAGACATAACAAGATAATGAAACTCAATGTATATGAGAACACAATGTTTCATCGTTTTTATCGTCATTTCATCTCTTAATAACACATTATCGAATTTTATTAATTTATGAAAAAATCACAAAAAGCCCTTGATTATTTTTGTAACATGGAAAGCTCAAGAATTAAAAAAAAAATAATTAAGAAAATAATAAATGCTTCATTAAAGAAACTCAAAAAATCTAAAAATAAAGACTCTGCATCTAACTACATGTAACGAACGAAAACCGATTGTTGTTAAGATATTATTTTACTTAAAGATAATTTACAAACAAAAAAAAGCTTTGATGTTTAAACCCACACCACAATAGTGGAGAGGGTATTATAAATTTGTGCTGCTGTGTGTAACGCCTTAAAATAATGGTCCTACCCCACCTTAAAGTATACCGATCTACTCAGAATGACTTTCTGAGTCGAACTTACGATGTCCGTCCAGTTGGCTGGCAGGCTGGCTGCCTGGCTGTCCATGTAACTTTGTGCACAAAGTACAGGTCGCAATTTTGCATATAATTTGATAGCATTTGGGACATAGGTTCTTATTGGCACAAGGACCAAGCCTATTGAAAATGGGCCAAATCGTAGCACCACGAGGGAAGATAGGGGGAAAGTTCTTGCTCTCAGAAACTATCAAATCGATTCTAATGAAATTTAAAACATAGATAGAACCATATCTATATGGACAAAAGGGATGCATTTTTTAAAAAATAGGACCACGAGGAGATATAGGGCCGATTTCTGCCTCTCTAACCGATTTTAATGAAATTCAAAACATAGATAGATCCATATCTGTATGGACATATTAGCTATACAGTTTTTGAAAAATAGGACCACAAGGGGAAGTAGGGGGCAATTTCTGCCACTCACAAACTTTCAAACCGATTTTCATGAAGTTTATAAAAATAGATAAATCCATATTTATATGGACACATAAGCATGATGTGGTTTTAAATTCTGTGGTGTAGGGTATCATATGGTCAGGCTTGACCGAATATACTTTCTTACTTGTTTTATATCAATTTTATAAAAAATTTATAGAATGATATTTTTGTACAGTGTGTATTTTTTACTTGTATGTACATATGTATGTATGTATATATAAGGAGATTTCTTAGTGTCAGAGTTGAGAAAGAATTAAAACGTTTTATTAAATAGAAAAATTAATTTTCATACGTAAAACAAAATCGCTGGAATTAAAATATTTAATAAATTTTTAACAAAAGCACTGTGCTACAAAAGAAATATGCACTGCATATTATGCAGGGGTTGTAGCAATTTAGTTCTGCAAACAGCAACAGATTCCTGAAATACCAAAATGTTTCTTTATAACCTATTTTTTTGCAAATTCATAAAATCTTAATTTTAAAATTTGTAGACTGATTTTTTAGTTCTTTTATTATTTGAAAGATGTGGCTGTCTCTTCTCAGAAATGATTTCTCTTTTTGGAAAATCGGTTTAAAAATTTTTAAGATTTGGTCTAATTCGATAAAGCAGTTTTAAAAATATATTTGTGTATTGTGTGTGCGCGTGGGTTGACTTTTGTACAGTCCAGTAGAACTATTGTTTGTGTATGGGTCTAATTTTTTTCTGGTAAAAAGAATTCAATTAAACTACTTTGAATTTAACGTTAATAATATTTATGCTGCTGCACGTATAAAGCTAAAGGTCCACACCGTCGTTTTCGTGCAAACACGTTGCATGCTTTTCATAACCTTCTCGCTTTTATGTGGCATCGCCACAAGTAATAATACAATTTGATGTGATGCTTACAAAAGTAGAAAGTAAGCCTACGCTTGTTGTTTAACAAGAACTTTGTTTTCTAAAAAAAAAAAAAAAAAAACAAAAAAACTTAGAAGAAGATGATTTAAATTTGAATTGTATGATGAAGAGAAAAGTTCGTCAATTATGAATGAAAAATGATATCTGGCAAATGTCCACCACATGCACGCTGACAGATGTCGATTCTTTCATCAAAGTGTTTCATCACTCTTTAACAAAATGGCGGGCCTATATCGTTAATCACCTCACGGATTTTTAGTTTTTAGGCTGCAATCGTTTCGATTGGCTTCGTATAGGCTCTGTCCTTAACATAGCCTCACAAAAAATTATCCAGTGGCGTCAAAACACTCGATGTGGCTGGCCACTTAACAGCTGAAGTTAATGAAATTATGTGATCGGAAAATTTGGGTTGCAATTAATTGACCGTTTCATTGGCTGTGTGACATGGTGTTGGCACATTTCATATCGAGCCTGTCGACGCAAATTAAACGAACGAATTCTTAATATCGGTCTCAGAAGGACGATTATGCTGCCCGAAAACATCACTAATTTTACGAAATGTAACTTTAATAGAACCAACATTTTCAAACTGGATTTTTATTATTTTAATGCGTTTTTCGAGCGAAATTTAATTCATTGTAACAATTGCCAATGGATCTGTAACGAATATGTCAAAAAACCAAATATGTTGCCACAATTAAAAATCAAAGTTCTTCGTGAAACCCCGATATAACTACACAGATTCTACTATTTTGACAGCTGCATAGAATGCAAAAATGCGTAAAAACTGTGTTGTGACCTCCAGCGTATGGGTTTTAATTTCAGCTGTGAAGACTTTTAAAAAGTTTCCAAAATCTTTCCATTGTCAATATACTCGTATATTTGTGAAAAAAAAACGAAGTCGCTAGCTAGTACATACAGAGAAAACAAATTTTTAGATATGGTCACTCCATCAAAACTTTTTACAACGAAAAATTCTTAAACATATTATTGTTACCGGCAACAATATTATGGTTAAATTAGTTTTTATATAAAAAAAACCTTTTTATTTACCCTGAAAATCATTTATTTTCTTAACAACAATTTAATTTGGACCTAAGCTAGAGCTTTCATGTTAAAATAAGCAATCCTTTTATTTAAAAATGTCTTTTTTTAATTCCTTTCAACTTTCATTTAACAAATATTTTTTGCAACGGAAGATTTTTTATTTAAGATTTTTTAGCAAACAAACAAACAAACGTATAAAATTCTGGTTGGGCGAAAGAATTCAATGATCCTTTCGTCACTAAACAACTTTACACATCTCTCGTTAGACCAATCTTGGAATACGGTTCGATTGTATGGGATCCACATTACATGGTTCATAGTGATCACTGATCATATTGACTCCATTCAAAAACAATTCTTGCTTTTTTGCCTGAGAGATACATATTATCCTTAATACGTTTGCCAACACTGAAAAGTCGCAGACTTATGCTAAATTTCTCATTTGTAATTAATTTAATAAATGGAAAAGTATGCTCGAATTTGTTATTAAGAAGTTTATCATTTTACATTCCACGACGTACGGTACGGTACTTTAATCCCTTATTTACAAAAACTTTCCGAAACTGTGTTGTTGCTTTAATGGAATGTTTGATTTTATTGATTTTTCTCTAGATTTAAATATTTTTAAACGTCATATTATACTTAAGTTAAATACTCATTTGTATTAGGCTGTAAGGATTTATCCATAGACCTAAATATATATTAAAAAATAAAAATAAATAATTTAAATGTTTTTCTTAAAGTCCAACTTCCTTTTGCAATTTTTTATTTTAAAATGGTTCGATTCTCTGAAACCTCTGCAAATATTTTAAATAACAAGGAAAATAATAACCCAATTTTATGTAAATTTTTCTTTTTTTGCTTGCAGAATATTAAAAGTATTTTATGCAAAATATTTACGAAAAGAAAATGTCACAAATAATACAAGCACAAGGAAAAATGTCTGAAGAAAATTGCAAAAAATAAAAGAACTTTTCTTATGTAAGCGTAAGTGTTAAGAAAGAAATTTTTGTTAAAGGAAATTATAGATGCTCTTAAACAAGCACACACACTCTTTATTCATACACATACATATTGAGGTCAAGGTTAGTAGAGCCACAACAATACAAATGTAATTTTCAAATGACAATAGCACAATGTCTCCGGCGTATATTGACTGCAACACATTCAAACAAAATCTTACAAAAACGTTAAAGTACAAAGAACAATCTTTATATTTTGTTTTGCGTAAATACATCATGAATGAAGAATGTATACATTCTGAGAAACATGTACTTTTTTTATTTTTTCTAAAGGGCAATCATAAAAAAAACTTAAAACACACACACACACACACATTCAACTACTTATGTAGTTATAGTTAATGCTAAAACGAAATAAAAGTACTCATCCATATGATTGTTGTACAAAAGTACTGCAGCAATAATATTTGTTTTTCTAAATATTTTTAGTGTAAAAAATTACAAAAAAAGTATCAAACACATATAAAATTTTGAACATTTTCAATACTTATCAAGAAATTGCAAGTTTAGGTGTATAAGTGTGTGTTTAGGTCCTGAGCAGTGTGCTGTTGCTTTGAACATTGATATCTTTATTGAATTTATTACATGTATGTTTTTTTAAAGGTCAACATGTCGATTCTTGTTAAAATTAATTTGTTTAATATAAAAGCTTAAAGAATTCTTAGTAATTAATATTTTTTTCTTTTACTTGTGTTATTAAAAATTTACAAAAACTCAAAACTGTAATTCAATGCCAAAATAATGGTTTCAATAAGAAATGTGTGATTAAACGATTGAGTATAGGGAAACAGGGAAACAGGGAAACCTATTTATATATTCAGCAAAAACTTGAAAATATGCCCCGAAAATAGTTAGAAATATGCCCCAAAGAAACAAATATTGCTTATTTGAAAAAAAAAACAGGCAGTCAATAACAGATCCATTTAATAAAAACAATTTTTAATTATAATCGGTAAAGCCCAAGCACCATAGTATTTACAGACGAATTTTCGAGATTTAACCCAATTTAGAAACGATGGGCAGAAA
Source organism: Pollenia angustigena (assembly GCA_930367215.1). Taxonomy (NCBI): domain Eukaryota; kingdom Metazoa; phylum Arthropoda; class Insecta; order Diptera; family Polleniidae; genus Pollenia; species Pollenia angustigena. Next base: position 174,004,293 of record OV884059.1, on the reverse strand, counting down.
TGGGCTCACAAAAATAAAGTTATGTTAGGAGGTTAAAAAGCATAAAAGAATTATTTAGTAATGACGAATTTTAAATTGTTTATTAATGTTAACATTTAAAACGAAGTCAAAACTATTTCTAGATTAAAGCTTTGGGTATATGTTACCTGATTCGAAAAGAGTTTAATCAGCAGTAAAATTATTTTTGGGGCGAACTTAATCTAAATACCAATATAATAAGATGTTTTTTTTATGCTGCGAAAGCTCTTGTAGACTTCTAAAAAATGTACATGTATCTATAAACTTAAAACATGCTGCAAATAGCTCTTTTAACTAAATTATGCAAAAATATGCTGCAAACGTCAAAACATGCAAAAACATGCAATAACAAATCGATGCCTAAACTCGTAAGATGCTCTTAAACGGATAATTATATGATTAATAAGATTTCCGTACGACGTGCTTCAGGAAACCTTTTCCAAAGATTTAAGAAAAGCTAACTAAGCACGTCATACGGAAATCCTATTAATAATAAATTTTGTATTCCCAAGAATATATTTTATAAAAATATATTGTTTTTGCCGGTCGCACAAGGAGAAGCATGCAATTGCATTTTTAAGGTTTTCCTGTTACCAAATAATCAAAACATTAATTTATTTAAGGTAACTGAATAACTGATAAACATTTTTCTTATACTCCCACCACAAAAGTGATGTGTTAACACCTTAAAATGTTGGTCTCCTAGACCAATCGAACGATGTGCATCCGGCCAGCTGGATGTCTGCCCGGCCAGACAGCCAGAATCTGTCTAAAGCTAGAGGTCCACATCACGTGTAACACGCATTTTCACTGTCTACGCAGCTGTCAAAAAAGTAGAATCTGTGTAGCTATATGTAACAAGTTACATGCACAAAATCGTAGGATGCATTGAGGCGTTGAATGCGAAAAGGAGGTTTACTTTCTACTTTTGTAAGCGTCACAAGCAGCGTTCGAACAAATCAGCTGGTTTTGACAAATTAAATTTAATTTGAACTTGTGGTGATGCCGCATGAAAAGAGTTGCATATAACTTGAAACATAGAACGCATGGAAGGTATAAAAATCATGCAATGCGTAGAGGCGAAAACGCGTGTTGTTAACCTCAAGCTTAACGTTTTGGTTTTAAAGATAATTATAAAGACAAAACGGCAGAAAGTTTATAATTAAAAATATAAGCAAACTTGAAAACAACACGGAATAGTTTAAAAAATTAACCGAATTGGCCGCTTTTAAAACACAAATCGAATTTGTCATTTGAAAATTATATTCACTAAACTTCAATCTTCCCAGACTCTTTATTGCACGCTTTTAGAGACAAGCGAAGGGGCGTCGCAAAATTGTATTAGGATTTCACAAGGCCCCAGAGTTCACGATGAATATTACAATGTGCTGAAAAAGAAATGATCAAATTAACAAATTTACCCCATTTTTTGTGGTTGGCAATGGCAAAATGCCGAAAATAGTTAGACAAGGAATTCCGTTAGTGGATTTGTATGTACGTGAAATTACTTTAAAAATTTAAAAGATGCGGAAAGTTTTACGCCAGACAGCATCAATTTTGATACTCGAGCACACTGATAAAAACTACAAGTCTTTAAGGCCTTCTTGTGTTCCAGATTTCAAAATTTATACACCGTAGTATGAACCGGTTCTTCAACAGGGTTCATCTTAACAAACTTAAGTTTATCCTGTACTATCTACAATCAGGATTATATCAACGACATGTATTTAACCAATTTCTTGTAAGTCCCTTTTAAATGGAAAACTGTTTGCCGATGCCAGCTGCATCTCTGACAAAAATTATTGCATAGTGCAATATTGATTAGAAGTCTCTTAAAGTGTTGGAAATCGAAAAACTTTGGAAAAAGCTCACCTATCACGAAAATAGCGACAATGAACAAACAAATTAAGAATTGTTAACAAGACATAATATTGGTTAAAAGTCGCTTTAACTATTAGAAATTGCAAAAATTCCATAAAAGCTAAACTAGCGGAATTTTGGAAAACCTTTAAACATCGGCTTGAAAGGAAAGTGTAATATTGATTAACACTAGAGTACTAATGATCGACGTTTCGACGAGCATCGCTCGCTTTTAGTTAATTTACTTTTAAATGGGTGTGCCTAACAATCTAAAATGTTGTATGCTGTAAGTAGATGATTCGCTTTTGCTGTGTGTATTTGTCTTTTTTAAACCGTGCTGCTGGAACATTGCTTTTATTGCTTTTGAACTCGTCGAATCGTCGAAGGTTAGTATTAACATGACTTTTTTCAACGTTGTAAGCATATATTGCAAATGTTGTTACTCCAAACAATAGTAATAACAATGACCAGCTAAGGAGAAAATACAAAAAAAAAAAAAAACACAAATGAAGTACGTGTAACTCATGCCCATACGAAAAATTGCGAATATCAAAATAAAAATGTGATATATGCGAAAAACTCATATGCGGAGACCACAAAGTTGGGCTTTGTGACTCTTGCTCAATGTGTTATTTAAAAAAAAAAAAATTATATTTTTTTAAGGCTAAAAATGTATTTTTTAAGTTTTAACTCTTTTTAAGTTTTTTAGTTTTGTTTACAATATTTTTAGGTCCTTTTTAATGATCCCAAAAATATGTGCAATATTAAATGAATTATTACAAAAATTCAATATTTCGCTTATCTATAGGAATTAAAATGTAATTATTTCTTTTTTTTTATATAGACCCTAGAGGGAAGCGAACTGACAACAAAGTAGCCCCGTGATAGGTCTTTGGTGGTAGAGACCGGTTCTAGTTTTAACACTTTCTATGAAGAAGACCTATCACTTTTATATGGGGTTGTCATTGGAGGGGGTCAATTGACACCAATTGACCAGTCACACATCTATTCTCAATGGACGTGTTTAGTGACAGTTACTACAATGAAGTATTATTTTAATTCAATGAAGTATTATTTCAATAAAACAAGTCCTAGAAACAATTTGAAGAACCAAAGTTTAGAAAGTCCTAAAAAATGTGTCACACCACCGGTGAAGACAGTACTGTAATTCATATCTCTTTGGTGGCATGTCATAACGTCCAGTGTCATAGTGTCCATGGACGTTATGACACTCCAAAAGGTGTCACAGTGTCCATAGACTCTATGACACTTTTAAAAATGTCATAATGTCCGTGGGCATTCTGACACTTTGCAAATGGACATTATGACATTTTCAAGAGTGTCACAGTGTCCATGATAACTAAAGAATTTAAATACAAAAAAAGATCTACATACGCGCAGAGAAAACATGTTTTATTATGGCCACAACCAACAAAACTATTTTTAAAGAAACTAATTTAGCCATAATATGGTTGTCGGTGACAATGATTTGGTTAAATTAAACATAATATGGTTCAAATTTTTTTAAAAATTGTATTGCTGCTTTTTCTGTATTTGGGTGTATACATTAACGCCCGTATTTATAAAAATTGTTAATATTTAATAAAGGTTTACAAAACAAATTTCGTATGGAAATTTGCTTTAATAAACGTTTGTTAAATTTAATAATCGTTTATAAATACGGGGGTAAATATATAACGAAAACACTTTGGAGTGTAAGGATTTTCTCCTCTATGGTATAACATATACCGGCTTAGCTAACTAAAGCTTCTCTGCACAGTCGGCCTTCGGCCGGACGCAAAGATTTGCTCTTCTATGTTATAAAAAACACCGGCTTCGCTAGCTAAAGCGTCTCGACATAACCGGTCTTCGGCCGGGCGCAAGGATTTTCTCCTCTGTAGTATAACAAATACCGGCTTCGCTATCTAAAGCTCCTCTGCACAGCCGGCCTTAGGCCGGGCGCAAGGATTTTCTCTTCTATGGTATAACAAAAATGGGCTTCGCTAACTAAAGCTTCTCTGCGTAGTCGGCCTTCGTTCGGAAACAAGGCAGACATTAGAACTATGACACTGGACGTTATGACATGCCACCGACTTTTCCATCCTTTTTGTTCTTCATAAACCGGTTACATGATTGGTTCTTCTTTCACTGGTTATGCGTTCTTTCTTTTTGTACCTGTTCTATTTTCACAACTCCTAGGACCAGTCTGACCAATTGATACAAATTTCCCGCAGGGGACTTATAAGGTGCCCCAATGATCAATAGCATTTATTGAAAAAGTATATTTGGTTTTAAGCCAAAGTTATATGCAGTTAAAAAATACATCGTCGAATCGACGATCATTAGTTACGTTAAAAATCGATAAAGCTGTAAGGAATCAGAAAGCTTACTGGAAAAAATCGCTTTCATCGTCAAAAATTGGAAACAAAGCCTAAAATTTATTAGAAATCGGCAAAAAAAAAATATTGATAAAGAACTTAAACAATAATAATGAATGCAATGCTCATTCGCTTTACGAGCATTAGATTTCTTGGAGCCAAAAATGCTCCAACAGTTGCACAATTGAGATCCATAAAGTATTAAACAAATGAAGATGATTAATTTGAGTCAATTTTGATGCACAATATAAAAACTTACCAGCCGAATTAAAGAATAAACAGGATAAACTGTCCGTAAACTTTAACATAATTGCCAAATGTTAATTCAGCCTAGTTAGTTGAAACATCTTCATGATTTTAAACCCGATGATCCATAAGAATATTATTACTTTTATAATAATTTGGTTGAAAAAAAGTAAAAATAATAGTAATTTTGCTTCTCTATACAGTTGCAAAACATTTTTAAAATTCATTTGTTGCAATGCATTTTTAATAATTCATATGAAAACGGCTGTAAATAAGATCGAATTTTTACGAGCAATTTAACTATTAAAGTATCTCACATTACTTATTCTGGCTCTTTTGTCAAATCTTTTAATTTATCGCAAACCAAGCTCTTTTTTTTAAATTACAAAAAGCTTTTTTAACACATTATTTTTTTAAAATTCACAAACAATTAATCGTATAGAATATTCAAAAAGACTTTAATACCTCTTAAAGAAGAAAGTAAAAGCAAAAACCGTTTAACGATCAAATAACTTTAAAATAATCCATAAAAGCCCCTCCTTGTATTTTATTGAAAACCATAAATCGAACTTAATCCTGAAGTTTTCTGAAAGCAAAAATTGCATGGTAAATTTTAAAATTTAAACAATTTTCTTTTAACCGGCGATTTACAAAGAGGAAAGTAAAAAAATCCTTTAAAAAAAATTTAATGTCAATTTTTGTTTGTTTTTATTTCGTTATCCTTAAAAACAGCAACATGGACATATACACATGTAAACAGACATACATACATATATAAATACATGAAAATACTGCATTTCCATGTATATTTTTTAATTTATGTCTGCACACTGCTGTCATAGTGTCCTAGTAACACCAAAAAAATATTTGCCATACATTCAACTCTCTCCATAAATAAGTACATAGTACATACCTATAGACTTCGAGTAGAAAATGTTGTATATAACAAACACATACCATTACACAAAAAGTATGCCTATATATATACATATATATAACTTTATATTTTATGTATTTTTGTCAGAGAATATAACCAAGCCAAGGTATCAATACATATAGTACGTATAGGCACACAAACTAACACACATTTAGCGTTACCAGTAAAGGCAGGCAATTGTACCTTTTTGTAATGACCTACATTTATGCTAGTTTTGAAATCATTTCCATTTTTGTTGTTTTGTTTCGGTTTTTCTTTAATTTTCAAACTCTTTTTTCCAAACAAAATCATTTATTTTTTTTTAGTTTGATTTGCGAAAATATTTTTGCCAAATTTTGGAGGTAAATGTTATAGAAAAGTTTCGACGTTTTTTTGATTAACAAAAGTCTATCAATGGAGAAAACAATGTATAGTTTTACAAAATAAATATCAAACTAAATAAATGACGTAGAAAATTGTACGAGTACTCCAAACATTAATAAAACAAATTGAATAAAAGCAATTTATGTTCAGTTAATGGTAATTTATTTTTCAAATATTTATTAATGATTTGAAAAGGTAAAATATTAAATAAAATCAAACTGTATTGGCATGTTCATACCAAGCAAATATTTGACAAAAAAACTCAGACTCTGTAAAATTTTGGTTGATCTAGCAAAAGGAATTGAAAATCAAACAAATGTTTAATAGAAATAAATAGTGAATTAATGTAGGACATCAAATATTTGTTAAGTGTGGCCCTATTTTATTTATGAGCCGCAAGCTTTAACTGCAATACATAAAGTATTATACATTTTATAAATATTTACATATAAATATACATACATATTTAATTTTTCATTTACATATTTATAATATTAGTATAGCTATATACTTTCATATATGTGTGTGCTGTATATGCATATGCAAATAATATATAAATACAAGTTAAATAAAATAAATTCACAAAACGAAAAAAAAAAATTAAGAAAAATATGAAACAAATAAAATTCTGTCATAATGCAAACCATAATTTTCCCAAATGTAGCATAAATCACAAACTATGGGCAAAAATATCAAACAAAATGAATACTTTGTGGCTCATGTGTTATAATATTGTTGATTTTTAAAACAGTATAGTAAACTACATTTGTATGATAAACTATTATGTTAATATTTATATGAAATTGTAGTAAATGCATGTTTTTCGAATGCATTTATGAAATTTTCAAAACTGACATAATGTGAAACAAGTAAGAAAATATAGCCGGTCAAGCATGGTATTTTAAAACAAATTTTCCAGTGTGTACCCTATTTGGGATCAAGGACCCGCTTGAACAAAATTTTGTTATTTTCCTCCCCTCGCTGTCCTAGTTTTTAAAATAATTATAGCTATTTTGTCCATGGTGAAATTTCTACAAGGTGGCATCACTACGGCAACCAGTTATTATTTCCATAACTGTGGTGAGAACCCAAAGATGTCATTTTTTTTTTGTTTATGTTACATTCTTGAAAAAAAAATTTAAAAAACAAATAATTTTTGTGCGGTTTTTGAATGAAAATTGTGTATAACAATTAAAATATTTGCAAAAAATAAATCGTATTTGGTTTTTATATGTGTGTCTTTGTGCTAGTAGTTTTTTTTTTTAGTAATAAAAAAAAACAAAAAAAAAATGTGCAAGTGACCACGTCGTGTGTACGTTTGAAAAATGCGTTCATTTTTGATATGCACTTGTGCGCCACTTTCTTTAAATCTCCAAAGGACTTGTAGTGAAAAAAAAGTGGAAAAGCCATTGTTTTTAATTCAAAAAACATTAAAATTTTAAGTATGAATCTGTAAGTAATTTTTCATAATATTTTTCGTTTGTATTGTTGTACAACAACACCTAGCGCTGCCAGAAAGTTTTGGAGAGACAGAAACTCCCCCGATTCTCCCCTCATGGTCTTAAGCTTCGGCCTAATTCTTGGCTTGGGGCTTGTGTGCCAATTAGAATATATGTGCCAAATTTCATCAACTTATCTCGAAAACTGCGACCTGTTCCCTGAGCACATATTTACATGACCAGCCAGCCTGCCATCCAGTCGTACGGACAGACATCGTTAGGTCATCGTAAGAATCATTTTCTGAGTCGTTCGATATTAAGGTCATCAGCACAAATGCATAATACCCTCTCCATTATTGTGGTGTGGGTATAACAATATAATGTGAGCATTATATACCCAGCCAGCAAAATACTCCGACGTTGTCTGAATCAGACATTTCATGCAAATGTCTGACTTCATTCTTAGAGACTTCGTACAGATTTCTGTCAGACACTGAATATGCCTGCTGTCTGACCGCTTTCTGGTCGATTTCGCATGGATATATCGGGGGGAATTTATCAACTGATATGTCTAATAGATTTCTGACGGAATTCATAAAGATGTGTCTATCGGTACTTTTTACTACTACTACTACTACTACTACTCCTTGGATGGCATCGACAAAAAAAAATTTTCAACTTATCCAAGAAAAGATGAAAAGCGCAATAAAGACTTAAAAGAAGTCAATTTAAAGAAAATTAATTTTATTTATGTATGTAACAAAGAATAGCTGTACTATGCATCAAAGTATGTCCCTTTATTGGATAGGATTGAAAAAACTTAATAAAAAGAAAAAGAATCTATAAAAATCTCGTTTAACTTTTGATTAAATTTCTACAAGACATCCCTTAGATTTCTGTAAGAAGTCTGTGCGATTAGTCGATCAGCTATCCATGAGAAAACAATAAGAATGTCGGCTAAAATATCCGAATTTCCCATGCCTTTTTCATTAGATTTCTGTCAGATATCTATCAGAAATGCCGACAAAAAAAACCAAAATTTCCCACGACATGTCTGTCAGAATTCGTGTCAACCACTTCATACGTTTTTGGTCAGAAATCTGACAGAATTCGTATACGATTCCGACTTTTTTGCCGACGTTTCTCTCAGATATCTGAACGATGTCGAATTATTTTGCTGGCTGGGTATTTTCATAAGACTTTTTTTTATTATACATGTTAACCATTTTTATTTTTCGAATGTGTTTAATGAATGAAATTTCAATAAACATATAAAGCTTTTGATTAAATCCTGCTGATGTCTGATAGTTGTTAAGTTTTCTGTACATACCCAGCCAGCAAAATACTCCGACATTGTCTGAATCAGACATTTTGTGCGAATCTCAGACATTGACTATACTTACTGTCTGGCCGATTTGATCGATTTCGCATGGATATAACGGGGAGAATTTATGTACAGATATGTCGAATAGACTTACATATTTTTTTTTTAAATAATGACAATTGTCATTCAGTTGAAAATAATTTTAATTTTATTTTATTTGTTCACGATAAAAAGCAAATAAAAAGGTACGTATGTACGTGTAAAATTTATAATTATGTATGTTCTTTTACATATTTTGCAATAACATTATTTCTTTTAGCTATCAGCTTGAAAGAAAAAACAAACTAAGCTAACACATCCCCTGCCTTTTTCATTCGATTTCTGTAAGATATCTATCAGAAATGCCGACAAAAAAAAAAGAATTTCCCACGACATGTCTGTCAGAGTTCGTGTCAACCACTTCATACATTTTTGGGTCAGAAATCTGACAGAATTCGTATACGATTCCGACTTTTTTGCCGGCGTTTCTCTCAGATATCAGAACGACGTCGAATTATTTTGCTGGCTGGGAATATACTTGTTTGCTTACCAAAGGATAGCAAAAGTAAAACAAATAACAGGAAGATACAAGATATTCTGGTAGTGTATCGAATCATTCCTAATTAAATGCACATATCTAAAGCTTTACCCCTGTATTCATAAGCGATTATTAAATTTAACAAAAAAGAAAAAAAAAATTGTTTTGTAAGCCTTTATTAAATTTAAAATATTTTAACGAATACAGACATTAATGTTCAACAAAGATTGTCTTAAGCAAAAATAATGAGAAATATTGAGGGAACAGGACTATCGAAAAAAAGTTTAATTAATTGAAACTTGATTCATTGAACATTTAACAAAGGCTGGTCCCATCAATTTTAGTAACATAATTCTAGTTCTAATAGAACAATTTTGTGTTAAGTTTAAGCTAAGGGGTACAGCGAATGAAAAAATTAGTAATACAATTTAATTTAACGCATTTGAAGAGTTTAAGGTGGAAGTACATAACACGCGTTAGTTCGTCGACTAGTATCGTGCGTTTAAAAACTTTAGCGAGTAAGACATTGCAAGTTACACAACACGCGTTACAATAGCCATTCCTGTCAGCTGTTTTTTATTTGTTTACTTATTTGTGCATTAAAAACGGGTTCGCAAGTATATCAATAGTTTGTTATTTTATTGAATTTATTCTTTATATATAAATACTAGCTGGCCCGGCAAACGTTGTTTTGCCATATAACTTATTTCTTTCAGATGGTACAGTGTCTGCATGCCAAATTTTAAAAAAACCGGTTGATAAGTTAAGAAGATAACAAAAATTATAGGCTTTAGTTCTTTCCAGATTTTACACTATTTGCCCGCCAAATTTTAAGAAAATCATTTGAGTAGTTAAGAAGATATAGGGAGGGGGAGCTTTTACTACACTTGCCCCATTTCATGCCCTTTCTCTTTCAAGTTACAGTGTCTGCAAGCCAAACCGGTTGATTATTTAAGAAGATATAGGGAAGGGAGCTTTTACCCCTCCTGCTTCACGTCCTAAATAATAAAAACTATAGGCTATAGTACTTTCCAGCTGTAACACTATTTGGCTACGAATTTTCAAGAATATATTGGAAGGGGGAGCTTTTTACCTTTTTGCCCTATTGCACATCCTTTTCCCTATTTCCTGTCAGATGTTACAGTGTCTGCATGCCAGATTTTAAGAAAACCCGCTCTTTAGTTTAGAAGATAAAGGGAAGGGGAGCTTTTACCGATATTGCCCTATCTCACGCCCTATTTCCTTTAGATGTTACAGTGTCTGCATGCAAAATTTTAAGAAACCCGGTTGTTAAGTTTAAAAGATTGGGGAGCTTTTACCTCTATTGCCCTATAATAAAAATTTGAGGCTATAGTTCTTTCCAGATATTACACTATTTTCCTGCAAGATTTCAAGAAAATCGGTCAAGTTGTTAAGCAGATATAGGTAGGGGGAGATTTTACTCCTCTTGCTCTATATCACGCCCTATTCCCTATTTTCTTTCAGATGTTACAGTGCCTGCATGCCAAATTTTAAGAAAACAGGTTGATTAGCAGAAGATATAGGGAGGGGGAGCTTATGCCCCATTTTGCGCCCTCTAGCCATATAAAATATACTTTACGACCTATTCTCATACCTAACAAAAACACATACAAAATTTCATAAAAATCAGTCAAGCCGTTTCGAAGGAGTTCAAAATGGAGGGCATTTTGTTGATATTTGTATGGGAATATATAGGAAAATCTAAATGCCATATCTCCGAAACCACTGGGCCGATTTCATGCAAACTTTACATAAACCATCTACAAATTATCCCCAACGTACCCCAACGTTTTTGTTGAAATCGGTCTACCCGTTTTCGCAGTTAGTATTGACATCAAAGTGTACACTTCTTTTTATATATATAGATTGTATGTTTTTAAAGCTTTTTGACAGAAGACGACAGAGCGCGCGCGCACTTATGCGTGTTATGTACTTCTACCTTAATTCCGTAATCTTATTTAATACTTGCATAAAGTTTTGAATTAAATAAAAAATTATTTTTTTAACTAAAACTGAAAGGAATTAAATATATTTTTATCTGTTCCCAAAAAACCACATTTATAATATCAATATTAATTGTCTAAAAGGATTTTTCTTCAACACAATTTCAGTATATTTTTATACCAATTAGGATTCAGTTTTAAATAAGTTAAATAAAAGTTTAAAGATTTTCATTAAACTTGAATAAATTTCCCATAACAACACATTTAATATTATCAGTAGAAAAGAAAAAAAAAAAAACGTTTTTATTACACAACAACCATAAAACAAAATTTAAATTTTTATGGTTAAACCAGTGTTGCCAAGAAGTAGGGGAAAATCCCAACATGTAGGTATTTTTGACACTAAAATGGAAGCGTGGGGAAAATCGGACAGATTTTTTTAATATCACCAAAATGTAGGGATTTTTCGTCATATCGCATTATTTTTAAAATAAATCCAAAACGGTTGAAAATTTTTCTTTTCACTAAAATCGCTTAAAAATATATTTTCAGAGTTGTTTATGGTTAAAAAAGTGGGCGACACTAATATGTATGTGTATGTTTTTTCTAAGATATCACTTAGTTGAATACATATCGCACCTATTCAACAATACTGCATTATATTGTTCAGTTTTTGGAAATAATCGACAGGTATTATTCATATTTACTACCCACTGTAAAAATATCGAGATCGTTTATCTACCTTTTGGCAAAGAATCGGTTGGTTTAAAAATACTTTTTCATATACCTTCCATATTAAATTAAACATTGTTTTGCTACTACTGAAAATTTTAAAATTTTGAGTTCATACAGTATTTGTTGAACAAGTTTTAAGTTTTGTACTTATTTTTTGTCAAAGCTTTAATATTTTTCATTACTAATGTTTTTTGTTCTATTTTAATGGCAATAATGCGTTGGGATTTTTGTAGGGGAAAAGCTTTTAACGTGTAGGGAAAATCTGATTTTTTTTAGCATGTGTAGGTATTTTTTTGAAAAATCCACTGGCAACACTGGGTTAAACACAACTGGGGTAGACGACGAACTTTGCAAAGCACAACGAATTAGCTACGTAAATTCGTCAAATGAGATACGATAAGTGCGTACAAATTCTTTTTAAATTAATTTTTTTTATTTGTTTGCTTAGTCCTCGTCCATATTATGAAACATTTGCTGCGAAACATTTGAGTTTGAAAATGAAAGGGGAAAGACAAATGGAAAAGTGTAAAATGAAAAACAAAAATATGTCCTTTGGACTTTGAAAATAATTATTGACAAAAAGTGGAAAAACAGAAGTAAGGAAGAATTTTGATTTGCCAAAGGTTAAATACAATTTGGTTAAAAGATTGATGTTTGATGTCGTCAATGGCTGTGAGTGTTAAACGGGAAAAAGATATTGAGTGGTTACAATTGAAACATGTTAGGGTAACCTGTCCGTGAAAATCTGGGTTCGAGCCCCGTGGCAGTCAAAAATGATCAATAAATTTTAATTATCATCATGCTGCAAAACTCCTTTCTTCATAAAAAAATTTAACGAAAATTAGATTTGATGAACTTTAGCCTAATTAAAAATATCAAAATTTGGATTAGAATTGCTTAGCTGTGCTTTTTACTGCTAATTAAAGGCGTTTAAGTCGAAATTTGTACATGTTTATATAGGGACTGAAATGTCAAATATTTTTAATGTTGTAAGAAAAATGCACATCCAAATGCAATTGCAAGCATAGGACAAAACAATGAACGACCATTAGAGGATAAGTCCGCTAGATTGATTACCTTTTTGGGTTTAGAATTTAGAAAATTTTTTAAAGTTGAAATGTTACTTCGGTTCCTTCAAAAAGGTAATTATCAATTTAAAAAAACTACCATCTAAAATAACGTGCGTACACACATACGTTTCATACATTCAATAAAATGATAAAAACAACGAACTGTAGCCTTATAAAAAAAATAACTAAAGTTTTCCTGCACAAAGTACAAACATTCAGTCGATAGTAATATCAATATATCGATAGTGAAATTATAGAAAATATCTATAGTATCCCAGCACTAGTGTGAGCATATTTAAAAAAAAAAAAAATAAAAAATATTAATAAAAGTTAAAGTATTGATAAAAAAAATTTAAAACTATATAATATATATACAGGCCTGTTCTGCAAATCACTTTTACTCAAATCACGTGATTTCAAATCACATGTGCCTACTAAAATCACACGTGTGATATTTTAGTGTCCCGTTTTTGTGTGCTTTGGTGTGATCTTCAATTGCCGAAAGCACACAGAGAAACACAAAAACGGTATGGCTTTCAGAACACCAGAAAACCGCACGTGTGTTTTCAAAAACATCACGTGATTTTCAGAACAGGCCCGATAATTAAAAAAGTGGTAAATAGATTTATATGGTACAAACACATAAAAAAAACAATTTTTTAAGAAAAACTAACATTATTTGCCAAAACATTGAAGAAATTCTAACAAAGCGGTTGCCCTGTCTCTATTTATATGTCATTAGCTGCGAAAGAAATATAAATAAATCTATCCTGGAGTTCGTTACTTACCATGAATTTTAGTCTACGCATTGATTATGTGTATTTTCATGTACACCAATGTTGCAAATAATTCATCGTTCGTTCCACTTGTGTTTTTAGCATTAAACAGAAAACTTTGACATTGCAAAGAAATTTTTTATTTCCTAATATTTCTATTATGAAAATTTCTTTGGCTTTTTGTTAAAATTATGATCCTAACAAAATTTATTTATGCCTTATTTAACACCTTAAGTTCTTTATATTTGAAGTAAAGTTTCTGTTTTTTGTTGCTTTTTTGTTATTGTAGTAATGAGCCATATAACAAATTGCCTAATTCTATTCATACAATCAATTAAGCAGCAATAATTAATTAAATTTTCTACAATTGACTTACTAACTACCAATACATGTAGCTGTGTACGTTTATAAGTTATATCCTGTGGCTGTCTTACGTTCCTTAGTATGTGTGCGTGTGCTTGTCCGGGCGTCTAGGCTGCTGCTACTTATACCATCACCGCAGATACTAGGGCTGTCAGTAGCAGTGCCACCACAAACAATATCAATGACTTGAAATTTATGTCTTAACAAAAAAGTCTGTCGCAGTAGCAAACTTATTCCACAAAAAAAAAAAAAAAAAAAAAGAATTTATAAATAAAATATTATTAATGTTTCAATGAATACGAGTTTTACAGCTTTCTGACAAACAGCAGCAGTTTTTTAAGTATTTTTGCTTAATTTCATTGAAGGCATGAAAACATAATTTATATCATAGATATAATTTAAGCAGCATTTGATGGGGAAGTTAAAAATAAATTTTGAATTATTTAATTTCATAATGCTGGATAATTTGCATAAAGTAAGCTTCGTAATAATGAGCGTTTTGGAAGAAGTAATTATAAAGGTGACTAGGCCTGTGTTAGTTATAATGATGCTTATAGCAAATTTAATAGGAAAACATAAAATTTGTAGTTATTGTTTTATTAAGTGTGCTGTAAGTGCTTAAATAAATTTTAATATAAATAATGTAATTTCTAAAGTGCAAAGCAAAAGAAGAATCCTTAGAAAACGTAAAATGCGATGAGGGTGTCGTGTTAATGTTAAGGAGAAACTGTAATGGGTATTTAAAAAATATTGTTTAATTAACGTTAACAACGTCGACGTGTCAAACATATACAAAATAAATCCAAAACGACCTCTTCTTTTAATAGGACGACCTAAAACTCACTTCCTTTTTTGGATTAAGCACAAGAGATAAGTGAATATTATTAGTGTTCCCTAAAACACAATAGGCTAAAAGATTACTAGCGTTTACTATGATGTTAGTAAGGCATAAAAACAGCATATCTTAAGGCTGGGTCCTTTTTGTAAGCCGCTCGTCTAGGAATCACTTTTTAATTCGATGACCATCCGTCTGGCTGAGTGTCCGTTTAAACTTTTGAATAAATTACAAGCCTTACTTTTAAAGATTACTTAATAAAATTCGAAATTTATTATTTTTTTACAAGAACGAAGCCTATTCAATTTGATGAGAAGTTTTCACCTAGTGCCAATACAAATGGGCATTAGGTTAATTAAACAAATCACATTGGCCGACATAAATCTGTTATACATTTTGGTATTTAGATGAAATTTTTTAAATTTCATAAGAAAATATTCTTCAATAATTAAATACTATTAACTCAAAAACAATAATAATAGGAACATCCATTAGACGGAACTTTTTCGCAAGCGTTGAGTATTTTTATACGAAAAACACTAAACGGTTGCGCAACATTTACGTCTAATAAATGTGCCCAATAATAATACAATTGGAATTGTAAAGAAACAAAGTAAAAAAAATAATTAACTTTAATCAAAAAAATTATTTTACGCGAAGATTACTACATGGCATTAACATTGGAAAACAATTTCGGGAATATGAGCGCCGCGGCTTGACTTGAGTAAGCACATGCTTGTCCTCCAATTTTGGGGCTTTTTAAAGCATTGCTGGCCTTATGTCACGAATAAAATGAGCGATGTTGGCCTCTAAGGCGCCAATTGTTTTTGGCTGATAAGCATATATCAGTCACCTTGAGTGGCACCACATTAAATTATCGAGAGGTGTAAAATCGCATTGCCTTGTAGTTCAATTGACAGGTCCGTTTCTTACAATCAACTTATCGCCAAATATTGATTTCAATAAGGTGATGGCAACCTTATCGAATTTATGGCATTCCTGTTGAACCCACGTCATCTTTATGTTTAACCCGAGGATCACCCTCTTGGTCTGGCCAGACCAGATTTGTGTTTTGCTTGCAATAGTTTTCGAATAAAACAACCAATCAAAAAACCAGGGACGTTAATTCTATAAATGATATGTGCTGAATCCAATCAAACAAAAATTAAAAACAATTTTCTTTTTTGCTGGCAATATCTTTTAAATAGGACAAAATATCAAAAAAATAAAACAGAAATATGAGCTCTAAAAACGATATGTTCTGAATCGAATGAATCAAGATGTGAAAAATTAAAGACTATATTTTCGATGACTTTGAAATAATAAAATTATTAGTATTGTGGTTATTTT
This sequence comes from Pollenia angustigena, assembly GCA_930367215.1. NCBI lineage: Eukaryota > Metazoa > Arthropoda > Insecta > Diptera > Polleniidae > Pollenia > Pollenia angustigena. The sequence goes on along the minus strand of OV884059.1, from coordinate 173,988,058 downwards.
ATTGAACTTTTTATGGTCTTTACAGCAACGCGAGTTTCGGTTTAATTTTTGAAGAAATAATGCCCACCAGAGTATAAACTGCACAAAACTATTTTTCTAAACTTAATGGAGTCTGTTCGGTCTATTGTGGATTGATCTCACTCCATGTGTAGCAATATATTTACAGTGTAGTTATATATTTTATTATTAACAGTGTACCTGTCATTACTGTTTATTTCTTTAAGTGTATTCTACTTTCAGGGATAACGGTTTTTATTTGCTCTAGAATATTCTTGATAACTATATTTGTCTCTTTCCTACTCATAGAGTGTGTATTAAGAAAACGTAGCGAGTGTAATAAGACCTAGTTTTGTAAGATTTTTTGTAAACGAAATAATAATAAAGTAGCCGCGAAACAAACAAGACGTGTCGTGTTTTATTTAAATCGCCTATAATTTCAGAAGTGGGATTCGAGAAAAAAATCTATTTTTTTTTTCACACACGCTAGTGCTTTAAAAATCTAAAATTTATTTACAATTTTGTTTAAAAACATTTTTGACAAAGTGATTGATTAAAGGAAAAATATAAGAGACTGCAAAGAATAAATATTAATGATTAAAAGAGAAAAAAGAAGCCTTTTAAACAAACGTGTAAAATTAGAGAAACAAAATTCTATTAAACAAAAGAAAATAAATAAATAAAATTAATTAAATTTAAAAAAAAAAAAAAAAAAAAAAAGAAAAAAAAACTATTTGCGAATAAAAGACAGTTTTTGTAAATTCAAGGAAAAATTTGACGCTGACAATGGATAACAGTGTGTGCGGCAATAATTATACGGTGGCGCAGCTGCGTATGTGGTTGCAGCGTTTAAATTTGTCGTCGTCAGGCTCAAAAAGCGCACTTCTAATTAGATTGAATGAAGTGGCACCAGAAGAGAGAGGGGAATGCCCAACAAATGAACGTGAACAACCCGAAAATGAATGTGAAGAAAATGATCGTGGTGAAAATGATTTTGTAGCAGAACAACAAACAAACGATTGCCAAACAAATGGAGAAGCGACAAATGAGTGTGAAAACGAAGGTGCAACAAATGATAGTGTATTACAACAACAACAACGTAAGGGTAGAAATACTTTTGATTTATTGAATAAAGAGTTGGAAATTATAAAACGTGAAAGAGAGGTACTACGTAAAGAAAATGATTTGCTAAAAATGATTGCTGAATATGAAAAGAAACGTGACAAAGAAAATGTTGAGAATGCTAATAAAGGAAAAGATAAAGAAACGAGTGTATGCGCTACAATTGAGGGGGAGCATTTTGAAAACGTCAAGGTAGATGTACCATTTAGCATTTTAAAAGATATAATACCTGATTATGAGGGGTTGTTGTGTCCTGAATTGTGGATTACACAATTTAATAGCATAAATGATAAGTATAAAGTTGATGAAAATACACTCAAGGCGCTTTTAATGTGCAAGTTGAAGGGAAAGGCCCAGGCTTGGCTACATTCAAGACCAAATTTTATAAATGAAAGTGCAATACTGAATGAAATGAAGAAAATTTTTTCTACAAAAGAAAATAAATTAATAATGCGTCGTAAATTTGAAGCACGTAAATGGAAATATGAAGAAGCATTTTCTGATTACTACAACGATAAAATTGTGTTGGCTAACAAAGTTGGTATTGATGATGACGAGCTGATTGACAACATAATTGAAGGTATTCCTGATGAACAACTTCGGGTACAAGCTATTCTACAATGTTATACGGATAAGACACAACTTCTGCTAGCTTTTTCTAAAATTGAATTGACTCAAAAAAAGCAACAATTGGTAAAGAAAAATGAGCAGATTAGATGCTACAACTGTAACTCGTTTGGACATTTTGCAACTGCATGTAGAAAACCAAAACGTGAGAGGGGTGCTTGTTACGGATGTGGAAGCTTAGAACATCGCGTTAATGCTTGTCCGGAAAGAAAGGCAGCAGTCCAGTATATGGATGGTAATGAAGATGAATATGTAAGGTATTTTAAATTTTCTTTAGATTCTAGTTTTAATTATAATTTTTCTTTAGAATGCCTAATCGATTCGGGTAGTCCAGTCAGTTTTGTGAGAAAATCTAAAATTATAAATGAAATGAATTTGAATGATCTTTTATGTTCTAATTTTGAATTTTTTGGAATTAATAAATCGAAATTAAATGTTTATGGGAAATTTAACTGTTTTATAATTGTAAATGGGAAAATTGTAAATATGGAAATTTTGGTAGTTTCTGACGAATCGATGGCATTTGAATGTGTACTGGGTAGAGATTTTTTAGGGAAAGCTGAATTTAAACTGATGTCTGTTGAAAAGGAAATTTGTTTGGGTGATGATAAGGATTTTAGTAGTGCAATTTTGTCTATTGATTTAGGGGATAATGAAAATTTTAAACTTAATATTGGGGATAGTGTAAGTTATGAAAGTAAAATAAAATTGTATGAATTATATGATGATAATTATGTGCGACCTGAACGTCCTTCTAAACCAAAGGTGTATAGTGAGCTAAAGTTAAATTTAAATGATGATAAAACTTTTAATTGTAATCCCAGGAGATTATCATACGCGGAGAAAACGGAATTGCAAATTTTATTGGACGAATATTTGGAAAAGGGGTACATAAGGCCGAGTGAGTCGGAGTTTGTTTCTCCTATCGTGTTAGTTAGGAAGAAAACTGGGGATTTGAGGATGTGTGTGGATTACAGACTTTTGAACAAGGTGACGGCTAAAGACAGTTATCCTATTCCACTGATTGATGATCTTTTAGATAGACTTGCAGGGAAGAAGATTTTTACGAAATTGGACTTAAAAAATGGGTTTTTCCACGTTTTTGTTCATCCTGATTCTGTTAAATATACATCTTTTGTTACGCCGTTGGGTCAATTTGAATTTTTGAGAATGCCGTTTGGTCTGAAGAATGCTCCATCGGTTTTTCAAAGATTTGTTAATAAAGTTTTCGCTGATATGGTTAGAGACGATAGAATAATAATTTATTTGGATGACATCATGATAGCTACGGTTGATATATCTGAACATTTACAGATTTTAGAAGAGGTTTTCGAGCGATTAGTTGAGAATAATTTAGAACTGAGGAATGATAAGTGCGAATTTTTACAAACATCAGTGAAGTATTTGGGGTACACTATAGATGGCAGAGGTATAAGTGCTGATGATAAAGGATTACAGGCTATAAGGGATTTTCCAATTCCGGACAAACAGCATTCGGTGCAAAGTTTTTTAGGATTGTGTTCATATTTTCGAAGATTTGTTAAGGACTTTTCTCTTATTGCAAAACCATTGTATGACTTGACGAAAAAGGATAGAAAGTTTGTTTTTGGTGAATTAGAACTAAAATGTTTTGAATTGCTCAAGAAAAAGTTGATGGAGTCACCGGTTCTTGCATTGTATGATCCCAGGGATGAGACTGAGCTCCATTGTGATGCGAGTTCTATTGGTTTTGGTGCTGTGTTGTTGCAGAAGAAGGAAGACGGCAAATTCCATCCAATTTTTTATTTTTCTAAAAGGACAACGGATGCAGAATCAAAATATCACAGTTTTGAACTTGAAACGCTCGCCATAATTTATGCATTGAAACGGTTCCGTATATATCTTCAGGGTAGGAAATTTAAAATTGTAACTGATTGTAATTCTTTAACTATGACGTTAAACAGAAAAGAGCTGAATCCAAGGATAGCACGGTGGGCTTTGGAGCTTCAAAACTATGAATACGAGCTGGAACATCGTTCTGGAAAAAGAATGCAGCATGTTGACGCGTTGAGCCGAAGTACTAATATAATGATTGTAGAGTCGAATACATTTGAGGAGAATCTAATTATATGTCAAAATAGGGATCAGAAGTTGGGAGACTTAAAGGAAAAACTTCAGGTTAGTGAGCACAGTTTGTACGAAATGAGAAATGGAGTACTGTATAGGAAGACAAGGGAAGGTAATTTGTTGTTTTACGTTCCTGAGGAAATGGAGGATCATGTTTTATACAAATACCACGATGAGATGGGACATGTTGGTATTGCTAAGATGACTGAGCTTATTTTAAAGAGTTATTGGTTTTCAGGGATCAGGGCCAAGGCGGCCAGACATATAGAAAATTGCATGAATTGTATTGCGTATTCTTCTAAGCATGGTAGGGAAGAGGGGTTTTTGCATAGTATTCCTAAATCGAATAGGCCATTTGATGTTGTGCATATAGACCACTTTGGACCGGTGGATAATGGTCGAATTGTTAAACATATTTTGGTGGTTGTTGATGCTTGTACTAAATTCGTAAGGTTATATCCGACGAAAACTACTAACACTAAGGAGGCAATTATGGCGTTGAAGGATTATTTTAGATCATATAGTCGTCCGGGAACAGTGATAAGTGATCGGGGAGCATGTTTCACGTCGAAGGACTTTTCGGAATTTTTAAAGGAGAATAATGTTTCCCATATTTTGGTGGCAACTGGTTCGCCACAGGCGAATGGCCAGGTCGAGAGAATAAATAGATCGATAGGCCCAATGCTGGCAAAATTAGTGGATGTTGGAAAGGGAATATTCTGGGACCATGTGCTTGAACAGGTTGAACATACTTTGAATAATACCGTGCATAGGGCTGTTGGGGAACATCCTAGTGTTATGTTGTTTGGAGCAGGACAAAAGGGGAGGGTTGTTGACTTGTTAAGGGAATGTCTGGATGATTTTAGCGTGGGTCGGAATGAAAATCACGGCACGATAAGATTGAGGGCGGCAGATAGACAGATAAAGTTGCAGGAGTATAACAAGGAGTATGTTGATAAAAAGAGGAAGACACCTAGGGTGTATAAGCACGGAGACTACGTGATGGTAAAAAATTTCGACTCTACGGCCGGTGTTTCCCGAAAATTAATTCCAAAGTATAAAGGTCCATATAGGGTATCGAAAGTCTTACGTAATGATCGTTATTTACTGGAGGATGTTGAAGGGTTTCAACAGTCACGTACTGCGTATAAAGGCGTTTGGGCAGTCTCTAATATACGCCCATGGTTTAGAGGACGCGAAGGGTCATGTATAGGATAAGAGATCAGGGGATCTCGCTGTCAGGATGGCCGAATTGTAGCAATATATTTACAGTGTAGTTATATATTTTATTATTAACAGTGTACCTGTCATTACTGTTTATTTCTTTAAGTGTATTCTACTTTCAGGGATAACGGTTTTTATTTGTTCTAGAATATTCTTGATAACTATATTTGTCTCTTTCCTACTCATAGAGTGTGTATTAAGAAAACGTAGCGAGTGTAATAAGACCTAGTTTTGTAAGATTTTTTGTAAACGAAATAATAATAAAGTAGCCGCGAAACAAACAAGACGTGTCGTGTTTTATTTAAATCGCCTATACATGTGCAGCAATTTTTTTACCTAATAAACTTGTTCGGCAAAAAGTCGCTGAACAGATTAATAATCACGAAGTTGACCTCCAGTTACGGGAAACGATGATTGATTTCAAAAGCTAATTTGGATAATTTGATAACTTTGTTATTCAAGAAAGAATTTAACACTAAAATTTTTTTTCAACAGGCGGGCATAGTTAAATCGACTTCAAATTGCTTAAAGACCCAGAATTTAATGAAGTCTTCTATAAATATTATAAGAGTTTCAAACAGAATGACATAACGGAGGGTATAAGTGTTATAGTTTGTGAATACAAATTCGTAGAACCAAGCAAACAATTTGTTGATTTTGCACCTACTACCAAAATAATTAAAATGATCACTAAAAACTTTTAAAATTTAAAGTTGTGAATATTTTTTTTTTTTTTTTCAATAAATGTTATTTTTAATTTTAAATAAAAAATTTATCAAAAAACTGTGCCGTTTCAAACAATGGGTTTATTGAGCAAGTTAAATCTGTGGCATTTTGACAATACATCTTAAGTCGATTTAAGATAGCAAAAAAGCTTTAAAAAAATTGGTGAAAAAAATCCTTTTTATCAAATGTTAAAATAAACCAAAATTAAAGAAAAATTTCGTTTATAATGTATATTTTTTATTTTTAATTTCTTAATGACTTATTAAGAGAGTGTAATATTAAAAGAAAAATATCAAGTGCGATCTAATACCCGTAAATTAGAAAAAATTCTCCCCAATTATTTTTTTCAATTAAACCATTAATCAAAAATAAAAACAGTTTGAATTACTGCATATCTAATTGATTATATTGGGTTAACTTGCGCTCATTTAATTAAGTTTTTAATTAATATCACAATTTTTTTAATAGAAATAATTTTTTTTTTTTCAGTGTATGTGAGCAACTTGAAATTGTATGACTTCTCGGAATAATATATTTTAGAGGTCATTGCTGAAACTCATGACTTAATAGCTTTCTCAGCACGTTGAAGTGAGTTTACATTTTTGTATGCAAAAACGACGAAAATTACTCTGCTCATCGGGATATAGTGTACGGATGATAACATTAGAGTTAGTCTTAGCATCTAACTTGTCGATTAATTCTTGTTCGATTAATTTGTCGTCTTGTTCGAATAATTAAAAATTGCTAATTTTGATTAAAGGATTAATCGAAGAATTTATACCGATTAATCGAATGACAATAATAAATAGTATTTCGGTTTGCCGTATAATTTATACAATCCAAATGTATCGGGTATATTCTACAAATCGAAATGAAGTGGATTTAAAATTGAACAAATTTTGAAAACGAGCCGGTATAGAAAGTTCATAAAATATTCCTTTTTATATACTTTATACTTTGAGTACCACTTATCTTGAGAAAAACAACTCTTTAAAATAGAAAAAACTAGTAATTTTAAAAATTGTAATACAAATCTAGTTAGAGTGGAATTCCACTTCGTTTCAGTTTCGAGAACATGACCGTATGCATCCGTTGGAATTAAAAAAAGTGAGTAATTAAACCTTTATTTCTTCAACACAATTAAATAATTAATTTCTCAAATGAAAAAACGACAAAGGTATGTGAACTCAAAGATTTATATTCACTTATCGGGCATGTTCTAGAAATCGAAATGAAGGGAAATTGAAATCGAACGATGATTTAAATTTAATTATTTACAAAATTACTGTAGTTTAAAAATTTGAGATTTTAAATCCACTTCATTTCGAGTTCTAGAACACGCACGTATTTTGTTTTTACAAAATAGTCCATACGTTTCTCTCTTTAGAATGAGTTTGGTAAAAATATTGTACGAAGGATAAATCTAATAAAGTTAAATGCACAGTGCCTAAAACATAGTACTTGAAGAAGATGCTCCACCAACAAAATCAAAGGGTCTACAAGTAGTCCAATGAATAAATATTTTATACAAGATACTTCGGTCGATTCTCTATAGTACTGGAATGTCCGTGAAAAGTTTAAAGAAATCTAAAGTACTATTGACTCTTTTAAAATCTAACTTCCCGAAAGTGAAGCAACAATTTGGAGCTACATTGACAAGTTAAATTTAAAAAAGAATGTTTATTTACTTAATTTGTTCCAAAATTATCGAAAAAAAATCTTGTAATTTATAAAATTTCTGGATTTAGATTTATTCGATTAATCGATTAATTTTAAAATTTTATTTGTTTAATCGAATAAGTTCAAAATTTTAAATATCGATTAATCGTTTAATCGAACAAAAATAAAACTCGATTAATTGAACACCCTAGTATTCATAAAAAAACGAAATTATATGTATTTGAAATCCATTTTCAGGAAAATTTAAATGAAAGAATAGTTTTAAAATACATTTGAAATTTTAATTAATATAAATGAATACGGCAGTGGGTATTATTTAATAGTGTGTCCCAAAAAATTTTAAAACTTATAAGGCGTTATTTACAAAATTTATGGAAAAATTACGAAAGATTGTAATGTAGGGTGCTTAAATAAGCAATATTAATGCAAAAACCTATAGCTTCTGCACACAAAAATAAATCTTGCACATTTTTCTTTTAAATTATTTCCTTAAAAGTGAAGAAAATCGTGGTTTTTGACAACGTTATGAAGAAAACTCAAAAAATACCGGCATACCCGTTTTTTGGCAAAACTAGACTTGAGAGACATCTAAACCTCTTCCGAATAATCTGACAAAAGTCTCAAAATTACGTTACCCTATAAGCTCTTACATTATCCTTAAGCACCCATGTTTATTTGGAACACACAAGTGTACAATTCTATTTAACATGGTGGCGTATGATTAATATTTATATGATAGTAAAGTAGACGCTTAGTAGATTTACCTATTTTTAAATTAAAATATCCGAACATAATTGTCACAACAAATTTAACTAAATTGAAAATTAATATCAATTTAAATTAAAAAAATATATAATACTCCGTGGCAAGTTTTTTTTTTTTTAATAGATATATGAAGGATTTAAACCGTTAATTTATTATAATGCAGCTATTTGTAAACGTTTTAACATTTTAAAATCTTCATATGTGACAGTTTCAGTTATGGGCAAAAAATGAGTTTTGGAGAAAAACGATTTTGAAGTTAATAAGTTAGTTTTAAAACGGCTGAACGCTTTTACAGCTCGAAAGCCGTTATAAAGGGTTTTTGGGGGTCGCTGGCATTGGATTTTGAAAATTCAAAACGGCGGATCCAATATGACGTATAATTTTTTATAACATTATTTGATTTTCTTCCGGATCGCCACTCACGGGCACTCTGGGTCACTGGTTACGAATCTGGTATTAGATTTTGAAAATTCAAAATGGCGTATCCAATATGGCAGACCTTTTTTTGGACCATTTTTGGAATCGCATGAAACTCGTCACTTAAGGATTTTCGGGGTCGCTGATTACGAATATGATATTAGATTTTAAAAATTCAAAATGACGGATCCAATATGGTGGACTATTTTTTTGTAATATGTATTATTGAATTGGTTTGAAACTCGTCACTCAGGGTTTTTTTGGGTAGCTGGCTATGAATCTTAAGTCAGACTTTCCAAATTCAAAATGCTGGAGTTTAATGTTCTGCTTAACGCTGTGTAATTATTCTGGAGTTTCGAGGTTACTGATTAGCAGTTTGGTGATTTCGGAGTATAACGAAAGTACAAAAAAAAAAAAAAATATAGTGAAGATTAAAAAAGTAATGTGTCAGATGTATCAAAATCGACTTGTAAACTTTACAAAATAAAGTCCGCCATATTGGATTTTGAATTTTCAAAAACTAATACCAGATTCGTAATCGTCGGTCCCGAAAACCGCCGAAAGACGAGCTTCAAGTAAATTAGATCAATTACACAAAATTTTGTTACATCGGGTTCTTATCTTTCTTTTCTGTTCTTATCAAAGGTGTATTTTAAAGCTTATTCATGACAAAAGTAACGAAGTTAGAAAACTGCGGTTTGCTGCATTGCAAAGAGCGTATTGTCAATTTTAAGCATCACCAAAAAAGTAAAAATCGATTTTTTCATCCACTTTGAGAACATTTTTCTATTTTTCACTTTGTGTATATAAAATACGAAAAAGTCACTTGTGAATTCCCTTAATATTGTATTGAAACGCTTGAAAAGTTTTCACTGTTATTGGCTGTATCCCACAGAATTTCATTTGCATTTATGTGGCAAAAATGATGATAGAATATTAAAAGCAACAAAAACTACAATCACAAAAGTGTAAAAGTGAAAAAAAAAAAAATACAAAACACCAACCAGCCCGCATCAATACTAAACAAGACTACACATTCATATGTTTACATACAATTACAGTTAAATTTCTATTGTATGTACATGCAAATGTCATTGTTCATTGGGAATTATATCATACAAGTTAAGAATGAAAGACAAAAACAACAAATAACATAAAATTACGAATAGATAAAAACAAAAACAATTGTTAAACGTATGTCACAATATAAATTTGTTCATGCAACATATTCATACTAACATGACTGTTCAACGTACAAATTAATGTTCTTGTTGCTGTTTCTATTTTGCAATGTTGCTTTTGATTCTAATATTTGTTGTTTTTGTTGCTTCTGCCACTGCAGTTGCACAATCATTTGTTGGCTTAGTGTTTGTAGGCAGTGAAGTGAAAGCAAGCTTTTTACCATTTCGCCCTCTTGTTACACTATTAGAGCGCACAATGACCTCTTTTATTTACAATTTTTTAGTTTTTTTATTTTTATTTTTCAAACACACACTTGTAACACAGTATCTCGTTTATTCATGTATTTATTCAGTTTAAACAAGTAGTTAGATAGTAAAAGAGGAATGTGGAAAATAATGGTTACAAATGCCAACAACATCCACTACCCATAAAAGGGTATTAAATTAGAGAAAAATTTCATTACTAATGCAATGAAAAAAACATGAGATTTTTCTAATATACATATGTATGTATGTAAATGTTACATTATATACAACATTTATATTAAATTTTCTTGCTTTTTACATTTTTTTAAATGCTGCTTTTAAGAATTTGATTTGAGCTTAGCTGCGATGATTTTTTGTTTGCAAAATTCTACTCGAAAACTGCTTCTTATTTTCAATATTATTAAATATTTTTGCGTAATACTTCCTGTATAAAGGTAATATATTGCTAACACTTTGAATTAATACTACTTTTCATTGCGATTTAGGTTCACTCATTAATAGTAAAAACAAATTAAAAAGATGTAAGAATGTTAAGTCGGTTAATACCAATTATTTGATACCCTTAACCATGGTATATAAGTTACATATACGAGATTGTATCCTAGTTGTACCCAGCATAGCAAATTATATTATGAGGCTTGGATTCATTGGATTCTTTGCCCTGAATATTGTCCAAATATTAACATTAATGAGGTTTGTTTGTCTTAAGGTGAATTTGGAGAGGAGGCTGCGACCTACCAGTACAAAATTTGTCATGGTATAATAGCTATAATCAGAATTATCGTTGAAAAATTGTATTTGCATTAAAAGCTATTTTCGGAAGTGATAATGGTATGGGAGCCATGGTCAGATATTGACCTATTTTTTTGCTCTGAATGTATTTGTTTTTATTGGATCTTTCTTATTGAAGAAAATAACAATAAGTTTTAAAATCTTAAATTCACTAATAATTTCTGGGTCTGTTGCTTTGCAATAGAAAATCCATTTTTCGTTACGTAAAGTGTTCATCTATCATGCGGTTACGCGACGGCCAATATGTCGACCCTCTTATATCATGTATGTCTATTTTAATGCAATAGGATTTTGATGAGTTGCCAGTTTTAGTGCATTTTTGGATCAGAAGGTTTTTGTTTAGTCGCGAACAAATAGAATAGTAAGGTCCTTACGAATATTCACGTTACCATACACCACAAGTCACCAGTAAGTTGTCGCAAGATTTTATTTTGTCGTCATTATAATTTATTTCCTTTAATAAGAAGCAAAAGCTATTCCCCATAGTTGGATCACATAGGTCCATATTCGCTTAAACATAGCTTTGAAGAGTAAAACCTTGTAGTTTTGGTTAAGAACAGAATGGGGACAATGGAGCAACTGAAGCTGCAATGTTTAAGGTTTAAGTTGTGTGGATTTGGATTCAAAGTGTTGAGAGCAGGCAAGGCAACGATCAACGTGTAAAGCAAGATATTTTATTTTATTTTGGTCGGAAATATCGATGCTACTTATCTTCAGTTTGGGACAGTTATCTTTTTTAAAGGTAAAATGTGCGCACTTTGTTGAATTAACTTTTATTTTTCGTTTATTAAGCCATTTTTTGAGTTCTATGATATGAGCCTGGTGACAACTGGAAGCAATTACTGGATTCTTATGTACACTAATAAGCTATTAAATAAAAAAATTGCTTAAGCGATATATCTTATAGGTAGGGATGAAACGATACCCCTAAGGTATCGATACTTTTACTCGATGTGGTATCGCTCGTAAAGTATCGATACCTACATAGAATCGAAAATAAAGTATCGATTCTTAGTTACTTGTATGGGTACTTGTATCGGTTTGTATGATAAAAGAATAGAAAGCAGCATTTAAAAACGTTCTTATTAGTGTTTTATTACTATACAATAAAAAATCTTAAATGTAAACATGTATTTTATATCCTTTCAATAATTTCTCAAGCTCAAGGTCCGTTTTATATAAAGAATATTTATTTAAAATTTATCCAATATTTCTCAATGGATAGCTTCATCAGAGATTTTTTTTTTATATTTCAAAAAAATTTTTTAAAAAAAGGAAATAATATTAAGAAGGTCGAAGAAATTAAGCTAAATAATTTATGTGTCTTATTTTTAAATTGATAAATATATACACTCACAATATTATTACAGTAACGGACTGTGGTTTATTTAAGAAATATTCCGTTCAGTAATTTTTAAATAAATAAACATTTAAAATTCCAAGCAAATTTATTTTTAACTGATTCTAACAGTTATTCAAAAAACTAAGTACATATTAATACTGATTTTCAGTTGCAGTTAATATTGTCCGTTGATTGAGTTAAATTCTTCTTTATGTTAAATTAAATAAAAATGTAATTTAAAGCAACGAAAAGTTCGTTTAATTTTTACTGTCAAAAATTCAACCACGAATTCCGTAAAACCAAATGAATTTTCAGTTATCTTATATAAATTAATTGTCAAAAAATTAACTACATATTCCTACATATTAATACAAATAAAGGCTCAGTTAGTCTTTACTCTCTGTTTCTGTTCTGTTCCGTGCCGTTCTGTTACGAAATTACTTTTTCCGTACTAACTTATCAGCCATTTATGACAAATTTCATATCTTTGCACCGTCCATTGTTTTATTTTAATATCTTTAATGCACATACATTTTAAAAAAATAAATTTTATGAATTCTTAATTTTAAAAAACAGTTTATTTCAATATAAATATGTATTTTTATTATTTATTTTGCTGTCACTTACAATTACTTAACAAGTTTTTGATTTTAACAAACTGAACCGCAACAGAACAGAAAAACTAATCAATTTCGTAGGTTTTTTAATAACAAAAACAAGTCAGCTGATTCGTAACAGAACAGAAAGTAAAGACTAATTCTGCCTTTAATATGCAGTTATTTTATAAAATTTTACTGTAAAAATTCAACACCATATTCAGTAAAAACAATTAAATATTCAGTTATTTTACATAATTTTACTAGCAAAAATTAATTTTTACTTATCTATAAAAAATGAATTGCTTGTTTTGTGTAAGCAATACCCATTTTCTATTTGTTAATATAATTTAGATAAATATATTAAATTTTAAAAGTAAAATAATTGCGAAGCCATATCGGTCATGCAGCTGGTGTCTTTTAATTGAGAGTTCTTCTGTAAACAACGTGGTCAGTACAACAAAAGAAAAACAAACGTGTGTATCAGGGTAAGTAAATAATAATATTCTCCCTCTCACGCTTATAAGAAAAACAAGCGGACAGGTGTCTGTCTGGTATTTTTTTAGAAATTCGGCTCTTTTGTGGAATAAACAAAAATTTAATGAAATAACTGAATATTTTATTGTTTTTACTGAATATGGGGTAAATTTTTTGACAGTAAAATTTTAAAAAATAACTGAATATTTAATTGTTTTTACTGAATATGGTGTTGAATTTTTGACAGTAAAATTTTACAAAATAACTGAATATTTATTTGATTTTACGGAATATGGTGTTGAATTTTTTTACAGTAAAAATTAAATGGACTTTTTGTTAAAAATAAATGAAAAATAAGTAGACCTGTTTTTAATTGAAGTTTCATTTATTTTATATTACAATTTCAGTTAATCTTACGTACAGAATATTGTGAGTGTAATAAAGGGTGGTAAAACCATAATCCATGATGTTAATTGTGAGTCACACCTTAACGTCAAGTTTTTAGCGCAACTTACATTGACCTATCTTTGTTTCAGTTTTTGACAACTTCGATTATTGAGAGGAACACAATTGAGCAGCGCGTTAAGATTAATAAAGCCTTTTACGAAAATGGGCGTTCAATCAAAATGCATTTAATGCACATCGTGATTTTGTTGGTCAGTATAATCGACCAAATGTTTCCACAATCGGGAGAATTGCGCGTAAATTTCAGCAAACCGGGTCTGTACACTCATAAAATTATTACAGTAACTGATTGTAGGTTATTAAATTCGTTTTCGGTACTGTTAAAATTGAATAAAAATGTAGTTATTTTACGAATAAATTTATTTTTCAACATTTATGTTTGTTATTAAAAAAACAAACTACCAAAAAATAATGTTTTCCGTATTTTTTTTTGTTAATTTGTTAGATTTTTATCGGTTAAAATATATTTTTTAAAAGTAAAAACTATTAAATTTTAACGAATATGATGTTCAATAAATAAAAAACTTAGAAATTACTGAAAAAATCATTTGTTTTAAATGAAATGTAAATGATCCGTTTTTTAAATGAATTTTAATTTGTTTCAAATGAATTTTCGTTTGAATTTAACTACATAATATTTTGAGTGTAGGAAATGGGAAAATATATGTGCATGCTCCCCTGTTAGTTCTGCGGCTGGCGGCGTCTTCGAAAATGAGGTCGGCCGAGCAATTATCTTTAATGGTGTTCGCCATCGCGGGATGATAACGGACTTCCTATAGCCAGAAATTGAGGAAATGGACCTAGATGATATGTGGTTTATAGGTGTGGACCCGGGATTCGGGATTTTTAATTCAAAAAAAGGTATCCCGGGACGGATCGGGATTTTTCGGGATTCTCCCCATATATTTACTACTCATATATTAAAGCCAATTTTAAAATTCATATAATTATAATTTAATAATTTTATTTAAAGTAATATGGACGTATTATGTATTAAAACTTATATTTTAAAAAGATTCTTAAACAAATTAATGACGCCAGATAATTGATACCTTATTTAATCGCAAAGACGAAACCAATATTCGCATTCAACACTTCTGTGTGGTATCGTAAATAAATAACGACATATATGCTATATAACAATTTGAAATTTATTTTATCTCAATTATATATATGCAAGTATTAATCTAATAAAATAAACTTATATGTGGCAAAAGATTTTTGGTAGAACCCCCTAAAGTTGTTAACACATTTTTGCACAACTTGCATTTTGCGTGCGCAGTTCTATTATCATCCACTTAGAAAAAAGACCCACCATCTGATTTTGTTTTTGTGGTATATAATGCGTTGCATGTAACATTTTTTCACTTGTGACTTTTTTTGTAACCAGTTAAAAATTAGATTCATGGCCAGTATGATTTAATATTGAATTTTTACTAGGCCCAAAAGATCGGGATTTTTATGTCAAACCCTTGTGTTTACTGGTCAAACGGTTTCTTGATACCGTTACTGCT
Source organism: Pollenia angustigena (assembly GCA_930367215.1). Classification (NCBI taxonomy): domain Eukaryota; kingdom Metazoa; phylum Arthropoda; class Insecta; order Diptera; family Polleniidae; genus Pollenia; species Pollenia angustigena. The sequence goes on along the minus strand of OV884059.1, from coordinate 173,972,760 downwards.
GCTCCAGCTTTGGAAAATAATCAAAAATTTAAGATTAATTTCAATACCAAAGTTAAACGATTACTTTTGACCGATACCGAGTATTTTTTACCGATACTACTTGGTACTCGGTTGCTAAGTATCGATTACAAAAATACTTGGTACTTATATAAAAGTATCGAATATGTACTTGTATTTACTCGTATCGTTTCATCCCTACTTATAGGCACAAAGACTCTATTCCGTAAAGAAGCTTGTATGGAAATTACGGACCGATTCTCATAATTTTCAGTAGGCTTCGTCCTTATGATAATTTAACCTGATGTATTAAATTCCATCAATTTATCTTAAAATTGCTACCTTTACTTTGCGCACAAGGTTACATGGAATGACAACCAGCCAGCCAGCCGAACGGACGGACATCATTAGATAGACTACGAAGGTGATTCTGAGTCGATCGGTGTACTTAAAAAATATCTTTTAGTGCTACATACATCAGCACAAACGCAAAACACCCCTCCATTATTGTGGTGCGGGTATAATAATTTATAGCCTCATTTTCATACTCATACTCGAGACAAAATAGAAAAATATTATAAGTTAACTTACAACAAGGTAGAAATGGCAAAAGGCTGTTGTAATTAAAATAGCTTAAATAATTAGATGTAAATATGTGATAGAAAAACCAACGCTTCTGCGAGGCTATGGAAGAATAAACTCATGTTTAAATATATTTTCAAAGAAATAATTCTTAATCACGCAAAATTAAAAATGTGAAATTCACCGGAAATTTATTTTAAACCTAATTGTAGGGGCTTATTTTTCCTAAATTCCTTCACCTTACGAAAAAAAATGTGCCTAATTGTGAAAAATTTGGTTCAATCAAAAAAATTTGCGATAAGTTTTAGTTTTTTTTTTTTAGAAATTTTATGGATAGCTTTAAGTTTCAATAAATAAACTAGTAATAATTTTTATGAATAAGTTTAACCCCCATATTCATAAAAAAAAATTTGATTTATAAAGATTTATTGATCAAATTTTCATAGAAAATTTTTTGCATCAACCTTTAATAAAGCTAAAATGTGTTTATGAATATAGGGGTAAGAGTTTAAACGCTTCAACAGTTATATTTACTCCAAGTGTAAATACAAGATTACAACACTGAGTATTCTGTTCTGTTCTGTTCTAAAACTATTATCACACAAATAAGGGTCATATTTATATTCGGAGTCCATTAGTTAGCTATTACTTAAATAATATAACAATATCTTTTACTTTAAAAATAAAATACAAAACTATCACACAAATCTTACGTGTTTGAAAAAAATGCTTCCCTGATCTAATTATTTTTTGAAAATTTTCAAAAACCAACTTTTCATGCCAAGGTTGTATTTTTCTTAAAATACGTAAGACTTGTGTGACAGTGTAAACGCCTTAAGCAAAAAAAAAAAAAAAAAAAAAAAAAAACTGAAAAATAACTCCTATTTAATTAAAACTTAGAAAATGAGAAAAAAGTAAGTTTTTAAAAATAAACTTATAATGATTACGGTTTCCTGTAAAATTGATTAGATTTTACGGTTTACCTTTTAATCATTTCAACTAAAATTTTAGATAATTGATTGCCAAAAATTTTTTTCGTATAACAAGCTTAAGTTAAAAAAAAAATAGGAGGTTCTTTTCAAAACTTGACTATTCATTTAACTTTCTGCTGTATTGATATTTTTTTTCTTTTTAGTAACATTGAAATGAAAACTCAGCAGAATTAAAATCGAGCCAAAACTAATATAATAACAAAACTAATAATAATTGATTTTGCCAAAGAAGATTAATTTTGTTCAAAATGATAATCCCAAAAACTATCTTCTTAAATTGTAAAAGAACACAAAAAGTGGAATAGTCAAGTCATCCGTAATTAGGCTGATTGTTGTTAACAATATTTTCGATTTTGGCAGATTCAAATTAATTTTTAATCATTTGTTAAAAGAAAGCAACCAACGCCATGGTATTTTTTATATTTTCGATCAATTTCGTTCCTAGTTAAACACACCTGTGTTTGATGGTTCTACTCACGGCGCGGTTGGTAAACGCATTGCTTATTATTCAAGTGGATAAGATCCACCATAAGCTAAGACCGACAAGGCAGGCGCTAACGAAAATATTTTTCACATCTTTTAAATGGTGTAAAAAATGTATAGTAAATCGGATTTTCGAGGAGAAGGTTTTTACAGAAGAAAAATCCCTCCGCAAAAGTCGGAAAATTGCAAAAATCGAGAATTGATTTTCTTTGTATGAAATTTTGTGTGAAATTATTCCTTAACGGCTTTTCAAATGAAATAATAGAAAGTTCTCAGCCAAAATCCGATAGATGACGTTATACGTTGACTTTGCGCAATCTGACAGGTGTCATTTTGGCGTTGTAATTTTCTTCAGTAAATGTGCTGTTTTTCTTGCTGCAATTTATTTATTTTGATGATAATTTTGGAAATCATTACGATAAAAAACGTTTTGAGCTCGATTATGCGGATTTTTTTCGGTTCGTTTCGTTATTCGTACGGTTGTGACAACACGAAGTCTGTGGGTTAAATCTCGAATTTCTCTGTTTTTCGCACGGTCCAAAAAAAAAAAAAAATTAAAAATCGCCCAAATGAAGAATCGCCAAAAAGAACATGAAAAATGACCCAAAAAGTTATATATTAAATTTTGCCCAAAAGAAACGAAAATGGGCCCAAAATAAAAATGAAAAATTTCCCAAAAAAAAAATTTTAAATTACCCAATTTGCAAAACAGTGTTTATTATTCACATAAATTTAGTAACATACAAATGTAAGTTTTATGTAAAAAATTGCATTGTATCTTCAACAGCTGCGCGGCAGTATGGACAGCAATACCTATTTGAGCCCTCCGCCAAACTTTGTGCACTATTCAATAGTTAAATATTATTTAATCACTGCATAGTTATAATCAATTACTCAAAACAGTATATAGCTTTTTGCAAGGTGGCAAGTCAAGTCCAGTGTCGTAATGTCCATGGACACTGTGACACTTTTGGAAATGTCATAACGTCCGTGGGCATAATGGACATTATGTCATTTTTAAAAATGTCATAAGGTTCGTAATTACTAAAGATGTTTAATACAAAAAAAAGATCTACATACACGTAGAGAAAAATCTGTTTTATTATGGTCACAACCAACAAAACTATTTTTAAAGAGACTTACTGCCTGTTTTTAGAAAACGTAAACAAGTGAGTGAGTGAGAAATTATATTAAAAACAAACACAAATTTTCGTTTTTTATTGTTGTTTTCAATATTATTTCTCACTCACTCACTTGCTTACGTTTTCTAAAACCAGGCTGTTATTTTACCATAATATGGGCTTTGGTGACAATGATATGGTTAAATTAAACATTTTATAATGGTGTTGTTGTTTTTTCTCTGCGTGTATATATTAAACATATAACTAAAACACTTTTGGGCGCAAGGATTTTCTCCCCTATGGTGTAACAAATACCGGCAGCGCTTACTAAAGCGTCTCGGCATAGCCGGCCTTCGGCCAGGCGCAAGCATTTTCTACTCTATGGTATAACAAAAACCGGCTTCGCTAACTAAAGCTTCTCTGCGCGGACGGCCTTTGGGCGGGCGCAAGGATTTTTTGCTTTATGGTATAACAAGTACCGGGTTCGCTAAGTAAAGCTTCTAAAATCTGCCTTGTTTTCGGCCGAAGGCCTGCTGTGCAGAGAAGCTTTAGTTAGCGAAGCTGGTACTTGTTTAATTAAAGAGGAGAAAATCCTTGCGCCCGGCCTAAGGCCGGCTATGTTTTCGAGTTTGTAAGCTATGCTTTCGAGTTTGTCAACGGACACTATGACACTGGACGTTATGACATGCCACCTTTTTGCAATATGTCCCGTTATTTTTATAAAGAACATTTAGGAATTCGACGTATAGTAATAATGAATGATTAGGATGTAAGATTTTGACGAAATTGTAAAAATTTTCATGATGAATAATCACCAAATTTAACAAACGAAAAATCACCCAATAATAACGAAAAATAGCCCAAAAAATTTGGGTCACTTTTCATATGAATTCAGGCCCAATTTTATATGGAATTTTTTTGGGCGATTTTTCATTTATTTTTTTGGGCCATTTTTCTTTGGGCGATATTTCCGACAGCCGTACGTTGCATGTTCGCGTGTTGGGAAACCGTCTCATTATTTGTTTTTGTGCGGGAAAACAAATCGAAAAACATTGTTCATCAAATCACTCTCTACTGATTCCATTCAAATAAATCACATTGAAAATTTTAATATTTGTGTTGTATTATTACTCTAAAGTTTGTCTGAAGGCTTTAAATTGGGGCGAGGCGAAGTTCGCCGGGTTCGCTAGTTAATTATATATTTTTCAATATTTCTGTAAAAAATATTTACTTATTTAGGCTCTTAACGCGTAAAAAGGTTCATGTGCTAAAATTCACCACAAAATCCATTTATCCCACTTTCAATAACTTTTACGTAATAGTCCAAATTCATTTTAGCCAAATTCTATTCGAAAACACAGAAAAAAATCTCTCAAGTAAATGTTTAAATTTTTATAGTAGTACATTCATACATAGTTTTTTCCCTTTTAAAGCATTCAATACGATTTACATACAGAAGTTTAAAACTGGGTTTATGGGTCGATTGGTTGCACCAAATCATTTTGTATACTACTTCGTATATAAAATTCGTAACAATTGCCTTACAAATGATGGTTAAATGGAAAAATACTACACAAAATTGACAAGAGAAAATGCAAAAAAAAAAAAACAACAAGTAAAAGAAAACATGATACAAAAATAAACATTGGAAAATTATACGAAAATTGCAAAACTGTTAAAAAAGAATTGAAATTAAAATTGTTTTATGAGAGCATCCCCTTTAAGGAGATCGTGGTGGTAAACGAGGAAAAACATTTATATGAAATCAAGAATTTACATACAACTCTTTTTCTTCTTCTAAAATTGTAGACGAATAGTAGATTTTTTTTATGGAATTTATTAGTGCACAACACTCTATTCCATATTTTTTTTTTTATTTTTTTGCCTTCGGAAATTTAGAAAATGTAAATATAGTATATGCAGGAAAGCTGGGGAAAAAATACGCAAAAAACAAGTTAATTGCAAAATACTGCAATTTGTGTAACAAATGTTGCTCACACAGATAAAACACATACACACACGCATAAATTCAAATTCACATGAAATTATTTGTAGAGATATGTGAACACATGAACATGAAAATTCAGATATTCTTTTTGCATTGGAATATTCAAATTGGATTCGTTAGTAGAGCTAAATGTTAAAATTCTTTCGTTTTTAATTTTTTTCTGGTTAAAATTTGTTTTTCCGCAGATTTCATCCTTATAGAATACAAACTTGTTGTTGTGTTTTATTTTTATTATTGCCTGCAGAACTAGTTGTAAAGAAGGTAAACTAAGTTTGTCATTCCGGAGGTAACTTTTTTTTAATAGTCATCTAAGACTGCATATAGATAGTTTACATTACAGTGTACGACAAATTTAAACTTTTGGTCTTATCCATGATCAAACTGACCAGTTTTTCTAGATCAATTCATTTCTCGTTTTAACGTGCAGCTCAATTTTTAATGTGAATCAACCTGTCTATTATTTGGGGAAGTTACCGTTACACCCACACCAGTTAATCCAGATACCAGATTTTTAACTAAAATACTTTGTACTGTTCTCAGATGTAATGTATAAAACATTAACAAAATCGGTTCACGTGTTCAAAGATTATGATGACATGTCTTAAATTTTTATAACAATCTGTATATATAAAAGAGTTGCGTGAGTGGCTCACTCATTCATCATCGCCCAGCCCAAAACGCTGGGGCTAGAGATTGGTCACTCCCCAAATCGATCACTAAGACGGGATTTTTGAAATTCGAATGTTTAGGGGGTAAAAACGGGAAAATTCGGTAGCCTTATATCTCCAAAACTAAAAGAGATGCAAAATAAAGGTAATATTTATCGTTGTTCTTTAGAAAAATAAGCGGACAAGTGTCTGGTACTTTTTTGAAGTTCGACCCCATTAGAGAGTAAACGGGTAAAATCAGAATTTTAGTACTTTTTTGCCATCTTTTGAACCAATAAACATAGAAACAGAGTTAATACCACATTTGAAACTTATCAAAAAAATAAGTATAATAATTTGTTCCTTTTACGAAATTCGAACATTTAAGAGATGAAATCGTAACTATTTTTGGTACTTTTTTCATTTTTGGTACTTTTTTCATTTCATTCATTGACATATTCGTACTAAATTATGGGCTACCACTACAATACTGAAATTTTTGATTCTTTAATGGGGGAAAAATAAAGTGTCCAAAAAAGGAAATACGGGAAATTTTACATTTTTCTTTAGCATTTTGGTTCTACTAAAGTAGCGGGTTAAATGCTAGAATTTCAACAAGTTTAAACCTAGAAAAATAAACTTTGGCATACAAATATGTCCACGAAGGAGACGCTAACGAAGTAGCGGGTGTATGCTAGTTTTATATATTGTTGCTTTATTGTGCTACAATATTATACAAAAAATAATCTGGAGCAATTCACAACTGTCAGGGGCTGCCACAAAACAATGATGTAACCCTTTACAGCTTATGCGACAACCCTTTTTTACAGTTGCCTATGTGGAGTTGCCAAATATTTTTGTGGTGGCTTTGAACATTTTGATTTGTTTTTTGTTGTTAGGAAGAAGTATAGGGTGTCTGGTGGCAAATTTATAATTTTAAATACGAATTTTTATTTCAAAAAGTAATAAACGGTGCGGAGGGAGGGTGGCGCCGTTGGAATTATCGATGTGTGGATTTGTCAGCCACAATGTCGCAGTGGTCGATTGAGCATCGCGCGTTCGCTGTGGAGACATTTTTTAAGAGTATAGATTCTTACGTAATTACTCATCGACAATTTTGTTCAAAGTTAATTTTCACTTAAACTGCCACGTCAACAAGCAAAACTGCCGTTACTGGTCCCTAAAAACCCGCAACCAGGGTAACTGTTTGGTGTGCCTTATCGACGCATGCTATAATTGGACCATTTTTTTTTCGAAAATTCTCGAAAAACAAGGCTCCGTTTTGAACATTGTGTGCAACTAGGCGGAACGCATCTGGATGACATACTCTTAAAAAAAAAAAAATCCGCATTATCATTCTATCTTTGTGTCGATTATTACGTCTCTTATTTAAGTTTGAAAATAAAAATCTGCTACCAGACACCCTGTATCTATGTCAATAAGTTTATAATTATTTTTTTCTATTTATTTTCAATTATTTCGTCTACAGTCTTATGGGTCCTTTAGCATTTCTAAGTCGATTTAGCCCTGTCCGTCCGTCTGTCTGTTCGTCTTTCTGTCTATCCGCTTGTTTTCCTGTCCGTTTATTGAAAACACCCTCAGCTCCGAAATACTTAACACAATATTTTCAGTTATCTTAAGCAGTTTAGGCTTGTAGTCCAGCACAATATGCAGAGCAATTGCCCTTAAAATTTTATATTTCTGTTAAAAAAAAAAAACTAAAATAAATTTGGTACTGAATCCCACAACAAATTTTAGAAAGATCGATTCATAATTTTCCATAGCCCCACATAAAACCTTCTATCGAAAAACAATTTCATTCGCCTCAAATCGTAACAAAGAATAATATTTTATTAAAATTTTCCGCGTCATAGTTTAATAAGGCTAGAAATCATACCACGAAATTTCTTTCATATTGGTTCCTTGCTTATAAATTTCATATAAATCTCACTTCTCACAATATTATTACTTCAGGTGGAGGGGACTTAAGATTCCGCACATCCAAATGTAGCGCTTTTACTTGTTTGTTTTTTCCACATACAACATCTTCAATTGCTTTACATTACACTTACACTAAAAAATGTTAAGTAAGGATGGAAATATCATATAAAAAAAATTATTAAATTTTGAGGTTTTGATGTTGAAAAGTTATACGCACATAAATATTTTTATGCAATAATTGGATGCAAACAAACATGCATACATATTGATATGCATAAAGGTTTTTCCTTTGGCTAAATATTGTCTATAGAAAAATTTATCGACGGTTTTTTAAATTCGAGAATTTATTAGATAAATCGCAATATTTTTTTAGTAAATTTTTAAACGTTTAAATTAAATGTGAAAAATTTACAACAACTTATGAAGAACATAACAATTTTCAAAAAAACTTCTTCATTAGCATTTTTTAGCATGAAATTAACTGATAAATTTTATAAAATGAGAGCGTCTTTTTAATTCCCACAAGTGCCAGCGAAGTGCCAGCGAACGTCGTAGCGAGCAATTGACTCTAACCAACAAAATCAATATCTCTACGCCACCACTGCAAGCTGAGAAGCAATGTTAGCAGCCACAATGTGAAAATCGGATGCTTTGGCCCAATTTGTCTTGAAATAAATCTGATTACCGAAAGAGTAGAAACGGTCCTATGATAGCGGCCGAAGTAAAAGAACGAGCTTATATATCTAGCTATTTAATGACAACTACAAAATGTGATCGATAACAGCTATTTTCAGTACAATATTTCCTCGAGAATTTGCCAAGACAATTAATTATTCATATCTTTTATTTTTTATGGGAAATTAATCGGTGCGTATGTGTTTAATTGGCTATAAAAACTTGATCCATAAATTAAATTTTCTATAGAAAATTTATCAATAAATTAAATTAATCAATAAATTAAATTTATTAAATTTATCAATAAATTAAATTTATTTATTGCAAAAGAAAATTTTATTTATTGATACACTTTTTATACAAAATTTAATTTTCTATAGAAAATTTTTCGAAAAGTTTTATTTTCTATAGAAAATTTATCGAAAAATTTTATTTTCTATAACAAATGTATCGAAAAATTAAATTTTCTATAGAAATTTTGTCGATAAATTTTATTTCATTCAGAAAAATTATCGGTAAATTTAATTTCATTTAAAAAATTTATCGATAAATTTAATTTTATTTAGAAAATTTATTAATGAATTTAATTTCATTTAGAAACTTTACCGACAAATTTAATTTCATTTAGAAAATTTAACGATAAAATTAATTTTATTTAGAAAATTTGTCGATAAATTTAATTTCAAAGTGCTTTATTTGATTTTCTTGGAAAACTGTTTATTTTTGTTATTTTATTTAAACTTTGATATCGTTGCAAATAAGACTTGAGTGTTTGTAATTCTCATTCATTCTACAGTTTTATTTGAATAATATTTTTAGCCTTTCTTATGTTTTTGGGTAAAGGTTTCCTGATGATCTGTCACAACTAACTTATCCTTCAACTAAAAATTTCAGTGAAATAGTTAAGAATGGAAATAGGAAATTTAGTACAACAAACAAAATCTGTATTCCCAAAAATTACTTTGATTATAAATCCAATAGAAAACGTATCGATAAATTTTAATCTCTATAGAAAATTTATTGATACATTTTAATTCCTGAAGAAATATATCGATACTCTTTTATTTCTTTTGAATATTTATCGATTAATTTAAACTTCTATAGAAGTTTAAATTTATCGTCAAATTAAAATTTCTATAAAAAATTTATCAATAAATTTTATTTTCTATAGAAAATGTGTCGATAAATTTAATTTTCAATAGAAAATTTATCTATAAATTTAAATTTCTATAGCAAATGTATCGCTTTATTTAATTTTCTATAGATAATTTATCGATAAATTTAATTCTATATAGAAAATTTATTGCTATAGATAATTTATCGATTAATTTAATTTTCTATAGATAATTTATCGATACATTTAATTTTCTATAGATAATTTATCGATAAATTTAATATTCTATAGAAAATTTATCCATAAATTTAATTTTGTATAAAAAATGTATCGATAAATTTAATTTTCTATAGAAAGCTTATCGATATACGTAAAATTTTTCGATATTTATCGTTATATTTATATATAAAAAAAAATTCGATATACATATATAATTTGCTCTTAAAACTTTATTGATAAATTAAAATTTCTACAGAAAATTTATCGATAAATAGAATTTTCTATTGAAAAATTACCGATATTTTTATTTTTTAATTAAAAATTTAATTATATCTTTCATTAAATTTTTTCTAGAAATATATCGTAGCAGGAATTAAAGAATGCTGTAACTGACGAAACATAAAATATTCACCAGAGCCAAAAAACCTGTGTGAAAGAAAGTAGAAAAAAAGTTTATGTAACAAAAACTATACAACTTAGGAACACGATTTTAAAAACTTATTTTTATTTTTTCTCGCTTTATATATTGGCTCTTAACATTTCCTCTAAAGTCTTTTATTCCCGGTGATTCTGCGGCTTACAGCAAACGTTTTTTTTTTTGCGTAAGTGAATTTTTTTTTTTTTCATACAAATATGGGACCGGGACCAATCGACGCAGGATTTTTTTCTGATAAAAATTATGCAAAAAACGTATTTTCGATTTTTTGTCAGTGGCAGCGTTCTTTAATTCCTGCGACGATATAATTCTTCTCTGCAACATTTATTATATAGTTTGCTTTCTTTAGAAAAATATTAATAGATAATTAAATATTTATTGATTACGGTAACTCTCTTTAGAATATTTCTCAATATTGTTAATTTTCTATAGAACGTTCATGATATATGTTTAAATATACATATCTATAGTATTTCTTGCATAAATCAAAGTCGCATGAAATTGAAATAGAAAAATAGAGATTCAGTTTAATTATCTTAGAAGTTACCATACTTTTTCCTGGTTTTAAGAGAAGTTCAGCTAAAGATAATTTTTACTCAAAGGAATATTTACTTGAACCCTTAAAACAGTGTCGTTTTTAAAATTGTACGATTTGAGAACCTTGGAGTTGTTTTTAATGTTCGGCTAACCTGGTCAAACCATATTAATGTCGTTGTGGGTAGAGTGTATAGTATGCTTCGCAACTTGTGGGCAGTAATAGATTCAACACCATTGCCCATACGTATGAAACTTGCAAAAACATATCTTATTCCTGTCCTATTATACGGTTGTGAAATTTTTGCGAACTGTGACAGTGACGATCAACGTAAACTCAACTTAGCTTACAACAATATTGCAAGATATGTATTTCTCAAAGGACGTCGTGACCACATTTCACTCTACTCGTATCAGATATTTCAAATTATGTTTGATAACCTCTTGAAACTTAAATGCCTTATATTTTTACATAAGATTATTATCTCTAAGCAGCCTATATATTTGTTCAATAGGATTCAATTTGCTAGATCTAACCGTGGAAGGAAGATTATTCAACAAAGATATAAGAGCCTTCTGTCACATCGACAATTTTTCATTTATACCACAAGTCTTTGGAATTCTTTACCGAATTATATACAAAGCTTAGGCAATGCAAATGCGTTTAAAAAGGAGTTACATAAATTTTTTGCATTATGTAATATACAGTAGTTTTGACTTAGCTGCACAATCTCCTTTGCACGATTTTTTGTGCAGGCAAATCAAAAATGCAGCTATCTTAAATGCATTTACCTGCGTTAATGTGTAGGTACACAATTGTGGTTACCTGCACAAAAGTGCAGCTAAAGTAAAGTGTTTTCTTTAAAAGTAGAATAAAAAAATTATTTTATTAATACATAAATTTATATTTTATTAAAATTTTATTCAAACCCAGCTAGCATTTTCAATCGTCTAGGAGTCTACTGGGAATTTCACAGAGTGTTTTTGATCGTCGACGAGCTAATTTTTTAACTGTAGACAATTCCTCGCACGGGAGAAACTGTTACACGTGCTGATTTGTGCTTATACTAATCGTAAAGGGAATCGTTTATGGTGTGTGAAGAGATTATCTAACGAGTCTTTTAAAAAGCATACTAAGAGTCGTATGAGACTTATGTAGGTATTATTTTACAACTCGTGAAATGCTCAGCCGTATAACTGAGCTAACTAAATAAGGGCATCAAGCGTATTTTTTATGTCAAAACTTCTAATTTTCATACAATTTCTATAAAACAAACGCAAAATCAACACCATCCTATCGGAGAATCCTTTTTTACAGATCCCTAGGCCCGTTTGTTTTAATAAAATTGTATTAGCAATAGCATTTTCAAACTTCAAAAAAGGTCTTATTTATGTAGCTCGGTAATTGTTATACGATTCTAACAGAGTCCCAAAAGGTTCATTCCAAGATTTAAAGACGAGCGTGTCAAAAAATAAATAAAAAATAATAAATTAAAAAAAGATTTCGATGTTTTTATTACTCGTCAGATAAGTATCAGAAGATTCTTTTAGTAGTTGTATATTAAACATAGTCGTCTAGCAAACAGCCTATGATAGCTGGGAAATAACAGATCATTTTATACATGCATGTATGTACGTTTATTTAATATAAAAGAAACATTATTAAAAACAATGAAAGTTCAAAAAGAACATAAAAATTTATGGAAAGAAAACAAAATAATTGCGATTTATATTTTTATAACAGCTTAAATTATATATTTATGTGAAAAAGTGGCCACCATATATTTTTATGTGTGCAGCTAACTTTGATGTTTTGTATGAAAATATTTTAAAGCTGCCCAAAATATACAAAATATGCAGGTATACAAAATGCACGTAAAAAAGGATTTTTAAGAATAATTCCAGAAAATATGTATTTTGGGCAGTTAAGTCAAAGTGCAGCTAACTTTGATTTTTTGTATGCAAATAATTTGAAAATGCCAAAAATTTTGTGCATTTATCTTAAATGTGCAGGTATAGAAAGTGCACTTAAAAAAGGAATTTGTATGGAATTAGAAAGAATAATTCCAAAAATTATCAATTTTGTGCAGTTAAGTCAAAAGTGCACGTAAACAAAAGGCAGTTAAGTCAAAACTACTGTATCAGTCTTACTATGTCTTATCACTGACTATCCAGTCTGATGCAGTTTTCTATTTCTCTGTCTTTTTTTAATGTTATGTTATTATTTTAATATTATTTCTTTTTAATTTTCTTAATTATACACTGTGATTATAAGTTTGATCTTATTCCCTAGCACTTTCATTTATAAGATAATTATCTTGTTATGCTAGGATACAACTAAATTAAAATAAATAAATAAAAAAAAAAAATAAATAAAAATTTTACTCGAATTCGATTTGCAGAGCATGGCCGTAAATCTTAAGTTTTTACAAATAATTCAACGGTAGCAAACAAAATACAACGACTCAAATTATTAATTCATTCAAGTCTTTTTAAAAAATTTTCGTTTAAAGCTAAGTTTTCTATTGGGTATACAATAAATGAAATTATATAAACATATTGTTTTTTATTCTTTTTATATTAATGAAATTTATTTTAATTATATCTTTAGCTTGTGTTAACGAAATTGAATTTTTACGGTTGTTGTTGCCGCTGTTGCATCATTTTGTGGCCTGGCATACTGTAGTATACATTTCGTTTAACAATTAATTGTTTAATTGGAAAAAATAAGTAAATATGAGAATATATGTGTTATTTTAAGTGCCATTTTCAATAAATGATTAAATCATTTTTGGAATTGCAATTGAAGAGAACTCAAATATAATCTGACTTTTAAATGCTTATTGATAATTTACAAATTAAAAAACTAACACTTATAAATATTAAAAAATTTATTAATATTAAAGTTTTTAATAAAAATCATTATTTATTTTTTTTTTTTGCTGTTCATCCTTGATAATAATATTGTTGACTTTGATTTCTTATTTATTTTTGCTTTTCTTTTTTAATCTCAGATAATTCTGCACTTTTTATATGTTTTTTAATTTAAATGTCGTAAACAAACTAATTAAAATTTAATACAAACAAACACATGTGTGGACAAAAAAAGGATGTGTGTAAATGTATAAAACTTTCAAGGACTATAAGTATGAATCGTAGTGCATTAACGTTTTATATGAAAGAATGTTTGCTTTTAATTTGGACTTAAAAAATGTGACAGTCTAATAATTATCTACGGAAAAAATGGATACAAATCTATACATTGCGGTTGTTGATATAATGGATAAAAATTTTGTCAGTATGACAAAAAATATGTTTGCAGTAAATTAAGGAAACCTAGTGGTGACATTCCTGTATTATGTTGTAGAAATATTTATCAACAAAAGTTTTTATAAAAAAATTAATCGATAACGCTTAATTTCACGATTTTTTTTTTTAACAATTCAAAATCGAGTGACGCATAAAAAATGGAGATTTTAGTAAAGAAATTTCAACTCCCAGAACACTTTATTGTTATTAATTTTGAAATGTTTTTGCTTCTCCTGTAAAAAAACTAAAGTGTTTTAAGTTTCTATTAACAAATTGGTTTTAGTTATTTTTTTATAATTGATTACTCGAATAAGTTAAATCAAAATTTCGCTTGCTCAAATTTAAACCAAATTTACAGAATTAACAAGTTTGTGTTGAAAACAAATGATATCAATATTTTTTAGAGAATAATAAGTTTGAATCGAGTAATTCGAAACATTAAGAATTATCTGTCATTCATATATTTTTAGAACATTTATTAATTACTAGAACCTTTTATAGAAAATTTATAGATTACAAGAATTTTGCATAGAATTTATCCCCCATTAGAATTCTACAGACACTTAATAATAAACTAGAATTTTCTGTTAAAATTTAGCGATTACTTGAGCTCGGTAGAGAAAATTTATCGATTACTAAAATTTTCTAGAAAAATACTTTTGATTATAGGAATTTAATGTAGAAAATATATCGATTACTAGAATTTTATTGGGAATTTATCGAATACAAGAATTTTCTATAAATATTAATAAAATTTTCTGTAGTAAATTTTACGACTATTAGAATTTTCTGTAGAAAATGTTTTGATTACAAGAATTTTTTAAAGATACAAGTTATCGATTTCAAGAACTTGGTACAGAAATTTTAATCGATTGCTATAATTCTAGAGAAAATTTATGGAATACTAGAATTTTCTATGAAAAATTTATCGATTGAGTTCAAAACTGTAATCAGTTTGTCTCCATCAGCTCTAGTTTTCATGATATAGCTTTTTTATACCATCCACTTATGACCTCCAATTACCAATTACCCAAATTTTTTTTTTCCAAAATTTTTTTTTTATCAAAATTTTTTATTTACTGTTATAGTTATTGCCAGCGCACCCAAATTAACTAGAATCAGTTGATAAATTCAAAGAAGCAAATTGAGTGTTGGCCTGTGTTATTGATTACAGAAATTTAATGTGGACAATATACATATACAAACATTTTTAAAAACATTTCTGTTGAAAATTTATGGATCACTACAATTTTCTATAAAAAATTATTCAATTACTAAAACTTCCGTACAAAATAAGTCTTTTACTCGATTTTTATATAAAAAATGTATCGATTGCTATAATTTTCTAAAGGAAATACATAAATCGAATACTTAAATTTTGGTTTAAGAAATTGTTGATTGCTGGTCATTTACTTAAAATTTCTTAAGGCAATTAATCGATTACGTAAATTTATTGATTGCATAAAATTCTTATTAAAAGATTATCGATCACTCAAATTTTCAATGAAAAATAAATCGATTATAAAGCAAATTTTTTCGACAGAAATTAAATTGATGACACAGGTCAGCGAAATGTGTTTCTCATGTTCTTTTCTCAAATTCTTATTCTTTGCGGTAATTGTCGCAACAGTAACGGAAAACGATGTCGCTTCGATTCGTAGCACGTCACATTTACCAGATTTCGGTCCATTATGGCTTAAAATGCTTGTAATCAAATGGTCTATAAGTACAATTAAAATTAAATGAAATAGTCCATACAATGAATTTATGGATTTTGCTATAAATTGTAGTACATTGCAATTTTTATAACACCTTAGCTTTGATCCACTATAACTCAGGTTTGGTTTATTCACTGTAAGCTCGTTAACCACTGTTCGCCTCGTGAGTAAGCAGCCTTTCAGACAAGATATAAATTATTTTAATGGAGAAGTAAACATCGAAAATACAAATGTATTGTTATCTGATAAATGTGACGTGTAGCCCCGCTAAACAAAGTTTATATTTTCATTGTTAAGACAAACATCCACATGTTTTTTGTGAAATTAACCTGCGGGAAATTTGTGTCAATTGTTCCAACAGACTGGTACTGGCATTTGTGAAAATAGAACAAGTAACAAAAGAAACAACTCATAACCAGTGAAAGGAGAACCAATCATTTAACTGGTATATGAAGAACAAAACGGTAGCAAAAGTAATGAAATACAGTACAGTCTTCACTGGTGGTTTGACACATTTAATTTGGACTTTCTTAAATTTGGTTCTTTACATTGTAGTAACTTATACTTAACACGTTCATTGAAAATAGGTTTGTGGCTGGTTAAGCGGTGTAAATTGACCTCCTCCAATGACAAACCCATGTAAAAGTGATATTCATATTAAGTGTTAGAACTAAAACCGGTTTCTGCCACCAAAGATCTATCACGGGACTACTTTGGTGTCAGTTCGCTTCCCTCTAGGGTACTGAATAAACTTTTTCATCGCCGAACTATGTATTTAGAGTTATCTATAAAAAATTAACTGCCTTCTGGAGCATTTTACGTGACATTGATTGAACATATAGGATTTATTGATTACTTGAATTTTCTCGATTTATTTAAAAACTTATGGGCATGTGTCTATGAAACTGCCTATATTATACTCAAAGTTTTTCTAAAACTTAAAAAACTCAATTTTTATAAAAAATTAATTGATAACCAAATTTTTCTACATCAGGATATTTTTAATAACTCAAAGTTTGTCAGACTTTCGTCAGTAAGTACAATAAAAAATTTGTTCCTCTGGAATTTTTAATGAAAATTTTACACCTCGAAGTTCTGCTTTTTCCTTATGCATTTTTTTAGAATGGGACCACATCGAGGGAAATTTTATTTTCGATAGGTTTGATTAATAATAACTTTAAATTTTAAATAAATTTTGCGGGTAACAATAATGTTTAATGAAAAAAAAATTCTGTTATCTTAAATTTTTAATGCTTTAATAATAAAAAAAGTTAATTTCGATATACATTTTTTTTTCTTTTTTTTTTATAGTTATCCACTAATGGTTTCGTCATTATGCTTTTAAAAGCAATCAGAAGAAGTCATATTTCCAAAATCAAAACCAACGAAAAATAGGAAGGAAAAGGAAACGTTAAACGAAATATAATAAAATTCCGCCTAAACGAGATAAAACAAGAACAGAAGAACAAAATAACAAAAAACATACAGTTTGAAAAGTTCTTGGTCATGTTCTTGTTAAAATAGCCATTGGATATATACATTTTCTTTTTGTTACTTTTTTTATTTCACCACCTAAAAAGTTTATAAAATGGAGATGATAGTTATAGACTGAAATTCTGAAACACAAATACACTTGTTGTAAGTATATTTTCTTTTTAAGCGGGCGAGCATAACAACAAAAAGTTATAGAAACATGCTTTTTATTTCTACTACAGTCTGTTTGTTTTATTTGTTGTGGCTGTATTTTAAGCCATTAACGGTTTCGTACATTTACTCATACAATTTGTGTTCATTGCAAATGTGTTACATAATTTTAGGGGCAAACGTGGTAAAAGCAAGGGAAAATTATAGTAAAATACATATATATAAAAATAAAATATCGCAAAGGAAAGTCTAGTTACCGCTTTGTACTTATATAGGAAAGCGGGCGAAGAGTTGTCTAAAAGGCTTGAAGTACAAACCAAGAAAAAAATAATAATAATGCGTTCTGTCTACTTTGTTGTAAATAAAGTATGAAGTGCATGTAAATACATATATGTATATCTGTGTAAATGTTAAAGTATATAGTATACGTGGTACATACATACATATAAGCCTTTTAAAATGTTTGCACTAACCTAAAGACATGCAAACACAAAGCTTAACCTACCATAGTTGTTATGAAAAATATAAAAATAAAAAAACAAACTTTACCACTCACACTCATTTACGTAAAAACGTCTGCATAAGTAGAAAATGTCTGAATATATTTATAAAAACAGTGGTATATATTCGTTGCAAACAAAACTATTTTTTTCATTTGTTTTCGTCTCGAAATTGTACTTATTTTATACTCTTAAGATTTGTATTCGCTGACGTCGATGCTGTTGCAAGCAGCTAGCTGACGGCTTTTTTAAAAAGGACAACGAACGCAAAAGATGCTGATGTTGATAAGTGTAAAAAGTTTATATTCACTAAAACTACCATTTACACAGAAACACAGAAATTTGAGGGATAACATACGGCAACAAAATGTAACGAAATATTTGTATAACCGAACGAACGAAACAGAAGTGAGTAATGGTACCGAAAGATGTTTTAAAAAAGAGTTGAATTTGTTTAAAGGTCAATTCTTAGTATTTTCTCATATAAGAAAACCTTTTTGGTTGTTTTCTGGTTTTAAATATTTTTAATACTAAATTTCCGAAATATTTATTTTCAAACTAATTGGTAGTGTCCGACCGAACGCAATTTTTGAGACCGAACCCGAACCCGAACTTAGGTAAATTTTGACAAGTTCGGCCGAACCCGAACCCGAACTTTTTGTTAATAAATCTGAACAATTGTACTTTTTTAATGTATTTATTAAAAAAAAAAATAAAATTTCAGGAAATTATTACATTTACACTTTTGGAAGGATGCAACATGAAAAGATAAATTGCACTTTATAGTATTCAAACCTATTTTATAGTTCAAAAATAATTAGTAATTGCTTTTTTTTAAGACAAAAATACAGTATACATTAGGGCTATAACTTTTTCACACTTTTTGCGAAAATCAAAAACGGCATAGTATAGTCGTGTAAAACATTAAAAGTTATTAATAAAAAATATGATAATTTGTTCGGATTGTTAAGAAACTTCACGCAGGGATCGGGTTGAATTTAAAAAAAAAACATTTTTATCTCACGGAAATTTTAAAAAATATACACCTGATGTTTGTATAAATTCCTATACGTATCACTTAAATGCTATTTTGGAATTTAACCACTGCTTTAGATTTAAAAATTTTCCTACGGTTTACAATTCATCGCGGTTCAAAATTTCTTAGAAGGTTTTATAAATTTGCTTCCGTGCGTGAGGTTATTTTTGCAAAACGGCGGGAGACAGGAGTTTTCATTACTAAAACATTCTTGGCCACTCCGTCGTACTATGCCAATAATTTGGTTATCGCCCTAGTATACATATTAGTACTCAAACCTCAACAATGTATTTATTGAATTCGTTGGGTTGTATTTTCTCTAAGTGGCGTTTAATATTGGCGGTAGTTTGTTTGCTTGGCAATGAACTCCCCATTGACATTTGATTGGCGCAACATTTGCGATGAGCGCTTGCTCAATTTAAAAAAAAAAAAAACTCCAAAATGGTTTGGATGACATTTTTATCCGGAAATATGTATACTATAAAGTTTGGTTTGTGGTTCACCCAAAACTATAGATTATCTTACCATTCGCAGAATATAAATAGAGAGTATTTTTTTTTTTTTGCCAAATAAAATTTAACCGTTTTTTGTTGTTGTATTTTTTACCGTCTTCTAAAAATTACACATATAAAGACATTTTTGTACACTTAAGTATTTTATTAAGTCATCGCTGTATTTTATCGAACTAATAATCATTGAGAAAAATAGTTGAATTGATTTCGTAATATTTTCAAAAACAATGATGCCAAATTATAATTTGAAATTATAATAAATATGTTATTTCATAAAAAAGTTCGGTGTTCGGTAAAGTTCGGTAAAAATTTCGCCGAACACCGAACTTTGACCGAACGTCATTTTTTCCCGAACTCCGTAACCGAACCCGAACGTTCGGTCGGACACTACTAATTGGTCAATTACGGATGACAACTGAACTGAAGTTGAGTTGCCGGCAACGAAATCAGGCAATGCCGCTTATGTTAATATATAAAATATAAAAAAAAAATTGTATATTTTAACATGGATGGCGTTACCTAATTTCGCTGCAGTAAACTCAACTTCAATTGTGTTGCTATCCGTTATCGACCCATAAAACTTCATTTAAGTGAATTAATTACAACAAATTTTTAACCCATGAACCAGAGTATGCTCTTCTAAAATTAGAAAGGCTGATTTTTTGCTGTATAAATGGTATTTTTGCCATTTTTTTTAATTTTTGGTTGTTTTTTTTATAATTATGGCTTAATTTTTGTAAAGACTTTTTTTTAATTTTAATTCAATCACAAAGTAAAATTAAAGATATGGGTAACTCAAAAATGCAATAACATTTTAAGCAAAAATTATTTTTACGTTTTCTTAACCCTTAAATTATAGCATTAAGCATTCTAGCAAAGATAAAGGCAAAAAAAAAAAAATAATAGCGGTTCGAACGTGAAAAATACAGAAGTAGTTTTTTTTGCCATGTATAAAAAGGCGTAATTCAGCGAAACCTGGCACAATTTTTTAGTCAAACTACTTTCAGAATTTCACGTAGCAGTGTAACATTAAAATATCTTGGTTTGATTCCAAAATCTTCTGTATTTTCTTTTTTTACGCCAAAATCTGGGTCGATACGTGACATTTCGAACGTGAAATTTTTTCCGTAATAATTTAACAGAATAATGATCAAAATAAAATAAAAATTTACCGTTAATCTGAATACCATCTTTCTCTTTGAACTCTTCTTTAGATTTCAGACCATGTAAGAAATTTTTTTTTGGAATAATTTTTATCAAATATCACCTCTTTTAAGAAAGATAAATATAACAGAAAACATGCAATAAAACATTCCCACATATAAGGGGCTTAAAGCACAAGGGGTTTAAGTGCCTTTTTCAAAAATTGAGTTTACATATGGAAATATAGGTTTAGTTCGGATAAGTTGTTCAGAGCACAAGAGGTGAAAGAAGGATTCTCATCCGGACGCTAGATATGGTCAACAATTCAAGCACTTGATATTAAAATACCTGCTTCGCTTGGAGCACAAGCGAAACAACCGATTTTGTCTCATTATTTACCATAAGTTACTTGAACCCCTTGTGCTTTAAGCCCCTCATATAAGAAACTACCCAATAAAAAATTTTATCATTTTGCGAAGCACTAATGGTACATTTTAAAAAATAAGCACACAATCATGCGCTACGCAATAAGACATACAGAAATGCAGTAAAGTAAGTGAAAGCACTCTCAACAACTTTTATAAAAAAAAAAAAAAAATTCAAGTGCCACGGCATTCCTTTACTACGAAGCAGGTTTGTAAGGGAGAAAACTTAAAAAATAACTGTATCAAAACATTCAGTGTCTAAAGATGATCGTTACATCCAACAATATTTATGTGCGCTGAATAATGGGCTTCATGTGTCAAAAATGTATTGCTTCAAAGTGGGAACTCGCCATATAAAATTCATGTCTTCCGTAAGCGCAATGGTAAGCGAAACGTTTATGTTTCTCCCTTACAAACCTGCTTCGTTGGAAGCTCAATTTTTTATTGGGTACGTTTGCACAACTTTGCAGTCTAATTGTTCATCTAAGTGAACAAATTTATGAGTGAATTTACAAAATTAGTAAAATCTAAATATTTCTCTATAACAATTCCGTAAAATAATCAGCTTTTAATAACGTTTAATTTTTCGGTCACGGTGGACCTTTTGACGGAAATGCCCATATTCAAAAATTAAGTCAAATTTATAAAAAAATGAGAAATTACCATGAATATTGCGAAAAATCGGATGTTTCAAATTTCTAGGTAAGATATTTCAATAAGGAATAAGATTTAACCTTTATGTCAAAGCTGAAAAATTACACTTACGTCAACAGTAAGCATACCCGGGTATACATATATTTTGTATGGAATTTTTTTTTTTGTTATATGCTGTTTTGCGTTGGCGATTTTAAGTTAAAACATCAAAAAAAGGTGGTTATTAGTTTTGCTTTTGAGGTTTTGTGAGTTACAATATTTGAAAAATGGGGGTTTTTAACAAACAGAAGTTTTGTCGTTGTTCTCAAACTTAATTTTTGGTAAAAATGTTATAACACCAGGTAATTCAGAGTAAGTAAAATGGCAGATGATGAAAGACTCACTCCAAGGCAAAAAAGTGCACTTGATTATGAGAAACAGCAAGAACATATTGGTCAAAGATTTATTAGTGTCCGAAGGAGTTGTGGACGGAACCGACGCTGGTGTATCTCCAAATTACTCCGATGTAGAAAAAATCCAGTTACCAAAATACAATATAGATGATGGGACTGAAGACAGTGACGAATTTTCTGATATACGGTGTCAAAGTGGACACAGCTTTACGCAAATATGGAATAATTTTGTTTGCTGCACCACCACAAACTGTCACGTTCCGTTTCCACAACATACTAAAGTCTGCAAACTATGAACCAGTAAAAAGTACACAAGGGGTTTCTATTATGGAAACATTCAGGTTTATTATTCTTGATACAGGAAAATAATGCTATGAGCGTGAGGATATAAAAAACCCTACACGACAACATTGTATATGCAAAGTTCTAACAAAAAGCAAGTTTAATTCGTATTTTGATCTTCTCGTAATGAGTGGTGTAACACGTTTTGGCAACGTCATGAAATTTCACGTCGAACCGATGATTACTTTCCATGATATAGCGGTTTTAAAACTCAAAACATACTCGGGTATGTAGCTGCTGACATAAAGGTAAAAAAAGATAAACATTAATTTTAAAGGTAAGTATTAGGACTTTAAGACGACGTATCCTGTTTGATACAACGTTTTATAAATAAAGTAAATTTCCGCAGATTTACCATCTCGAATATGAGATTCGGCATTTTTCAAACTTTGCAGGCGAGTGTTATCAACAACTAATTTTAATAAATTTAAGCTGAATTCACCCAATGTTTCCGAAAAAAAATTTTACCGCCAACATTTTTTTACTGAAAGCTTAGAGCAAATTGTCTGGATAAATAAAGCTACCGTATGCACTACATATGTAAAAGACGCGTATTAATTTTGCAAGGTGGCAGCACAGAGGTAGATGATTGCAATTTGTTGTATTCTTGGTGCTACTTTGATTGTTTGAAAATATTTGTGGCAAAAAGGAAAAAGTACTTAAGTGGAGTTAAGCTTAACTTGAAGTAATTGCAGCTTTAAGATCCCCACGTTCAAATGTACTCATAGACAATATTTAAACTATTTTTTTCGATTTTTTGGGAAAGTTGCACAAATCCCCAATACAAGCACTTTTACGGAGAAAAGTCTTTCTGATCATAAACCTTATTATTATGTTGACATTTGGATTGCCAAATTTAATTGGAAAACATCTTATAATTCCATAACTTGCTTATAAATTTTGGTATTGAAATAAACCTTGGCGACAATAAGTTTACGATTGCTACTATCTTAGGACAAAATGTTGTGCTGTAAAGTCCTAAACTAATCATCGTTCTATATACATAAACATGATATAGATAAAAATAACTTTGGCATAAATAACGCCTACATAAATCTTAACCTCAAAACATAATTTTGTTCTTGCGAGTTCGTATTTGCTTATGTTTCCCAAAAGGGTACACTCCTTATATAAAAATGTGGAATTGGCTGTCATGTGGTCGGGCTTGACCGACTATACTTCCTTCCATGTTTTTGTAAAATTTGTTTATTCACTTACCGTTCTGCATCTCTCTATATTTTGCTATGTAGCCCATAAATGCGTGATTTATTTTTAGAGTGTACTATAAGTGCTTCGTAAAATAAGAAAATTTGTTAGTGGTTTGTTATAAGTATGTATTTAATAAAGTTGAAGAAGGAGTAACAAAAACAAAATAAAGTTAAGCAGTTTGGGATTTTTCGCAGCACTCTATAAAGTATTTAAAATAACAATACAATAATTCTAAAAAGGTAGAAGTTAAGCTCTTAATGCTTCCAATAAGGCTTTTCTGAGGATTCTGTTAAGCCAATGCTCAAATGTATAACCATTGCACGTTTCACATTGTAATCCAAACTAAAACACTTGTTAATTTTCACTTAACCCTTCTGCACTCCTTGGGTCAATTTGACCCAATTTTGGTTTTCAAACGCAAAATTTGTCCCTTTTAATATAAGATATGAACGTGAAACTTCAATTTATCCATTACAGGGACTAAAATTATAAATTTAAATGAAAATAATAAAATTTTAGTTTTTCCTTCCCCCTCCAAAAAACACGACTTACACACATTTAATATCCTTTGGGTCAATATGACCCAACATGCGATATTGCAAGTTTAATTCCACTTTAAAATTAGTTTTCTATTGAATTGAGTTCATCTTCATTCAGAATCATCGATAAATAATTTTTTCGGTCAAATAATCAATAGAATCGCTTTTGGTTTTATTTCACTTAAATATGAAATGCTGTTAACATTTTATTGTTGGGTCATATTGACCCAAAGGATCATAGGAAGGGCACATATCCAAGGGATGCAGAAGGGTTAAGGTGGAAAAACATAATATCTGTACAATGAAGTTTCTATGTATATAATGAAGTTATTTTATTGTCCCATGCGGGGAAGTTCGACTGTGTTTGGATATATTCATTAAAACCTCATAAGAGTCATTGTAAATTGCATAGAAATTGAAATTGTAAAGTAAACTAATTTTTACTTTTGTTTCGGTAAAATATGAGACAAAAGAAAGGACTAATTTTTGCTGCAATTGCAAACGATATTCAATCTAAAGTACAAAGTAAATTTCATGTATTTTTTATTTGAAATAAAAACTTGATGAATAATATGAAACAATACCGACATGATAATATTGATTAAAAAAAGTTTAGCAACTGCTAATATTTTTTAAAAGGGCTTTATTAATTATGTTTTAGAATTTTTCCATTAAAAAATTATCAAAAACACAAATTTCTCAAAAAATTTTTATTTTGTCTGTACTTTAGAAAATTCTTCGAGCAAAATCTTCCAACTTTCTGTAGCAAATTTATTCATTGCTTAAAATTTCGTTAATTCAAGACTGTTTTTTTTTATTTTTGTTATGCTTCCGCCTTTTATATTTCAAATGATTGCCTTTTTTCATGCAAAACATAAATTAATTCAGGTAAGCCTGTAATTTATGATACAAATCTGTGGATTCTGTGTATATTGATTACTAAAAAAAATGTGTTGCACAATTTTAGTTTGTTTTTATTTATAAGCTTAAGAGTAAATGAAACCTGGTAATTTTTTCGAACAATATATTTTTTTTTAAGCAAGCAAGGCACATTCATTGCTAAAATATGAAATTAAGATTCATATTCATAATTGAAGCACAGCCGCGAATAACGTTGTAAACGCCACAATTTGCAAAAACTGTTTTTTTTTGCAGATAACGGTTGACCTTACTCTCTTAAACCAAAACTATGCACCTTAACGCCTTCAAAATCAGTGGCAGAACATTGCAAGTTACTAACAAAATGATGAAACCGAAATGACTTTGCAGTGCGGAATAATGTTTTAAAAGCCATTTGCATTAAAGTTTTTATTGTCATTGTTTTAAATAATAGAAAAAAAAATTTTAAAACAAATAATTCTGCCTGTCAAAAAATCGTTTTTTTTCTCTCCTGAAAAATTATTATTTTGTAACTTAAAACGTTATCCGCGGTTGTGCTTCAATTTTCTTCATTATCTTCATTACTATCATCATCATCGGAAATATTTGGCAGAATAAGCAAATCAAGTACTGTTTGTGGCAAATTTAAATTAGTATGTAGATTTTTGTATGACGTGCTAAATTCCCAATTTTTTATATTTGATAAATACACTGAAATTTATTGTTGAGGGAAAGCTAGCCTCTATGCGCATTTCACTGGTTGCTTAGGCCAGATCATCAGGAAACCTAAATATATTATACAAATAAAACCCTAAAGCGAATAAGAATTTTAAACACTCAAAGTCTTACTTGTAACAATATCAAAGCTTAAACAAAACACCAACAATAAACAGTGAGTTTATCTTTTCTTACATCGCCCTACAATTGGTTGGGTTCTTTCCGACTCGAATTGTAGTTGTAAGCGGGTAAAAAGAAAAAACAAAATTAAAAAACAAATTGTTCCATTCTATTGTCTTCGCAAGAAAACAACAAAAAAAACCAATTTGGCAATTCAGTTTTCTGCACGGGCACATGCAAGTATATTATCAAAGTTATTTACGGGAATACAAAATTTACTATTAAGATTTTTGTATGTAGTTTTATGTACATACATACATATATCATAATGTTTGTTGTTGCTTGAAATTAAAGGATCTGAAGTTATACGAAACCGATAAAAAATGTCTTCATTCGATTTTTCGCGACTGCATTTACGAGCTTACTGTTCTATAAAATTTTTAAAATCTTTATTACCAGCTTCTTGTGTCTCCTCAGAAAGTTGGCCTTATTAGCAGTAAAGCATGGGATACTATTTCGGGTGCATGAATCAAGAATTTGTGTAAAGTGGAAGTCATACAAAACCATGGTTAAAGTTTTACGAAATGATTTGCGGTCTCACGAATGTGTTGTTGGAACTGAAAAACCTCAATGCGTTTTTTTATCTGTCAGTTACATGTAATGTGTAATTGAAATTTTTAACTACAATAACATGTAATGTGTTTCTTCAATTAGACCTACTTTTTTGTAATTGTAACTAAAACAATGTGTATTTCCATTACAGTTTATTGTAATTGAAATGTAGTTATTAGCGCCCAGTGCTTATGTTATGTAACTCTCAAGTCGAGAAACTTTTCGATTGAAATGTGTGAAATGAAACATAAATACCATTAACGGAAACAAACAGCTGTTTTTCTCACTAAACTGTGTCTGTAACTTTTTTTGGCGAGTACAAGCTGTCACGTAAAGAAATTACTCTCCAATTTACGGAAAAAGTGTGTCTGTAACATTTTTGTGAGAAAAGTACCTGCTTTGAACTGTAAAAAAAACTCACGAATAAGGTTTTTTTTTTTTTTTTTGATTATGCAAGCTGAAATACAATTTGTTAAGAATATATAACTCATTTTTAAATAAAAATTTAATTATTTCCTCAATATTTTTCTTAACAAAAATGCACTAATAAATTTGTAAAATTTCTGATGTTAATAAAAGTGTTTGTAGATTCCTTAAGGTGTTTGCTATTTTTTTTTTATTTATTTGCATAGTAAAACTGAACAAGTGTAAAGAGCAAGGCGAATTTATAAAGGTGACCGCATCATGAGATAGAGTTATGCTAGCTATCCCTTTCTATTGAAAAATACTATGTATTTTGTTTTTGTAAAAAGTTAGAGTGAATGTCAAAAATATTTGTTGAAAATACAAAAAAGGAAATTTGTTTGTTAATAAAATATATACAATTGCTTTAGAAAGTCCTCAATTGCAAATTAATTGTGGCCCCACTTATTCCTTACGGATTTTTAATTTCTTGTGTTTATATTTTATATTCACTTTTTTTATTTTATAAAATTTAAATGTTTTTTTTTTCAAATATTTACATTTTTATTGAATTAATTTTTTCACAAAATGTAAATAAAGCTTGACATTCAGTATACACACAAAAAAATAAACAATAAACAGATGACTCGAAAATGTCACCTTTATGAATTCGCCTTGGTAAAGAGTATGATTATATCGTAAAAAATCTTGAAATGTCAAAGAAATATACGTGTGTTTTCTAAGACTGTCAAAAAAATTTACAAATTTCGAACTTAAAGTGTTGCCAACTTTATTAGTTTTTGCTTGAATGTAGCGTTTTTACTTTTTTTTTTTGTTGCTATTTTTAGATTTTTTTTATGAGTTTTTGTGGAAACAACACGTGGCAATATTATACGTTTTGTTTGGTTTGTTTGCATATTGTATTTATAGATTTTTCTCGCAATTGTTGTTTCATTCAATCAATATTAAAAAAATCCAATACAAAAAATAAGAAGTATCGTAACTACTTTAACTATTTTCGTTTGAATAAAGAGGTATTTTATATCATATGGAATAAAATAGGAAAAAATAAGTGGGAGCAGCTTCCTCTCAATAGTTCAGTTAGCTGCAACCTGAACTTTCTAATGCCAAGTTTTGGAATAAATATGAATATATGGAGCCCTTACCTCAAAAACAGCTAAAGCGAAATCATTTTTAATTTTCGTTTTTTCCATTAAATGAATTTATTGGCTTACATTTGCATCATCTCCAAATATGTCATGGTCACATAAGGTACCGTTAAAATTTTATAGCAAAAACAATTTTAGCTTAAGCGACAACCTTCATATTTTTATATAATTAAATAAAAAAACCTTTTCCTGCAAAATTGTGTTTTCGTCGCTTAAGCTTTTTTTGCGGTTAGAGCTCGATATTATGAACAAAATTTTGTAAGGTATCAAGGAGTACCTTGAGGCACCCTTGGGAAAATGAAAAGTCATAAAAAAAATTAAAAATTTTTAGTTTTGTTATGATAATAAAAAAAAAAAAAAAAATTATCTTATTATTTGAGCAGCATAAATGAAGTTTGCATTTTTCACAAAAACATTGTGTTCGAGATTGTTTACAATGCTTTTAGAACTTTTAAGAGCTTTCGAAGCTTCTAAAAATTTTGAAAGAAAATGGAAATTAATATAAATTAACTATATATTGGACGTCAGTAGAAATTTTGAAAAGCATGGGTTGTGGCATACTCAGGCTTTGGAGGATTTAGATTTCTAGCGGAGGGCTGCTTGCAATATATTGATAAAAACGTATTTTTATGCTCCTTCTACAAAATAAAGGCATAAATACGAACATAAGTACATTTTTCTTTAAATCAAAAAATTATTCGTAAAATAAAACAATTTAAAAATAGTTTTTAAACAACATTGTAAAAATAACATGGCAAAACCGATAAAACGGAATTAACCCTTATGTGAGTGACAGGGTTCCCGGGTAACTTTTTAATCTTTAATTCCATTTTTTGTTTGTTTGAAATTTCTTAAGGGAGTGGAACCTCTGGAGAACTCTTTTTATTGTGGCTTAAATATATTTTAATAAACATTAGCTTAGTTTCTTAATTTGAAAGGGTTCTGTGGGTCAATTTATATTTTGCACCCTTAACGGAGTGACAGGGTACCCGGGTACCTTAACGAAAATATTTAAAATAACATTTATTTTTTAGTATAATTTAATTAATTGTAATGAATATCAGCTGAAGAGCATGTTGAATTGAATAAACTGGAATATTTTCTTACTTTTCAAATGAATGAAAATTTAAAATTTAAAAAAAGACAGCGTTGGTTATTTTGTATATTTCGTTTATATTGTTTATTCAAACAAAAGACTGAAGAAAGCACAAAAAAAAGAAATTATACACACTTCACTATATAACAAATCAGAAAAAACAAAAAAAAAAAAAAAAATAGTGTACTGAGATCCTTGGAAGAAGGATTCACACAGAGGACGGTGAATTGAATGTTGGATACAACTTGCGCACGCCCTCCTTTTTTTTGGCACATAGAGCAACTGCTGACAACTCTGAAATTACTATTACTTTCACGCAAAATTATATCGCACATCTCACTGGATAATTAAGTTTTAAATACGTCCTTAAGTGCTCCTATATTTAAGCCAGGATCAGGACCTCTGCGTTGCCGTAATTTCTGTTGATGTATTGGTATTCCGGATAGCGATCAAGACGCCAATGAGAACCATTCTTTCCATGGACTTCAGTTGTTTCTTCACTCCCGTCAGAATCATATGAATCCTCGTTGTCCTCTATTTATCCCATATGTTTTGCATCGGATGCTTCTGATATTATATCGCACATTTTCAGAATATGTTCACATTCATTTTATATATCATTTGTATCTATGGAATCTAAGCTTGCTTGTTTAGAACAAGAAGCCAATGTTGTTATTGCACTTTACCTTCTTCTTGCGCTCACCGAACTTATTCATGTATGAACATAGTAATGTATGAAAGCAGTAGCAAGTAGATGTATTGGTCGATCAATCATAAAGACAAAGGGAAATCCCCCGATTCGTGTTTATGTTAGACATTGCAAAAACTTATATTTTACATTTTGTTAAATGAATTTTCTTATATATATTGCAATATAATGTAAAATTTTCGTTTTATTGTATGTGGTACCAGGGTACCCTGTCACTCTGTTAAAGGTGTTTTTTTTGTCACTCACATAAGGGTTAAGCAAAATGAAATCAACAAAACAAAACGAAAAAATAAATACGTCTCATATCATGTCGATTTCAAAAGTTTTGGCGTCGAAATTGATTTACATCGCACACCTGATTATAATTTTGGAAGAAGGCAACATTGAGTATTAATACCATCAAACGGAAGTTAGTATTAAATTGATTACCTTAAATTTGTTTGAATTTTTGTCTGAAAGAAGTTAATCCATTGACTTGATAACTAAATAAAATAAGCCGTAAAATAAAAATGTTTAAGCCGAATACATTTTTTTAACTAATGTTAAATCATTCCGTTTGATAATATTTTTTTTTTTTCGAAAACGAAATTTTTGCTTTATGACGATTTTCTTGCTACACGGTATAAAAAGTTTTTGAAAATGATTCTTATCATATCCATTTATTATTATTTACATATGCATAAAGGTAGGCTATTTTCGTATGCAAATAAATGTTTTTTAAATTATTCTTATGCATATTTAAATATGAATACGTCGCCGCGTACGTTAGAATAATAAAAAAAGAAAATACTACATAGTTGGGGTCCAGAACGCATCCGTATCCATTTTTGTAGAGCAACAATAAAAAAACAACACAAACTGCAATAACAAACCATTCAAGCTTTTAAGGAAGTATTTTTGCAACATATTTTATGCAATACAGTTTGTCGAGAGTAGTAATA
This sequence comes from Pollenia angustigena, assembly GCA_930367215.1. Lineage (NCBI taxonomy): Eukaryota > Metazoa > Arthropoda > Insecta > Diptera > Polleniidae > Pollenia > Pollenia angustigena. Next base: position 173,941,943 of record OV884059.1, on the reverse strand, counting down.
TACATACGTAAATTCAAAGTAGCCAAAGTACTTTTAAGTCCCATCTTTTTTAGTTTTCTTTAGTATTTCTATATAATGTTTTGTTATTGTTTTGCTGCTGCAAAACATTATACAAAGTGTTTCTGTAGTTTGTTTTGGATTTTTTCTAAGAGTGCTTTCCTTTTTTGATATCATTTACATGAGTTTATGCCAAATGTTTTGTAAGCAAACAAAGTTTAGTTTTATTTATTTTTTTTTTTAATTTTGTATTAAATACTTAAAAAGAAATGGGAAAATTCATTTAAGGATTAAGGAGCAATTAGACAAATCGTCGGCTGATAATTTAATTGCCGTATGTGGATTCCGATAGTTTCGAGTAAATTGAGTTTGAAGTTCGAACTCTTATAAATTTATTTCAGCAAAGCGATTTTCTTTAAATTTTAGGAGGGGAAACTACTAATATTTCACTAGTTAGTTTAAAAGTTTGATACCTATAACTTAATTGGGGTAGAAAATATTTTGATGTTGTTCAGAATTAAATTGTCGTATGTGGCAAAATTGAACTTTTTTGTCATTTAAATAGTTACATACGACATTTTGCTTCCGAAATGTTTACATACGACATTTAAACACTAAATTATTAAAACAAAATTTATTTAAAAATCGTATGCGCCATAAAAAACCACATACGACATTTACACACAAAATCAAGGTGAATTTACACCAGGTGAACTTATCTTGCTACGTAAGCAACAGCTGATTACTAACCTTGTGTCAAAATGGTACACCGTCCTGTTGGTTCTGGGGAATCTTAGCTAAATTCTATAATTTTCGATTAAAATTGTGAAATTTAAAACTTTTCTAAGTTATAACATTTCAAAAAAAACACAATTTAATATAAAAACAAAATCAAATATTTGCTTGAATTTTTGACACAACGTTAAAATATTTTACAGTGTTGTAAAACGTTTTCAAAATAAGACCACCACATGAATTCGCCTTGCACAAAATGTTTAAAACAAAAATTTTAAAAAAATCTTATGTGCCATGAAAAATCCACATACGACATCTAAATAATAAATAAATTTTTTGGTCGTTTTATATGGAAATTTGTCGTATGTGGCGTTTGGTAGTTACATACGACATTTAATCTCGAAAACCTTATGAGGTATCGAAAAACTGATTACGGCAAATGTAACATCAGGTCGGAAAACCTAAGGAATCAATCTTAACTCAAAACCGCAAAAAAAAAACACATACGACAATTCAATTACCAGCCGACGAAATGTCATCAAAAAAGAAAGCTTTATTTGTAAGAGTTTTTGATAAAACTTTTGACCAAGGATTTTTCTATAGATGTAAAGTTTGGAAGGATATTACCTTAATACCTGCAAGCATTTTATGAAAAAATTGATCATATTCGAGTCATTTATGACTCCTCTGCGCGATTAAAATAGGCATATATGAGCCCATTTTCTGATCATAAATGATTGTTTTCTCGGGAGGAAATGGTACCCAACCCGGGACTCTTCTTGAGGAGTCTTTTATTACCCGTTTTTCTGATCAATTTCGACTCATTTATGACTCATATTTTTAATGATTTGCGAGTCTTTTTGTAATTTTTTAGTCGTATTTCTGATTGTTTTCGAGTCTTTTTCGACTCATTTTTTAGTCGTAATTCTGATCGTCTAAGAGTCTTTTTCGACTTATTTTTCAGTCCTAATTCTAATCGTTTGCGATTGATTTACGAGCTCTACTAGCCTATGACCATAACACATATTTCTTCCAAATTTCATAGATCTGCCCCTAAATCTATAATATTTAAGAAGCAATATAAACTAAAAAACAGGAATGTCCGGCCAGATTGGCAAAATACCCCTCTGTGTGGCGTTGAGTAGAATTGACATAAAGTATTGTGACGACTCAAATGCAAGTTAAAGAAATTTTAGTAAAAAAGTAAATATATTAAGGTTTTTATTAAATACGTAATAATTGCTAAAATTTAATGTTTGAATTACTCCACCAAATGCCTGTGTACATAAAATTCATTTATTCTTGGAAAATACCTAATTAACGTCAAAGTGATGTAGTCGTCGACTTGATGTAACAACAACGTAAAATTAACATCGACATTGACAACAACTTATACAATAGGGATGATTATATTTAACTTGTCGTCTAAGAAAAAGATGTTTGCATTATTAATTTTATTTCCGGCAGTTGTTGAACGTTTTTCGATTAGTTCAATGGACAATTTGCAAGCAACCGCACATAAAAATATAAGTAAAAATACAATAAGTTTGTATATAAAAAAAAATTTGTAAAGAAAATAAACTTACGTTTTATTATATGAAAAATACATTTGTTTATAAATAATTTACTTTAAAACAGACCGCGGTAAAACTACTGCACCGTGCTCTTTTCTCTTTTGATCTCACACCTACGTGCACTCTTGATCACTTGAATAAACCCAAAAGTCTCGCTTGAGCTTTCACACTAGGCAGTTTTTTATTTATTTATTTTATATGTACAATGATCTCAAATGGCGTAGATGCGATACAATTAGAAAAAATATTTAATTTAAAGAAAACAATTATTTTCTATTTGGCAGATTTTTGAATATTTAAATAAATTTATATAAGTTTTAAAGTCAAAACAGTCATATTTCAAACACCTGTATGATCCGTTTTCGATTGCTGTATGTTTTGTTATTGAATTTTCAATAAATTACTTTTAAAGAAGAACGAATCATTTTCGAATCTTTTTTCAAGCGCGCAAGTGATTAATCAGTTTTTAATCGTCAAAAATACTCGAGGAAGACTTAGTTAGGTGATTTTTGATAAACCAATCTTCCAAATGCTAGTAGGCATGTCTCCAAAAATATTTATATATGTATATTTTCTTATTCAATATTTTTAAGATTTACAGTTTTTGAATAAATCAATGCGTAAAATGGTAATTGCTTCTTGAAACAAATATTTTGAAAGTTTTTTGTAATTTTTAATAATATACAATTAAATAAAAATAATCTTACATGTCATCCTGCAACTTTCTTCTAACATACCTGCAATGAAAGAAAAATTGAATTTTTATATTAGCGTTTATTTCACAGACTGGAAAAAATTATGCATTAACAATTTAATATTAAAGAATAAATTAATATACGTAAATTCAAATCGCCTATAATTTACAAAACTTGTATATTTTTAGTCAAAATTGACAATTATCTATTATTATTAACAGTCACATTGTATTTTCTAACACGCTTCCCAGTAAAAAATTTTATCATTTTGCGAAGCACTAAAGGTACATTTAAAAAAATAAGCGCACAAATATGCGCTACGCAATAAGACATACAGAAATGCAGTAAACTATATAAGTGAAATAATTCTCAACAACTTAAAAAAATAACATTTCAAGTGCTACGGCATTCCCTTACCACGAAGCAGTTTGGTAAGGGAGAATTCTAAAAAATAACGGTATCAAAACATTCAGTGTCTAAAGCTGATCGTTACATCTAACAATTTTTATGTGCGCTGAATAATGCGCTTTTTGTGTCAAAAATTTATTGCTTCAAAGTGGGAACTCGCCATATAAAATTCATGTCTTCCGTAAGCGCAATGGTAAGCGAAACTTTTATGTTTCTCCCTTACAAACCTGCTTCGTTGGGTTTTAAGTCGACGTCGAGTTAAATGGGTTATGTTCGACAGTTACTTTATACTTCCTTAATTAATATAAACATAAACATAATTCCTGTATTCATAATAAATTTTTAAATTTAGTAAAGGCTTAAAGAACAAATTTACTATGAAAATTATCCTTAATAACGTTTGTTAAATTTAATAATCGTGTATGAATACGGGGGTAAAAAAGCAAATGTAAGTTACTTTATATTATCACAAAATCTTTAAAAGCATAACTTTTAAAGACTAACGCCTTTAGCTATTAAAAATATATGAGTTTTGTAAGAGTTTTACTTAATGAATTTTTAAAGAAAATTTATTTTATTGATCTGAAATATTTTTTTTTCAATAATGTCTTGAATAAGCCGACCTGGGCTATTTGCACTAGCTTTGCAAAGCTCTTAATTTATAACAAAATATACAAAATGTGCCTAATGAAATCAACACCATCTGCGATATCAGAGATAATCTAGTTCCTTTTCCAAATAAATTAAAATTAAAAGGATACCAAGGCATGCAAATATAAAGGGAAATGAAACGCTAGATAAAATTGCTAAAGATTCACTAAAACTACCATTTTTTATGGATAAAATCCAATAGAGCTTTCAAATACTCAGCAATCGATAAATATTTTTTCAATAAACATTGGTCAGGTATACACATATCTACAAACAATTAACAGAGCCGGAATCTCAACGAAAAATAACCCCGAAAATAAAATGAAATATGACCCAAAATTTGGGGTTATTCTTCATTATGAAAAATTACCTCAAAATTTATTATGAATTTCAATCCCAAAAAATAACACAAAGAAAGTTTTATTAAAAATTTTTTGTTGAGTTAATTTGCCCGAAACTAAAAATCACAAATTTAGAATCCGGATTTCAAAATCCGGATAATTATACAGTTTTGGTTTTAAAAATCGTACGATTGATAGCATTGCTGGGCCTTCGGCCTTGCGCAAGGATTTTCTTCTCTATGGTATAACTAACTGGCTTCGCTCAGTAAAGCTTCTCTAAATAGCTGGGCGCTAGGATTTTTCTCTATGGTATAACAAACACTGGCTTCGCTAGCTATAGCATCTCTGCATAACCGGCAAGGATTTTCTCCATTTTTACATAAAATTTGTGTAAAAATGTTTTAGGTGAGTTTTAATTTCTTAATCTTTGCCTTTTTTTTTATTAGAAAACGAAAAATAGCCCCAAAGTAAAAATTGTGATTTTATTTGGGGCCATTTTGCATTCTTTGAAATTGGGGTCATTTTTCATTTCACTTAAAGTGCAAAAACACCCCAATGAAAAAATTAAAAATAACACCAAAAAAACAAAAAAATTGCGTGTTGTTGTGGCTCATGTAAATTATGGGGCCCTTCTTCACTTTCCTTTTGGTGCCATGTTTCCTTTTGCGCACCGCCGAAGAATGGCCCCAATATTAAACTTGAGACACAGCAACACACAATTTTTGGGCACTTTTTGTGGAGTTTTTAATGTTAGCAAGGAATGAAAAATGGCCCAAATAAAATTACAATTTTTACTTTGGGACTTTTTTTCATTAACAAATATATAAAATAGAGTGCAAATTTTTATGAAAAATTACCCCAAAAAATTTTATATAAAAATTTCTAGGGTTAGTAGCAAAATCTTAAATTCATATGTATATTAAAGAAGTGACAAGTCCTTGTTAGCTATGTATTTAAGCTTTAGATGGCGAAACTAGTGTTCGTTTACCATAGAGGAAAAATCCTTGCGCCCGCCCGAAGGCATACCCATCTTGCAATTTTAAAGACTAAAACTATTTACGCAAATTGCCACGCAAATTGTTTATAGACAAACACCCATTTTTTTTTGTTTTCCTTACAGTCCAATCTGAATAAGAGCGGCAAACGTTTTAGTTTTACACAATGTCGTTGACAGGGCTTTTTTTATTACAACAAATCGACGTATATGGGCAAATCTCAGAAACAGTCCACCAACCAAAAAATTTTCAAATAAATTTTTTTTAACGGAATATAAGACTAGATGTTTAATCTCATTTTTATATTAAATAATATGTATTTCAATGATCATTAATGCAATAATTTTTACCAAATCCTTCCCCACTGCTGATTTCTTAATAAAATACGTGAATTTAGCATTATTTTAGGTGATTTTTGTTCTTAAAATAGCACTTTCAGCAAAATTATAAAAATATACATTTCGTTAAAAAAAAAGTTGACATTCATTAGTTAAGAAATTAGTTTAAGAAATGCAATTCATAAAAATATAATTTGTTTTGTTAAAATAAATAAAATATAATAATAAAATACTACTGGAAAAACTGTAGCGTGCGTTACGTAGCGTGCGTCACAAAGGGTTCACGGCTTTTGTCAAAAAATCACAACATTTTTTGTCTGCGAATAAGTGCGTTTAGAATTCTCTTATAGCCACCTTTCTTTTAGGAATCAGATTTTGGATACCTTATGATGCAAAATTCGCTAAAAATTAGGAAAACGCACTTCAACCTTTGAAGTTACTTCCACTTTTTGTAGCGTGCGTCACAAAACTTTGTGATCAATTATTTCGCAACAAATACTGGCTTATAAATTATGATATATGCCATTCGATAGTACATATTAATGTCACTAAATACTATATATCAGTTGAAGCTATCTTTTTTGAAAGACAAAAAAATGTGTATATTTCAATCAGAAAACGCGTGCGAATGCGTTCGTCACGCAGGATTTGCCCATATATTAATTTCCTGGTGGAACATTGGGCTTGCAGTTCGTCGCCTGCTTGGTCACCTGGAACCTTGGCGGTTCCGCAGGCATTCACAATATCAAATTGCCAGAACGTATTTTCTTATCGAAAGAAATTTGATTATTTCTGCTACACAGATCTTGATTAGAAATAGTGTTTGGCCAGACTTTTCTGAGTATATGCCTGAGGCGCCGATCCACAAATGCTTCATATACTGCCCATTTAGCGACTCGTTATATTCAGGTTTCACAACACGGATTTCATGCTGCAGTTAGATACTCTGGCTTTAGTGAGCGTTGAGATATTTTGCGATATCCAGAGTTTATTGTTTAGATAGACCGAGTCAAAATGTTCTAACTGCCAAAATAGAGAAACTCTCAAGGTCTTGAATGGGTAGCCCCGATATCTTGAAGTTCGTAATGACCGATATCTGGAAGTTCGACTCAGCGATCTGTTAAATCAATTTTTCAAGCTGTCCGTTACATACATTTTTGAAGAAAAATCCGCTTGCAGCTTTTATCTATATAAGCTTGCTACTTTTGTGGTACCATGTAATTATTTAAAATATTTTTTTGGAATAAGGTCTTTAATAAGCCGACCTGGGCTATTTGCACTAGCTTTGCACTATCAATTTATAAATCAGAAAAAGCAAAGCTCTAAATTTATAACAAAATATACAAAATGTGTCTAATGAAATCAACACCATCTGCGATATCAGAGATAATCTAGTTCGTTTTCCAAATAAATTAAAATTAAAAGGATACCAAGGCATGCAAATATAAAGGGAAATGAAACGCTAGATAAAATTGCTAAAGATTCACTAAAACTACCATTTTTTATGGATAAAATCCAATAGAGCTTTCAAATACTCAGCAATCGATAAATATTTTTCCGTTACATAAATTTTTGAAGAAAAAACCGCGTGCAGCTTTTATCTATATAAGCTTGCTACTTTTGTGTTACCATGTAATTATTTAAAATAAGTCTGGTTCATCCAACGGCAGAAAATAAACTATTACACATAAATGAAATGTCATTTCACCTTCAAAATTTAACATTTATGTATTTTGCTGTCAGTTTTTTATTGGCGTTTATTGTATAAAACATTCCAAAGACTATTTACCCAACACTTCTTTTATATTATATACTTATGTACATTAGGGGTATATCCAATTTTTTGGCATAGTACCATGAGGTCAACCATGTCCTAGTAACCACGAAAATCATAATCTTTTGTAATTTTTCTCAAAAAAGTTCACGCACCAATTGGTTTTTCGAAAGCAATGCAATATTGAATATTCATAATTTTATACGGTGTTTTTAATTCATTTTCAATTTTTTTTTTTTTTTTGTTAAAAAAGGTTAAAGATACGTTTTAGTTTGCGGAAAAATCTCTTACCATTACTAAATATTAATGAAATTTCATACTTGAGCTATTTTTTGTTTTAAATAAACATATTATTAATTTTTCTTAACCAAAAAGAAAATTAAAAATTTTAAAAACTTCATCGCGGTTGGTGCGTGAACTTTTTTGACCTTTGCGAAAAAATAAATATACGTTCCCTTATAGTTGTTTATGCTCTATCGAACTGTGCTACGCCAATTTTAATATTTTAAAAAATTGTTAAAAAGTTATATCCCTAATGTACATACATAGATACTTTGTATGTGTATATAAATAAATATCATATTTTTTGTAAAAAATTATTTATTAACAAGGTTCATGAACTTTTGTCACTGAACTCAAGAGAATTGATGTTGCCGTCTAAATGGGACTCATTAAAAACCTTGTCGCTATTTTTCTTTTTATTACAAATATTTATTTGAGTTTAATTACAACGTTTGTTCAAAGGGTTTTAAAAGTCATATCATAATCCAAATACTCATAATATCTTTAGAGTTGTGTTATTTAGTAAGGTCTTAAACACTTAGAGATCATCTAAAGTTTTCTTAAAGACTTAAGACTTGGGTAAATATTTTCAAGATTGTTTTTTAATTTTCTATTTCTTTAAAATTTGTCGGTAATTTCTTTTGTAAGAATATTGACTTGCGTTCATTATTTTAGCTTAACTCAAATTCATCCTGTTTGTTATAATTAGTGCTTAAACAAAGTCTGCAAGTTAAATTTTTTTTTTAAAGTACCAACAGTTTTTGCTTTAACTTTCAACACACCCAAGTGTAAATAGTTAGTACATGTAAAGTTCATATAGCAATTTATTTCGTCTTTTGTTGCTGTTGTTTCTCTATATTTTTTTTTAACTCGTGTATGTATAAGTGTCTTTGAATTTTTTTGCACTAAATTGTAAGTTTCTTTATCAGAAGTTTTGGGCTGATAAATCTGTGTATATATTTTAAAGTTTTTATTGTTACACCAGTTCCAAAATTTTATTACTGAAATTATTTTTTAACAAATAGAAACTGGGAATTATTTCCTTTCGAAGGTTACTGTATATTATATTCAACATTTTTTATTTTTCGAATTTAATCTATGAGCTTAATTTCAGTTATGTATTTTATAAAGCTTTTTTGTAAAAGTCGTATTCCTTCAATTTTTCAGAAATGACTTTATACACTACCAGACTATTATATTAACTGAAATTTAGCTCATAGAATAAATTCGAAAAATAAAAAATGTTGAATATTATTTTTTAACTTTTTTTTTAACAAATCAATGAAATATTTAATTATTTCACAAAAAAAGCCACACAATTTAAATGCCTATCAAATAATTTTTGTCAATGCAACAATGACACTGTACGCAGGTTGATTAACAGTAATTATTTTGAAGCTCTTTATCAGGGAAACGTCACATATCCTATAAACATCTATGTCTGTAGATATCTTCGCACTCATAACTAGATCACAAAAACTCGTATAGGGAAGTTTAATGAAAACATAAATTTGCCTGGTTAACCTTCGCTCCCATGAAGACACTTTTGTATGTTAACTCATGGTATATACCTGGGAAGAATGCTTTTATCCATTCAATTTGTAAAAGGCATTTAATGTATGTACAAAATTTTTTATCAAAAAATCCAATATTATAAGAATACTTGGTAAAGGCGTTGACACAATGGACAAAATGTTGTATTAATGCTCAACCAAACGAGCAGCAAGACGTATCCCTTTGGCGGTGTTTTTTCAAATTTATTGGGCATTTCAGCCCTTGCAGCTTACAACATTAATGCCAAAAAATCTGAAATCTAGAATCGATTCGTACCATTTTCAGCAATTGAATGTTAGCCACATTTAACCAAACTGTTTCCAAATCTACGACCTGAGCTTTGTACTTAAGACTTAAATAAGTACGCAAACAGACGATTTATTGTTAAGTCGTTGGAAATGGTGCAAAAAGGAAACATGTTTAATTCTTATAATCAGTATATTGTCTATTGCTAAATGCAGTTTACTCCTTCTTGTCGGTATTTTAAATGCTTTTTCTTATCAACTCTAGTGATGCATTACACAAGCTTAACTATGATTACAAATGTTTGTGACTAACATTACATACAAACAAGTATGTACTTTAGGAACATAGTAGTTAGCTGACGATATAAACTTATGCACTGACTTGCGCAAAAACTATAGTAGCATTCTCAAAAAATTCTTAGTAGGCGAATGCACTACCTACTGGTGTGTGAAATACATAGAGTCTATGTCTAAAGTCTTTGTCATAGACCCATCTTTAACTGTACCTATCGAACCAGCATCACTTTTTGAATCGATCTTACAATATCCATCTTGCTGGTTTTCCGTCCATGTTCGTTGTATTTGTCATAAGGACAAAACCTTTTTAAATTTCCGGAATAGATTCTTTGTGTGTAAAAACCATTTAATTAAATTAACCTTCAATTTAGTTAAAAAAATTTTTATTTCTGCCTAGATTTAAAAGAAGTAGTCCATATTTTTCCATAGCTCACATACAAATCCAGAATTAAAGTGTAATATAAGTCCAAGAAGATATATTTACATACTTTATCCCTGCAAATAATATTGGACCATCTGATCCATTTTGATAAAATGGACTACTCCATGGACTGGTCCGATGTAATGAAAGCATGGACCATGTCATTGTTAAAAAGGGTTTGTAGTGAGACGACATTTTTTCGTTTTTAAACGACTTCAAAACTAATCCTCTTGAGTATACCATGGAGAAGTTTTAAAACTACTCCTTTGTAGTCCAAAGCTGGGTTATATGGTCCTGCCCTAGGACATGGTAATGTTAAATAGACCATGTTTTTCCCATACGTTTGGGTTACTTTTGGAATAGTCCTAGTCCCTTGTGGGCTACACTTTACACCCGTGTTTGGCCTGATCCTATTTTTTGCAGGGATCATTCTTATACCCTTTGTACACTTGCATATATTTCGGAGGAATGCATGAAAGATGTGGAAAACGTGAAATATGCATTCACAATTTGGACATCCACTATCAATCAAAAATGTCACAATTTCTGCAAAAAAAAATTATTTTTTACATACTTTTTTTCTATAAAAGTGGCAAAATTTTAAAAGAAAGCACTAAATTTACTTGGAATTCATTTTGTTTAATAATATAAAAAAAAATTTCACAAAAAAAAAAAATATTGCATAAAAAAACAAACTTGACAAATGGTAACACTGTTTCAAAGCAAATGTCATTTTATCAGTGATGCCACAATATTAATAGAATTTATTGCCAGTTTTCTAGTGACGACACGAAAATCAAATCTCGCAAATATGTTTATTTTTACCTCTATGGGTGTGTGTGAAACGGTAGCAAAGTACTCATGAAAGTAACATTTTGACACTGTTGAGGTGAATAAAATTTCACTAGCCCTGGGGGCCAGTATAAATTTTAACATTAGCGTGGAAGTTCAGGACAATTTAAATTCACCATAGAACGCTGTTGGAAAATTTCAACATCTTCGCAAATAGCTGATAGATGTTTATTAATGACAAATGTGGAAAGGCTATTAACCACATAACATATTTTTGTTCTTTTGAGTCCCTGAATTTTTCTGTAAATACTGTACAATAGGGTATCATATGGTCGGGCTTAGCCACCTATACATTCTTATTTGTGTTTTTTGTCTTTAAAAAAAAAAATTTTAGTCTATCACTTAAACAGAAAATTTTGTTTGATTGTTTTCTTTACCAAACCAGCAAAATCTTCGTCATATCGAGTAAAAAATGTGTACGAAAATACTTAAATCGTCTGCACATATACATTCTTTAGTCTAGTTTGTTTTTAAAGATTTTGTTCTTTTAAGCATTTTTTTTACTGAATTAAGTTTAATTTAATAACATAAAAAGGCTACAAAAATGTTAATGGAAAGGATTTTTAGCATAGTAATTAAAAAAAAAATTTTAACTAATGCGAAACTATAATAAAAATCTTTAAGGCAATGTCGGAAAAAAATGTTTTTTCCTGATAAACAAGAAAAACTTTTTACAAGTTCATGTCCTCTAGGTATCGATAGTTAAAAATATATTAGGACGTTTTCTTTGACAAGCAATATGTAAGATTAGCGTTATGTAAAAAAAAAAAAAAAAAATTAATTGTGTGAAAATACATATGTAATTTTTTGAAGAACTTTGAAATAATATAACAAACAGAACGAATCTTTAGTACCCTTCGCTATTGCGCCCTTCTCAAATCGTTGTTAAATTTTAGTTAAAACGTTATATTTAAAGTTAAGAAATTTATAAGGATTTAAACAATTAAGTTTAGTAGTTTGAGGCAATCGTGGTTCTTTGAAATTCGATAGAAACCAATAACTAGATAGTTTCCATCACATCTGTGTTGTCCAGACACACACGAATAGTCGGGCATCGAAAAGTCGTATGCATGTTATAAGATTTGTAAATTTAAGCTTATTATATTATTTGACTTAATGAAGGACTAAAGACAGAAAAAAAAAAAAAAATAATAATAAAAAGTATATGTATAAAAGAATAGCAGATACATATATGATACCCAACACTACTTGTGAGCATTAAATACGTTTCGAAGGTAGTTTCTATATTGAAACTGATTCAAAATTATTGGGCTGTGGAGTCGGAATTGTAGAGTCGAAGTTTTTTACCGGAGTCGGATTCAAATTACCCAAAAAACTCAGAACTCCGACACCAGAAAATTTAATATCATCTGCTTTAAAAATTGTGTAGTCAGAAAATAAGGACCAGTCTACTTATCATATGTAAATAACTATATTTAAGATCAATTAACAGAAAAATTTTCTTGCTATATTTAACCTTTTAAAAGGTGCATTTGAAAAAGAGTTGTAATTCAAACAAAGACCCGTGTCATAAATATTCGGCATCACGGTTGGAGTAGGAGTCGGAGTCGTACCATTAATTTAAATTTATGGAACGATTTGGCTGAAATTCACAAAATATATTTATTAATCCTAGAACCATAACGATATTTTTTAATAAGTTATTACTAACCCCACTCCTAAAACGACTAAATTAATGGTATTTTTATGTCCCATTTATTGTTTTCTTACACGTAGCTTAATTAGTATTAAAAATAACCTAAAATAATAATATAATTAATTTAATAGAGCAAGCAAAACAAAGAATAACACCAACACTTCAAGCAACATTTTTATTTGGTGTCCACTGCATCCCTGCAGATAATATTGTACTACGTGATCCATTATGATCCAATGGACTACTCAATGGACTGGTCCAATGTTATGCAAGCATGGACCATGTCATTGTTGAAAAGAGTTTGTAGTGAAACGACTTGTCTTCGTTTTTAAACGAAATGTTTTCGTTTTTAAACATAGTTAAAACTAATCCTCTGGAGTATACCACGGAGTAGTTTCAAAACAAATACACTAGGAGTATGTATGAACATGGAGTAGTTTTAAGACTACTCCGTTGTAATGCAAAACTGGGTTATATGTTCCAGCCCTAGGACATAGTATTGTTAAATATGCCATGTTTTTTCAATACATTTGGGTTACCTTTGGAGTCTCCTACTACTTTATGGACTACTCTTTACATGCATGTATGGACTAGTCTCGTTATCAGCAGGGGTATTGCCGATTTTTATCTTAAATTCACGTGTAGTCATTTATAAAATATGCACTTGAAGCACTTTAAAGAAAAAAAATGATGTCCTAGGAGGGGACCATGTAACCCACCGAAATAGACCCTAAACTACTCCATGGAGTACAAAAGTGGGTTAGTTTTATAAGTACTCCATGTTACTACAGTATGGAGTACACTTAAGGGGTAGTTTAAGCATTTTTCTTTTTAAGTTTTTACTAAACGCCTTTTATGGTGTGTACTGTAGTCTATTATTGCTATTATTAAATAAATTTACTTGGTATTTTTAATTTTTTTACCTTTTTTCCACAAACTTTCACTTTTAAATAAACAATTAATAATGGACACCAACAGGGCTACCAATGTGTAATACTGTAAACTATAGAAAAGTATACAGCATGCAGTTGTTGGCAGCACTGCATGTTAATTTCTTATAACATTGGACCATTTAAGCAACAATGGACCACGTAGTCCAATATTATCTGTAGGGTAGGACTAGTCCGAAAGTAACCCAAACGTATGGAAAAAACATGGTCTATTTAACATTACGATGTCCTAGGGCAGGACCATATAGCCCAGCTTTGGGTTACAAAGGAGTAGTCTTAAAATTACTCCATGGTATTCTTAAGAGGATTAGTTTTGAAGTCGTTTATAAACGTCTCACTACAAACACTTTTTACTGGTCCATGCTTGCATAACATTGTACCAGTCCAGGGTGTAGTCCATTTGATCAAAATAGATCAGGTTGTCCAATATTATTTGCAGGGCGATAAAAAAAAATTACGTACATTTTAGTTCTAGGGTTAGACAAAAATAATTTTTCTGATACAAATTTTACCCGGTAGTTGGCAAAATCCTCCAATATGTATTTAATTGAGGAGGTCCATAACAAAACGCAATAATTACACCATAACATTTTTTTGGATAAACGACCAAATGTAATTTAAGTAAGTAGCACAAAATTTTTTTAAAAACCATTATTGAGGTATTATTGTCTACAAAAAGTAATATTAATCACAAATTAATTATTTTATCTGACAGTTTGTTTTAAAGTTATTTAGATAACAAATTTGGAATTATTGCGTTTTGGTCCGAATCCATAGTATTTATTTCATTTTGCTTTGAACTGTATGAAAATGTTATTCACAATCAACTTAACAAAGGCAAAAGGTATTAACTTAACAAAAATTCCTTACGTTTTACAGTTAAATAAGAGTTACCACACGAGCATAATTTATTTATAAAGTTGACTTTTTTAAATTTCTTGTAGCGATTTACTGCAAAGATGTGTAACTATTGCATTTTGCTCTGAACCATTATATTTGATATTGAATTGCAGTGTAGTTATTGAGTTTTGGAATGCTTTGTATTAGAGGTTATATAGATTTCAATGTGTAGAATAGGATTCAATCAAAAAATCAAAAAACTTGAAAAATGTAATTATTGCGTTTTGTTATGGACCTCCTCAATTGTTATTTGATTATACCCTAGCACCGCCGGGGTCAAACAGCTAGTATTTTATAATTTAAAGTTAACTTTAAACTATTTACTGGATTGACTTGGATTTTTACCCATTTTATAAAAAATTTAATTTTTAAAAAGTTTTTTGGGAGTTTTAAAATTTTCACCAAATATTTTTTTTTATTAAATTTGGTTAAAAAAAGAAAATTAATGCTTTAAGAAACTATTTTAAATAAACTGATTGAATTTATGTGTAGAATGGCTTTCAAACTTATTTATTGGTTGGCTTGTTGTGAACGTACCGTAACAAAATTATATACTTTTCATTTTGAATCTTTCCTTCGATATAGCCAAGCCACAGTAGTGGAGAGGGAATTATGCATTTGTTCTGATGTGTGTAACAGCTTTCCATTTTGTTAATGCAACAAAAATCGTCTCAATTTTTTTAATCGGTCCATTTTTCGCCATAGCTTTTATGTGTCAATTGGTCCCACAGACTGGTCCTGGGAGTTGTAAAAATGGAACAGGTATAAAAAGAAAGAACTCATGACCAGTGAAAGGAGAACATGAATCTTAACCTCGGAACACAATTTTGTTCCACGGGTTCGAAAAAGAGTACATTCTGGATAGTTCGTCTGTGAATGTTGTGGTTTTAACCGACTCTATTTTCTTATTTGTTAAAATTAATCTTTAGTAATATTCAACTTTCATAACATCAAGTTATGGTAGAGAGAATGTTTTTCGGGGTCTCAACTCGATACATTATACAATATAGTTGTGAAATCTATCTCGTTTCCAAAATATTTGTATTAAGGCAGTAAAAAATTCTGTAATTATTATAGCAGTTATAGTGATTAAAATTTTACTAATACATCTTGATTAAATTTAAAAAAAATTAAAAATTTTTTTAAAAATAAAATTCAAAAGCTTTGTTGAAACAGAACGCTTTATCTTAATATAAAAATATAATTTTTTCTTGAATTAAAATAACTTCCTAATTGCATTCAAACCTTAAACAAAAATAATATCTTAAACAATGCCAGTTGCTTACTAAATAAGCTATAATATATATGAACATAATATTTAATATTTTATATTTAATAAACTTTTGTTTCATCTTTTGCGACATCTCTATTATAAGGATTAGAACTAATAATATGAACTGGGTATATAAACTAAAGTATGTACAAATTTCTTAATAGTAGCTATAAATTTTAAAGGAAGCCAACAACAATTTCGCATAAATATTTAAAGATAATAGGAGATAAAGAGATTTAAAAAATAAGATTAAATGTAAAATGCATTTAATAACTATAACTAGTGCTGTAGTACGTACAGCTTCTAAAAGTAAAGTAGTGCTCGTATTACAATCATGACTTCTCACACAATCATAAACTTCTGACAAGTCAGACTCTTATAAACTCCCAAAGAAGAGTGTATTAGAAGACAAACTATATGTTGTCAAATACCCCAACAAACACGAAGTCAAACTTTTGATATGCAATGGCTGTTTCATTTGATATCGAGCACAATTATCAAATAATTTTCAATCGCTTCATTTTAACATTTGAATTTAAATTGATAACGATTTGAATCTTAGCATTTGAAAGAAAATGTTTAATCAATTTGATACCAGCGTTGCCGTTTTGGTTACTATTAACCAAAATTGGTTACTTTTTTTCGAATGTGTACTTGTGTACTTTTTTCCATTTTGGTTACTTTTTTGCAACACAAACATAACCAATTTTTAGTTTTTTGGGAACAAGAATTACCCGCTCCGCTTATTTGACCCTTAATGTGGTGGGTGGTATTTGCGCATCCAAAACCAATACATTTTTCGTCTACTTAAAAATTATTTGTTAAGAAGCTTAAACTTTTACAGCCTATCAAATTAACCATATAAGGTATATACTTTGAATTGTAGACGGCCATTATCTGCTACCTTCCCATCCGGTTTAATATGATTCTATTTCCACCGGGCAAAAAGCATCTATATTAAAAAATCAACCGCATAACGTAGCTCAATATTACACTTTGATAGCATAATAACAAGGGAAACCATAAATATGCAATTGCATGTTTTTCCTTGTGCGACCAGAGAAGGCAAAAACAATATATTTAGCCGTTTTAGAGCCTGCTATTAATTTTGGCATCGATTTGTTAATGCATATTTTTGCATATTTTAGCGTTTTCAACATTTTTGTGCATAATGTAGTTAAACGAGCATTTTTGCAGCATTTTGTAAGTTTATAGCGCATATTTTGTTTTTTAAAGGCATATTTTGATTCATGTTTAATTTTTTAGATGACTACTAGAGCTTTTGCAGCATAACATTTTTTCCCGAAATTCTGGTTGGCAGGTGGCTTTCCTGTTTTAAATATATATCTGTATACCCAATTCAATTCGCCATCTACATTTAATTTTTACTCTAAAATTGTAAGACAAAGCAGGTTGTCATTAAAGATAAATGTTATGCGATGAACATAGAAAGCTAGATCAATATGTTAGTATAAAGATCGACGCAGACTCACTTTTAAAAGTGATGTAATGATGTCCATCCGTCCGTCAGCCTGGTTTGTATATGGAGAATCGGTATATAATTTTACTATTCCCCATAAAAACTTCTTTCCGAATTAGATCTCTGTGTCTGTAAAACATCTTATTATGTTGGTTTTTAAATTAAATTCTTGCTCATAATATTCTTAAAATATACCAAAATAAGTTTTAACTTTCAAAATTTTTTGATTGTTCAAAATACGAACGCACACAATTTGACATATTTTTCAACTAAAGTGCGACTAAAATATAACTTTTGATACAAAATTGTTTTGGTTACTTTTTTCGCTTTTGGATACTTTATTTTTACATTTTGGATACAATTTTTTTTTTGGTTGTGACAACGCTAAAAATAAAGTTGGCAACACTTAAGTAAAAATAAATAATATCATTGGAAAATGGCGATTGTGTTTTACAACTAAAGTTTATTTTCTTTAAGAATTGAATGAGTGCTTATAAAAACTTAGTTTCTCGTGAAAAATAAAAATTTGTTGATAGCTACATACTAAAAAATTTGTTCCGTTTATGCCCGTAATTTCTACAAATAGATGTCTGGTCACGTTCCTATCAAACAGTTTTCTTTTCCTATTCGGTAACACTATTGTGGTAATTTTAACGTTAAGTTTGCCTACTTGTAAAACTATCGAAAATCGATAGTGTAAAATACACTAAACTTTAACCAGCAGGAAAGAAATACGTCTTAAAATTATGAAAACTATAGATATCTATACACAGCTAGGTATAAACTTGAAGAAATTATAGGCATTTGTAAGAATGCGAAAAAAATAAAACGAATATGGTGAATTCTACAAGATTTCGGACAAGTTCGGACTAATAATAGTAAAATAAAAATTACTCTCTAAATTTGCCAAAGTTAATCAAAATTGTTGGAAAAAACCTTTTTTCAATTCTTGAAAAACTAATGTTGCTTTCTTTTCAATTTAAGATCTATTCAAAAACTTATAAATTAAAAATAAATGAAGATCTCAATTTGAAAATAATTCCCCTTTTTTGTTGAGAATGATACAATTCTCAAATTTTATTCAAGTCATTATCAAAATTGTATCTATTGCGAAAAGGTTTGATTTCAAATCATTTTCAATTCGAAATCAAAACTACGTGTTTGTTGGGACACTGACTGTCGTAAGTGCGTATGTGTGAGAGAGTGTGGGGTGTATTTGTTTCCTAAAAGATGACGGGCAAAGACATTGTACATTCATTGCACGCATTCATCCAGCGAGTCAGTCAGTCAGTCAGCCAACCATTTATTCATTTGTTCTTCCGTAGCTGGCATATAAGCATGATTGAAGGATGTAAGATGAAGTTTAAGAAGACGGTGTTGGAGGGCAAACTGCACGTTTTATTGTAAAATGAGAGTTCATTAGTAAAAGTGTAGTGCTCATAACAGCAGGAAGTAGCGTTTAGTCGAAAGGAAAAAGTAAAGAAAAATTAAAAAAGGCGTTGTAGAAAGGCATTTAAAATGCAATTTCATAAAATGAAGATGAGTATAATACTTAATTTTAGACGATTTCTTTTCCTTTTTTATTAATTTTTTTTTATGTTTCATTACGTTCGTTTGCTTATTGCGTGACGATGTTGTTTTTTCTAATGGCTTTAAATGCATTTTTTTTATCGTTTGCAAATTCTCCTTTTTTCTTTTTAAAAATTTTGTTTTTTCTAACTAATTTGTTTAAACATTAATTTTTTGTCTACTTTGCTTTTAAATGTTAAGTCAAAATAGTTATAAGAAATTATTCAATATAAATTTAATTTTTAGATAGCAGCAACTGAGCTAAGAATTGTTATAATTATCATGTTAAGAAATTCTGTGTATGTAGAGGAGTGTTATATTTAAGAAAAAATTTCTAAATTTAATGCAGATAAACAGAAATTTATATGTATATCTTCCATTAAACAATGGAAGATAAATTTGGAGAAAAATTACCTTACAGCAATATTCTAAAATTTTTGTTTAGTTCTATTGAATAAAAAATTGCATTAGGTAAAAGGTATAATTTCGAAAATTGCTTTTTTTGTAGGAAAGGTTTTTTTTTTAATTTGCTTTTATTTTATTGCAGTTGCTTATAACTTTTATAAACTTTTAAAATGGACGCAAAAGTTTGTATCAAAAATTAAGGCGTTGTTTTTTTTCAATAAAATTTAAAATAAATTTTTATTGGTAAATTTTTTTTTCTCAGTTTAAATATTGGAAATTATATATTTTCAAATATCGTAGGAACACAATCTTGTGAACGTAGTAGTGTATAAGTAGGTAGATACGTTGTAAAATTAAAAATTATATATAGATCTTACTGAACTATCTTAACAAAAGCGCTAACCAATACATTTTCAATAAAACATAATGACCAGCAATCTGTTAAGATCTTTCAGCCAATTGGTGTTGAATTCATTGTAAAGGTTGGTTTCGTATAAACTTAATATATTTTTATAAAACTGAGAAGTTTTGACATAAAAAGATGATTGCCGCTGTTATGGATGTAGCTAAGTTATTTTATTTCATATGCCGGTCGCGACTGTATTGTCATAGAAAAAGAAATATTAAAAATTTAAGAAATTATTTTTGAGTTTTCAAGTCATTTTTTTAAAGCAAAAAGAAAAAAGGAAATAATAAATAACTATTTAATTAAATTTGAGTTTTTCTTATATCATCATCATTATATATATTAATAGGTAGGAATGGGCAAACAATATCGATATATCAAAATATCGAATTCGATATTTTTTAAAGTCAGTTTTCACTAAAAATTCAATATTTTAGCCGTTTTTTCAAACAATATGTATTTAAAAATTGGCTTCACTGCAAGCATCATATGTTTTTTTAAACTAATATGAAGATCAATAACTCCCGGCCTTCAACTGACATGATTTGCTGTTATAACATGGTTATAAAAGCGTTGTTAAATCATTTGCATTAACAAACGTGTTCAGAAATGAGAAAACCTCTAACATGATGAGTCTATACTTAACACTAATGGTGTTTTTTTTTTCTAAAAAATAATGATGCATTATAGTTGTGTAATATATTTATTAGGTTACACGAACCCTTACAAAGTGATACATTTTTCTAAATTACAATGGAACAAAATAATAGCTACGTTTTACACTCAACACTAATGTGTATTTAGCGTGTAAAATATTGAATGCAAAGTTTGTACTAAAAGCGATATTCACCACGCTTGTAGCAATTTTCAACATTAAATTTTCTTACAAGCGTTAACAGCACTGATTTTCAATAATAAATGTCAGTTGTTGTTAAAAATTTTGCGACAAAAAAATATAATAAAAGTAAAACAAACGAAAAACAAAAAGTTTTTATATCCATCACAATATAACTAAAAATCACAATATAACGCAAATTGTCCGCAAACACAAGAAAAAAAAATACTTGCTTGCATAAAACAGTACTTTACGTAGATGCAAAAAAGTGTATTATCTCACACTCAGTTATAACTGCGGGTAAGAAATGGAACAAATTTGCCATTTATTGCTGCAACATGTTTAGAAAGGAAAACGACAACTTCTCACATTTTTGCATATATTTTTAGAATGGAACAAAAACCCGCACCATTGGTATAGCATATATGGAACATTGTTGTCAGAAAAGAAAACACCATAACATCATATTTGTGTTAATGTTAAGCATTTCATGTCAGTTGTAGACTGCATGTATTAGAAGAAGAATTAAGAAAGAAGCGGGGGTTTTACCTTGCAGATTTTTAATTAAAACAGTAAAGTAAAACGAACTTGAAAAGATTTATTTTATGAGGCTTCGAAACAATATATGTGCCTAGATTTGATTTAAGATTTGGGCATATATATTAAATTTTTTAATTTGGTAATACGTTCGATATATCGATACATCGATATTTTTGAAAAAATTAATATCGATACTCTTAAAAAATATCGATTCGATATATATCGATATATGTTTTCAATTTGCCCATCCCTATTAATAGGCAAGTTGATTTCTCTTTCTCCCTTTTACGACTATACTACTCATTGGATTTTAACAAATGATACATCATTCGAAAGATATTTTTTGGTAGAAGAGCAAAACGTATATTTTTTAAAAATCGGTTCAGTATTTCAGGAGTTATAGGCGTTAGTGTTACTAATACATAGAAAATACTCACATACATACGTGTGAGCAAAAAACATTTAAACAAATAACAGAAACAAATTTTAATAGAAAATAAGAAAAAAAAGAGACAGACAATTTTAACTGATTTGTTTTCTTTCAGTTGTTATTGTTTTTTAATGTTGCCGTTGATTTTTGCATAGGAATAATTTAAAATTTTACCGTTGATTTCTAAAATGTTGTGCATATGAATAATTTCAATGTTAGTATGTTTACAATGTACAACCTAACCTAACCTGTTGGCGCTTGGCGATTTTTTTTATAATATGTTTTGTGTTACTTTAAAATTATCAGTGTTTGGTGTTCATGAGTTTAGACTTGATTTAAGTCAAGTATTTATTGACTAAATTTATAATTGCATTAAAATATAATTTTAAGTTAAAAGTGACAAAGTTTTATACTGATTTACAAAAATTTAAAATTCTAGAAAAATGCCTCGCAATGGTAACTAGACGAATGGAGTTGATAGGCTTTGAAGAAAACATTCCACAATATTACGGAATATGTAATCGGTCTTCAACAAATCGAATGATGATACTGACATTTTAGATGTTTCTTTTAAGTGTGGCTTAAACTCAATCGCACTTTATTTTCGATTGTTCTGATATGTGTAAAAAAAACTATTGATCATGGGAATCACGAATTGCTGTAATGAGTTTAGGATTCATGTAAAAGTTCTCTATGCCCAATATTGTCTACGTATCTACATACATCGTTTTTCGTCTTAAAGTGATTTTAGGGAGGGTGTTCATATGGGACCAATGATTAAAATGGATGTACCAACACGAAGTTCACATGATAGCATTTCTAAGGAAGTTATATCATGTGTGGTATTTTTATAGTATTGTTTGCGAGCTATGGTCAAATATGTATCGATTCCAATAAGATTTGGTAAAATTGTTAACTTAACAATAAAATATTTTTTGGCCAAGTTATATGTAAATACCAATAAAATATCATTGTTAATTGGCACAAACTTATCTTCCAGAAAGATTTTTGCATGATGGATATGTGTAATTTTGGACCAATTCATACAATTTATAATAAGCACCATTTTTGTTCAGCATTACCGAATAATAGAAAGACAAATTTACCAAAAAGAAAATTAAAAATTATTTCAATCATTCTGTTTTAATACCCACACTTCAAAGGACAGGGAGGATATTATGCGATTGTAATGAAGTATGTGACAGATACAAATATTATTTCTGGGCCCCCCTTCAGTGTACCCATCAATCAAGTCCGTTTGGCTGGCTGGTTTACACTAAGCAAAGTCTGTATTTCTAGATTGCAGTCGATTGTGTCGGCTGCTGGCCCATACTAGTTATTATAAAAACACAAAAAAATCAAAAACGTTATGATGGAATTGTAGGAAAACAGAGCGTTCTTTTAAAAATGTATGGCCTTATATCCTACGTTCTTACGTCTTGCGACACACTTGTGTTCAAAGAATTAAAATTAAAACAGTTGTCTTTTGTTTGAACAAAATTTTAAAGGTTTTTAATTGCAATGAACAGGCAAAAAATAATTAGTTTAAGCAGAAATTTAATTTTTAAAAGAATTTTTTAACACTTTTTTATGAAATGACTTATCTTTTCAAAACAAATTTTTTACCCATGGGCCACATTATACATTTCTAAAGGCTTAAGTTGCTCTGGAGAAATTCGGATTCAGCGCAACTTAAACGCAACTTAAACCTTAAACCTTTGCAGCCCTGGTTATTGTTTGCAATCCAGTTTGTTTTTTCTCCATTACCCCCCTGTTGCAGTTGTTTTCCCGCCTTCCCGTGGAAGATTTCATTGTCGTTGTACTTGGAGTATCGATCCATTCAGTATTTTGCCTTCTATAAGGTTCATTAATCGGTTATCGTTCCTCTAAGTAGTTTATTGGTCTGCTGTAACAGATCATAGAATAATGGGGCTGCCATCTGTTTATGCCTAGACGCAACGCCCTCTGTCTATTTTGGTGTAGTGGTGGGGAACCTTGCTTATATTTAATTCAGTGAAGGGCACAAACATACTATCACATTTATGATTGTGTTGACGAAATAACAACAAAGCAACAGCTGAACGTACATTGTCACAGACCACACAATAAAGTTTAGCATTTTTATTCCTATGCACGCGTACATAGGATTTTCAAATGTGCCCTTCACTGATTTAATTCCTAGTGTGTTTATAATATTAACCCTCAAACCACAATCAAAAAACTTGCGCTAGTTATCTTTATGAGTGGTTTTTCACACACATGTAATGTCTGTCTACGTCAGTGATGCTCATTCAAGCAAACAATTGTTTAGAAGCCCCACCCCTTTCTTTTTTACGCTCATTAATTTAGTTGCACATGTACGGAAGATGAGTTGATCTTGTTTCAAATACAGTGTGTAGGATAAGTAATAAAATTAAAAAAAAAAAATTTAATGCTTTTACGAAACTGTCATAAAAGCATAAATGTACAAGATTTTAGTGCAGTTTTTCTTAGATATAATTCTTACTTTTAATATACAAACATGCTCGCAGATCACACTGAATTTTTTTTATAGGAAAATTGGAAAACTTCCAATTCTTACGGTTTTTTTTAATTTTTAAAAAGTTACAATTTTAAAAGCCAAAAAAAAATTTAGTTTTGACTGTATTATAATAAATGTTTTTCAACCAAAACAATTTCTTTCTATTAAATTTAAATAAAACTGGTGCGCATAGTTTTGCGTATCTCTTTTTTTTTAAATTCTCTCTCAATACATATGCAAAACATTTTTGAGCATCAATGGTATACGTTCTTGTGGCGCCATTGCTCGTTTTTAATCAAAGTCATGATTTACGTAACATTAATGATGTATTTATCACGTTGGTGTTCAACAGAGATCAGCAATGAATCGTTTTTTCGGTACTCATACTGACTCATGCAATTGTAAGTATAAGTGCGTAGAAATCATTTAAACTAAACTACTCTGATTCACTCATACTCACAAGAGAAATATTAAGGAGTGCGACGTCGACAAAATACGCATACTCATAAATGACCTCAGCTTGATTTATAATTTCAAGAAAATACTTACAATACTCACAATGATTCAAATCATTTACCTCATCCATTTACCGTTTTAACACAACAGATAAAACACACAACTTATTAATCAGCGCTGCCAGATAAATTTGCCGAAAAACCGTCCACTTCATACATGTAACTTTAGTAAACTGTAATTGCCAAATCGTCACTTTGCTATTTCGGGGACCAATCTGGCAGCCTCGCAATTTGCTTCGCCCATACACATTGAGTTGAGTAGATTCTAAATCAAACACTACAAATGTTGCTAAGTGTGAGTACGATGAATAAAATGAAACTTTTGAGTGAATATGAGTTTGAATAACATTGGAATAAGTATGAGTGCGTATAAGTACAAGAATTTATGAGTCATGATTTAGCTCTACTCACTTTTTCACTACTCGTTGCTGATATCTGGTGTTCAACAACAAACCATACAAAGCTTGTGTGTATTTTATGCATGCAGTTCGCAATAATTTTAAAAATACATAGAATCTACATATGTGTGTAAAACCACACACGAGGGTAACTTACGTACGTTTTGAAATATTTCGTTCCAAAAAAATATTTTTAGTCAAAAAATGTGTTTTCAATACTTAATTGATATTGCTAACAAAGTCAAGAAGTTTATTTAGTGTACCACAACAATTCTTTTGTTGATCATGCAAAAATGTTTACTTTTGTACGCTTTTTCACACAAGGGTGATTTAAAGGTTAAAATTGTGTTAGTTCTAAGTTTACAAAATTAAAAATTTGAAAAAATTTTTAGCAAATTGTCATTCTCAAAACGAAATGCAATGATACATTTCCTCAATTTAGGTTAGATAAAAGGTATTTTGTTAAGCCCGATAGAACTTGAAATTTTAATTTGCGGCCACTTTTACCAGAATTGCTGACCGTAATTCACGAATTACACAAGCAAAGTTGGGTTTCAGAACATCAATTGTTGCTGGTTAATAATTCGTTAATTCACGCAGTCACACAGGAATCAATCAATTCATAGATGTCAACCAATGACCAAATTTTTGTGTCAATTAATTGATTTCTGATTTCAAATAATTGATGGCACGTCCTTTTGAAACAACATCTCAAAATATCATCGAAAATTGTCGGATAACGATTTCTATTGACTTTTACGCTACCTCTGGCTTAGTTTTTGAAGAAGTAAGGTCTTGTGATGCCGCAAGCGTGTAAGCCGCACAAAACTTTACATTTTTCTTAATGTAATGGTGTCTGTAGGGTTTGTGGTGGGTTTTTTGTGGTATGAAATCAATCCACAGTTCGCCGACTGGCTAGCTCAGATGGACGCTATTAATGTACTGTTTTCCAACACAAGTGATTGAACGTGAAGTAAAAATATGAAAAACACTGAGTTTTTTTAGTGTTTTCAATTATCATGTCTATAAGTCGATAAAACGAATACTGATTTGCAAGGAAAACTTTGATGATTTGGTAGCGTTGTTCAAGTGATTTAAGGGTAAATACGGATCATAAATGTTAAACAGTGAGTGCGGTATGACAGTTTGATTGACAGCTTAAATTCTTGTTAGTTCTATTGGGTTAAAAAATACCCTTTAAGCCAGGGACAGAATATAACAGTTATTTAAAAATTTTTAAGCAAACAAAAGCATGTAGAAGTAAATGTCGGAAAACGGATTCATGTATACCATACTGATTCTAATGTACCAATGCATAATATTGATTTTTACAATTTTGATTTTATTTGTTTGAACAAAAATAGAAGTTTTTCTCAAAAGAAATGTACGTGTTATAATAATTTAGTTGACTTTTAATATTTATTTTCATGTGTGATCATCATGGGGATTTCTTATGTACATTAAAATAAATATATAAACTCTATAATTAGTAATTTGTTGAACTGTTTTTGGGTTTTAATCCAAATTTTGATATTTTAATTAGGCTAAAGACCATCAAATTTAACTTTCATTAAACTATTGTTATGAAGTAAGGAATTTTACAACATGAAATTAATTGAAATTTATTTATAATTTTTCATTCTTGACTGCCGCTGTATTGTTTGAACATGTACATTTCTTTCGAAAATAACTTTTATTTTTGCCCGAAAAAATATATATCAAAAAATTACTGTTATTTCTATTCAAAGAAATCAAAATGTAACTGTTATTTTTGTTCAACAAAATACAAATCAAAAATAACTGTTATCATCTGACTTTAATGACAAAAAGGAATAACTGTTACGGACCCTGGTTTTAACATTAACCTCATAACATAATTTTGTTCTAGCGGGTCCATGCAGGGTTGTGAACTATTTCTAATCAAAAAGCGCCGTGTCTCCAATCAAAAAGCGCTAAAAAGCGCTAAATAAAATTTAAATAAAAAACTTAATGACATGTTTAAGATCCAAGTTTTATTAGTAAC
Organism: Pollenia angustigena; assembly: GCA_930367215.1. Classification (NCBI taxonomy): domain Eukaryota; kingdom Metazoa; phylum Arthropoda; class Insecta; order Diptera; family Polleniidae; genus Pollenia; species Pollenia angustigena. The sequence goes on along the minus strand of OV884059.1, from coordinate 173,914,882 downwards.
ACTGGCCGTCAAAAAAAAAATCGTTTTAAATAAAAATGTATGAAAAACAAAGATACAACTGCGCTTAATTCAAATCCATTTTCAGTTGTTTCTATCATGTCTTGTTATTTTATGGGCTAGTCTTATATTTTGACCGAAATAAGGCATTTATGTGCTACATATATTTTATCATAACTTGAGAACGATATTGATATTTTACAAATAATTATTTTATATTTTATATTATATTTTTCCATGCAAATTAGTATTTTTATCATTTATCAGAAATCCAGGTATATTATGAATAAAAAAAGCAAGAAATCAGTCAACAAAATGTTAACTAGACGTGATTGAATAAACTATTTGCATTTAGCACGCTAAAGTGAATTAAAATCACATAATCAAGTTCTCTAGATCGACTTTTTTTTAGTTTTTTGCCGAGCAGTGTTAATAAAACTTTAATATTTTTAAAAAGCCTTTTCTGATATTTAAGGAAGCTTAAAGTAACATAATTTCAACTATACACGGAAAGAATTATTTACTAATTCACCAGAAAATATGTTTTTAACCACGAAAATTTTGCACTATTCTCGTCCAAGCCAAAAATTTCTTATTGTATATAAACATAAGCAAAAAGTTGTGACTCAAAGCGAACTAAAATTTACTAAAATACAGCTAAAAAATTAATTTTAATTCTATAGTTGCTTAAATCAAGTTTTCTTTGCTTTTTATTTTACAAAATCAGAAAAAAGCCTTAAATGTTTCCATAAAAACGTATAGCACTAGTTAGTTTATAAAAAAAAACTTTGTTTCTTGATTCTATTTTAAAATCAGACTAATATTAAATAAATGCTTCTTGAAATTTTTGATCATATACCAAAAACGTGAATTTTTTAATCATGAGAAAATGTTTCTTTATTTAGGAAACTTTTACTTAATACGAACAAAATAAGTTAAAATCAGTTATTTACTGCCTGTTTGTAGAACGCGAGCGCAAAAGTGACTCGTTCGGCTTACATTTAAAACAAAAACAAAATTTCAAAATTTGTTTTTGTTTTAAATGTAAGTTAAGCGAGTCACTTTTGTGCTCGCGTTCTACAAACAGGCAGTTAGTTTTGAATTTTCTTGTTTTAAGAAACGAAATGGATTTCTTTAGAAAATAAACTTCTTTCCTTGTATAGAATGCTTTTCAGAGTAAAGTATTTTCAAAACGGAAACAAATTTTGGTTTAATGTGTCTTGATTTTAATGTATGCAAATAAAAGTACAAAAATGTTGGGTATCAATAAAAGTGCTAATTTAGCGCTCTTTTAAAAAAGCGCTAAGGAAAAAATATGCGTCTTTTCGACAGTTAAAAAGCGCTTAATCTAGCGCCAAAGGCGCTAAATTGGCAACTCTGGGTCCATGATTGCCCAAATAGATTACACTCTACGAAATTTGATTACACTCTAGGAAATTTGTTTTTGAATACTATGCTATCGGGTATCACATGGTCGGGCTTGACCGTTTATACTTTCTTACTTGTTATTTTTGCAAGAGCATTTTAAGCGTTTTTAACTCATTTTTCATCAAATGATGTTTTGTATTTTTCATATTAATAATCCGATTCTACCATAAATTTGGCATACATATATATCTAACAAATATCAATTTTAATACGATTGGACAGTTTTTGTAAGTGTTATACCATTTTTAAGAAAAAGGATATATGGCAGGACCTTGAGTCCTTGTTCAGATTTAAGTGAAAATTTGCACACACGTTGCTAGTTGTGTGTGTATTAGCAAGAACATTTTTTGTAGTTTTGTGGGCATCATTGAATTTAAAACTACATTTTTCCATTTCAGGACACATGGAAGGTAGGCGTGTCCTTCGACCGATTGCTCCAAAAATTCATATTTTTCTTAACTAAGCTATTTTATGCTAGTGTACCAAATTTCAAAAATTTCTGATAACTCCTTCTATTTATGTCCCTTCGTTATATGGGGACAAAGCACTGTGCGTCTCTTCGAGTGGTTTATTGTTGTTATTGTTGTTTACCATTAACAACCACCACCGAGTGGACAATGACTACTTGAATGCAAAAATATAAGAATGTGTTCCTTTGAACTTACACATTTGTATTATATTGCATGCGCAACAAAAATGCAAATAAAGCAAAATCAAATGTGAACAAAACGATGTAAAAATTACCAACGTGGAACTTTGTTTTGCAAGCAAATATTGAATGTAAATTTTAGCGTATGAATAAATCAAGAAAAATTGTGATTTTGCAGTTCTCTGGTATGAACACTATTTTGATAATATTGAAAACAATATTGAATTTTTTATCGGTATTTATTTTTATTGGATTTTAAATTATTATAATAAAAATCGTATCAGAATAACACGCAGACAATAAGAAATTACTTGCATAAGAATAAACACTTGTAAGTACACTGTCAACATGCATAGGTAAAAACTATTTCTTTTTTTTGGATGGCAACTATGAGTGGAGAACATTTTACGGCCCAAAAGTGATTCAAAAGCCTTCAAGAAGCATATCATATGGAGAAGAGGTGTTAAGGAACTTATAATGGTTTGAAGCCTACCAAAAGACAAACCTGGTACTATTAAAGTTTTCATAAATCTTGATATCATTGACAATGACGTCAGTGACAATAGTGATAGTAAACCGTTGGCACCAAAGAACTCTCGGTTAGACTTCGCGAAGCAAATATATCCTGTTTGGCGCAAAAACTTTCCATCGCAGAGCTCGACTTCTCATCAGAACTCTGAACTTTGTATAAGATGAAAAAGTGTATGTGAAGAAATATTTGAAAAATCTTTGATCACAATGTCTTTGACCTTATATCCTCCAACTCTTGAAGTCGATTCGAACTGGCTTTCTTCGAATGAGTCAATACTTAAACATTTTGGCTACATCCCGATACGCAAGTTATTCGAGGAAAGCCAGTTCGATTTGGCTTTAAAAACTGTGATGCGGCTATTGCTACAGGCAATTGTTGCCAGTTAGATTTGTACTCCAGAAAATCGCATGTGGAATCTTCTGATATATTTGGTTTAAGTGTTGTTAATTATTTGTTGGAGTAGTTAAATTATACTGAACGAAATTGTAGTGGTTTTTACAACTTTTTACTAGATCTTTTAGTTGATCATAGAAGTTTCGAGAAACGTGTGGGTCAATGTTTGCAGAAAAATCCCAATATGGGGCTTGACACTACCCTACTAATCTGCAACACCATCTGCGGTGCATTTTTTGCCATATAAGAGCTCATTGGCAGTACAAGAAGTGCTTAAAAAGACTTTGCCTTGAAAAACAATGTTCTGAAAATTGAACCCCAAAAACACAGTTAAAATTTTGTTTTGTTAATTTTTTTCATTTTAAGTGTTGTTAATTATTTGTTGGAGTAGTTAAATTGTACTGAACGAAATTGTAGTGGTTTTTAAAACTTTTTACTAGATCTTTTAGTTGATCATAGAAGTTTCGAGAAACGTGTGGGTCAATGTTTGCAGAAAAATCCCACTTCCCTACTAATCTGCAACACCATCTGCGGTACATTTTTTGCCATATAAGAGCTCATTGGCAGTACAAGAAGTGCTTAAAAAGACTTTGCCTTGAAAAACAATGTTCTGAAAATTCAACCCCAATAACACAGTTAAAATTTTTTTTTGTTAATTTTTTTCATTTTATATTTTTTGTAAAACCTATTTTAATGAATTAATAAAGTTGAACTTAAAAAATCATGGCCAGTTTTTGTTTGACCTCTAATGGGTTAAAAGCTAGATAAAAATTTTGAAAGTGGCTAAATTTTGACCAATACCTAAATAAAGTTTTGTTATAAATATATGTATTTAGAACTTGTTAGTTTTTTACAAATAGTTTTGAATGCAAAAATGTCTGCTAACTTAAGCAAACACAAAAACAACCATTAATCCTTTGTCAGAAAATTTGCCTGCTACTGAATAAAAATTTTACAACAAAATGTTATTAAAAAACTTAAATATTTCAAGTACTTTTTTCTTTCGTTGCAGACAAAGTAGTGTTGCTGCTCTTGTGCTTTTATAAAACTTTAATAATTTTCGCAACTTTAATTTTATTTTCCTTTAACTAAAAGAAACAAACAAAAAAAAAAAAAAAAATACTCCCACTTCAGTTTTGCAACTTTCAGAGTCTGCGTGAACTTTAAACTTGTAATTCAAAAAATGTGTTATCGATTAATAATCTTTCACGAAAAGGGAATAAACTTTAGCGTTCAAGCAATTTATTTATGTTCGAGTATTTTTTTATTTTTGTTTGTTTGTTATACCTCCAATGCTTTTCAAAGATCATTAGGGTTTTTAACAAAAGCGTTAATGTGGCAGAAAAACGTTTTCAATAATGATGCTAATCTATTGTTAAAAACGTAGTACAAATATTTTGGTTATTTTCTCATACTTCTTTAAATACATTTCAATTTCTTTTGAATAATATTGAATACAACAATCTCATGTATTTTATATCGGGCTTTTATCTTTAAAACAGTGTGAGGAGAATTCTCTTGTTGAAAATAAGCCATGTCTTGTTATATTGGCATAAAATAAAGACCTTTATCTTAATTGCCATCAATATGGAGCAGTGGGTTTTACGGATGCGATGCATTGGAAATGTCGGCAACAAAAAATAAAACAAACTGTTAACTTTTTTGCTTGTCTGCAAACATCCACATACATATACGAGTATATAAAAATATAAAATATAAATCTTGTACATATATAAAACATTGAAATCGATGTTGTAAGATTTTTATTTAAATTAGCTTTTGTCATCGATTTTGTTGAGAAACTGTGGAAAAAGGAAAATGTTACTTGTGTAATAAGTTTAAAGTTAACTTTAAAAAGTTAAAAAATGTGGTATTTTTTTGCAAAGAATTGATTTATTGGAAGAAATTAAGTGCTCAGTCTCTATTGCAAACTCCTTCTTAAAGGACATTGCCTCGATCTCGAATATAAAAAATGCCCTTAACTATATAAACAAATAAACACTGCTGCCCCTGTTTTTTTCTCAATATTTATTTATTAAATCTGTGATATAATAATCTCGAATATTAACATGGATCTTAATGTGCCATTAGTAACAACTATGACCACGAAATATACAGTAAACACTTAAAAGGCTTGAATTGCATCCGAACATACGCACTAGCTTAAAGAGTAAATATAATACAGAACTCATCCGATTAGAGAAGCAGTTAACACCTTATATGTAAATAGAAACTGTGATAAGGAAAATAAATAAATTATAAGAATAACTTTTGATTTATTACACTGTGCTAGTTGAAAAAACCGACAAGCGAAGTCCCTACGGGTTTAACTAATTCGAGTAAGCTGAATAAGCAGTGGTGCCAACCGGTTTTTAGGTTAGCTTTTTGTTTTCGAGATATACCGTTATTTCGAAAATGGAGGAGGTTGCACAACATACATTCGCGTAACTCAAAAACTAAAAAACCGATATCACGCAATGAAATTACCTTTAAATAATGCAAGTTCAGCCCAGTCGTTTTAGAAATAAAATTGTTTTTTGACAAAAAAAAAAAAAAAAATGAATTTATAAGCAAAATTTTGAAAGTTTTGTTTTTTAAAACGGCATCAAAATGTAAAAAATGCAACTATGCCTCTTATTTTTTTCACATATTAGGTCTGTCTGCGTACACATATTATGCATAATTTTGTGAAAAATGTTGTACAATCTTGCAAAATTTTGTCTGCATACTCCAAAACTCTTGCAGCGAGAGAGCCAAAAAGAGAATTTTTTGACAGTTGGAAGTTAGAGAACTTGCAAAATGTTGCTGGAGAAATTTCCGCTTGCAAGATTTTGCAAATAGTTTGAACAGCTGTTTTTATTTACTGTTTGAATGAAATAGTTTTTGTGAAATGAAAATAAAAATTTAAATTTTACAATGGCAGAGGTAAGTAGTTAGAATTGTGTTGATTTTTAACGTTTATAATAAATTATTATAAACAAAACATTTTACTTCATGCTAGAAACGTCCAAATATACAGTGCGACCGTGGCGTAAGTGAAGTGGAGATGGCAGAACCAATAGAATCAGCAGAACTTTGTGGGACAAACTATGCAATTGAAGAGGCGAGTATTTGGAATTGTGTTCGTGGCGATTATTTTTCTCCGTTGTCATGCTGTTGGAGGGCACTGTATTGGGCATTTCATTCTTTTTTTCAATTGTAAGCCGGCACTATGTTGGGCAATGTAAGCAAAAGAAGTTTTATAAAAAACCCGACAAATAAACTAAAAACTCAGAAGAAATTGAACTTACCAAATTAATAACATTGTAATAAACAAGTTTTTTAATTTACAACACTTTTTAGGCTTCACTTTAATTAATAATTTTTTAATTTAGCGCGAGAATTCAATTTTGCGTACACATATGCTAAAATTCTTTTGCTTTGTTATTTCAAATGTTAACCCATTTTGGACCGCTGTTCGACTAGTCGAACAGCAAAATTGTTCTTTTTCACCTCCATTTTTTATGTGTTTAAGTGTTTCCGACACACATAAAAGTAATACCATATTAAATGAAATTTAGTTGTTTTTCAGAAAAAATATATAGCAATTATCCCCCACCCCTCTGCTCCGCTCCAGGGGGGGTTGAAAAATACCTTGCATATAGACACTTTTTGTTTGGATAAAATGGAAAATATATATAAATTTTAATTTTTAAAAAGTACTTTATTAATATTCGCAAAGGTCCAAAATAGTCGATCATTAAGCTTTTCCCGAGTTTTAGAATCTCCAGGTATATTTAGAGACCCGTCAAGTTCGATGTTCGACTAGTCGAACAGTGGCCGTAGGCCACAACTTTATTATTGTATTTTGTCGTTGAGTATTTTATGCAAAAAAAAAAAATTCTTTGAATTTCGAATTTTTGAAAATGCATGAAATTTGTTTGTTACGCGCATCAAAGCTTGCCATGGAATTTTTTTGTTGCGTGCTGTTGTTTTTGTATTTTGAGTACACACTGAATTCATAAACCGTTATATTTCATCTTACTTCTGTATAGTTAGTTGGTAAAACATTATTTACACAAAAAATAATTACTCATAAAATAGAAACTCAATAAGAACGACGTTTAAACAAATTATTACTAAATAATGACAAAACTGATATATAATAAGCTCGTTTGTTTTACTAAGCAGAGTTTATTACAATAATAAATCGAGTGAAAGTGTTGTGACAATTTTGTTGGAAAATATTTGTTGTGTTGTGATAATTTTGTTGGCAAAAACCTATTTGTTATTGTCTTTTAACAATTTATCAGTTTATAATGGATAAGTGTTTGGAATCAAATCGTATGGGTGCTTCGACAATTCGCCGGCGTAAAGCACTTTGTGTGCAGGAAATTCTTGATGAGTTGGCGATGAGTGACACTGATGATGAGTTAGAAACTATTGCAGCAATTCCACCTGAGATGTTTGATGGAATTACTGATGAGGAAGATATTGACGACCACTTGTTAACGGGCGAGGAACCGCTGGCAAAAGATATAGCCGGAACATTCGAGATTGAAACTATTAAAGACCGCAAAGGTTTGTCTGCATTTGCAGATGAAGCGCCTGCAATCAAAGATAATGTTCGAAAGTCAATTCGAAAAGCTTTTGCTGTTTACAATGATGAGGAACCTTCAACATCGTCTGAAAGTGGTCATATACAAAAAAGGAAAAAAAACATACCATCGAAAACACTTGGTGCAAAAAGACGTGCTATATTTGGGAAAAACAGTGATCGAGATAGATACTGTGAATTAAACGTTGTTGGACCGTTGTCAAAGTACAAACTGCCTTCGGCGTTTTCAGCAGCGCAATGGAAAAAAGTGACTGAGGGGTCGGAATTACCTTTTGATATTGTTAATGTTCCGGAGCCATTGAAAGATATGCAACTCGCAATACAACATAACCTCAAAGATAAAACGGCGTCCGATATATTTTTCAGTTTGTTTGATGATGAGGTTTGCGATTTAATTGTTATCGAATCTAAACGATACGCTATGCAAAAGAATGACGAACACTTTGCTCAAACTTTTAATACAGTTCTTTTAAAAAGATTCATTGGAATTTTAATATTGTCGGGCTACAATAAGCTGCCACAAATTGGATGCTATTGGTCTACTAATCCAACACTTGGTTCTTCAATTGTGAAGCAGACAATGCCACGCTCGATGTTTAGAAAAATTAAACAGTATCTGCACTTTCACGACAATAATAACCTGGATCGAAATGACAAATATACTAAAGTTCGTGCACTTTTTGATGTTATAAACAAAAAATTTATGCAGTTCGGTGTCTTTGAAGAGCATTTGTCAATCGACGAGCAAATGTTACCATATTTTGGACGTCACAGCTGTAAGATGTACTTAAAAAACAAGCCAATTAAATTTGGCTACAAGACTTGGTGCATGGCTGCTTCTACTGGATATATCTTCAACATGATGCCGTACGGTGGATCTAGTGACAAATATGATAAAAATATAGGCCTGGGCGCTTCTGTGGTCATGGATATGGCTTGTAAATTGGAACATCCTTCCCGTTATCAACTTTATTTCGATAACTTCTTTACTTCTCATTATTTGATGTGTTTATTGGCTGATAAACGTATATGCGCTACAGGGACTGTGCGAAGTAATCGCTTAGGACAGCCTGCGCCAGATTTGAAGACGGGCAAAGCATTGCCCAAAGGTAATTATATTTATACATATTGGTTATGTTATTATTTTTATATATATTTTTAGGTGAAATCGATTCAAAGTTTGATAAAGTTAATAAGATTGTATGTTGTCGTTGGCAAGATAAGCGTGAGGTAACATTACTATCAAACTTCACCGGAGTTTACCCACTTACATCAACCACACGGAGACAACGACAACGAGAAGGCCAGCCTGGTGAAATCATTGTGCAGCAGCCCAATATAATCCGAAACTATAACAGTTTCATGGGCGGTGTCGATCTTCATGATAATGCAGTTTCCAATTACCGTGTTTCGATTCGGTCAAAGAAGTGGTGGTGGCCACTTTGGTTGTCCGTTCTAGAGTCATCTGTTGTGAACGCTTGGAAATTAAATTGTTTAGTAAATAAGAAGCTTGTTCGTAAATATAATTCACAGCTGACATTTCGGGTCGACCTGGCCACAAACTTGTTACTTACGCCTGACGAGAACAACGACGAAGATATTGGGAAGGATGACATTACTAAAGATAAAACATTTAAGATTCGCCCGCACCCTCGTGTGTCAGGTCATCACCAAATGATAACACAACCTGAAAAACATGCCAGGCGTTGCAATTTTTGTCATAAGCCTACACAGAGAATGTGCTCTAAGTGTCAAGTCCATTTGCATGCAAATAAATGTTTTGCTGCTTACCATAAATGGGACCAAGAGTAATTAAAATTACTGAAAATTTAATGACAATATATATAATAAATATTAAAAAAAAAAACATTGCAATCGTGTTTTTGTTCCACATATGATTTTTTTTGCCGATACCTGAAAATTATTTTTGTATGGTATATTTTTTTTGTCGCCTACGGCCGTTGTTCGACTAGTCGAACAGTCGTTTCTGGGGAAACGGTTGGAGATACAAAATTTCTGATAACGGTATTGTATGGTAATTGGGGCCTAATTAGACCAAAAAAGTACTTTTTAGTTTACGATACGAACATTTTTGCACTCCGGCTCAAAATGGGTTAACACACCGATCAGCTGTTTTCTTGCAAGATTTCACTGGATACTGTCTGCGTACTTTTTGAGATTTTTTCAGCCGATAGACTAATATTGGTCTTATTCTCCCAAAAAAATTTACTGAGTATTTGCTACTGGAAAAGTACTTAGACAGACATATTGAAAATAAAGTTCCAAACAAAACAAGCACAAATAACATTTAATTTTATTCACAAAAGATGAAAAATTTTAATTAGGCTTGAGTTCATCAAATTTAATTTTCATTAAATTATTTTCACTGAGGGAAGGAATTTTACAACTTGGAATTTTTATTAAAATTTATTGATAATTTTTCTTGGCTACGCTGGGATTTGAACCCGGGTTGATCTTATCATGTTTCAAGAAACATCACTTTCTATCGTCGGAAGATCTTTGAGTTCTATCCACTGCACCGCTGCGGTGCCCGTTAGCCAATAGTCAAACATCAATCTTTAACCAGTAGTACTGGTGGTTCGATATTTGCTGTTATTATCACCTAAATTTCAAATTACATGTTGCCTCCTTTTTTCCTCTGTTTTTTCGTATTCTTTCTGTCAAGACTTTGTCTTAAAAACCTGAATACATTTGTTTATTATGTTTTTTTTTTGTCCACTTTCGTCGACATTTTATTTGTACAAATTAAAGTACAAATGTAAACATTAGAGCTTGTGCCATAGCTATTTTTAAGAACAATTTTGATTTTTAGTTGAACTGTTAATTTTAAATTTTTTTGATATTCTTTAATTAGGCTTGAGTTCAACAAATTTAATTTTCATTAAATTATTTTCACTGAGGGAAGGAATTTTACAACTTGGAATTTTTATTAAAATTTAATAATAATTGATGATCAAGCCTAATTAAAGAATATCAAAAAAATTAAAAATTAACAGTTCAACTAAAAATCAAAATTGTTCTAAATTGAAGAATTTCATAAAACGCCGTTTTTCTACGAAAGTCCCCCTAATGGATGGCGATAAAAGGCAAGTATGTTTTGAGAAAATGTTTCGGACAAAAGACTAATGGAGATTTGTTATACATGTTATCCTGTTACACGGAAAGAACTATTTACTAAATCACCAGAAAATATAGCTTGAACGAATGTATGTGTGACTTGGTTTAAGCAAAAAGTTATGACTCAAAGCGAACTAAAATTTACTTAAATACAGCTAAAAAAAATAATTCATTTTTATTCTATAATCACTTAAATCCAGTTTTCGGTGCTTATGGCCAATTTCACCAATTCTATTTACATAATTATCAATCGATTCCTATTTAAATATAGTTTTTCATTTAATGGTGTTTTCTTTTCTACAAAAAAAATTTGACATTTTATTTAAAAAAAAAATGCAATTTGGTGTTTGTTTCTTAAAAATTTTGCTTCCGAAAAGGGTAGCTTGTTTTATGTTGAAAAACTCACTCTTTTCGGGAGCAACATTTTTAAGAAACAGACACCAAATTGCATTTTTTTAAACAAAATAAACAAAACACACCATAAAATAATTTCTATTTGACATGAAAAACGAACTTTATAGATAAATTAACATATAAATATATTGGTGAAATAAGCCATTAGTATTTTACAAAATACGCAGAAATGCGTTAATTTTGAATCAAAAAGTTTTCTTGTATATTTTCTGAAAACTTTAAAGAAATCCTTAGCATTTGCTTCTTTATGCAAGAAATTCGATTCTATTTAAAAATCAAGAAAACTACACTAATATTAAATATCTTTCTTATTTTTAATAATAAAAAGCTACTTTTGGGTTTCTTGTTTTAAGAAATTTTTGATCACACATAAAAAAACATGATATTTTTTTATCATGAAAAAATATTTCTTTATTTAAGAAAATTTTACTAAATCCGAACGAAATAAGTTAAAATCAAGAAATTATTTTTGGATTTTCTTTTTTTAAGAATCTACATTGATTACTTTTTAAAATAAACTTCTTTCCGTGAAGGAGCGAGCGACTCTTAAGAAGTTTTCCTGTATTTAAAATTTTGTATGCGACTCCCTTTAGAAAATCGGAATAGCGGGAAGGTGTATTTATGTAAGCAAAAAGTTATGGAGATAAAAGAAAGTAATGTTGGTCAAACATTTGACCCGTATAGGGGAATCCTAGGTGATGCAGGGGCCAAATTTAATAATTTTATATAACTTCCATATTTGTATGAAAGCCCCCTAATGGATGGTATAGGGGTAAGTATGTTTTGAGGAAATGTTAAGGATAAAAAACTAATTGAGATCGATTACGCATTTTGTCCTCCTACGGGCGACTCATAGGAAGTTATGGGACCTTTTCTTCAGTATAAATGAATTATATTATCCACATATATTGAAGAAAAAGTCCCACAGCTGTCTAGGAGTCGCCCCAAGGTGGATGACATATTTCATCATATACAGGTATTAAAATGGTCATTGTAGAGTGTCTTCATAAAAATTTTAGAAATCTGCTAGCTTAATATGTCATTATCCTTCGAGTAGCTATATTCACTCATTTTTAAAATGAGGTAAAACAAATTTTGAAAATTTATTTTCAATTTTTTCCTGAAACTGTGTTCACTATTCAGATTTTTTTTTAATAATGGCAAAATCAAAAATAATTTTTCATAACAAATAATATAAATAGTTTGAATACAAAGTTTTTTTTTTAATTGCTAACTAAAACACACATGTCAAATATTCTAAATAAATATGGAGATGATCCCACAGCATAGCGGTCTTTATGTGTACCTCAAAAAAGAGTAAAAAACTCAATTTCTTAAAATATGAATCTCAGATCTTTCAAAATTCATGATCCAATTACATAAACTAGTGTTTGGCCAGTGGTCGAAATTAAATAAATTTTTATCTAAATCTGAAACAAGAACAAACTGATGCTATATACACTGACTTCAGTAAAGCTTTCGATAAAGTTAACCATTTGCTCATTAAAAAGAAATTATATTTTTTAGGGTTCACAAACCTCAGAATTAAACGGATTTATATATATTTAACTAATAGAAAACAAACTGTTCTTTTTAACCCTAATGTGAGCGACAAAAAAAAAACACCTTTAACAGAGTGACAGGGTACCCTGGTACCACATACAATAAATACGAAAATTTTACATTATATTGCAATATATATAAGAAAATTCATTTAACAAAATGTAAAATATAAGTTTTTGCAATGTCTAACATAAACACGAATCGGTGGATTTCCCTTTGGCTTTATGATTGATCGACAAATACATCTACTTGCTACTGCTTTCATACATTACTATGTTCATACATGAATAAGTTCGGTGAGCGCAAGAAGAAGGTAAAGTGCAATAACAACATTGGCTTCTTGTTCTAAACAAGCACGCTTAGATTCCATAGATACAAATGATATATAAAACGAATGTGAACATATTCTGAAAATGTGCGATATAATATCAGAAGCATCCGATGCAAAACATATGGGATAAATAGAGGACACGAGGATGCATATGATTCTGACGTGAGTGAAGAAACAACTGAAGTCCATGGAAAGGATGGTTCTTTTGATCGCTATCCGGAATACCAATACATCAACAGAAATTACGGCAACGCAGGTGTGAGATGTGCGATATAATTTAGCGTGAAAGTAATAGTAATTTCAGAGTTGTCGGCAGTTGCTTTATGTGCCAAAAAAAAAAGGAGGGCGTGCGCAAGTTGTATCGAACATTCAATTCACCGTCCTCTGTGCGAATCCTACTTCCAAGGATCTCAGTACAATATATTTTTTTTTTTTTTTTTGTTTTTTCTGATTTGTTCTATAGTGAAGTGTATATAATTTCTATTTGTTTGTGCTTTCTTCAAGCCTTTTGTTTGAATAAACAATATAAACGAAATATGTATATGAACAAAATAACTAACACTGTGTTTTTATTTTTAAATTTTCATTCATGTGAAAAGTAAAAAAATATTCCAGTTTATTCAATTCAACATGCTTTTAAGCTGATATTCATTACAATAAATTAAATTATACTAAAAAATAAATGTTATTTTAAATATTTTCGTTAAGGTACCCGGGTACCCTGTCACTCCGTTAAGGGTGCAAAATATAAATTGACCCACAGAACCCTTTCAAATTAAGAAACTAAGCTTATGTTTATTTAAATATATTAAAAACACAATAATAAGAGTTCTCAAGAGGTTCCACTCCCTTAAGAAACTTCAAACAGACAAAAAATGCAATTAAAGATTAAAAAGTTACCCGGGTACCCTGTCACTCACATAAGGGTTAAAAACACTTGTTCCAGACGAATTGATATTCTTTCTGGAGTACCACAGGGAAGCCACCTTGGTCCGCTTCTTTTTCACTTTTCATTAACGACTTGCCTAATGCGATTCAATCTTTAAATATTTTAATGTTTGCTGATGATGTTAAAGTTTTTCTAAGTTATTGTCAAGTATCTGCCCATCAACTTGGTGCCTAACAAATCGGATGGAGTTAAATCTTGATAAATGTAAATATATGCGATTTGTCAGAAAGAATCCGATACCTGCACAATATCATCTTGGTGGTAGTCAGCTCGAATTGACCGTAAATTTCTAAGACCTTGGAATTCTGCTTGATCCGACACTTAATTTTATTTCGCATATCACTATGATGGTAAATAAGGCTAGGGGTGTACTTGTTTTCGTCAAACGCTGGCCTAAAGAGTTTAATGATCCTTATGTTACAAAAACTTTGTTTACTGCGCTTGTTAGACCTATAAAGCTGCCCACAAAAGATAGTGTTGCAAAATAGGCCAATGATAAATTTCCGTATATAAAAATAATCAAATTATGAAGATTTTTGCTTTAAATAGCTACGCTTCACTTTGATTTCTGTCGCAAAGCCAATTGTACCTATCAAAAGGAGTCGCTTAAGCAAACACAGCAATTTTTTGTTCTTCTTTGATTACGGTGCTTTTTTGAAATTGTTTGTAGCCTTTAAATACTTTAAGCATTTGCTTGTTCCTCTTACATAAGAATATATGTACACATGTAGGTCGGTTTACAGAAGTATCGCTACTACCCTTGTAGCTATAATAAACTTTAATTTAAAATTAAGTAAGAATGTCGCGTAAAGTGAAGTTTCTATCATAAAGCCAATACAAACATTTATCATATGAAAAAAACAGCTAAATATAACTGATCTATTTTTGACGATATCGTGGATGATGAACAGTTGTCTTAAAGAGTAGACGGTAAAACACCATATCGACCCATTTGCGCGAAATTATCGTATATGCCAATTTTTTTGAAATTGAGTTTTTGATGCAATCTTGTTCTACATTCAAAGGGACGTCGCCTGACAAAATATTGTAGGTGAATTCCACTTCGTTTCTCTAAAAATTGTATGTATATTTTCATATTTATATTGCAAGTGATAGCAGAGAAAAGTATATAAATGGCTCCCCTATAAAATTTGGTTTTTGTAACATACGATAATTTCGCGCAAAGGGGTCGATATACTGGAAATATAATCTATCTAATGCTGATATTTACGATGAGTCGAATGAGTTGAAAGTGATGCCGAAGTTAATATTTTGCCGTGTGGCAAAAGCACAATTTGTTATCCCATCAAAGCTAGAAGTCTTAATATTCTACGGCAACGTTGCGGGCCTGCAAGATCAACGGAATTGCTTTCAAAAGCTCAAACTTGAGAGTAGATATGGTGGACATAATAGTGCGTCAGACAAACAAAAAGCAGATGCCACGTATGCAGTCTATATTGGAACTAACCCAACAAAACCACGGCTTACTGACATAATAATAATGACAGGTGCAATCATTCATGTAATGTTAATACGAAAGATTTATGAGCATCACATCTTATCCTCTATGTCGAGTAACATTGGCAATTAACAGATTCTGGTCAGTGCGACGTTTTATACGATTTGACGATGTAGTAAATGCGAATCCAGCCAAATTGGGGATTAAAGTTTTTTGGATTTGTGATGCAAAAAACTCCTATCCGCTCAATGACCAAATATATACCGGGATATCACCAATGGATCCTGATATACGACAAGGAAAAAGAGTGATTAGGGATCTAACAGGTCCTTTCCATGGTAATTGGCGCAGCATCACAAAAGATAATTTTTTTACTCTTGATTTAGCGGAACATTCCAATTAGTCGCCACTTTTCATCACGATCTGCTATTAAATGCTGTCAACGCAAGCCGTTACCCACAAATTTAACATTAGAATAATAAAAAGGTTGTTAAAAAAACAATTTTATATGTTTTTTCAATCAAAGTCAAAATAACCGTGGTAATTTGTAAAGAAAAACAAATAAAACTTGTAGGGGTACCGCGGTACCCGGTCATTGACTCGCGTAGGTGTCGAATGTTAAACGGTTTTAATCAAAGATCTGGCGATATATATTTTTTTTTTTTTCTTTTGTAATGTTTCCTAAATAGCGACGATTTAAAGTTTCATTGCCACAACTTCATTGTGAAAGAATTGCGAGCATTTTTAAGTTGAAAAAGTTACCCGGGTACCCGTAGGGTTAAGTAAACAATGTATATATTTTGTATTGTATTTTATGTTTAATGTACACTAAATTAAGAATATTAAAATTAAAATGTCTGTAAGGAATATTTTCCATAGACAAAATAAATAAAAAAATTTATTTAAATTTTATTTTTTCCGTCTTAGTGGATCGATTTGGTGAATTGGTCCATGTGTTATATTTCACTTGAGTCCCTAAATGCCCTGCGTGAAATTAGTGTCAATTGGTCCCACAGACTGGTCCTGGGATTTGTGAAAATAGAACAGGTACAAAAAGAAAGAACTCATGACCAGTGAAAGGAGAACCAATCATGTAACTGGTTTATGAAGAACAAAAAGGTAGAAAAAATAATGAATTACAGTACAGTCTTCACCGGTGGTGTGATACATTTTTTGGGACTTTCTAAAATTTGGCTCTTGAATTATATCTAGGTCTTGTTTTATTGAAATAATACTACATCGTATTGAAATAATACTACATTTTAGTCACTGTCACTAAACATGTCCATTGAGAATAGATTTGTGACTGGTCAAATGGTGTCAATTGACCCCTTCCAATGACAACCCCATGTAAAAGTGATAGGTCTTATTCATACAAACTGTTAAAACTAGAACCGGTCTTTACCACCAAAGACCTATCACGGGACTACTTTGGTGTCAGTTCGCTTCCCTCTAGGGTGTTTAATTTAATATTTTAAATTCAGTATAATAAAATAGCATAAAGTACCAATTGAAATACTAAAAAAATATTAAAAAGACTCCTCTTTTAGTGTTTTTATCCTCTGCCCTGCAGCCGTGTTCTGTAACTTGCTTACCTAAAGCTTAATCTCGATCGCTAAGATGCCTTAGAGAATGCAAAAATTAAAATTTTTAGCAATGGCATTAAAAGCAAAAATTGCTGCGAATTAAATTTTTGTGGCATTGTTAAATCTAGCAATGCACGTTACAGTATTGTATTCGTAGCCAAAAATCATTAAATCAACTTTATAGATTTTGAGCGATACAGAGCGAATTACAGAGCATTTTTAATTTTATGTTTCTATGTCTAATATTGACGAAAATTAATCAAAGTACCAGGTTTAGAACGAAAGATTACCAAAAAGCTCCCCCTTACATATTGTTATTCAATCAGGACCATGCATGTTTAAGTTGATCTATAAATGTCCAATATTAACAAAAATTTAAAAAGTACCAGATGAAGAACAAAAAAGTACCAACACTTTTCATCTTATAGGTTATTATTCACTCAGAACTCTGAAAACCTGTTATGGGAAATGTTGAATAACACTACGTGACAAAATTTAAATAAAGTCGTGACCAAATGAATCTGCATTTCAGTCACAGCATCCTTTTTAAAAACACAAATAACGGTTATTGTGGAATATCTCGATATTAGGTTTATTAGGTTTCAAATTCATTTGGTCAAAAAATTGTCACGTAGTGTAATTGATGGCAATTTTTTTATTAGTATTTTATAGAAAAAATTTGTATAAAGCTAACCACACACTAGTGATTTGTTAGCGTACCATTTCTCCACACATGACGAACAAATCACAACAATCTTAAACGTCAAATATTCAACATTAATTATGAAGCAGATGATGTAAACACTTTTGATAATTTATTTGTGTAAACAACAAAAAATGAAATAAAAAAAAAATTAAGAAATTTGAAGACGAATACAAACAATTTTGTATGCTTAACAACTCCTTAATTCGACGCTTTGTTCTACACTAAAATGAAAAAATTTTAAAATGTTCGCGCACAAGCCCAATAACACATCGAACATATCACAAGATATTAACAAGTAACAAGACGTCGAGCACGCACAAATCACTAGTGTGTGCCCTGCAAATAATGTGACTAGTCCATACACGCATGTTAAATGTAGCCCATAAGGGACTAGGACTACTATGGACAATATATGGAAAAACATGGTCTATTTGCATTACAAAGGAGTAGTCCATACTCCAGAGGAATAACTTTGAAATCGTTTAAAAACGAAATGATATCGTTTTACTAAAAACCCTTTTTAGCAATGACATGGTCCATGCTTGCATTACATTGGACCAGTCCAGGGATTAGTCCATTTGATCAAAATGGATCAGGTAGTCCAATATTATTTGCATGGAATTGGAAAAAAGTAAATTTGTATTTATGTGCTTTACATACATATGTGTTAGTAGCAAATTTAAACGCTTATACTTTGGAAAATATTAAACAGATTATAATAATATTGTGCACTTCTATAAGTAAATACCTTTAAAATGGTGATATTGTGTTGTAGTCGTTTTAAGATGCCTCAAATGCATCTAAAAAACGAAATCAAAAAATATTTGAATCCTTACGGAAAGTGCGATCTGCTTCGCATTTTTTTAAGCAAATAACAGTTTCATACAATTTTACAATAACATTTCTTAAGTTCGACAGATATGAATTACATTTACTCGCGCAATTGCTTACGCCAAATTAAGCATATTATAGTTGGGCCTTAATATTTTTCATACTTTTTTTTTTTGCTAACTTTTTGAAAAATTTTTTGAATTTTCTTTTATTTATTTGTATAAACAATTTTTATTACATCCTTATATAATTTATCATATACATTTCTTTTAATCAAGATTAAAGCAAATTGTCCAATAAATATAAACAAAAAGCTACACTATCGCTCCTCCAATGCAATATCGACGGAACTGATTTTCCCAAATATTGAGGCATCACGCTCAAAGTACAATATACAAACATACACACACAGAAAATAATACCAATGTAAAAGTAACATGGCGAAATGTTGATTGAGAATAATTTAAATTTATCATTATTTCATATTAAATTTAAATGAAAAATATTAAAATTACCGTGAATCACATTTATTTAATATTATTCATTGTTAAAATAACATTGTTCAATATTGAATCCATAAATACCTGTTTTATATTAAAATCAAAAGTTTATCTTGTTAAATTAACATCCATACATACTTAAGTATAAATTTCAAGTGTTTTTGTCAAGAATAAAAACTGGGAATTAAGCACGAATAGCAAAATCTTTTGAAATTAAAATTTTGTATTCCCAAAAATTGAAATTACTTTTTGGTATGTAGATTTTTTTATTTTCATGTTTAAAATATGTTATAAAAAGAAGACGATTCCCGTATTCTTTTAATTAAAATAATTTATATAAATAATACATCAAGTTTTCAAAGTAGAATGATGACATAAACCATATCAGGCGATTCTGCTGATGCTTCTGTTAACAAAGGAGAATACAAAATAAGTGAAACATGTGTTACAGGGTTAAGTGTGTTTGATTATTCTTTAAAAAATGCATGCATATGTTGTCTTCACACTGTTTTATCACACTCTACATGAAATTCACGTTGTTTCAACTTGAAATAACTTTCATTCAACGTGATTCGGATATTTATTTCAATATAAATGACATTTTGCTCTAACTTTACTGCAATGTTAAATTTACATGAAAAATTTACATAAAATCAGGTTGAACTAACATCAAAAACGTATGAAGCAAAATCACCCCCGAAAAATCTTAAATCAACCTTGTTTTCGACGTTTTTAACTTGATTTTCTTCTGTGTGCATATAAATAATAATAATATCAATTCTAACATAATGAATAGTCAGCTTTTTGTATGACTCTTAAAGTCAACTCTGTGTGCTTATTTCAGGGCACAATTGTATTTTTAATAAGCAATGAAGTATTGAACATGATTCCTCAATATTAAGGAAAATTGTAATTATGTTGATATTGCATGGGAGGAGCGATAAAATGTTTTCTTACAAACAAATCTTTAGTATTATATTTAACAACACAAATAAAACAGTAAATCTATTCATAAACAAAACATGAAGTCATAAAAAACCCTTCAAACTATAATTTTTTTATTTTCACATTAAAATGCATAAAATATTGGAAGTTATATAAAGTTTGGCTTAATTTCGAGATGCTTCATTTATTTTCTGAACCAGACGCAAGAGAAATATACAAAATTAAGAAGAAAAATAAATAAATTTTTAAAGGAATAAATCTAGCATAAGAGGGAAATTTTTACGAGAAAAAAATAAAAGAACGTATAAGTAGATTAAAAAATAAAGAAATCCAAAAGAAAAAGGATAAAAATACTGTACGATAATTGAATGAGAAACTAAGAAAGCATGACCAGAAATAAATATATTTTGATTGAACTGTATTCTACTTATTTGATTTGAACTGTTTTTTTTTTGCATTTTATCATCTAAAAACAAAAAAAAAAAACGAGGAAAAGAATCAGCCAAAATTATACAAACGTATGCAGAGAGAGATATTTCATCCTGGCTCGTAATTTGTTTGCAAACAAATAAATAAAAGCTATTGAATAAGGATATAAAACAAATAAATATAAAAAGGTTACATTAAATAATACAAAAATAAATTGTTTGGAAGCATTCGAAATCTAGAAACAAATGAAAAAAATAAAAAAACTAAAAGAAATTGGCCAATTCAGTGGAAATTTTATAGATTATATTAAATTTCTTAAGGTTCAATTCAATTTTAGTAAAATGTTGCTATTGGTATTATAAATATTGTAAGAAACTGCACAGAACTTTTAGTTTTTATGATGCAAATTTTTATGATTTATTAGTGGATCTTGTAATTTGGAAACTAATTAAAAAGGAAAATAGTTTAACTACTACCCACACATAAAAAAAACTAAAAATTGATTTTAATCATCGAATTCATAAAATCAAGTAAATAATTTGTTGAATTTGCTCCTATCACCTAAATGATTGTATTGATTACTAAAAATTGTAGAATTTTAAAATTGTAAATCTTTTTTTCAATTAATGATATTTTAAATTTTAATTAAAAATGTGATCAAAAAACTATGAGATTTGAAGCAATGTGTTAATTAATTCAATTACAAAAATAATATATAAATATCTATATATTATGCAATAACCTCATTTGATTAAAAAGATACAAATTACTAATGAATATAGTAATTGAATTGAGCAAACTAGTAATCAAATTATTTGTTAGATTCGATTAAAAGTTTTATAGAATATATTATTAAAATTAAAATTACGATTGCACGGTATCAACACAAAATATGATAACTGGCAAAACTTGCCATAATTAACTTTAATGAGAATTTTAATGCCATAAATGTTTTTAAGCACAAAACCTATACATATTTATGTAATAGACAATTTTACAATTTTATTTTATTTTATTTTATTTTATTTAAAACAAAAAAAAAAAAATCAATTAAGGTTTTATGTTATAAAATTAATATTTTAATTGAATTTTATTTTGAAAACAATTTAAATATTAATTAAATTTGTTTGTAGTTTTTGTTCAATGAAAAATATAATTGGTTCAATCAACACGTTAATTAAATAAAAATATTTTTCAAGCAATGTTTTTAATTGATAAAAAACTAATGAAAATTTTTTCTGTGCATCTAATAATAAATTCTTACAAAAATAATACTAACAAGTAAGAAAATATAGTCGGTCAAGCCCGACCATATGATACCCTACACCACAGTTTTTAAAAACACATCATGCTTATGTGTCCATGTAAATATGGATTTATCTATGTTTATAAACTTCATGAAAATCGGTTTGAAAGTTTGTGAGAGGCAGAAATTGCCCCCTGCCTCCCCTTGTGGTCCTATTTTTTAAAAACTGTATAGCTAATGTGTCCCTATAGATATGGATCTATCTATGTTTTAAATTTCATTAAAATCGGTTTGAGAGGCAGAAATTGCCCCTAACTCCCCTCGTGGTCCGATTTTTTTAAAAATTTATACATTTTGTGTCCATATAGACATGGTTCTATCTATGTTTTAAATTTCATTAAAATCGGTTTGATAGTTTCCGAGAGGAAGAAATTTCCTCCTATCTTCCTTCGTGGTTCTACGATTCGGCCCATTTTCAATAGACTTGGTCCTTGTGCCAAAAAGAACCTATGAGCCAAATGTTATCAAATTATCTCCAAATTTGCGACCTGTACTTTGGGCACAAGGTTACATGGACAGCCAGCCAGCCAGCCTGCCAGCCGGACGGACATCGTTAGTTCGACTCAGAAAGTGATTCTTAGTAGATCGGTATTCTTTAAGGTGGGTCTAGGACCACTATTTTAAGGCGTTACACACATCAGCACAAATGCATAATACCCTCTCCAATCTTGTGGTGTGGGTATAAAAGCCACAAACTGGTTACAAACGGAACAAGCTTAAAACAAACAAATGTGCTGTTTTTGGCTATGCAGATTTTTATAAACCCTTCATATAGTATTGAAAAGTTTATTCTTCCTTAACTTACATGGTAAGGGCGCTATCATGATAAAATCCTTATTCGGGGAGTATTTTTACATGGGCGCTTGGAGAAATAGGTTGTTTTGCTGATTTTAAAACCTAAAATATCTCGTGTATGGAAAATATTTGAGCTTTATTTTATCAACCCAAATTGTTTTATATGGATAACATTGTACCGAAACTCTAAAGTCGAGAGGACACTTGTGTTGATCCCAGTTGATTAAGCTCATTTTTAAAATTTAATATTATTTTTGTTTAAGAAATATCTGTTCCAAATTTGGTGATCCTAGCTCGTACCATTAGTAATAGCAGTAATTTGGCTATAACTTGTCATTTTTGAACAGATTTTGATAATGTACATTGTGTATAATCTTGCCAGATTTTGCACTCAAATAACGCTTGGGGCCGATTTATAACCCTTTGTTTGTCACCCAGTCATGAATATCAACTCTGGAGCAGGCTCTAGGACAGTTATCCCTGAAAATCTCTTCTACAGCTATACATTTACAGTATTCCACTAAGTAATATATTTCTATATTTCACAGTAACTGCAGTGTTTTAAACGCTGGAATTGATAGACTCATTTTTTTATTTTGAGTTAGGCTACTTTCATAATTAAGGGCACATATGTATAAGACTTTAATAACACACTTTTTTGTAAAAGTTACTAACAACAAAAATACAAAACTGCATAATTAAGCTTCGTTCACAATCAAATACAAATTTTCATTGGGGTTCAAAATAGAGCAACAATTTTTTTTTCAACCACACACATTTTGCATTATAAAGCCGTTTGCTAATTTTAGCCACAACAATATTATGCATTTGTTATTATTTCCTACAACATTTTTTAAAAATTTTAAATTATTTTAAACGTCAGAAACAATTTCATACAAATTGTTGCTGAAGTTCTAGTTGACTCAGTTTTTTTAAAAAAAAAAACTTTAGTTACATTTTTGTTTATAAAATTTAAGGAAAATATATGAAATACTTTGGGAAGAAATAAGAGACAATAAATGCAACTTTAATGCGGGTTTGTGAATTTGACAATTGTAATAATTAATTTAATTGGAGAAATTTTCCTTCCAATTTGATATAACACAAGGTATATTTACACAAGTACGCAAAAAATGGGAATATTACCCCTAGTTGCAACTATATTTGAAGCAGAAGTAATTGCAATAATTAAAGCCCTAAAGATGGCGAAAAGGCAAACAAAAAATATATTATCTGCACATATAGCCATTCGGTATTTGATGCTGCTTTAAATCAAAATAATAGAAATGATTTTTTTTATTTCTATACAACAACAAGTAATAAAAATGAAAAATAAGATTAAGCTTTTATGGATTCCAAGCTACAGCGGTATCACCGGCAATGAGGCAGCCGACCAAGCTGCAAGGTCAGTCTACCTGCAACCCACATTCTTATTTATACCAAAATGCAAACAATTCATAAACAGATATGCTTCCACAAAATTTAACTTTTCCTTAGAATATAAATGGAATAAATACATTCATCCATTCAAAATCATCAATCCTAAAAAACAGCCAATATTTCTCCCAACATCAACCAATTGCCTACAGAATAAATGCTTCACAAGGCTACGTCTATCATATACACGACTTACCCACTACCACTGATGAAAAAACTGCACAACCAGTGTGCACTTTCTGTAGCTCCGTATATTTAACGGTCTCTCACATATTAGTAGACTGTCCGGCCCTATTCAACTTACGAGTAACGATCTGCAAATCCTCTTACATTATTGATTTATTGAAATCACCAACCAACAACAACATTAACAAGGTCTTTGAATTTTTAAGAAAACTTTCTTTGCATAACCAAATTTAACTCTCTAATCCCTAATCTTAATTTTATACTTTTTGAAGATGCACCTACCTTATAAATATTTAGCCGATAGCCATTGTTGCTAGTGCACTTTGTTTTTTTAAGATTTATTGTAATTTTAACCCATTAAGGCCCTGCGTTGCGTTTTCGCAACGTTCACTTAAACCTCCCCTCAGGCATTTTGTTGTTACGTGATATTGTTATAAAGCACAGTAAAATAAAATTTAACTTAATATCTAATGGACCTGTTTTTGGTATTGTATCATACATAAGTTTTTTTTATAAAAATTTTTAATTTAAATTTTGAATTTTTCCTGTTTTTTGGGTACTTTTGGAAAAAGCTAAAAAAAATAAAGTAATATATAAATAAAGTAATTTCAAACTAATTTCCAATTTTTAAAATGCAGGATATTTCGCAGAAGGTAAATCTCTATGACAATTCCTTTTTTTTCTTATGCCCAAAGTGTGTTATTTTCCTAAAGGAAAGCGAACTTACACCAAGTAGTCACGTGAAAGGTCTTTGGTGATAAGATAAAAAATATCACTTTAACATGGGGTTGTCATTGGTCAATTGACACTATTTGACCAGTCTAACATCTATTCTAAATGAACGTGTTTAGTGTTAGTTATAACAATGTTAGATTATTTCGATACAATGTAGTATTATGTCAATAAAACAAGTCCCAAGAACTAGATTTAAGAATCAAATTTGAGAAAGTCCCCAAAAAAAAAGTGTCACAACATCGGTGAAGAATGTACTGTAATTCATAAGTTTTTAACCTTTTTGTTCTTAATATACCAGTTAGATGATAAGTTCTCCTTGTTCTATTTTCACAAATCCCAGGACCAAACTGTTGGAACAATTGACTCAAATTTCCCCCAGGGTTCTTCAATAGGTACAATAAGAGAAAATCGAACAAGTAATGTGAAATTATCCATCCCAGGATGTTATCTTTTTGAACTTGTTCTATTTTCACAAATCCCAGGACCAGTCTGTTGGAACAATTGACACAAATTTCCCCCAGGGTTAATCAATAGGTACAATAAGAGAAAATCGAACAATTAATGTGAAATTATCCTCTCCCAGGATATTAAAGAAAAACCTGTAAGAGTGCTATATTCGGCTATGCCAAATATTTGATACCATCCACTGACAGCTAGGATATTTCAGGAGTGGGCATTATATTGGACCTGTGGTAAATTATGAACCGATCTTTACGAAAGTTGACAGTGTGATTTCTAGTCATTATAAAACTGTGACAGAACAAAATTTATTACAATAGAATTATTTGTTATGGTGTTCTACTACTAAAGTGTTTTTCGAGAATGGGCTTTATATGGGGCCTATGGTAAATAATGGACCAATCAATTACAAACGTGAGAAATGCACCCAAAGTGCTTTGGAACATATCATAATTGAATTAAAAATGAAATGTATATGAATATCTTTTTTAATTTTTTTTTTTTTTCCTAAAGACGTAAATAAAAAATTTTAATATAAAATGATTGCAAATATAAAAGGAACCACGTTGTCAAAATTGTCTTCTTATAAAACAAAACAAGGGGTAATCGGCTGACAAACATATGGGCCAACGAGTTTACCTTGTGTAAATGTACCTTGAATATAACATTAAAAAATTAATTAACAAAATATTCCAAACTCAAAAACAACAACAACAAAAATGGGCGGCACACAATACAAAATATTCTAAATGAAAAATATTAAAACAAAACGTTAAATCGTCAAAATCTAAAAAGGTTTACATATTACAAAAAAAAAAAAAATGGCAGAAAAATCAGCCCAATAAAAACTGCAGCTCTAACTGTAGCAGGTTTGAAGGGAAAAATGCTAAAGTTTCGCTTGCGGTAAACATTTTATATGACAAGTTCCCACTTTTAAGCAATACATTTTTTACACAAAAAGTGCTTTATTTAACTC
The DNA here is from genome assembly GCA_930367215.1 of Pollenia angustigena. Lineage (NCBI taxonomy): Eukaryota > Metazoa > Arthropoda > Insecta > Diptera > Polleniidae > Pollenia > Pollenia angustigena. Next base: position 173,888,541 of record OV884059.1, on the reverse strand, counting down.
AAATAAAAACTGGTGATTATAACGATTAGTTTCTGCACCCTGAATTTTTTGTTGTTCCAGTTATTCTTTAATATTCTCCTTTAAAACCCTGCTTCGTAGTTAAAGAATGCCGTGGTCCTTTAAGTGTTTTATTTTTTATAAGTTTTGTTTCTAACTCCTTTACCCACCACACTGTATATCTTATTGTTGAGGCCATAAATGTGTATCTACTTTTGAAATCCTACCATTAGTGTTTTGTACAATAAGAAAATTTTTTTTATTGAGAAAATAATCACTGAGGCACATAAAAAATTAAAGGATATTAAAAATAATTAAATACAAAAACATCTTGGGAAAATATTGCTGAAATTTTAACTCGTTCATATCAGGAATAACAAGTTAAACTAAGTAAATTCAAATTATATACAACACTTTTGAATATATTATTTTTTCACAAATAAACATGTCAACTCACCTAAAATTAAAAATTTAATTCCATTCAAAAAACTATCTAATATATAATTTAAGTTTAAATTTTACAAATTTTTTCTATCAAAAAAACTTTTCTCTCGTTATTTTTACAACCAGACTAATAAAGTTGTGTGTTAATTGCGGTTTACCGCTCAAATGTAAGTGTTTCCTTACACTTAATTTTAGTTTACAACAACCAAATGATAATACACACATGCACACAAAAAAAAAAAAAGAACTAACACATAAGAACAAACAAGTTTGAAAATTAAAAAGCAAAAATCACTTTGTAAAATTTGTAGCCAAAATGGCTAGTCGATGTTATAACTAACAAAAAAGGAAGCAAAAAACAAAAAAAAAAAATAATAAAATATCAGACTCAATGCACATGCATCTTTACAAGCATGCAACATAACATAAATTTATTTGGTCATTCACACACATTCTATGTATAAAAGTATATATCAGCATGTAAAAAAAGTCTAGTAGACATACATATACATACATATATAAGAAAAACTTAACTTATATAATTCAGATATCTGTGAGTTTACACAGACCAAAGACCATTTTACTCAATGGTAATTTATTTTTTTCAGACAAAAAGAAAAACTCTTTCTCTAATACAAAGTATTGAAAAAATAAATTCTAAGACCAAATAAACCACATAAAAGTAAATTTTAGTGCTCTACAAAAAGCAAAAAACCAAAGTAAAACTTAGTATATTAAAACTAAAAAAAAAGAAATAAAATGTGAATGAACAAATATATACAAGTTAAAGGATGTACTTTGTTCAACGATATCTAATATCGACATTTTGGTAATCGCCCACACAGACACTAACTACATTTACACCTACAAATAAATGGTCTTGTACTTAGATAATGGACAGATGTGTATTATCAAATGATCAGAGGATATAAATAGCGTAACCACGGTTACCCGTTTGTTCCCTTAAGGCTATAAATGCTTGTAGCCTTAAAACAAATTTAAATAGAGTATTAAAACATCAGATATAGAATATTTATGAAACTTTGTTCAGTAGTTCCATAGCTAAAAGCTTTTAACCCATTAAAGACTGAACCCCGATTTCGTGGTACGATTTTGATGAAATTTTACACATTTGATATTATGGGCATTTATATTGACATTGCGTTTTTTTTTATTTTTACCTGTCAAACCTTGGCCCCTAGACCATGGGTATTTTTCTACCCACTTCGCTCTTAAAGAGTTCTAAAACACAAGATTTTTTGTAAACAAAAAAATTCAGTTATTGCATGCATTGATGTGTGTGTTGTGTGCTTATTTCACTATGTACGTTGAATCTGTCCCAGCGGGAAAAGAGGGAAGTACGGATGCCTTCTAGAGGGCCTTTGTATTCCATCTTTTGAATGAAAAGGATGGTTAAATTTTAAGGGCCGATGTTGATTTGGAATAAAACACCAATTATTTAGGAAGATATTGTCATTTATTTTTATTATGAAAATATAAGTATGGTTCAATCATGTATGGAACAAAATATCGGCCAAATGGCCTCCGCGACCTCGGCGCTACACCTCCATCCGATGGTCTAAATGTTCGATGACGCTGAGGCATAATTAAGATTCTATGCCGTTAATGGGCCGAATTATCTCATCCATCTTGAATTGTTGCTTGCTTATCGGCGTACACCTTTTCTGTCAAATAACCCCAAAAAAAGAAGACCAACGGTGTCAAATCAAATGATATTGGCGGCCAATTGACATCGCCACCACGTGAGATAACACGGCCATTGAATTCGTTGCGCAAAAGATCCATTGTTTCGTTAGCTGTGTGGCACAGTCCTGCTGAAAGCACATATCGTCCACATCCATATCTTCCAATTCGGGCCATAAAAATTTCGTTATAATCTCACGATAGCGAACACCATTCACAGTAACTGCCAGACCGGCCTCATTTTGGAAAAAATACGGCCCGATGATGCCGCCAGCCCATAAGCCGCACCAAACAGTCACTCTTGTGATCGCATTGGTTTTTCGACAATTATTCTTGTATTATCATTCGCCCAAATGCGGCAGCTCTGCTTATTGCCGAATCCACTGAGGTGAAAATGTGCCTCATCACTGAATCACGAAGTGCACGATGTGCATTTTGCTTTGAACGCCCATATTAATAATAAGCCATAATAAGGTGAGGCTCACATTCAACATTGACTATTTACAAGGCTTGCTCGCTTTATTCCACTCTCATATCTTTTTACACACGTTGTCATTGCTCTCGCTTCTTTTGCAGTTACATAAGAATGGTAACGGGATCAAAAACAATTATTTTGCTTTTGCTTGTGCGAAAAAACATAACAAAAAATGTTACTCCTTCTCTTCTCTGTTGTCAAAGAAGGGAATGTGGAATGTTTTATATTTTATACGAAAGAGCCGAGGCCTTCTTAATAATGCTTTGGATGCTGCTATGGTGTATGCCAGGAATTTACACTGCATGCTAAGAAAACCTGAAGGATCTCCAATCATGAGTCAATTTTATTTCATGTGAGCGTTGTTGAAGCATTGGTGTAAGAGAAAAAGTTGTCACAAATGCACAAGAAATGGCAAAGCGCATGGAGAGCTTTTACCATATGATAAGCCATATTATTCAGCTTGGCCGTTTTGGACAATGTGAAGCAAAACTGAGTTTGGTTGTACAAAATGCAAATTTTAGTAACACCCAAAGGCTTGTTTTGCATATTTTCATGCTGGTGTCCCAAAAAATATAAAATTATCTCAATAATCGACCACAGTTGTGATATAAATTTCTTTATTTTTTACTAATAAATAGTTCATTTTACATAAAACATCGCATTTTTACTTGCCAAAATTTAAAAAAAAAAACTATGTGTTTTGAACCCTCTGACAGCGAAATGGGTATTTAAATACCCATCTCATTGAATCAAACCTGTGGTCAACGTTATTGGCCCACTTTAGCTAATATTTTTTTCTAAAGCAGAGCACACCTAAGGCTGTAAGTCACCAAGAGGCTTTTCCGATTTTCCACTCTCCCAATTTTCCAGAGCCGTTGTCGTTCACTTTTTCCAAATATTAAAAATTGCTAACTCGTAAGCCGCTAACTACCCAATTAAAGGGGGCAAAATTTAATTTCAAAAATTTGTTTAAGTAGTCTTATCCTTTCTTTATCTATCTGTAAAAACCAATTTCCGATACCTCTTACCTGAAGTTGGCCAGAATTTTTCTACGAAGGCTCTGTTTTTGGGTATTTAAATACCCATCCGTCCTTAATGGGTTAAAGATGATACGTACCGGGGTACTGTTGCTGAATCTTTGATGCTTTCCACTTCAAGTAAAAATATTTAATGAGTTGGTTTTGTACTAGATATGTATGAAATTCGGTAGGGGGATAGCATGTGGCCCAAATTCATATATATGGTACTTTTTAGAGGAAAATTGGGGGAGCAATTTGTACTTTGGTACTTTTCCTTTTTTTTTTTGATAAAGTTGGTATGCAGATTACATATGGTCTGGATTTAAATATACGGTATTTTTTTTAAAGGGATAAAATTGTTACTTTTTTGGGGTAAAAAATTGGCTACTTTTTCTCTTTAATATATATATATATATAAAGAGATTATAGCCTACATTCATATTCAGTGTATTTTCTGGGGGCCGAAAGTTTAAAAAAACTGGTACAATTTTTCCTTTGGTATTATTTTCCTTTTCGCAAAAAATGTTACAGAGATGGCATATAGGCAAGATTAAAATAAAGGATACTTCTTATTAACAAAAATGGAAGTAAATTTGTACTTTTTTTGATGAATTTGGTGTACACAGATTCCATGTGGTGCAGTGAACGCAATGTACTTTTTTACACAGCCCTTGCTTTTCATATAGCCAGTTGAACATTGGTTGCTCAAGAATATCGAGTGCTTAAAACTTTTATGTATGTATCTATGTATGTCTTGGTTAAAAATTATAATTTTTATAAATATCTAACCGATCTTCGCAAACTTTAATAGTAAGATTTATAGTTTTATTAAACGAATTTGTGCAAAACTCAATGAGAATAAGTTTTGTTAGCTTTTGTATAAATAACACTGCTTTACAAATTTTTAATTTGGAAAAATACCAAGAACACCACATGCCTAGATAAGTTAATTGGGACCTCCTGAACACGAAAATCGCTGTAATTTTTTTTTCCTAAGTACGGTTTTTTAGATAACGGTACTTTTGTAATCGAATGCCTTTTCCATCCATATGCTACAAATTTCTATCTGATAAGAAATGGCTGAGTAATGGCACCTCAAAGTTCAAAAAATTTAAATTTTTTACGTTTTTTTCAAAAGTTTTCATTTTCATTTCGTTTTTTTAATACGTTATATTAAATACCTGGAATGTTTTATTTCTTACTAAACAACCTAAACAAAAGCGGCAAGCGTTTTTTTAAAAATGAAAATTTTATTTAAATACAATTTTAATAAAACAAACCGACATAGCGATCTGTCAAATAAGATTTATCAGCCGGGTGGTTTCTAATTCGCATTTTAATGGTTTGTTTCGTATAAATTGTATGCAAATGAGAAGTTTTGGCATACAAAAAACGCTTCCGCTCTTATTTAGGTAGCTCAGTTAACCAAATATTATATTTAATTACCAACATTTTAAGCGTAGTTTGAAAAAAATGGAATGAAAAATAAAGTTTTTATTAAGAATTTTGTGGAACGACAATATTTTCATCTCATATAAAATTCCGTGTTTTTTAAATACGTTTAAACTGATGGATTTAAAAAACCCTGAACTTTATATGAGATGAAAATATTGTCGTTCCACAAAATCCTTAATTAAAACTTTATTTTTCATCCGATTTTTTTTAAATTACGCTTAAAATGTTGGTTATTAAATATACTATTTGGTTAAGAAATAAAACATTCCAGATATTTAATATAACGTAGTAAAAAAACGAAATGAAAATGAAAAATTTTGAAAAAAACGTAAAAAATTTAAATTTTTTGAACTTTGAGGTGCCATTACTCAGCCATTTCTTATCAGATAGAAATTTGTAGCATATGGATGGAAAAGGCATTCGATTACAAAAGTACCGTTATCTAAAAAACCGTACTTAGGAAAAAAAAATTACAGCGATTTTCGTGTTCAGGAGGTCCCAATTAACTTATCTAGGCATGTGGTGTTCTTGGTATTTTTCCAAATTAAAAATTTGTAAAGCAGTGTTATTTATACAAAAGCTAACAAAACTTATTCTCATTGAGTTTTGCACAAATTCGTTTAATAAAACTATAAATCTTACTATTAAAGTTTGCGAAGATCGGTTAGATATTTATAAAAATTATAATTTTTAACCAAGACATACATAGATACATACATAAAAGTTTTAAGCACTCGATATTCTTGAGCAACCATTTTTTGAACTTAGAGGTGCCATTACTGAGCCATATCTTATCAGATAGAAATTTGTAGCATATGGTGGAAAAGGCATTCGATTACCTTTCCAACGATGTGCCATTTATTTCGATCGGACTTTTTGGTTGGGCTCCACAAGGGTTTGAGTGGGACCATAAACCGAAAAACACAAAAGTACCGTTATCTAAAAAACGGTACTTAGGAAAAAAAATTACAGCGATTTTCGTGATCAGGAGGTCCCAATTAACTTATCTAGGCATGTGGTGTTCTTGGTATTTTTTGGCTGTAAACCAGTGTAATATACATTTTTAGGGGGTTTGTACAAGGTTTGGCTTCATAACTCTTTCCTACCAAATCGATTGTGCTGAATTTAAATTCCAAACTGCTTAAGAGAAACGATAAACATTTTGAATTTTTTTTTCCTGTTGAGTCTTTCCAGAGTGAGTGCCCTTAATCGACTTGGAATAACTTAAGGACCTACACTATAAGTATATACTTTTTGGGGACTTAGATAAATATTTATAAAAGTTTCACACGTAAAGACAAACTTAGTACACCCTTATTCACCACTAATAATGGATGGTATAAAAATGAGCAAATAAGAGAAGTGAATCTTTAGAATTATTTTTTTTAAATAAATTAAATTATTTCATTTAATTTTGTTTGTTAAACAGGTTTTTAATTTAATATTAAGGACAATCACGGTGGGTAGTACAAAGTGTGCAAACGATACAAATTCTTGCAAAAATACACATATTTGCACAACACAACAACAAAAAGTACGTATTTGAAATTTGCTCTATTTTACTTCGTTTGCACTAAAAAAAACCATGAGCAAAATTATTAGTGCATATTTGCAAACAAATGTGAACAATAAAATTTGACATAATGGGTGATTTTTTAAGAGCTATAAGAAAGTAAAAAAAAAGCACATAAAATTCAGAAAAATGCCTGAAATCTTTATTTGAATCGATAGTGCGGTCCATATAATTTAATGTTTGAAGATTATTGCATGCAAATGTTGACCATTACTGCGCCTCAAATGGTCCATCCACTTAGTCCAATTTTGGCATAATCTTTCCAACATTTCGGCCGGTATCTCATGAATAAATGCTTCAATGTTGTCTTCCAATGCGTCAATTGAAGCGGGCATGTGCGTATAGACATGAGCTTTTACATAGCCCAACAATAAATAGTCTAAAGGCGTTTAATCGCACGATCTAGGCGGCCAATTGACTGGTCCCGAACGTGAAATAAAATGTTCACCGAACTCGCCTCTCAATAAGTCCATTGTTTAGCGTGCTGTGTGGCACCGTCTTGTTGAAACCACATGTCATGCAAGTCAATCTCTTGCATTTTGGGCAAATAAAAGTTGGATATCATCTCACGGTAGCGCTCACCACTCACAATTACGTTACGATTCGTATCATCTTTGAAGAAATACGGACCAGTGTTGCCACCAGCCCATAAACCGCACCAAACTGTAACTTTTTCTGGATGCATTGGAAGCTCTTGCAATGCTTCTGGCTGATCTTCACTCCAAAATCGACAATTCTTATTAACGTACCGAATAGCCGCTTCAGTGGGTCGAATAAACTGGCCATAAAATGGAAGAAGCGCGCGATGAACTTGCTCAACAGAGCACGCATTTTAATATTAAAATTCAATAATTTGCAAGCGTTGATCGTTTGTAAGACGATTCATGGTTAAATTATAGACCACACTGAAGAAGTTTGACAGTGAAACAAAACTCGAAACGTGCGTCAGCTGTTTAAACCAGTGTTGCCAAAAAGGTAATAGCTAAAAAGTCACCCGATATTAAGCGCCTTATTGGTTTTAAGAAAACTTAAAAATTGAACATTTTCGTGGATCTTAATATAAAATAGAGAATTAAATTATAATAATTTAAATGGAAAAATTTATTTTAATATAATATATTTGTAAACAAATGCAGATTTTTTGCTGTGCTGCCAGAAGTTTGTTTGTGTTGCCAGAATATATTTGCACAATGACCATCGTGATTACCCTTATTAATTCTAAAAAGCTTACAATAATTTAAATTTATAATGGCATACATGGGTGCTCTTGATTTTTGTTTGCGTTATATTTCTTGATTGTGTGTTTTTTTACAAAATCGTCAAATTTGGATTTTGTATCCCAAATTGTTAATTGGCTATTTGAAGACCCAAAATTTGCTTTATTTTAAATTTTGCCTCATTTGGATAAAAAGAAAAAAGGTCCTTCTCTCATTTCTACGGTTGAATTTAACAGGGAAAATGGAGAAAGGAAACAAATTCCCGGGGTATTTTTGTTTATAATTGCGGTTGACTTTTTAACGAATTTTTAAAATATTTATTGTGTAATTACAATAAATGCTAAATTTTTTATTTTGTAATTTTAAAACATTTCATCAAAATAACTTTAAGCTTAGGTCCCTTCAAAATCTTTATCTAACCCCATTAATGTTTTAAAAACTATTTAACCTCAAGAATCTTACCAAAGCCAAGGAAATTCATTGTAAAATGTAAGTAATATTTTGCATTTAAAGATAAAGTGTAAATATTCTTGAAGAAAAATAAAAACTAAAGTGAGAACAGAAAAAAGGGCTAGAAAACAAAATTAAGACAGCATTGCAAAGTTGAGATTTATTTTTTCCTAATGCCTTATAATCTAAAGCTCTTGAGAAAAATGACAGTGAGAAAGAAAAATACAAAAAGATGTAGAAGCAATAAACACAAGCCATAGAAAAGCCCGCATACTTTCGCACCGAAAAAAGGAAACCCTTAAACATAAATTTTCTAAGGAAATAAGTGCAAATTCATTTGTTAAAATGTGACAACACAGTTTAAAAAACGTACAGTTTATTTTTTTTTTTTCTTTTTTATTTAGTTTTAGAATGTTTTTCCTCCTCCTCGAAAGGTCCCCTTTCTTGAATGGAAGAAAACTACAGAAGAAAAAAAAAAAAAAAATCAAAAGCAACATTTTAAATAAACACTAAAACTTCGCACTCTGGTTTAAAACAAGCGTTAATTGCGTTAAATTGGATGGATAGATGTTGCCTGTTTAATTCTGTGCACTGGCCTTTTTCCACAATTTTAATTTTTCAAGTCCTCTGCCGTACTGATAAAAACTAGCAACGACTACATACGTACAATTCCGGCAGTACGAATGTGCTGACTAAAGGTTTTAAGTGGCAACAGTGCAAGAGGTTTGTTGAAAGTTTCCGTGTCTAACGCTGTGGGGGCGAAAAGCAATTGTGGCCGTAGAAGTGACGGTTGGAAGGCAATTTATGTTATTTAACGCACGTGACTTCTGTTTATTAAAAACTTTTGTATACATTTTTATTTTATTTTTTTATTCTTTCAACCTTATGGTCATCAATGTTGGAAAAAAGAGACAACTGAATTTATCTTTTTACATAAAAACTGCCTCAAACAGCTAATTAAGGTTTTAATTATTTAACTTAATGCGACTATGAATATAAAATTAAAAAAAAAAAACATTTTTATTACGAATATTTTAATTATTTATTTAAATTAAAATGTTCATGCACATGATGTTTAAAGTTAAGTACGATGCTGGCACACGACGGGCAATAACGCATTTTTATTTTTACTTTGTAAGAATGAGTATCGCTATGGAAAAGTTTTGTAATAATTTGCAATTATTTGGGCGCGATTTAATGATTTTTTATTTATATTTGGATACAAGGAATTTCAATCGATGTCTTCTTTATTTAAGCAACATCATGCTTATTATACAAAGCAAATCGAACAAGTTTTTTTGCAACTTTTTACACACAAACTTAAATATTACACAAACTGGTAGTATGTTTGTACCATAACTTGCAGAATCATTGGGGGTTACAAAATCTGTAATTTAATTTTGTTTCAAATTTAAATTTATCAAAAACAAAATTGCTGCTTCAACACTTTAAAAAACAATATTTACACCTCTGACTAGGAATACAAAATATATTTATTTCGGGATACCAATGCGCACCTCTCATGGTATGACTTGTTTGGACTAGTATGGAAGGGGTTTATTTGCAAATATTGATCGGTTAAAAGAAGAAGACTGCACAATTCCATTTGAACACAGATTTGAATCACTGAAAAGGTTTTAAACTCTGTACTTAGTCGCTGTCACAAACAAATACTATGTGAACGCACTGAAGTAAAAAACAAATGCTTCACTATAGTAAAGGTCAAATGAAAGGCGGGAAGCAAAAAAACTCACTTAAAAGTGTAACAAGGGAATAAAAATATAAGCAGAAATTTGAGGGGAAATAAAAAAATACATACATTAATTTTGAACGCCTATCCTGCTTTCAAAGGTTTAAATTGACCAAACAGTTTTTAAAGCTTATTATTTTCAAAACAAGTTAATGTGTTTTTTTAATTTTTTTAAATACAATATTTGTGTTCAATTCTGAGTGGCCTTTCTACATATTCGCAGTATTTCTCTGGAATTATATACCCTATTGCTTTCAACTTCTAAGTAACGCACGAAAATTTAAGGAAAAATGCATTTGTGCTGATGTGTGTAACGCCTTTAAATATTGGTCCTATACCCACCTTAAAGTATACCGATCGCACAGTGGGTTCGATGACACCGAAAGTGGCGATTAATTCATTGGAGCCGTAATTTATATTTTTGTGAAATTTTTTTTCAAATCGTTAAATATACATTTAAAGGCATATTCTGAAAAAAAAGATACAAAAAAAAAATTTTTTTTTACGATTTTATAGACATTTTTATTTTTCGGAAAATTATAGTTTGTTTCAGAATTTTCGGCGTAATTTCAAAATGGAAAGTGATTTTTTTAAAAAATGAGAAGCAAACGAAAGCTTATATTGTCTTCTTTCTAAAAAATAAATATATATTTTGCATAAATATGAACATAAGTTTAATTTAAAATCTGAATTTGGGTTTTGAAGGATTTCGAGAATTTTACAACTTTTTTAAAAAAGAAACGAAATAAATTTCTATAATTTTTTTTGTTTATCAATAATTGTCATACACTTAAAAAGAAACCATATTAAAAAAAAAAATTAAAAAAAAATTTTTTTGTCTGTTTGGGAACGTTTTTTCAATTTTGATGAAAAAGGGCTTAATTTACAAATTTTATTGTATATTTAAAATAGAAAGCAATAAATGATTAAATAAAATTTAAAATTAAAATATATTGAATATATTATTAAAAAGATAAATTAAAAATAATATATACATATATAAATATTTCTACATAATTGATTTAAGCTCCTATTTGTCCTTACGACAAAATTTCATGAATTCTAAAATTTGTATAAAATGTTAATAAAAAACAATATTTTAATTTTTTTTATGCATTTTGTTTGTATTTAAGAAAAAAATTGTATTTTATGCACTAATTGTTTTAACAATCTGCATCATAATCTTCCTCATCTGTACCATTATGTTCATCCTCATCCTCACCTTCATCAGCATAATCTTCACTGTCATTACTCTCTTTTTCATGTATTTCTTGAGAAATAATAGGCGATAGCAAAAGCTGTAGTTCGGAATTTGATAATTGTTGCTTTTCTTTCCGATTATTTTGTTTATTTATACTAGATATGAATGGATCTGAACTTAGAATAAAAATCTATTTAGAATATCTTCATTCGACTTTTCTCGGCTGCATTTGCGAGCAAAGTGTTCCCTATAATTTTTAAAATCCTTATTTGTGGCTTCCTGAGCTTCTTCTGAAAGTTCTCCAATCGGTAAAAGGGCTTATTTTATTATTGCGGGACCATGAATTAAAAATTTATGTATTGTAGGAGTCATACAAAACCATTGATATTTTTCAACAAAGTACTTTGCAGTGTTATGAGCAAAATTGGGAAAATTTTCTATGTGGATTTCGCGACCTCAGGAAATAACAACTAATATTGTGCGCATTTTTTTATTAAGGCCAAATCAACTTTCGTTATTTCGATATGTTTTAAATGCAATTTGTGCGTTAGCTTATTTTTTAGTTTTTTTTTTTGTATTTAATATACATACATATGTATTAGTATTTAAGCTTTAGTTTTGTTCGAACATTAAGTGTTTTCGTGATCATTTCGAGCTCGTGAGTTAATTTTAAATTTAATAAAAGCACGAACGTATGCAAAAATTAGAATTCGGTGTAAATAAAACCGAAATTATTATTTGTAAGTGAGCAACCATCTCTGATAGAAACCAAACTCATTTATAGCAATAACTTTAATACCGAAAATAAAGACAAAAGAGAATTAAAAAGAAACAAGTTGATATGCTGTTTGTTTTTTTTCAGATAATGTATTTAGCAACTGGAGTTCTTTCACAAAAATTTTAATAAGTAAAAAACGCGGTGCCTCTGCAAAAGTTTGGTGTGGAATATATAAGCTAAAATACTATATTAAAATATCACTTAATAAAATTTGCTGGATCACAACAAGAAATTTGTTGAAACTCTGTGTATATATCGAAAATACCCCAAATATGGAGCACTTTTTAAAAAAATATTAAAAATATTTGCAAAACATGTATCTAAAAAACATTAATGCAATTATGTTGCCAAATACCTGAAGTTGATGGTTCCATTTTAATAAAATTACTTTTAGAACGCTTAATAAGAATTATCAGCACCCAAAACATCTCAATTTTCAGTTTTAGGCACGGCACGAAAAATTTTGAAAAATTATTTGACTTTGACAGCTCACAGTCGATAAAGTAATTTACTCAAAACAAAAGTATTTGGTAAATAGTGATGTAGAATTTAATTACCTTTCACCCACTACCACACACGAATGTGTAGGATAAAGTTCAGCTTTTGAATTAATCCTCACTTTTGGTACATCTGGCTGGCTGGCTGTCCATGTAACCTTATGCGCAAAGTACATGTCGCAATTTTGGAGGTAATTTGATGAAATTTGGGTCATAGGTTCTTATTGGCACAAGGACCAAGGTTATTGAAAATGGGCTGAAGCGAAGGACCACGAGGGAAGATATGGGGAAATTTCTTCCTCTCAGAAACTATCAAACCGATTTCAATGAAATTTAAAACATAGATAGATCCATATCTATATGGACACAAAATGTATACATTTTTAAAAAAATCGGACCGCGAGGGGATATAGGGACAATTTCTGCCTCTCAAACCGATTTTAATGAAATTTAAACCATAGATAGATCCATATCTATAGGGACACATTAGCTATACAGTTTTTCAAAAAATAGGACCACAAGGGGAGGTAGGGGGCAATTTCTGCCTCTCACAAACTTTCAAACCGATTTTCATGAAGTTTATAAACATAGATAAATCTATATTTATATGGACACATAAGCATTACGTGTTTTTAAATACTGTGGTGTAGGGTATCATATGGTCGGGCTTGACCGACTATACTTTCTTACTTGTTTTAAACTGTTTTCGGCATAGCACTTTGAAACATAATTACTTGAGATTATAATACATCAAATTATTTATATTTTTTATTCCTAAAATATATTGTTTTATGCTTTTTTTAAATTATTAAATTAAATTATTTAAATTTTTTATTGTTTAAAATTAATTGTTTTTTGCTTATTTACATATTAAAAAATTGCAGTTAGTTAGAAAGTTGTTAGTTAATTAATGATTTTCAGTTTAACATATTCTCAGTTCCATACTACAATTAAGACTCTTAGTCTTGTGTATGGAGCAATTCAATTAAGTAAATAAATAAAATTTTGTTAACATCGGTCAAAACTACCCAACACTATAAAGTCAATACAAAACATTCAAGCAAATGTACAGCATGTAAAATATATATGAAAAACTCATTCTGAAACTTGCATTCCCAAGAATTAACCAATGCATGACGATATTTCTATATCGGGTAAAATTGACCCTTAAATCCCAGAAGCGATTTATTTTTCTAGTACAAGATAAGAGTTAAAGTGGAAATTTGGGATACGTATGTACGAAATATTTTGTATGCTAATTTCTTTGATATTATTGTTAAAATTAAACACATTTGTCAGGATATTTATTTAATTCATTTCCTTAATAGCTTAAACAAAATTTAATACAATAGAAAAATAGAGTAAATATATAAGTAATTCTTCCGAGCACGTCTAGTCACTTTGAGAGTTTCTCGTCAACTGCCCAACAATTGGTTTTTAAACAATCATGCTGGAGAGTTGTCTTCATCTTCGTCATCATCATTTGGAGGAATACATAATTTCCGGGTAGATCTGCGATAACATACCGATTGTTGTGAAGCGTTGTAGTTGCTACAAATTGACCCTTGTAGAGAGGCTCTTACTTTCTTGAAGTACCCGTCACTGTAGGCACGTTTTCCGCTATAACCAAATCGCTTTCTGAATATTGCTTGGGCAGCGAATGGCGCTTATCATATTGCTGCTTAGCCTTCTCACGCTCTACGCAAATTATTTTAGCTGTACTAATTCATAGCTCTTGGAGGTCTTCTACTGTTGTAGAGCAAGAACCAGCTTGTTTTGAAGAATATCTCTTCGTTCAACAATGAATAAAAGTTGGTGTGGGGTTTTGTGTGTCGTTTTATTTTTCGTTGCGTTAATTGACCACTGGATGAGAGTAGCATTCCTAAGATGGTACGATTAGTTTGCTCTGCCTGTCCGTTAGCTCGTGGTGTTCGTACTGCATTCAGTATATGTTTTATCTCGTTGGATTGGCAATATCGCTGGAACTCATTTGACGTAAAGGCCGTTCCTCGAACGGTTACGATTCGCGTTGGTATGCCGAGATATTAGCTAACTTCATTAAGAACGGAAATAACGTGTTTGCTGGCCGTGCTTGTCACTGCTTTGACGATGGTAAATTTCGTTAATGAATCCACGTTTACTTGATAGTCTCGTTACGTTTTGACGATTTTGGTAACACTGAAAAAATTTTCTTCACAGATCGAATGAAATTTACATTACAATTCAACCTATGTAACTCTTCATTGGATTAATGAAGGATTAATAAAATCAATGACAAAATTTTCATTGATGTTATGAATCCTCATTGAAAAAATTGATAAAATAAACGTTTGTCATTAAACTAATGCAAAATTTTCATTGATTTTATGAAACATTTCATTAATCCAATGAAGGGTTACATAGGTTGAGTTTTAATGTAAATTTCATTGGATCTGTGAAGAAAATTTTTTCAGTGTAATGGACCCAAATGATCCAAGCGGATCGTGTAAAACGGGATACGAATACTTTTTTTTTAATTTTAAAAACCCTCACTTTTTCCACCTGGTGCTTTATTTGATGCATATTCTACACATGACATTTTGTGTAAATTTACTACGTTTCTCATTCGAGGAAACTAAATTTTTTTCTGAAGACCGATTAGTGTTTTTCAATGCCTAGTTGGCCCGCGTTGTCGTGCTGTACTTGTAAGACTCGCCATCGTATAGCCTTTGGAACCACCTACATACATTTATTATCGACTTTGCGAAATAGTCGTTCCTTTTCTATTGTGTAATCCTTACACATTTCCTTTTCGCCAGACTTTCCTTTCCCAATGATTTTACAATGTTGTCAACTTGATTTTGCATAGATAATAAGAGATAATTTTCGCTTACTTTCGTGATTAACTTTCCACTTTAGAAAGACGGTACGGTTTCGTCACTGTGGGAATTAGTTCGCGTCTTTACATCATTCTCAATGTCTTCAACTTCCGGTATTTTGACCTGCGCTGTTTCATTAGCTTCCATTTTAACCGCATTTAAAATTTCAAAACGCTGCTCATTATTCATATAAATTAGACGTAAAAAGTAAATTATTTGTCTAAACAACATTAAGAAGGATTTGAATCTCAAAATATTAGTACAAATAAAATCAATTGTTCTATAAAAAATTATCTTTCATATCATTAAATATATATTGCATTTTTTTAACTTCTTAAACAATTTTAATTATATTTTTCGTTTAAATTGCATAAAAAAGTTTGAATACTTTTTTTTATTAAAAAAAAAACTTTTTTCTTAAAAGTATTCTTCCTTTATCCTTTAATTATAATTTTCTCTGTGTTATGTATAGTGTTTTGCTCCAATAACATACATTTTGCATATGTTGCTAAATAAAAAACGTGAGGTCACATTAAAAATTCTTTAAATTAAAAAAGCTAAATACATAATTAACATTCTTTCAACAAACGAATAAAAGTAAAGTGTTAACGGTGTCATAGCTTTTCGGCTTTTACAAACACTCTATTTACCTCAATTTTATAAAGTTCACCCTTACAAAACACCGAAAAATCGTGATTGCACAAAGTAAAACTTTCATTTATGTTTAAAATATTATATTATTATAGGCGTTAAAAAAACTAATATTGCGTAAAATTTTTAGTTTGAAAGCTAATGTGAGACGTGAATAAAAGAAATAAATAAAGAGAGAGAGAGAGAGATAGAGAGAAGTTAAAAGTGTTTAAAGTTTAGAATATGCCAAATTTAGCGATAATTAATTCGGTAAAATTTTGAATAAATCTTCTTTTGCCATTAGCTGAATATTTTACAACATAACAATCATTATTTTTTTTAGCAACTCTAAATTACTGATTGCTAAAATTATATAAATATTTGCGATATATTCCACTGAACTTAAACTGTACTCGTTTACTGTTTTTTCAATCAACAATTTACTAAAAAAAACTAGCAATCAAAAATTTTTCATTTGAGTTTATGGGTAGCATAATTCTGTGGTTTTCATGGGCAACCGCGTGCGTCTCAAAATCAAATTTTTTAGAGGAGCCGAAAAACCATTCTTACGTTAAATAAACTACACAAAAAGTGTTTCTTATTTAGCAATATGGAATCAACATCTCAAAAACTAAGAAAAAATGGAAATACTTTTTGCAAATTTTTACGCCCATTTATAATTTTTGCTTGCACCTTTGTTGTTATCAACGCAAGACATCATATTTAAGAATTCGCTAAAAATCACTTTCTAAGAGCGATTTTTTAAAATCCTTAAAGAAAAAAATTTAATAAAAAAGTTTTTAATATTTTTTTAATAAATTAAAAAAAAAAACTTAAAAGTTTCTTAATTATTAAAGGCCAAAAATTAAAATTTTAATGTGCGTGTTTTTTTGCATAATGGGTATAAGTAAAAATAAAAAAAATAGTTTTCAATGGACTATTCGACTATGCTAGGGCCATTTTGATATTTGCAAAAAATGGGAATAAGTTATACCCCTAATGTGCATATAAAAGGTTTTCGTTGGCCAAAAATGATGTTAAATTATCAAGTTATGATTTCAGCAAGTTTATAAGCTAAACAAATTATTAAAATTAAGTACCTAAATCTGTTCAGAAAAGTTATTTATAAATTTTTATTTATATACATATGTCGCACTTGATCAACAAGATGATATTTACTCAAAATTTTTTTTATTTAATTTTTTGCTGTAGAGTCAAACCATCACGAAAAAATGGCATTTTTGGCATCATCACCTCCGATTTCAATGAAATTCAACACAAATGTTGCATGTTATTGGAGTTTAACAAAACATAAATTTTCAGACCCCACATTCTTTCGGCTTCCGAAATATAACGTCATAAAAGATGTGAAAAATGTTAAAAAGCACAAAAGACTCCTTACAAAAGGGGATATAACTTTTGAACTACGCAAGATAATTTAGTTTTGTATCGTTTAAAAGGTGAAAGTGCACCCTTTAAAATGATATGGATCGGAAATCTTTAGTAGAAAATATTCTCTGAAAAACTCGGAAAAATCGGTTCAGATACAAAAAAGTTATGACCAAAATATAAATTTTTTTTTTTTTTGAAAAATACCTGAATCTGAACCGATTTTTCCAAGTTTTTCAAAGAATATTTTCTAATAAAGATTTCCGATCTTATGATTTATAAGGCATGACCATAGGTCAAATGACAGTCCAAAAATTCAGGTTTTTATAAAATTTTTGATATTTTTTGTACGTGAGGTACCACGCCCACTTCTGTAATCCCACCCAACTTTTGTGGGGTAGTGTGCTTTGATACCCAGTAAAAACTTCGCCTACAAAATAATGTGTTGAGTAATCAGAAAAACATAAGAGCACTACTTACAATTCTACTGAAAGAACCAATGAATTGTACAAGGGATGTCCCAAAATGATCGCATTAAAAAGTAAGTCATTATTTTTTTACCTGCATACATCCAGAAAAAAGTAGTTATAGAAGTTGTTATAGATGTAGTTTAAGAAGAAAGCTACAAAATAATGGGTTAAAGAAGCTATTCATTTTGAAGAAGTAGGCGAAGTTTTTACTGGGTAACCTTAGTGTATGTACCTGATTTGGAAACTTTGGCTCTTGGCGTTCTCCAGATATACTGAAAAAAGCAATAAAAATACAACAGCAATTATTGAACACAAAACATATTTCGGATCACGTTCTGGTCTATAGCTGTTGAGTCAAACTTGTTTTGTGGAAATGTAGAAAAGGGTCTAATACTTGACATATGTTTTTATAAGAATTTTAAAAAATACACTTTTACAGATATGAAACTTTGAAATCAAGACCCCAAAAATTATCTTTGACCTTTTCTTAAAAAAACACAATATGCATATAATTTTTTCAACTTTAAAACGATACCAAAAAAACTAAATTATTTTGCGTAGTTCAAAAGTTTTATCCTCTTTTGTAAGGAGACGTTTGTGTTTTTTTTTAACATTTTCCACATCTTTTATGACGTCATATTTCGGAATCCGAAAGAATCTAGGGTCTGAAAATTTATGTTTTGTTTAAGTCCAATAACATACAACATTTGTGTTGAATTTCATTGAAATCGGAGGTGATGATGCCGAACGGCATGATGGTTTGCCATGTTTTCACTCTTTAAAAAATATAGTGCTTTACACACTTATGTTAATTGGTCGTCTGCACTTTTCTTCATTATATGTTTGCGAGATACTATATAATTAACATGTATAAAGGTATATGAATTGGTTCGTCAAGGAGAATAAAATGTTATCATTTACTCAAAATTTACAGAAGTAGATATTCCTTTATGTAATGTTAAACCAAAACACAACACACATACATATCATTTAAAAAAATATGTGAGACATCTCTTATACTTTTCGAGAATGAAAAATACGAAGCTTTACCACTTTAGTTTATTTTTAATACGACAGCTGTATAATTTATAATTAATTTGCGAATAATAAATTATAATATTATTAAAAAACCAAAGTTCCATAGAGAGTAAGTAAGAAGCTAACAAAATACAAATAGTCTTCTGCATAAAAAAAGCAGCAAAACCAAAGCTGTAACAGCATAAGCAACTTGTCATATATTCTCGTACTTAACATTTAATATTACAGAAAACATAACACTTCCGTATTACCGTTATCCACAACAATAACGACAAAAGCTAAATACAAACAACAGCCGCAGCAACAAAAACAAACAAAAATACCACAAAGTGTCACTTTGTATTAATTACATTTTCTTCTTTTAAAATAAAAAAATATAAAATAAAATAATCTAAAACAAAACAATGAAATGCAGCTGCAACAGAAATAAAGTTGTAAAAACGTGTATGAGCAACAATAAAATAAAATGGAGAGTACTACTGTTAAATACACCAATCATCAATGTTGTCAACTCAGTGCTTTTATTACTGCTTTTAGAACTTTGAGAACCCGTTTTTTAAGTTTAATTCTATAGTTTTCCAATAAAAAATTGAGCTTCAAACGAAGCAGGTTGGTACCCTGCAGATAACGAGTCTAGTCCAGATCTGCATGTTAAGAGTAGTCCATAAAGGAGTAGGAGTACTCCAAAGGTAACCCAAATGTATTGAAAAACATGGTCTATTTAACATTACGATGTCCTAACAAACTCTTTTGAACAATGACATGGTCTATGATTGCCTAACTTTGTACCAGTCAAGGATCACGATCACGTAGTGCAATATTATCTGCAGCGTAAGGGAGAAATGTAAGAGCTTCGCTTACCATATCACTTACGAAAGGCATGCATTTTTTATGGTGAGTTCCCACTTTGAAGCAATATATTTTTGACACAAAAAGCAGTTTATTCAACGCATCTTTACAGACTGAATGTTTTTTTTAAAGTTATTTTTTAGTATTATTCCTTACAAGCCAGCTTTATAGTATGGGAATGACTTGAAATATTATTTTTTTTTTAATAAAACTTGTTAAGAATTCCTTCACTTACTTTACTGCATCTCTATATGTCTCATTGCGTAGCGCATAATAGTGCGCTTATTTTTATAAATGTACAATTAGTGCTTCGCAAATTGATAAAAATATTTTTTGGATTAGTGCTACCAATACTTGAAGCTTTTGCACACTATATAGACTTTTTATTATATCCTTTGCCACATTTGGAAATTGGATGCAGTTTGTCACTCTGTTTTGTATATAATTTCTTCAATATTATTGTTAGTATGTATATATGTATGTTTGTATATTCTGGGTCATTATGAATAGCGCAGTTGATTTAACGTTGCCCGTCTTTCCATTGAAGTGCGTTTTCCGATGACTCCAGGTATCATGGGGACATGGTTGTTAGATATTTATGTATACAACAGCTAGTCCGGAATTGTTTGCTATTGTAATTCAGCTACATAGATCGGTCCACAAATGACTGAGGTATGAGAAAAAAAATCACGATGTGCATACGTACATAATTTGCCTCTTAAATAGAGAAATGTGCTTTAAAGGAAAGAATGTACTCAAAATATATTTTAAATTCGGTGATTTAGTGCTCTAAGTCGTTTACTGGTTTTATTAATTTTGTCTCCAAATAGCCTGGCTTAATATAATTAAGGACTTTATTGAAATACAAACAAACCCCACCCAAATGTATAGCCAACAACGCATTAACAAAGTATTGCTATTGTACTAAGAAGCTGTTGTTCCCTTAATTTTGGTGCTTTTTAAAATTAAAAATGTTGCCCAACTCCAAACTCTAGTTAAACTTTAGTAGCATAAAATAACAGCCATTAAAAGACAGACAAATATATTTACATATTTGTATATTGTGCATACATGCTGAGCGACAAATATATATTTACACGTTTGTAGATCAGGAATGGAATATTAAGTACTTTTTTAATACTATTTAATGATGAAAATATTGAAGTACCCCAAAAAAAGCGGAGGTACTTTTTGTAAAAGAAACAAACGTTTGCTAATTTAGTGCAATTTAAAAAAATATTTTTAGTCCAATTCAAGACTTTAATTTTCGCGCCCTTTTTTCTCATTAAAGTAAACGTTAAATAGATTCGTTGCCTCTGTAACATCATTATGTTCATATATTTTTTTGAGCTGTAAATTTATATATTAACTTAGCTTATGGTAGTCCTTAAAGCAAAACCAAAATTTATTTTTTTTGTGTACATAACAATTTTGACCTATAAGTCCTTTACAGTACGTTTTCTTTTGATTTTTTTTTTTTGCTGTATTATGAATCTGAAAAAATATTCTCATCATTGTGATAAAGCTATTTATATATATTTTTACAAAAACTTTTATTTTGTCTAACTAGTGTGCTAAGTAATTACTTGCACTAAACGACTTTAATACTTTTTTTGCAAAAGGTACTTTTTTGTCTGAACTTTTCATCCCTGATGTAAATACAAACAAACAAAAGCAACTACCATGCAAATAATAGGACCAGTCCAAACACGCGTGTAAAGAGTAGCCCACAAGGGACCAGGACTAGTCCAAAAGTAACCGAAACGTATGGAAAAAACATGGTCTATTTAACATAACGATGTCCTAGGGCGGGACCATATAACCCACCTTTGGATCACTAAGGAGTAGTTTTAAACTACTCCATGGTATACTCATGAGGATTAAAACGTTCGTATAAAAACGAAAGCATGTCGTTAAAAAACGAAGACATGTCGTCTCACTACAAACACTTTTTAACAATGACATGCTCCATGATTGCATTACATCGGACCAGTCCGTGGAGTAGTCCATTTAATCAAATTGGATCAGGTGGTTCAATTTTATTTGCAGGGTAGCCAGAGGTGACAGCAACAACAGCTACTTACTACCAGTGTTACCACGACCAAAAATTTGTAACCAAAATGTAAAAAAAGTAACCAAAAGCCAAAAAAAAAGTAAACAAATTTATTTTGTATTTAAAGTACTATTTTATTCGCACTTCGGCTTGAAAATTGTGTGTCTAAAGAAGAAAAAGTGTTTGTTTGTATCTTGTAGGCTCATAAACCTCTGGACTGATTTTTTTTTTAAATACAAAGTTAACAGTTATTTTCGTAAATTTTATAATCTTTTTGGGCTAGAGCTTTCAACATTTTTTACAAAGAGCTCTTAAAATTAAAACTTTTAAATTCTTGCTGTCGTTTATAGTATCAAAGTGCAAAATTGAGCAAAATTATGCGGTAGAACTTTTATATATTTATGTAGATGCTTTTTGCCCGGTGGACATATAATCATATTAAACGGGATGGGATCGGAAAGGTCCTCGACATTATCGGTTATCTCGAAAAGTGTTTCAGTTAGACCTGAGTAGGTAGCATTAAGAGTAGATAATGAATATCTAAATTTCACGTAAATTCATTATATCGCACCTATTCAACAATACTGTATTAACTCGAAATTTTTAGTTTTTGACTTTTTGGAAATAATCGAGAGGTATTATTCATATCTACCCATTGGAAAAATATCGAGCTATTTTGCCTTCCTTTTGGTAAAGAAATGGTTGGCTTAAAAATACTTTCATATTAAATTAAAAATTGTTTTGCTTCTACTGTAAATTTAAAAATTTTGAGTTAATACAGTATTGTTGAACAAGTGCGATATGGTTAAGTTGACAGTCTATTCAAAAAAATGTTTAAGTAGATGAAAAAAGTATTGTCTTTAGATACACAAATACCACACCAAACTGATAGGGTCAAAAAAGCGAAGCGGGTAGTTCTTGTTCCAAAATAAAAAAATTGGTTATTTTTGTGTTGAAAAAAAGTAACCAAATGGAAAAAAGCACAAAGTACACATTGGAAAAAAAGTAACCAATTTTGGTTAAAAGTAACCAAAATGGCCACGCTGCTTACCGCTCATGTACTTTAACGGCTCAGTTAGGCGAACGTTGCTGTCCCGTATCTGTACTGTATCCATCAGCTGTTCGCTTTTTGTTATATGAAAACCAATACAAAAGCTTACCGAAATGCAATGTACCGTAGTTGCAACGTACCAATCTGTATAAAATAGAATTTCATGCCGTTGTTACGTGACATTTGTACGACAGTGATGGGCGGCTGGTATGTAAAATTGAATGCGGGTAATTTTGCTCTTTTTTTTGGTACTTTTTTCAATATTGCTATGGAATTGTGATAAAACAACTTACGATACAACATATTTCCAAATATACATATGTTTTGATGTTTATAATAAACAAATGCATATACACATACAATGGAAATGTGAAACATATAAAAGACTTTAAATGGTATCAGAACATTGTTTTGTATGTGCACATTTACAATATATGTATGCTTAAAATTTATATATGCTAAAATACAAATTTATGTATTGTAAATTTATAATATAAATATTAAATTATAAACATTTTTTACATACACAAAATACTGTTTTAATACCATTTATATCACGTGGTACCTTTTCTGCACAACGGTCACCATATTAACATTTTTGATTCCCATCACTGTGTGTTTTGTTTTATGTATACTATTGCTTTTTGTGTATGTGTGGGAAAACACATGACACGTTTTTAAACGTTCTATAAGTGCACCAACGTGCTTACAGTACAGTGCGGTACAGTACGGGTACAGCAACGTTCGCCTAACTGAGCCTTTATTTATTATAAACAGCGTATGCATTCATCATACACAACAAGGGAAAAGACACAAAAAAGAAAAAAAAAACGATGGCATTTAAAACAAATATTCTCATATAAGGTCTCGAATTTAATGTTACCTCTACAACAAAAATCAGTAGCCAAGAGAAGGTAATCATTTTAATACACCTTAATAATTATCTTTTTAACAAAATTAAGGATAATAAATGCATTTTTTTTGGCTTTCCTAAAGTATTTTCTGTAGGTCTGTAGAATTTTTTTTTTTCTTAAAACTAACTTCAGTTCCAAATATGCACTAAAAACTTACTAAAACATAAAAGTTTCTGTTTTAACTTTACGTCTCGAAACGATACTTAAGCTTAGAAGCATGGAAGTGCTGCACATTTTCTAAGTCAGTCGTAAAAAAAAACTCTAGGATAAGTACAATGGACGTAAAGGAAGGATTACGAGTTTTCTGGCGTTAATTCATTTAGAAAGATAAAATCTTAAAATTATAGCCAAAATAAATGATTTTCAGGAGTAACTTTTTTCAGATTTTTTAGAAGTTATTGAGTTTAAATACTAACATAAAATAGTGGTTATATTTTATAGCTATGTATAATTCTTAAGAAAATATTTAAAAAAATTATTTCTTTCTTTAAGGTCATAAATATGCCTGGGTAACAGCGATTCAATACACAAAAACATTATTAAGTTAAGAAAAGCTTTTACTGTAATATTTTTCTTTACAAAATTCGAACTTAAAATAAACTTTCTGCAGCAAATTAGAAAAATTCTGTGTGAAAATGTGCAATGGATAGAAATGGTTTAATTGCCTTTTAAATATAAAGATTTTTAATGTTTAATAATCCTTCCTAATATGTGTTAACAATACATATGTATATAAATACAAATATGTGTACAACTTTAATTGTTTGTTTATGTTATTGTATTGTAGTACTCAGCTATAAACCACATGGCAGCATAACATTACAACTACTACTTAAATAAAGTTTTTTTCTTACAGTTTTCATTTATAAAAATAATTCGCAAAAACTAACAATTTAGTAGACACATGACCGGACCACAAAACAGTACAAAATCTCTGGCAAAAAAAAAAAAATAAAAATTGAAACTGCCATAATAACAAAAAACATACTAAACCACTTGAAAACCTAAATTAATTCACAGCATCATGCATATCGTTAGCTAAAATCCAAAAGGCTGTAAGCTATGGAAATTCCAAATTCGACTTTTTGATTGATTTTTGAGATGTAGTTAACCAAACTACATCATTATCATTCAAAAGTGGGTAATATTCATCAAAATTGAGCCCGTGAGTGTGCCAAACAGTGTTGCCAATTTAGCCATTTAGTGGCTAGATTTAGATATTTTTCAGCTTGTTTTGCCATTAAAAAAATTAGTTTAGCCATTTTTCAACTTGCTTAACCACAAACATTTTTTTGCCGTTTTTCATTAAAATTGATAAAAGTAAAATTAAAATTTTTGACATTTTATTTCAGTCACAACATTTATAAATGTTGAAAATCGCTATAAACGATAAAGGAACAGTATTACAATACTCAGTTTATAAAATTGAGCAACAGAAACAACACTGTTTCTTTTTGGTCCGAAGTATTTCAATATAGAGATGCAGGCAGCAACAACAATTTTTTAGAAATTTCAGAATTCACTATTTATAAAGTTGCTTTCACTTCCATGGTCTAATGCTAAAGTAGAGAGTGTATTCAGCCAAGTTAACTTCGTTAGAAGTAATTTGAGAAATATGTTATATTTAGCAACCGTTAATTCGGTTTTATATTTTTTTTTAACTTTTTTTTATTTTTGATTGTAGTTTTGGACTCAAAAGGTTGGACGTTTATTCTTATGTAACAAATTGATCTCAATTTACAATTTTATTGTAAAAAATTTTTGATGACCTTTTTTGTTTTGTTACTGAGAATTTTAATGTGTTTTTATTAAAAAAAGTTTCAGCCATTTTTTAGTCAATTTTTGGCCATTTTTACCCGTAAATTTAACCATCTTTGGTCACTAAGTTTAAGCCACACTGCTGACAAAGGACTCAAGTTTTTCGCAGCAGTTCCGCATCTGCTCGTCCATTAGAGAAAAGATCTTAGCCCACCTCCATATTAGATTCAACTGGTGTAAGAGTAAAAGTCATCGGACTATCACTTGAGTCGTATGTTCGATGAATGGACTGGAAGTTGAGCCAGATTTTTATCGTCAAATCATCTTCAGCGATGAGGCTCGTTTATATCTTAACGGGTATGTAAAAAGCAATATAGTCTTTTTCTGCGAGAGCACAATTCTTATGAGCCTCTTTGCTTCAGGCAAATGATCCGTTATTTTTTTTATTCTCTATGTCATTGCAAATTATTTGGAGGAGAAATTGTTCCCACGCAACGTGCCACTCAGTGCATGAAACCATCAAGCAATTTAAATGTGAATTGACCACTTCGTTCGTAAAGACAACCTTTATTGGGTTTACGTCAAATATCTGGTGAATGCTGATAAACCAGCTACTATTGATAATTTACTTGAAAAAGTGTTGTAAAAATGGAGCCCCATAATAGTGTACATAATGCACAGTCGCGGAGCTCATATGCCAATAATTATTTTTAAACATTTAAAATTTAAATTTTAAAACTCTCAAATTTGGTTTGCTGGGCTATTACAAGAACCAGCAGCAGTAGTAGTTTACGTAGTTTTGTTGCATTGAAAAAATTACATAAAAACATTTAAATGTTACATATATTATAAAACGTTATATATTAGAAAATGTTTACAATATTTAGCATTTACAAAGTTGCTAAAAGCAAAATACGCTAAAAACTACAAACTAAAAGGAGCAACTGATAAATGGAGAGAAAACTGAGAACTCATACTAGATTTTGTGTAATTTTTGTGAAGTTACAAATATGTAGTGACTTTAATAGATGCTTGTAGTACTTCAAAAGCCATGGCCGGTAAGTACTTTCCACTAAGGAGTAACTAATAATTTTTTTTTTTTTTTTTTAGGTGGTGGTTCCGCATTTTGATTATTTATTTATTTATTTATGTGAGCTTCTACAACACAACTTAAGTTTTAAAAATAGCAGAAGTATACAATCAGTTAAGAATGATTACTAACAAGAATAATAATTTTAAAAATACCAAAAGTATAAAATTAATTAAAAATAATTACAGAAAAGAAATATAATCGAGAAATGGCAGAAGTACACACCCAGTAAAAAATGTGCTCCAAAAGGAGCAGGTTTTGTGTATGAATTCATACCACAAATCGCTTCAAACCTGCTGATGGGATGCCTGATTTTTGTATGGGGTGTTCCCGGTTTGGAGGACTATTTTCTGCTGACAATAAGCGCTTATTTTAACATGCAAACAAAGCACTTCTAAAGGGCTTTTTAGGGGCTTACTATATAAACATATTCATTAATGTTTTGCTTTTACTTTTGTTTAAATGCCTTTTCCAGCTATTTTCGCATATTTTTTTTCGTTTTGCAACCTTCTTCGTTGTCAGCACTAAAATAGCAGCTTTTTTGTATATTTTATTCTATATCATTTACTGCTTTATAAAAGCTCTTTCATTGAAGCGCTCGATTATGCGCTTTTTCTCTGAAGTGCTTCAAAAAACCCAAATTTTTTTTACTGGGCAATTTGTTATAAAAAAATATAATAATAATTTAAATAATAAAAATAATATTTTTAATTGGATGTGGAGTCTAAATTTGTTTATAGTGGTAATATTTGGAAAAAATAAGAGTTACGTTCGAGAATAATACTGAAAAATTTTCCTCTTAAAATCCAACGCGTTGCTTGCTGCCGTAATGTTTGATGGGAGAGTATTCCAGAGACGTATAGTGGGTATAAAGAACTGCCATTCTGTGTTGATTATTTTGTGGAGTAGTTGCAACGTTTTTATATTCATAAGGTCATCGAGAGGAACCCCGCAGATTTGCCTAGAGTAAAAACTTATGTGCTGGCGATTCCCATAGGATTTGAGGCCAAAAACGTATCTTGTTATATTGTTAAATGTCACGTTTAGTCTCGATCTGCTTTTTGCATCACAATTTGAAAATATTTCACAGGCATATGTTAACTTCGGAATCAAGTAAGTTTTCGCCAGAAGCAGTCGGATCCTAAATGGAGTACAAAATTGTGTTGGCCACAAGCTACGAAGCATTGAGAACGTTATTCCACATGTTATTGAAATGTGATCTGACCAAGTTAACGTGTCATTGAACGTTATACCCAAGTTCTTCACTTTTCGGACGACTTCAATTTGTTGGCCGTCAATGTAGAGTCCTCGGTGCTTCAAATTTGCGATACGACCTTTTATGAAGCAACATACATTTTGTTTTTTTTTGGGTTTAGGCTAAGACCATTGATAGCAGCCCATACCGCAACTCGTTCTAAGTCTGCATTAAGCTTATGTTCAAATCCGTTTGTTCTGCTACTTATATATAGTTGCACGTCATCCGCATACATCCTAATACAACTGTGCATTAGCTGACTGGGCAAGTCGTTCACGTATATAGAAAAAAGTAGGGGTCCAAGAATTGAACCTTGTGGTACGCCTTTGGTAACAGGAAGGAAAGTTGACACTGTAGATGAGTTAACTTCTACATACTGTTCTCTGCCAGTAAGATACGACTGCATCAATTTGCAGGATGTTGTTGAGAAATACATCATTCTTTTCAATTTCTGAATAAGAATGGTGTAGTCGACAGTATCGAATGCCTTGGAATGATCCAAAAGAACTAATATTGCCATGTGCCCGTCATCTAATTCTCCCCTTAGGTCTTCGGCAATGTCGGCTAGAGCAGTGACACAACTGTGATTAGCGCGAAAACCAGATTGTTTTGACGTTAATAATTTAGAAAGCTTTTTGAAAGGGCTCTATAAGGTTTTGTTATTGAGTAAGAGGAATATAATTGTTATTAACAATTTGCTAAATGAAAATAAAACAAGTGTTTCTTGTTGTTGTTTAAAATTGCTATTCAAACTGCAGAAGCTATTGAAAATCGCATTTAGTATTTTATCTTTAAGCTAAATCTTGCTACTTTTTTAAATTAAATTTTGCTATTTTTCACATTAAAATTGTTTCACGTGATTT
The DNA here is from genome assembly GCA_930367215.1 of Pollenia angustigena. Taxonomy (NCBI): domain Eukaryota; kingdom Metazoa; phylum Arthropoda; class Insecta; order Diptera; family Polleniidae; genus Pollenia; species Pollenia angustigena. The sequence goes on along the minus strand of OV884059.1, from coordinate 173,859,763 downwards.
AAAGAACCCCGTATATACTCTCACTATGTTTTATTTTATTTATTTTTCTCGTAAATTGTTGAAATATGTTAGCCTTTTTCTAGTTGATTTCCCAATTGCAAATATAAGACTCTTTGATTGTCTGCTTGGCTGTCAAGGGAGGAGTAAATGAGAGTAAGTACTTTTTAGCATTTTTTTATATATTTTTTTACTACTTTTACCTTCCCAAACTGCAGTAGTGAAGGAAAATGAACTGCAACACAAAACAAAAACTGCTTGCACAACATGATTAATGTGTCTGCTGTTTAAATTAACATCAACATTAACAAAAACGAAACCACCAACAACTTGACTATTAAATAACTCAGAAAATTTCCTTATGAAAAATTACACGCCGAGTTTTTTTACTCAAAGGATATTTAATGATTATTAGATGCGACTAGATTTAGTAAAAAATTCAAAAGAAAAAATCTCTAACCGCAAGGGAGAAAAGAAAATTGCCAACCAAATAATAAAACATATTTTTTACTTTTTTATACCCTCCAACATCACTAGTGGTGGATGAGGGCATACTTAGTTTGTTATTTCGTCTGAAACTTTTTTAATATTCATCAAAGAAAAAGTATAACTACTCTGCGTCTTTTTGTAATTCTTAGTCGATATAGCCATGTGTGTCTGTCCGTCTGTTGTAAATACGCTGCCTTTTGAAAGACTCAACAGAAAATAGCAAAACTGGTGCCTAACTCTTTCTAATTCTCCTAAGCAGCTTGTAATTGAAATTCACCATAATCAGTTCAGTAGGAAAAGTGTAACGAAGCTAAATGTGGAACTTCATATAGTTGTAATAAAAGCAATCATAAATTGGTCACAAATTAACCCATTCTCATTTAATTTTGCACAAATTCGTTTTATATGACAAGAAATCATATTAACCCATTTACGCTTGCTGTGTCAATTTGGAACACTTCATTATTTGCGGCTTATGACAAAGTTTTTGACATTATTCAATATATGTTTGCATAATCGATATATTAAAAGTTCAGACATTTCTATAACATCAAATTTTTTTTTTTTTTAAGTGAACACTGTGCACATTTTGGTACACCTCTTTAATTTCCAAAAAAAAAAAAAAAATTGTTTTTTTTTTGAGTTTTTGTTTATATGTAATATATTTAATAATAAAATAACAAATATTTTATTTTTTGTCCGGTAGTTTTTGTTTGGGCTTAAATGGGTTAATAAATTTACTATCGGAAAACTCTTTACTAAGCCTAAAACCGTAACGAATCATGATATTGCAGTTAAATTTGATATGTCATCGGTCCATTAGTTACACAGGGCCTATAGAATGGAAGCCATTAGGCAGGACAGCAGCAGAGCAGATATTCTGACGTTTCGTCATCCACCCATTATAAACTGATGGTAGCTTAAGCCACTGTGCGCTGTAAATAGGTCACACAAGAAGCCTAAGTTCCCCCTTCTCAAGCAGAAATAGCCTACGTCGACGTTTGAGGGAATTCACGTTCAGACCATGTTTGTATAGTTCCTTTAATGTGACCATCAGGGAAGCCGAAAAACGGTACCATATGGATATCACTCCTCAAATATTCGAAGTCTTGTTCGAGGGTATGAAAGATTCTGCATAGCCGAGTATAGCACTCTTACTTGCTTAGTTTTGTTATTTGCATTCGCAGCATTACTTTATTCATTTTACACATCTACTCTTTTTTAATAAATTCTCATTTTACTAGGTACGTACAAATATTCCTTTTTTATAAAAAAAAAAAATTTATAAGACAGAGTCATGCATATGCATATGTATATTTCTTAACAGACTTTCACTCATATATACATTTGCATATTCATCTTGTATTGCTAGTATGACAAAGTAATGAAGCTACTTCGTCTTCGAATTTTATATACATTTCCGGTTTCTTCACTTCACTTGAAAAAAAAAAAAAAAAAAAATAAAAAGAACACAAAAGAAAATACACAGATATTTTTTTAACATTTTTGTTGCTATTCCCTCATCACTGACAATTCACCAGACGTATTCTGCTACTACTACCTGTAATAATTCATTCATATATTAAAAAAATATCTATGTCAACTTATTAAAGCATGCGAGGGCTTCCCAGTGTCTTTGGAACAGATATGAAAGATCTTGTGCAAATTCTTAAGCTGTCAGCTATAATGTTTCATAAAATACATTACCAAATTTCGATAATGATTTGTTTTCAGACAGTTTTTTAAAGAAATTTATAAAATATTCAAAGCCTTGAAAAAAAACCGTTAGCTTTCTTGTTGAACTCCAATCTATGAAACATATTCCAAACGATTTTATTTATTTTACTCGTTTTGTTGCGAAATTGACTTTTCATTAACAAGAACAGATTACAGATTGTACATACTTATATATTACTAGCTTAACCCGGGGATTTCACTGCCCCGGCTAAAATAAATTTTGTATTTTATTATTGTGGAAGAATTCTTGACAACAGTTATGAAAAACTGAAGTAAGGAGTAAAATGTAAATCAAAAAAAAAATATATTTTAATATTTTTTTTTTTTTTTATTTTTTTAACAGTGAATAGTATTAAATAAACGTAATTTAAGGTTATTTTAATATTTTTCATTTAAAATTAATATGAAATAATGATAAATTTAAGTAAGGGCATACTTTTGCTGAAATTTACTATGATTCTCAATCAAAATTTTTCCATGTTAATTTTACATTGGTATTTTTTTCTGTGTATACTAATTAAAGTCAATTAGTATTATTTTCTTAAAATTTTCTAAACAGGCTTTCAAGGTCATTTGTATTTAAATAAGAGATTATTTATTTATTTATTTTTATTTTCATCCTACGTTTCGTTGGTATTTTCCAACTTTATCTGGGATTTTCAGTTTATTAAATATTAGATTTATTTTTTTCAAAACAAATTTCCACAATTTGAAAGTTTTGTTCTAGCGTTAAGCGATTATGATGGCCAAGCCTTACTGAACAGAAATGTAAAGAAAGTTTGACATTTTCAGCTATCAAACCATAGTTATCCAATGCCGCTTAAAACACCCTTTTTTGTTTAAAATACTCCACGAGTCTCTAAATAAATAAGCAAATGTTGCTTAATTGTTAATTAATTTATGATTAAATGCCAATCCAAACTGTCGTTTGATAAAAGCGTTGTCAGATTTAGCAACAATATACAACTTAACCATAAAAAATAGAGCTTAACAAATTATTTCATAAAACGGCCCACCCTCGTATCTTTAGAGTTATATATACACAAAAAATCTATCTGATTCTGCTTGTATTAGTTTGTTTATACTTACATTTAAGTTGTATCTATGTTACTAAGTATTGTTTGATTTTCATTTCACTAGTGAAAAAAAAACAAATTCAACAACTGTGTTTGTGTCACGAAAATTAAAAAAAAAAACTTTGGTATCAACAAACTAGAGATAGAGTATCATGAGATGCGTAACGTATGAGCATTCATTCAATCCCATGGTCCCATTTCGTCATCTCATCCTGATATGTTTCATTAGTCTAAAGAAGGTAAATGTGCAAGTAGTTGTTTTTAACTTTTTGCCAAAGTTTTTCTCTACTATCTTTTTTTTTTTTTTTTATAAGTGCTTGTGTATGTTTTTTGTTGTAGTTTTATTAAAAGTAGATCAGGAAGTCAAAAGGATTTTTCCGGATGAAATTTTAATGTAATGACAAATTTCAAGTAATGTTTTTTCTCTTCTATTGCAAATTCTACATGTGAAGCTGCCTGGTAAAACTGTCAGATGCTTAAATTTGAAATAAAAAATGTCAGAATGAGAAAATGCGAATGCTATGAGAGTTAATTTTATACAGGAAAACAGATATAAAACCTTTTTTCTTTATTTTTTAGGCTCAAATATTTTTAAAGCAATTTAAGTTTAAAAAAACCTAAAGAAAAAATTATCAAAAAAAGAAAGGAAAAAGTTAAATAGTAAATAGTTTGATACGACCCAATTAACGAAAGAAATAATTAATGAACTAAATACATCAAACAAGAGATAACTTCTAAATTCAGTATTTAAAACAGTGTTCGAAAATAAACAGTACATTATATAATGTTCGGTTCTTCGTTAAAAACAGAACAATTGTAGTGGTACTGTAGACAAACATTATATTTTAATGTTCTATAATGTTTTTTTCCTGCGTGTATTTTGTTTTTGTAAAAAATGTTTGTTTTTTTTACCAGCCAAAAGGGACGAGGACGAACATTAACGAGCCGAACCGAACACATTGAAGTTTGTGGATTTTCAAAAAAAAACCGAACGGAATTAAATGTTTAAATCTTTTGTTGAGTTTGATAAAAACAGTAATATTTTTGTGTTCGAAAGATGACTAACAGGGAAACGTTATTTTTTTTAATGATTTTCTACACAAACACTATTAGCGTTTGTGTTTTCCACAAATCTACCGAACCGAACATTAAGAAACGATATTTAGTGTTTATTTTCGAACAATGATTTAAAATTTTCTTATGGCGACACGAAATAAGGCCTAATTAAAAAAGGCCCAATCTGAAAAATAAAAATATTTAAAAAAAAAAAATTAAAAACACCCAATTGGGCTTTATTTCTTTGGGACTTATTTCATGTCGCCTTCCCCCGCAGCCTTAAAGCCTATGATCCATAATCACAGTCAAAAATAAAGTCGACTTTTTCTAAAGTATACTTTAGAATAATGGTGTTCGCATGCATTTGAAGTCGGTTTTAGTTTAAAATATACATTATTTTGACTATAAGTATGGGCTTATATTTAATGTAGAAACTAAAGACAAACTTTTTCGTTATTTTTCCAAAATTTAACAAAAATCTCTTTAATTTTTCTTTTATTTCGCATTCAATAAGCCCTACATTTTAACAAAACCAAAGATAAAACAAAAACTACAAATTTTGTTAATTGTCCCTGTTTTGTCTTCTACAAAATGTTCTATAATCCCTTGTTGCTATTTTTTCAGATTGACAACGTATTGTTTCAACACAAGATTATTTCTGCAGTTTACGCTGCAATATTTTCTTTTACCACGAGATAGATTTCACACTGACAAACTGTCTAAATGACTTGGCAAGTTTGTAGATTAATGAACTTTGCGTCTCTTTTAATTCTATTTTCCCATTTTTTTTTGCCTTGCATTTCTGCAAAAAACTTTGAAATCTATTACAAAAATTAAACAAAAACATAGACAAAATAGCGGGGAAAAAAGATAAAATAACCAGCACAAAATTGCGAAAGTAGTTACCACAACTAATGGAAAAAGCGTATGTTTGAAGCTAAATATATGTGAAATGCATAAAAGAACTTCTTAGAAAAAAATAAAATAGAGCATAAAATGGAAAAACCATAAAACACTTAAAAATTATAAAACAAAGTGGTAACAAGTTGGAGTGCTTTATTCGGTTGTGCCGAATCTTTGATACCCTTCACTGATAGTAAGAATGTTTCAGGAGTGCACTATATATGGGATCGATAAGACATATTTCAATCTTTATAAAAACTGTTGTCAGTATTATAATTGGTTGTGGCTTAGACTAATGTTCCATTATAGGCTGACCATCAGAAAGTTTATTGCTTTTGTTGCTATGACTAGAAACTTTATTTGACCTTATATAAAAAAAATATCATGTTTAAGCCGTCAATTATTTTCATGAGGGGGCGCAGAAAAAATGTTAACCAACATTTTTCAAATAAATCAAGTATTGCTGTTTCATATTTTTTTTAATTCTTCCGGATAATTTGACTTAATTGAAAATAAAAATTATTATGTTTGTGTGTATATTTGAAAATAAACACATTATTTTGAAAAAGAATTTCGTAGCGGATAGAATTTATTACAATACAGATTTTTTCGAAGTTTAAACAAAAAAAAATTTCCTTTAAAAAGTTAGTTACCACTTTTGATTTACGAAAAATTTGTTAAACTTAGTTGTTAAAATAGTACAAAAAGATTTTTATAATTACATTGCATTTCATAGCATTTAACCAAAAGTTTAACAGCCATATTCATAAAAAGTTCTTATTTTAACCCTTAGACGACGAATGGGACACATACTTATGTCCCATTTAGTTTTTTTGTTATTTTATTTACATTTTCGAATGGATTTTGATCTAATTCGCATTGTTCGATAAAATACAAAAGATTTAGTTGTGTCAACTGGGCTAAAGGGTTTCTTAAAGTCAGAAATTCGAATTTATTTTTAAGGCATATAAGTTTGCTAATATCTCGGGCCCATATTATTACTGTTGGATAAACTTTTAGTATTATATGAACTAATTCGTTATGAAAATTTATTGATGAACGCATTTGAAATTGGCTCTATAGTTTCCGCAATGGATCTGAGTGTGACTTTCGATTCCGTTTTTTGTACAACAAGGCATCGCTTACTGACTCACCTTTCATTCTTGTTTGGTAACGTCCTTTCTAATTTGATACCGCCCCCAATTTTGACCTTTTAACGGATTCTCGAGGAATTTTTCCAAAACAGTCTCGAGTCATAACCTTGGAAATAGACGGTACTGAATATATTTTCCATCGTAGACCAGTACAATACTTTTTCTGGAAATCTGTGGATACTTATTACCAGGGCCCGGACTTTATGCAGTTTAAATCGCGTTTTATGCGCATAAAGATGCACTCAAAATAATAATATATGTGCTTAAAATTATAAAAATTTCCAGTTAAAATAATCTTAAATTTTTTTATTAGTGATAAAAAAAAAAACATAAAAATAACAAGAAAAAACAAAAGTAGCATGAAGAACGTTTAAATTCAGGCTCATTAACGTAAGTAAGGCGCAGTAACCACATAAGTAGAAGTTAAAATACAGTAAAACACAAATATATAAAGAAACAGTAAGACAATAATGTAAATTAAGTCACTTGTAAAGGCCCAACTATAATATACATAAGCTGGCTTGAGCAACTGTGCGAATACATGTTAATCATAAGTGGCAAACCATATTGAACTAAAGAAAACTTTTTGTTAAATTTTTTGAAACTGTCATTTACTTAAGCAAATTGCGAAACTGATCGCAATTACATACGAATCAAATGTTTATTGAATTTGTTTTTTAAAATGCCTTTAGAGAGAGAGACCCTACATTTTTTCAAAATAAAAGTTTACTGTCTGTTTTTCAAAACAAAATAAAACAGAAGTGTTAGGTGCATGATTAAATGCTGATAGTTCTTCTGTGGCATATTCATTTTCGGTACGCTGTCTTCAAAAACAATTTAAATTAAATATGCAAGCAGTTAAGGATTTAATAAAAACAAGTTTTTTCAAAATATGTAACAAAAATATGCAATATTAGCAATATATGCAAAAATATGCATTCAAAGCAAAATATGCAAAAATATGCACTAACAAATCGATGGCATTTTACTGCAAATTTCTTGATTCCCAAAGATATTTTGTTTATTGTAATCTCACTGACGAGAACAAATATGCATTTGCATAAAAATCCGGGCCTTGCTAATTACTATAATCATCCCAAAAAATTGTTTCAACTTATCTTGACTTATAGAAAATATAAAACCTTTCTGCTAACAATAAAGTTCCGTTTGGTGAATTATGAACTCGAACTCACAAGCTTTACTAAAAACATCTAAAACAGATGGGACCTCCTCACTATCGCTTACCTTTGGGTTTTTTTTTTGGCTATATTAGGTGACTGAATCAACTCATTAAGAAAAAAACTTACATATACATATAGTTACTAATACTAAAATGATATATTTTCAAAACACAACTAAAAACACGAATTTATGCACAAATCGCGGTATGCAAATCGTTGGACAGTTGAATCGTTTTTGTGTGTTTCGCAATGTAAATAAAACAAAAATCGTAGTCATGCAAACTATTGTACAAATGATCATCAACTGAAAAGCATAATGCATTTGTTTCCAAATATTTATCTTTGATTACGAATGGGACACATATGTCCTATGAGTTTTCTCGCGGAATGAGTAAAAATGTTAAAATTTTGACAGCATTTTTGTCTTGAAATGTTGTCATTCCGAGTAAGAGTCCGCAATAAAATTTTAAAAAATTGCCAGTGGAAAATTCCTCGTCGTCAAAGGATAAGGTATAAAGTATGTAATAACTAGGGATGAGATTTTCATGCACTAAAAAATCGAAAATATGCGCATAAAATATGCACTTAAAACTCCAAAATATGCATAAAAAAAATAAAAAAAATGCACTTAAAACTTGAAAACTTTCAATTAAAAAGCGGTGTTTTAATTTTGTTTAAAACAAAAAAATAAAAAATTCAGTCTATTGTTATTCAAAGGTACAACATTTTTTAAACTTAATTAAAATTACTAATTTGAACGTTTGTTTGCATAAACAAATAAATACTTTTTTATATTATAAAAAGTACATCTGCTCGGACGAAAAATGGTTGAAATTTGTTTTATTTTTTGAAAACATATTTTTTTTTGCAAACCGTTTTGGATTTTTTTTAAATTGTTGGGCTATTCTTCCTTCCACATTGTTACTTTTACTTTCCGCAATATCAATTAATTTGTGCTGTCTATTATGTGAACTTTTAGTTATTGTTTCACCAACATATCCATAGTTGGAAAATACAAATACTAATTGATCTTTTACTTTTTTAATTGTTACCGATGCTTAGTAGCAACAAGTTCTTTAATAACACTCTTAAATTGCAAAATTTAAATTATTGAATAGTATTCTACAGCTTCTAGCCAGGTTCCCTCTCTTGTTAATACTGGCTCCGCTGGTAACGGTACCAAAATATACAAAATATATGTCATAAAAAATTCCAACTCGAGAAGGAGCCTTTAAATATATATATTTTTTTTTCGTATGAAACCAATAAATCAATATTATCGAATAAGATTCTTATTTCCGCTGCAACTCGGTGTAGCTCATGTGCCAAGCAAGTAACATGTAACAGGTTTGGATAAAATATATTAAGCCCATTGACAGCCTTAGCCATGTAAGGGGCTGCATTGGCTGAAAATAGAAGCCCTTTTGTCGAAAACTTGAAAATCTTGTATTTAGAGAAAAAATGTATTTATTGATTTAACCCTCCGACGAGCGAGTCTTTAAAATAAAAAATAAAATACTCTGCAAATAAGAAATCTCCTGGAATTATTATTAAAACACTATTAACACTCGAATAATAGAAGTCATGAAATATTTAGCCATGCTCCCCATCCGTTTTTAAATGACACTTGTTTAAAAATGTAAAAAGTCCACAGGGACCTTACCGCGCGTCGGAGGGTTAAAAATTTTTTTACATGGAAATTTTTTTACATGGAAATTTGTTGAAGAACTTTTTTTATAATATGAAAATTAAAAAATATATCACTTAAAAATGTTAAAATATGCAAAAATATGCATTCAAAACCAAAATATGCAAAAATATGCATTTTAACCAAAATATGCAACAATATGCAAAAACAAATCGATGCCATTTTAACGCAAATTTAATGATTCGGAAAGATAATTGGTCGACATTGATCTCAGACTATTGACCAAAAACATGCATTTGCATGGAAATCGCATCCCTAGTAATAACTATCAAACGCTTTTTGTCTTATAAACCTCTAATAAAAATTTGAATTCATAAACGTACATTTACAGCTTATTAACTATTAACTGTTTGTAGTGATATTGTGTTTAAGTATGGCAACTTTTTTTATATTTTATATTTTGGCTGCCATTTTGTTGCTAGTGTTGCATGAAACTTCTATTCGGTTCACATGATATTCTATATTAAATTTTTTTTTTTTATTCTAGACTATTAAAATTATTCTTATCGAATAAAACTAAACAAAATGTTGTTGTAAGGGGGGGGGGGGGGGGGGGGTGCTTTAAAACCATGTGAGATAAGGCCAAGATGGCTTTATTGCTCAACTGAATGGGAGATGAAGCCATAATGGCCTCATTGCCCAATCATTGAGAGGTAAGGTCATATCTAACATTTTGCGAAATGAGAGATAGAGCCATATTTTTTCGAAAATGAGAGATAAAGCCATATTTTTTCAGAATATTGTTATGCATGGTATAAACTTTCTGTAAAAGGGAAAATCCTTAGTTATCATTGAAAAACATTTTTTTTATTCTTGTGACGCACGCAGGGAAACTTTATTCAGCGAAGCCACCTGCCGCGTCCTACTGGAGGAAAAAATCCCTCCTCCATGGCTTTATCTCCCATTCAAATTAAAAAAAAAGAAAAAGGCTTTATCTTCCTATTGAATGAGAGGTAAAGCCATCATGGCCTTATCTCACATGGTATTAAAGCACACCCCCGTTGAAAGGTATCATAAAAACTTTTGTTTGAACCCTTTTTAAATATACGATAAGAAAGTATTCGAATAAAAAAATTGTTAACTCTGTATTCACATCTACTAGTATTATGATTTGTTTATTTAATTTTTTTTTTTATATTTTTTAACAAAAATTGGTTGTTTTAAACAAAAAAAAAAAAAAAAACTAGTTGCAATAATTTAATAAATAATTAAAGAGAATATCTGCATTTGCCCCTAAACTTATTCATTATAATCATATAAAATTTGTTTTAAATAATTAACGATATGCTTAACTTTTAATTGGTTGGGTAAATAAAAAAATAGTAAAATGTATTTTACATATCATATTAAAAAATAAAACATTTTTTTCATTATTTTTTCAACATATTCCACAAAAATAATATCATAAAATGCAAACACTTATCAAAAGTCATGGCAATAAAAACTGCCAACTAGGAAATTATAATCGGATAAGCCTTACCGTATGATACCGTTAACCGGTTAACCGATTTACTGATCGGTTAATTTAAAATTGCGTTTTTTCGATTAACGTTTAAACCGGATAATTTCAGTCGATTAACCGATTAACCGATATAACAAAATTTTGAATTTTTTGTAGTATTATAACAAATTTGTTTGTGTTTTTTTTATTTGTTTCGTCTCATATTCAAAAGCTATGTGTTCAGAAAATATTTTTTTATACAATATATTTTCTTCTAGCAATACATTCTTAAGATACAGTACAAAAATAGAAACTAAGGGATTCGGAAACTTTTTTGCAGAATGTGCGGTGCTGAGCTATGCCATATGATGGCCTGACTACAGAAGAAACTCTCGATAGTAACCGAAACAATTAGAAGTGATCAAAATTTTAAAAAATTAAAACAGTACTATAATGGCATAATGGAAGATTTTATATGTTTAGAGAAATCCAGGAAAAAGACTGAGAAATGATGTAGATATTCTGTATTATGGATTGCTTTGGATTTCTCTAACATCTTCAATAAATGCAAGAATTTTTCTCCAAGTCAAGATTTAACAAATCTTAAGAAAATAATCACTTAAATGCTAAACATTTAAACCAAATTATTTTTCGAACGTACGGGGTCGCGAACTTACGATTTTTCCATATGTTTTTTTATTATTATCACCATGAATTTTCCTAAAAATATCTTAAAATTTCCTTAACAAAAACCTAATACTCAATTTACAATTGATTGTAATGGAGAGATTGTGAAGAAAAAGTCCAAACATTAAATTTTTTTTTGCATGTAAAATAATTATATAAAAATGTCTTTAGATGTAGCTTTAAAAAATATAAAGTTTTCCAGTTTCCAGCCCAATTTCCTCAAGTAAAACCGCTGAGATATGCTATAAAAACCCTTCTTTTATAAAAAATAGACTTTTTTTATACTAATAAACAATAAAAGACGATGCTTACCAACATTCTATTCTTTCATCCTGGTAGAACATTCTGTGGGAATGCCCATATGTATTAATTAGTATTGTATTTTCTTTGTTTGCACATTTTAGTCCAAGAATTGTTTTGTTTGTTTTGTTATTGTTTTTTTTTTCACTAATAAACTCCAAATAATAAAAAATTTTTGCATTTTTATTTATTGAAATTACTTAATTTATAACAAAACTTTATTAATCGGTTAACCGATCAATAGCAATATTAACCGATTATTTACCGATTAAACCAAAACCTCGGTTGATTAATCGAGCGATTAACCGATTAAAGCAAAAGCCCGATTAAATAAATACCCTACGTACACCACAGTATTTAGAAACAAATAGTCTAGAGTTTAACCTTTTTGAGACCCATGGGCAGTCATGGAGATATGAGAACTTTTAATGTTCATATAGGATCCATGTTTCATTCTGGACCTAACAACATACAATTTTGAGCAATTAAAACCTATCTACCAAATGTTTTAAAATATCTCCAAAATTGCGTCTAGTACTTTGCTCGTACACAGCCTGTCAGTCGGACGGACGAACTTACATAGTTGTGTCGATTCAAAACGTGATTCTAAGTTGATCAGAAAATAATAAATGAATAGTTGTACCGGAGATTACTGTACACTTTGCTACACAATAAATCTGTGGCAATAAGGAATAAGTGCTTAAGCTTTTTTTTGCCTCGTTGGAAAGCAGTTTTAACGAAGTTTTTAAAAATATATATTTGTCCTTATAAAATCATTACTTCTCTTCAGTTATAGTTTTTTTAAGTTTATATGCCTAAATACTGCTAACGTCAAAGGTTGGAAATACACTTAAGCTTTTATTTCAAATTATATTGCGTTATTAAAAGAGTAAGCAAAAATAATTTTGCTATAACTTCCTAAGAAATAGTACAAATTAATTGAAACTTTGTCCATTAAAAATTCGTAAGTTGCTTAAGTTGACTTAAGCATCATTTCCTTTATGCCATAAAAATTGCATGAATTTTGTTTTGCAGTAGGCTTTAAATAACGTTCATGATCATATATATTTTTCGATTGCTTCGTTAGCTCCCTTTTTTTAAAAATATAATTATAATTTTAAATAAAATTTGTTTTTCAGCAGATTTTTAATACTAATTATTTTATGACTTTTTAGAGGAAAAACATTTTCCCCCACTTTTGTATCACTGTGTTATGCATTGATTTCGGTTAGCAAATTTTAATTAATCTTTTTAAAAAATACATTAATCCCAGAAAAATAAATTGCTTTACTAAGAAATACTTTAATTAATAAAAATCATTACAGACAAAAAAAATCAAAATTCTTGGTGGGTGTAGGCATTAAAAGCCAGAAAAAAACAAAACAAATTATGACAGCAACTGTCACAGTACGTAAAGCCAATATATTTAAACTTTTTTATGTAAACAGTGTATTACGTTAAGCCACACATTTATACAAACTTACGCATTCCCACAAAAAAAAAAAAAAAAACATTGATTTATATACATACACGCACACAAGCATACATAGAGATACGTATTTACTGTGTATGAGTGAAGAAAATTTATAAACACCCTGCAAAAAACATGTTCTTAATGTGGTCTTATTAACCCACAAAATGACACAAATATTAATTTTCTAATACGATTACAGAACAGGACGACTACGAAAACAGCAAATCTATATGTATATATCCAAATGTATGTGAGTATATAAAAAGGAATCGTACTTAACATAATTTAACGCCTGGTAGAGTTAAGTGTACGTTTTGTATAAAATTTGTTCATATAAAATTACAATAAAATAGCGATGTTTATACATACATATATACACATGAATTTGTTTTCCCTTTGTGCCTGTATGTATTCGTTTCGATAAATGTGTTTGTATAAAAATTGTATTTTGTTAAAGGTTTAATTATATATGTTGAAGAAAATGTACTTGTATACATGACATTTAATACAAACGTTAAGACAAAATTGTTAAAGATTATAGTAACAAAAATCAAATGTATACTTGTACAATATACAAAAAATTATTCAGATAGATATACATACTAAGGTTGTTCGAAAAGTCTTACTTAAATATTTTTAATGTTTTGCTAGTATGTATTTAAACTTTAAATTATAAATTAGCTCAATTCACAAAATGGTGTAGTTATTATTATTCTACCCTGTAGAATCTACACAGAAAAAATTATTTTTCCAATTCAAACAAAAAATGTGTAGAATCAAACAATTTTTTGTCTGAAATTCGCATATTCAAACAATTTATTTGCATTTTGTTTATTGAAAAAAACACTGATTTTTTCAAACAAATAATTTAACTAAATCAAACAAAAAGTTTACTGAAATTCATATAAATTTCAAACAAATAACTTTACTGAGTCAATCAAAAAAGTTTTTGCACAATCAATGACGCGCACACAAGCAAGCACTGTAGGAGAAGATGAAGGCAGAGCAGAGCGGCCGGCTGGCTTTGAAACACATTTTTTTGTTTGAATAATTTTTGAACGAAGTCTTATTTATACACACAATGTTTTTCTTCCTCACTCACTGTTGCTGTATCTTTTCCTTTGCTAAAGAAGAAGCAATGTAATCAAAACCGGCGACAGACCGAGTCGATATGTTTTTCGTCATTATTCTGTTTTTGTATTTGATGTATTTAACTAAACAGTTTCAAGAAATTGAATTCGGGATTTTGTTTTTTTTTACAAACTTTGAAACCAACCAAAAATTTATTTTGCTTCTTATAATGTTGTTTCTGTTGTTTAAATAGAGTTAAACATTTTTTTACCTGCTATTTGGTTTTTACTACAAACCTCGTCATGCTATTTTATCATCTTTCTTATTGTTGTACTTTTTTAAAGTGTCCAAAAATAGACTGTATGTGTTTTTTGTTGTAGTTCTTATATTTCACATAAAGAAATGTTGCTAACGATCAAATAAAAAAATGCAAAAAGACGACAACATTCAAAAGCGTTAAATATTTCATACAAAATTATGAAAACTTGAAACCAATAACGCGTATATTATATTTTTGAATAGTTGTTCACATTTTTGTTGGTGAAATAAACATCAAACAAAAATATTAATTGAATCAGTAAAAAAATTTGTAGAAACTAAAAAATTCGATGTACAGAAACAAGGTATACAGCAATGCACTTACTACTCTTTTGAAAATACATTACATTTACTCGACTTATGCAATACTTGATTTCAAACCGACAGCTAGCACTTAGTGAACCAAGCCGATCGGCTTGTAATCAGTGGCCGAACTACATCGGTTACTTCTCGTATGACCCTCAGCTGCTGGCTTTAGTTTGCTCAAAAGCTAAGACAGCTTAAAAATCGGCTTTTTCTGTCACCGTCGCCGATGGAAGTGTATCGGCTTGGTTTAATAAATAGTAATAAAAAAACAGAACTAATAAAAGAAGCAAAAGTGAATAACACTACTTGACAGTTTTTTGACCAAATGAATCTGACACCTAATCTTCATGTAAAATTGTCCACTATAACTCTGCCATTTATTGACTCATCTTCACAAACGACCCATGGTTATTTTAGAAATTTCAGAGCCTTTCACTAAAAAGAAAGAAATACATAATCCGTTAAACATTTTGGAAGATATTTGCATTTAAATCACATTATCTTTTTTAAAAACACAAATAACGTTTATTTTGGAAAATCTCTCAAACTGTTCTACTTTTGCCAATTCTGACTTCATTTTCGGATTCAGCGGACAATTTTACGTGAATATTAGGTAACAGATTCATTTGCTCACGACTTTGTTAGAAATTTGTCACGTACTGTTATTAGTTAACGCATGAAACCGATAGAAGACAATAGTTCCTTAAAGATTTTCAGAGACCAAAATAGAGCATCATATTTATCAGTAGAAAATTATACTTATCAATCAGTTGTGTATTTCGTGTTTTGCAACAAGCATTGTAAACTTTACCAAAAGTGTTATTCACAATTGGTAGAATATATTTACAATTGCACAATTGCAAAATGAACAAGATCGTGAATTAGGCGATTCTATATGAAGCCGAAGCAAAACGAGCCAAAAAAACCCAAGACAGAAGACAGATTCTAGTGAAGGCGAAATATGAAATAATTGATGCACCTTTTAATTTAGAAAAAAATTAAAAAAAGAAGCAAATTAAGTGCTTTACCACGGTATTAAGTGACAAATCTTTTAGTTTGGCAAAGTGCAGAAATATTCGTTAAGAGCCGTGTAAATTCTCGTTTGGATTTTATGGCCCACTAATGTTATTTGCAGGAAAACCGTAAAAAGGACTCAGCACCAATAAAAAAGGAGAAAAAAAAAACTTAAAAACGCTGAGAAAAAGAAATAATTTTTGAGTCCTCTTTTCTATATTGAAATCCTGCAGACAAATAACACCAACCGAAAAAATATGTGGTTTGTGTTCAACGGCGCAAAGCAAATCAATGAGGTTTGACGCATCAAATAATATAATTACTCATTTATAATTTTGATACTAATAGAAAAATTATTTTTATATTGAGGGTTATTTTTCAAAAAGTGCTATCAGCAAAATCACAATTTTACAGGAGAGCAAAAAACTGATTTTTCTATAGCTCCAAGAGTATTAAATAAACTTTATTAAACAATGTTATTAAAAAACAACGTCTTAATCATACATATCATGTTAATATTTTCTTAATTCGAGATATTATATGTCTGATAGCACTATTTACAAATTAAAATTTTATCGATTTGAACATTGAAATAGGCGGATAGCACTATTTGAACAAAAATGAACATGAGCCGAAATGAAAATTATTTGAGACCTTAGCTTAAGTTACACGAATTTTTATTAAAATAACTAGTTAAATTTAAAGAAACGCGTAATCACGTTAACAGGACTCGAAATTAAGTAAAAATTGTACACTAACGTTTATTGAAAAGCAATAAATAATTAAATTTTATCCACATATTTTAAATTATCATAAAAATAATAATATTTTGCGAAATAGCAGACTTCAATGCTTTGGAAATGTATCCGTTTGCTAAGTTGAAAGGAACATTGGCCACATTGTAAGGGCTTCGCTTATATTTATATGATCGCTGCACAGTGTGGACAATTTGGAAAAAAATGGAAATAATTCTTTATTTTATAAACGGTTGATCCGATTGGAATGCAGTTTGAGGTGACAATAACGAAGTTATAGTCGAGTTATAGTCTTAGATTTGAGGTCTATAGGCTTAGCAGAAGAGGTGCTATAGGTACCCTAATTAGGACATCTCTGGTATAACAAAAACTAAAAACAATCCTTAATTCTTAATTTTAGCTGGATGCTAAAACTAATTTTTTAGTAAAATGCTCTTGACGAGTTCTTCATAATTTATAATTTCTAAAGATATTATACAAATAAATTCGCTTAACAGTTTTATTTGTATAATACCATGTTAATGTTGGCCATGACTACGCCTGAGGTGGTCCATTCGGACGGTCCAATTTTGGGCGACTCGTTAGAGTTTGTATTGTGCAATATGAATACTAAGACCCGTGCTCGGTAGCCATTATATTTCTTAAAAACACTAATTTTTGGGAATTTTCGGCTGTTTTTGAGAATAGGGGATTCCTTTTGTAAGTTTAATAAAATTTTGAGCTGGTTTGTGTTAGGCATTAAAAAATTTATTTTTTTGTAAAATTTCATTAAATAATATTTGCTAAAAAAGATTTTGACCGCATTTACATCAATGCAATTAACGCCGAGTTTTTTTTATATTTTCTTTTAAAGTAGATTCTACGAAACTCTTTTCACATTTACATTTTTTTAGCATTTTTTCAACTTTTTCAACCCCGTTTTCTTCCCTACACCTCTTGCTAACAAGCAAAAAGTTGCATGCGAAAGTTGCGGCGTTAATTGCATATTATAAATACGGTCTTTATTGCATAAATTGAAATATATAGTGTACACAAAAACCCACAAAGAAATTTTTTGCAGTTTTTTTTGCAAAATTTCTACAACGAATTGTAAAATAATATTAGTTTATGAAATCTAGACACAATTCCCAACCCTTTGATGTATAATATGTCTACTTTGTAATAATAATTTTTATCAAACGTGTGTGTGTCTCAATACAATATTGATATCAAATGTTTATTTTCAAATCATTATCAATTTGAATTTAAATGTTAAATCAAACAATTGAAAAACGTTTGAGAATTGTGTTTGATGTCAAATGATAAAGTCATTTCAATCAAAGGTTTGACTTCGTGTTTGTTGGGTTTATGATTTCAATGACAGATGACCCTTCAGTTAGTGAACTCGTTTTGTTTATAAGTTTGCTCAGAAAAAAATAAAAATTTTCCGCCGGTTTAACGATGTCGAATGTCATCGTTCGCATAGAAAATTATATTTAAAACAAAAACAAAATTCGAAAATTTGTTTTTGTTTCAAATGTAGTTTTCTATGCGAACGTTGACGTTCGACATCGTTGAACAGGCAGTAAGACTAAAAAGAATGTTAAAAAACATTAAGCATTTTTTCGAATGCTCGAAACACAACTGGGTCGCACGTTATAAGAATGTAGGATGTAACGCCGTAAATTTCTAAGACCCCGTTCTATTTACCCACAATTGAATTGCAAACTTATGCGTATAGGTACCCATATAACGACTTCACTTAAAGTGGAAAATATATTTATTGATGATGTGGAATCATTTAACTGCCTTGGAAGCAAGATAACCAAAGATGGCGGATTAATAAAGCTCGCGTTGCTTTCTTCAAGTTGCACAAACTATGGCGGGCAAGCAACATCTCAAAGAAGACAAAACTACGTATATTTAATTTCAGCGTAAACTCTGTGCCGCTATATGGCTGTACCACATGGAGCTTTACAAAACTTATTCTCAAAAAAAAAACAAAAATTTTTTAATCGATGTTTTAAGAAGATTCTTCATATATATTGGCAGAATTGGATCTCAAATGAAGCGCTGTGGCAAAGTGCAAATTGCTGCCCAGTCGAGCTAGATATACGTAGACACAAATGGACATGGATCGGTCATATTCTCAGAAGACCACCAACTGAAATTGTTAAAGCGGCTCTTGAGTGGAACCCCCAAGGACAACGACGACAAGGAAGGCCACGAAATACATGGATTCGCTGCACCAAAAAAGAATATGAATCAGCACGTACAACTTGGAATGAGGTTAAATCACTGGCCGTAGACAGAAGGAAATGGAGAGAATTCGTTGACGCCCTATGTTCTTTGTGAACTTTTTATTGAAGTATCCTGTAAAAATTTCTTTTTTTTGTTTAAATTTTACAACGTATATTTAAGTAAATAAAGGACATATATATATATATATATATATATATATATATATATATATATATATATATATATATATATATATATATATATATATAATTATAACGTATTCTAAGAAAAATCAAAATTGCTGTTTATTTTTTCATTCTATTTACATATGCTTATATTTGTTTTCAAATATTTAATATAAAAAACAGAAATTATTTTATAAACCCTGTGTCTTTTATTGTGTGTAGATCGATCTACATAAGTTTTAAATTTCATCAATAACGAAATTTCCCATCTATCCCTTCATGTTCCTAGCTTTGATAAACATATAAACCATGTGTATTTTAATTACGCTGATCTATCTTTTCAAATTTCATCAAAATTAAGTAGTAATTTTCGGAGTAACAGTAATGCTCCGTATGTACCCTCTTGGTCGCTTTCTCACTCGGTCAGGGGACGGTCCAACGGAGAGATAGACTGGAGGCGAAATGAAAGTTGAACAGCGTTCTCATGTTAAAAAGGCTTTCTTTTAAGTACTAAATCTATTGCTTTAATAGTTCTCTTCTAAAACGATAATAAATATTTTCTGAATATAAGAGGTTTATCGGCCCTGAACCCTATCATAACTTAGTACCAGCTAGAGAAATACAAAGTTTCAAAAAATCTGTCTTACAGGTTGTCACTTACTTAGGACTTTACATGTTTAATTTGATGTTTCTAAGTCCAATATTAAATGAAATCGAAAAGACCCTATTACAGATTCTCATTCACTCAGGACATTGAATGTTTTATTTTATGTTTCTAGGTCCAATGCTAATAAAAATTAAAAAGTGCCAATTAAAGAACAAATAACTACCCAGATTCTCATCCATTCAGGACATTGCATGATTAATTTTATGTTCATAGATAGGTCCAACATATATAAGGAGCATAGGGCCTCGATTTATCAATATTAACAAAAATAAAAAAAGGATCCAAAAAAGGAATGTAATTTTTCGCATTTCCCTTTTTTGGTACTTTTTTCACCTCATTGAATTATCAAAAATTTCAATATTGTAGTGTAAGCCCATTTAAAAGGTATAAGCAAAAAATGGAGAAAATTCCTTTTTAAAAGAGTACCAAAAATAGTTACAAATTTTACCCCTTAAATTTTTAAATTTCTGAAAAGTGCCAAATTTGTATTTGTATTTTTTAGATAAATTTCAAACGTGATATAATGACTGTTTTTAAGTTTATTGACAAAGATAAAAAGTAACAAAATTCAGGTTTTACCCGTTTACTCCCTAAAAGGGCCGAATTACAAAAAATTACTAGACACCTGCCCGGTTATTTATCTACAGCCGTATTCATAACAAAAAGTTAGCCAAAATTTGTATATTACATCCAATGAGCTGCTAACTAGAATGCCGATTAAGCTTAGCAGCTTGTTGGCACAGAGTTAATTCATAACGAACTGTTCGCCATCTGTCAACTTTGAATAAATCAACTCTGAATTTTTATGATGCCATCTCGTATTACTGAAAAATGCAACACGTTTTGCATTAATCATCGCTGAATTTGTAATTTTTTCCTTTTTTTTTTTGTTTTTCCCTCTACATATAAAAATTTTAAAAAGTTTTTAAAATTAAAATAAATAAAGTAAAAAACAATAGAAACTGGGAATTATTTCCTTCCGAAGGTTACTTTATATTATATTCAATTTATAAAGTATCACTATCCAATGTGACACAAAGAATGCTGACGAAGGCCGTAGCGGGCCAGAAAATGCATTACATTCTGCTGGTGTCTAATAATTGTAAATTTTTCTATACATAAAATATACCTCATTGCTTTCCAAAGGAAGGCTAAGGTAAAATATAAAAAGAAAATACAATATAACAGTCTGGTAGTGTATAAAGTCATTTCTGAAAAATTGAAGGAATAGAACTATTACAAAAAAGCTTTATAAAATACATAACTGAAATTTAGCTCATAGAATAAATTCGAAAAATGAAAAAAAATGTTGAATGTAAAAAACAATAAATAAAAAAAATAAAAACAGTTAATTAAAGAAACCAACAAAATTATTTGATATTAAACGGCTGTTTTTCACAAGTTGGCAAAAGTTTGGCAGCTCGATAACAAGAGTTTAGCAAATCGTTAGTTTGGTTAGTGTATTATGAATAAACTTTTTGCTTACTTTATGCCAAATTTGAATTATGAATACGGCTGATAAAGAACAACGATAAGTGTTAAATTTGATTTCTGTCTTTTTTAATTTTGGAAATATGCGCGAGGTTAGAAAAGGAGGCTTAGCGCCACTGGACCTTATCCTACGAAATTTAGTGGAACGTTATATAGCCTTTATCCGTTAGGGGGCTCCATTCTTCATTTTGTTGATGATATTTTTAAAATCGGAGCAGCAGTTCTGGAGGTTACCTCTTACAAACATACAAACTTTTCAACTTTATAATATTAGTATAGATTTTTTATTTTTCAATTTCTATGACAATACGGTCGTAGACGGCGTGTGAAATAAAATTAGATCTGATCCGGCTTTTACGGTTGTGCCAGCTATTGTGTGCCTTTGTTTTTCAATATTTACCGCTACAAGGTTCATACGGTGCAATTGTGTTCCATCATTAAGAGTAAAATTTCAGTTTAAAAAGCTTACAATAGCCCTATTTCCTAAACAATTGACATAATTTTTGCTTAACCCTTGTGATTATACCCAACTTTATCGACATTGTTTTGCACCCGGCTACCCATATACTTTAATGTATTAATCTATCTATATATATATACATATATATCGTTACCTAAAACGCAAAAGGACCTAACTAACAAAAAATTATAAATCGACTTTTTCATTAAATCTGATGAATTGTATTAACACTAATGTCCACAATAAATTTTGGAATATTTTAACCAAAATTAAAAATTTTATTAACAAAAAGCAAACGGCCCTTTTATATGATACGCACTAAAAGGCCTTACTTAAAGTTTGCATAATATGCAGCATTGTCAATTGTCAAAACAGCTCGTAGGTTTTACAAGAAAAATAGAAGAAAAATAAATTATAAACAGTTTAAGACAATTTATCGATAAGCATTTTTAATAGTAATTTGCTTCTCTTGTAAAGTTTTCAAAATGTTAGATAGGGCGTTTTGCGTTTTAGGTTACGATATATAAAAGAGTTACGTGAGTGACTGACTCGCCCAGCCCAAACCGCTGACCCTAGAAATTTTTAATTTGGACTAGCGATTGGTCACTCCCCAAATCGATCCACTAAGACGGGATTTTTCGAAATTGGAATCTTTAGAGGATAAAAAAGGTAAAAACGGGAAAATTCGGTAACCTTATATCTCCAAAACTAAAGGAGATGCAAATAAATGCAATACTTATCGGTGTTCTTTAGAAAAATAAGCGGATAGATGTCTGGAACTTTTTCGAAATTCGGCCCTTTTAGGGAGTAAACGGGTAGAATCTTAATTTTAGCACTTTTTTTGCCACCACATTTATCTCTTGAACCAAACCAAACCAAACTTATCAAAAAAATACGTATGCGAATTTGGTAGTTTTTCGAAACTCGAACATTTAATGTGTGAAAATCGTAACTATTTTTGGTCCTTTTTTTACAAAAACATTTTCCTCCATTCATTGACATATTCGTAATAAATTATGGGCTGCCACTACAATACTGAAATTTTTGATACTTTAATGGGGAAAAAGTAGAGTACCCAAAAAAGGAAATACGGGAAATTTGATATTTTTCTTTTGCTTTTTGGTTTTACTAAAGTAGCGGGTTAAATGCTAGAATTTTAACAACCTAGAAAAACAAACTTTGGCATAAAACTATGTCCACGAAGAAAAAGGAGACGCTAACCATGTAAACAATATTTTAATGAAATGAGATTAAATTTTTAAATTCATTAAAAGCGTATTTTGAAACTAAAGTTGTATTTGTATGATACAGAATTTAGTTTATTGAATTTTTTAAGCAGTTCAAACGTTTTTTATTATCCCATAAAGTGTATTGTATTGTATTGGGTACCGGAGTACCCGGGTGCGCTTATTGCGATGGTTTAAGCAAATTTTTTTGAGTATTAAAGACGCAAAAAAATAAATCTAGAATCTGAATTCGGTTTCTTTATGTTAAACAACGACGATCCAGAAGCTTGTTTAAAAATGTCTGTTCTTCATACATTTTTTCATGTTAAATACGTAGGTGAGTACCATGGTACCCGGGTATTAACACAAGCGTTAAGCACACCTTTGGTTAACATGGATGCTTCAGATATGTAAATTTACTTAGAAACAAGAATAAATATAACAGCAATAATATATTAAAAGGAATAATTCCCACATTCTAACAAGCGTTTACGCCTTGAAATCAATTTTGTATTCGAATTTTTACATTATTGAATATAGCTAAGCCTTCTCAAGTTATTCTAATATATGTATGTTCTGCAAGTGCCTTAATTTTGGACCAAACCGCTTTATTGCAGAATCTAGAGCTAATAAAAATCTAATTATACATTGAAGATCTGTATAATGAAAAGAAGTCAGCGGCGAGTAAAACTTTTTTGCTAGCTAAGCTCTGCTTTTAACACCATCTTATTTTATTTAAAAAAAATTTCACTCCTACCTCGTATTTATATCTATCTATCGTATATGTGCGTGTAAACTGTTAAAACTAAAGAAGTCTATTAAATAAATAAAAAGAAAATAAAAAAAACTAAAGACTGTTATAAAAGAAACAATTTGGCAAATGATGGGAGTACACAACAGATACACAAACGTGTATAAACTTACACTTATAGTCACATATCTTTATAAAACGTTCGCAGTGAACAAAAAAAATGTCAACAATCTATTAATATGGAATGTATGCCAGAAGAAGAGCAACTATTAAAACAAAGAAAACATTTACCACCTCTTATTAAGGAGTGAATAAAGGTATCTATGTGTTAGTATGTGTGAAAATGAATGGGCATGTCAACCATCACGAGCATGAGGGTGATGTTCGTAATTGTAAGATTTGATGTTGTTGTCGATTTTTATGTGCGTATGTGTTGTGTCTGTATGCAAGTTGTAACAATTGTTAGTACTCCAGAAAATTTTAAGCACTTCTTCACATCGTAACATACATATTAGCAAATAACAACAACAGCTTCAGACATAGCGCAAAAAAGAAAGAAAAGTACGAAAGAGAATAAAACAACTCAGATAGTTGGAAAAGTAGTCAAACTGAATTAAAGTAAAGATTTCAATTTACATTATTTACAATGAAATGTTTCTCAGTTTGTAATAGTCATTTACTAAAACTCAACCAATTTAAAATAAATTTTAATTTAAGTATAAAGATCCCTTTACTGGTGTCAGTATTAGAATTAGTTTGCATTGGTGGAAAATTAAAAAAAAAAAAAAATATAACTGCAACTGTCAAATTACACGGTGTCATGAAGAAATTGTGGATTTTTTCATAAATATCAAGTTTACACTTTTACTTTAAAAGGAAAAAACATTTTTTACACTAACTTTTTATTTTACTCATCACCCAACAAGCCAGCAGTTCCTTTGAACTCATGGTATCGTTAAAGAAGAAGAACAACCAAATGCTTATTAGACTACAGAACTTGCATAAGGAAATAAAAATTGTAACTAGAGTTTCTACGCGGGAAAGATTTCCCGGGAATCCCGGGACATTTTCTTAAAATTAATCCCTGGAAATTTTTTCCGGGAACTTTCGGGAATTTTAAATAAAATTTTTTTAAATTTTAATTTGTTAGCGTCGTTAAAATCAAAAAAGGAGCAATACAAATATATTCTTTACTAAAATTACCTATGTATTTTCCCTACGCCAAAAATCAACGGCCTTTTTAATTGCTGAAGAAATGTCTAAAAAGCTTCTTGAAGTAGAAAATGAAAATGTACACGATACACGATACACCATCACCAACACCAGATGATGAACCATCTACAAATTTAAAAAATATAAATTAAAAGCCTGAACATATCTTACTAAAGAATTTGACGTCTATGAAGTCACGGGTAACAGGCCAACAAATTTATAATCTTTGTATGATGCACTTCTTACCAACGTCTGTAGAAAGTGAGAGCACGTTTTCGGTAGCAGGCAATATACATATCAACAAGTATTAGAAATAGAATATCTGATGAGCTTTTAAATGAATTAATACTACTAATACTACTTGACCTGAAAAATTAGATCGTGATTTCTTACACCAAACCTCATATTTTAAGCAGCGCAAACAATTAAATTAAAAAAAAAAATCCCATACAAGTTGCGACCAGTCTAGTGTATATTCTTTTAAAAAAGTAAAAACTTTTGTCTTGAACTCATTTAATGAGATCATTGTTTTATTCAAAAAATCCCGGGATTTCTGCGAATAAGATTTTCTTGTTTCGTTTCCCGGGAATAGAGAAAGTCCGGGAAATTAGAAACCCTAATTGTAACTAAAAAATTAATAAAAATAAAAAAAACAAAACATATTAAAATTGTTGCATTTCTTTGAAAGGCATATCAGTGTATATATCGCTCATTTGCTGCAAAACCGGAATAACTCAAAAAATTAAATTTTGTAGTTAGAGATGCAGAATTGTTCGCTTTGTTTTTCTTTATATTGTGTATTAAATTCATCTTTATATCTTTTATACTTTCCCAGTTTGAAGAGAATATGTCTTCTTTTTTTTCTAAGTAGTTAGAGCAAATCAAAAACTTTAAATGCGTTTATCTCGAAATGGATTTTTTTGAGTTATGCCGGTCTTGCAGCAAATGAGCGATATTATACACGAAGCCATAGACACAAATATATACGAAATGTTAAAAAAGTTTAGAAAAATACTCTTAAAAACTGACATACATAACTATTCAATACTCAGGTAATTAGTCTTATGTTGTTACATACATATAACTTAATAGACAATAACAACCAAATGAAGGATGCAAGTTGACAGAAGAATTGTAAAAAATTACATAACCTACTCTTTTTGTTAATGCTTCCAAACTAAAGAAAAGAAAGAAATAGTTATTTTTATAACGGCGAATAAGTGATAGTGGCATCATAAGTGCATACAGATAACCTCAAATCTCAACTGGACTGGTAGAACAAAAGGTTTGCTGAATATAGCACTTATTTCGACGAGAAAAATTCCCACAAGCTATCAAAATTATCATAACTGAAAACCATGAAAAGTAGAGTTTTAAATTGATTCAGATATAACGCGTGCACAAAATTAATATTCAAAAAGAGATTTTAACAACGAACGTAAAAAACCTTTAATTAAAATAATATATTTTGAGATTTTTATCCACTTAACAATCAACGCAAACGTCTGTGAAAATTCAAAATAGTCTCCAGGTCAACGCTGAAGATATTATATAGTCCGTCCCGTTCCAGCCAGTCACCTTCTCACCAACGCAAGACAGGGACCCATCTGTCCAATATCGGTCATTAATCGCCGAAGTTCGAGTTTGCAGGAGAGCAAGGAAGGGCAAGTCTAGCAAGTCCATCCGCCTTTATGTTGCCAACGAGGGCTGTTAAGTCTAACCCACAAAAACTCGAAACTGCGACTTAAAAATTTATCGGCATAACAAATTTAAAAAAACTTTCTAATATTTTCCAAAACAAAAAAATTTCAATTGGGTTAAAAATTTAAAAATTTTGAAAAATTTTAAAAATAAGGACCTGTCTACTTTATATAAATAAAACTATATAACACTCAATGCGTCACGTGTTAGAATAAAACTATCTATTTGAAATTTGTAAGGAATCATTTTCTTGCTATGTTGAACAATTTAAAAGATACAGCACTAAAAAAAAGATGAATGTCAAATAAGAACCAGTCTCAAATACATTTAGCATCAACAATTTCAGCAATCGGAAACGGATAAAGAAAGTTTTCTTGACGACTCCACCGCCATATTCCCCAATATATATCCCTGTGCCCTGGAACCAAAATAATACCAAAGTCAAACTGCACAGCCATCTCGGCTGCACGGCTATCAGTATAAATATCGTTTACACAGCAGATAATCTAAGCTAGTTCACAGCGTCCTTGATCGCAAGTATATCCGCTGCGAAAATGCTAAAGAAATCCCTTGATACGTGATATGCAATACGTAAAGAACATGCAGAAAAATAAAGTGTTTAAAAATGTTGTGCTAAACACCTTAATTTAATCAAATTTGTTTTAAAACAGATAAAGTTTTAACAACAAAGAATATGGCAAAGCACAAAAGCCGAAAACTAGACTTCTTTATTTTGTTCCATATAAAAATTCCCGTTTGGAAATATTTCATAAATTGCCTGTAATTTAATGACAGGAAGTTTTCGAAGTTATATAAGTGTTTACATAAGGTAATGAAACAGATAAATCGCGACCTTACACAGAAAAAATAATTTTTCCAATTTAAACAAAAAATTTGTTGAATCAAAAAATTTTTTGCCTTTAATCGGTACTATAAACAAATTCGCATATTAAAATAATTTATTTGCATTTTGTTTATTGATAAAAAAACATCGATTTTTTCAAACAAATAACTTAAGTAAGTCAAACAAAAAGTTTACTGAAATTCATATAAATTTCAAACAAATAATTTTGCTGAATCAAACAAAAAAGTTTTTGCACAATCAATGACGCGAACACAAACTGTTGGAGAAGATGAATCAGATCAGAGCGGCCGGCCGGCTGGCTTTGAGACACATTTTTTTGTTGGAATAATTTTTGAACGAAGTCTTGTTTATACACACAAAGTTTTTTTCATCACTTACTGTTGCTGTATCCTTTCCTTTGCTAAATAAGAAGAAGAGATGTAATCAAAAACGGCGGCAGACCAACTTGATATGTTTTTCGTCATGAGTCTATTTTTGTATTTGATGTATTTAAGCAAACACTTTAAAAAAAGTGAATACGGTATTTCGTTTTTTTTTACCAACTTTGAAACCAACCAAAAATGTTTTTTGTTTCTTATAATGTTGTTGTTTATGTTGCTTAAAAAGAGTTAAATGTTTTTTTTTACCTGCTGTTGTTTTTTTACTACAAACCTCGTCAGGCTTTTTTATCATCTTTCTTATTGTTGTACTTTTTTAAAGTGTCCAAAAATAGACTGTATGTGTTTTTTGTTGTAGTTCTTATATTTCACATAAAGAAGTGTTGCTTACGATCAATTAAAAAAATGCAAAAAAAAACGACAACATTAAGGAGCGTTAAATATTTCATACAAAATTATGAAAACTTGAAACCAATAACGCGTATATTATATTTTTGAATAGGTGTGAACATTTTTGTTGGTTAAATAAAAATCAAACAAAAATATTAATTGAATCAGTAAAAAAATTTGTAGAAATTAAAAAAAAATTCAAACAAGCGTTTGTTTGAAAATAATTCGGCAATAATGTTTTCTGTGTAGGACAGCAAGGTTCTATTTGCATACCTGTGGCGTATGATTAATCAAATTTTTAAAAATATTAATCATGTGCCGCAGTAACCAATTTTGATATTTTTTGTACTCTCCACCACTTATAGTGAGGGTATATTAAGTGTATTGTTCCGTGTAAAACTTTTTTAATGTTCATCTTCGGTCCCATAAATTATCTTTATTCTAGACCGTTGAGTTACTCAAGTCGATTTGTCCATGTCCATCTGTCTGTCTGTCTGTCTGTCTGTTGAAATCACGCTAACTTTTGAACGACTTTATAGAAAAGAACAATTTTGGTGGCAAATTGTTTCAAGTTATCCTAAGCAGTTTGGGGCTAAAATCCAGTACAATTGGTTATGTAGGAAATGAATCAAGATTCCAAATTGAGTGTGTCATAATTTAGTTATAATAGAAAAAACACTATTAAATTTCATAAAGATCTGTTCATAATTTACCAAAGGCCCTATATTAAGACGGTTCCAAAAAGCACTTTATAGCTTATACAACAGAAAACGGTTCTTATTGATATATCGAAATTTGGCGTCATTTAGTTTTTTTTGTACAATATATCTCTATTTTGTGATGATCAGTTCATAATTTTCCATAAATCCTCTTTTGAAAATCGTTTAATTACATATTATTTTTATGTATGCTTGTATGTAAAAAACATTAAATATTAATTTTGTTTTTTTTTTTAAAATTCTACTGTCAACAAAAGTGTATAACGAGAACATTTGCTCTTCATCAAAATTCACCACATACCAGAATTAAAACAAAAAAAAAATCGAATAAAAAATTTTCGAACTTTGTTAAACAAGTTGAACCTGTCTGATTTAAATGTTGACACGTTTTTTTGTTTTTTTTTTTGCTATATGTTCATGTTTTTGTCTTGTATCTTTTATTATGCAGCGAGTTATTTGCGTTTGGCAATAATTTTTTTGTAGCTCGTCTCTTCATCATTCAGCCACCACCCGCATCTTGAAAGTTTACAATGATTTCCTGTCGTTGTTGTTTCGGTTTTTGGTGTTTGCCTGCTGCTTGTTTATTCTCTTTCTTTACGCTTTTTCTATATTTGCTTTTTTCTGTTAACAACTCACTTCAGGTGAATACACATAATGAAGGCACTTCGTCAATGTTGTCACTTAACACAGACTATTACGGTGACAAATATAGATGATGGCATAATTGAAATCATCGAAGCTTTAAGAAAAAAATCAAACAAAAACGTGCAAAATATTTAAAAAAAAATTATTTGTTTTTTATGTAGTTCTTTGTTGTGTGAAGACAATGAAGTGAAAAAGGCACGTGGTATTAATGTCACGGCTTACGTCCGGCAGAAATTGTGATATTTAAAGTTGTAATTTGCGATATGTTTGGATCGTTTACATTTACAAATCAAACAAATTACAATGCGGGCATTAAAAGTTGAAAACATATCAGTTTTTGTTAGGTCGAATTGTGACACTTTAACTGAAAATATTTTAAGGATATATTTTTAATTTTTTACTTTTCTATGACTTAAACTTGCATATATTTGAGTTTACTTACAACATTTTCTAATTAGATTTGCAATTTTTTTTACCTGAAAGAAAAAAATAGAATGTTTATTAAATAATGGAATAGCAGATAATGGTAAAAATGAAAATTAAATGAAAAAGGAAGCTGTCTGCAGTAGTCTTAACTTAACTGATTGTTCAAATTTGTTGGACTACTCCAATAAATCAATCGAATTGAATACCCTTAATTAGCAATAAAACCATTTTTTAACCCTGTATACCATCTAAAAGCTTTAAGGTATAGCCATGGAATAAGTGCTTAACCCATTAAGGCCCGAGCCATGATCCGATTGAGCTATAATGATGAAACTTTTACAATTGGATTGTTTATACCTAAATATGAAAAAACACAAATTTTTGGCAAATCGGATATGTGGGAGCCCAGATAACCCCCGTTGCGAAAACGCAAAGTTGGGCCTTAACGATATACAAATTAAGCGCATTTGTAAAAATTTTAAATTAAAATATTTTATTTACGTCTTTAGGAAAAAAAATTAAAAAAGATATTAATTTACATTTTATTTTTATTTCAATTATGATATCCTCCAAGGCACTTTGGGTGCACTGCTACGTCACTTTTTTCACATTTGTAAATTGATCGGTCCATAATTTACCATAGGACCCATATAAAGGTCACTATGGAAAAACCCTTTAGTACGCCTAAAACCATAACGAATAATTCTGTTGTTATAAATTTTGTCCTGTCACAGTTTTATATGACTAATAACCAAACTGTCAACATTCGTAAAGATCGGATGATAATTTACCACAGTGGTTTCAAGTATTTGTCATAGCCGAATATAGCACTCTAACTGGTTTTTTTTAATATCCTGGGAGAGGATAATTTCACATTACTTGTTCAGTTTTCTATTACTGTAGCAATTGAAGTAACCCTGCTGGAAATTTGTTCAATTGTTCTTGGATTTGTGAAAATAGAACAAGTTCAAAAATATAGAACTCATGACCAGTGAAAAGAGAACTAATTATATAACTGCTATATAAAGAACAAGAAGGTAAAAAAAGTAATGAATTACGGTACATACTACATTGTATCGAAATAATCTTACATTGTTATAACTAACACTAAACACGTTAATTGAGAATAGATGTTTGACTGGTCAAATGGCTTCAATTAACCAATGACAACCCCATGTAAAAGTGAAAGGTCTTATTGTTAGAGCTAGAACCGGTCTCTACCCCCAAAGACCTATCACGGGACTACTTTGGTCTAAGTTCGCTTCCCTTTAGGAAAATATCACACTTGACATAGAGAATTTACCTACTGCGTAATAACAACAACTTATAATTTACATGTATACATGATTTTTTATGTTGTTTTAAATAGCAAATGATTGTATAAATATATATTATTTGATAATTTTGTGATATTTGTATATGGTTTAGGCCCAGTGTTGCATTTTTGCATCACGGATGTATCCAATCATAAAAAAAGTCTCAAATGACTACGATGATTGGATTTTTGAGTAGAAATAATAATGTTCGTATGTTTGCTATCTTCTTCAGAAGTTTCAGATAAGTATATTATATATTACTTTATTTTTTTTAACTTTTTCCAAAAGTAAACAAAAAACATGAAAAATTAAAAGTTTTAATTAAAATTTTTTTTAAAAAAAACTTATTTATGATACAAATCCAAAAACAGGTCGATTAGATATTAAGTTAAATTTTATTTCACTGTGCTTTATAACAATATCACGTTGCAACAAAATGCATGAGGTGAGGTTTAAGTGAACGTTGCGAAAACGCAACGCAGGGCCTTAATGGGTTAAATTGGCTAAATGACCTGACATTCTTTTAAAAAAAAATTTTAGGTCATGCAATTTTTTTGGTAAAATTGTATCACCTTATTTAACCTTTAGACCACTTTTTGATAGCAATTGTTTTATTGTTTTTGTAAAAAATAAAGTTTGTTTCCAGTTTAATTTTTTTAGGCAGTGCACTTGCAAGTTTAATATCAAAGTAATTTTTGGGAATAAAAAAATTTTAATCAACACTAATTTTTACACTGCATTTACACATGAAAAAAAATTAGACATGAAAATAATATTCATAATATAAAAAAAGTACTCATGTCTAGTGAAAGGAGAACTAATCAGTAAACTGGTTTATTAAACACAAGAAGTTGGAAGATATCTTGAATCAACTTTAACGCGGTTTTTTTTTTATTTTGAAAAATTAAATGAAGATTATTTATTTCTAACAGTATTAAAAACAGGTGCTGTAATATATTTCTTTGGAAGTATTTAAGAATTGATTTTAAAATTTTGTTCTTTGACAGGTTTTATTGGAATAATTCCAAGGACTAGCATTGCAAGTATTAGCTGACACTAAGCACGTTGATTGAGATTAGATTTGTGACTAGGCAAGTAGTAGGTGTTCTTTGTCCATTAATCCCCTCCAATGGAAACCCCATAAAAAAGTGATAGGTCCCATTTATATAAAATGCAGATAATACTGTTAAGCGAATAAGAGTTATAAGCAACAGAATAGCTTGTAACCAGGGACCGAAAATAACAGTTATATTGGAATTTTAAAACAAAAAAAGCACAAAGAAGTAAACGTCGAAGAACTGATTCAAGTATACCATATTGTTCATTATGCACTTGTTAATGATAAAATATATTGATTTTTAAAATTTTGATTTTTATTTTTTCGATCAAATATAACAGTTATTTTTTGATTTTTATTTTTTTGAACAAAAATAACAGTTATTTTTTGATTTTTACTTTTTTGAACAAAAATAACATTTATTTTTTGATTTTTATTTTTTCGATCAAAAGTAGCACTTATTCTCTAAAGAAATGTACGTGTTTTAATAATTTAGATGACTTTTAATAATTATTTTAATGTGAATAAGAAATTCCAATGATAATTACACACTAAAATAAAAATTTTAATTCAACTAAATTATTAAATCACGTACATTTCTTTAGAGAATAACTTTTATTTTTGCTCGAAAAAATAAAAATAAAAAAATAACTGTTACTTTTGATCGAAAAAATAAAAATCAAAAAATAAATGTTATTTTTGATCGAAAAAATAAAAATTAAAAAATAACAGTTATTTTTGTTCAAAAAAATAAAAATCAAAAAATAACTGTTATTTTTGATCGAAAAAATAAAAATTAAAAAATAACAGTTATTTTTGTTCAAAAAAATAAAAATCAAAAAATAACTGTTATTTTTGATCGAAAAAATAAAAATTAAAAAATAACAGTTATTTTTGTTCAAAAAAATAAAAATAAAAAAATAACTGTTTTCATCTGACTTTTATGAAAAAAGGTATAACTGTTACGGTCCCTGCTTGTAACAATATTAAAGCTTAAACAAAAACAACAACAATAAAAAGCGATTTTATCTCTTCTTACACTCCCCAACCATGTTTTCTCCATACGTTTGGGTTACTTTTGGACCAGTCCTGGTCCCTTGTGGTCTACTCTTTACACGCGTGTTGGGACTGGTCCTATTATTTGCAGGGTATGTGCATGGTTAAAATGATCGTATTGCTGGCGAATTCCCTCGTGTACGTGTGCTGGATGTAATTTTCGCTTTCATATATATATTTTTTGATTTTCCTTCCAGCATCGTCGGTCTCACACATACAAATAAATTTTCACTAATATTTATATAGCGCTTGATAAGAAATGCTAGACCGTATGCAGACTCCTTAAGATCATTGCTACTTTGGGGCATTTAGTAAGTAAGAAATAAGCGTCTTTTATTTCTATTTTTTCATTTTGGTGCTTTTAAAACATTTTTTTTTTTTTTTTCAATATAAACAGCATTTTATAACCGCAAAAATATTATTTTTAAAAACAATAAAAAAAACTAAATTTTTTAGAAATCGAAAAAAACAGTTTTTGACCTAAAAAAAATAGTTAAAAATAAATCTTTGGATCATTTAGTAGAAAATCCATACAGATTTTGATCTAAAAAGTTATTTTTTTAAATACTTATACACAAGACAATAAAGAATCTTTAGCTGTGTCATTTTTGATGATGTATTATTTGCACAAGTTACCAAGTTTAGCAATGTCACTTTAGCTAAGTTCTTTTCAAGTTTTCACAATTTTGCCAAATTCAACACTGAAACAAGTCTAAATAATATAAATTTCAACAATGATTAATGTTTACAATAGTGTGGCAATTCGAATTAAGACTTTTTGGTACTTTGCAGTAGGGATCTACTACCATTATATTTTCTGACACAACTTAAAACACATTATAACAAACATTTTAAAAAGCAATAGCTTCCCCACCAAACTCGCATCTACATTGATAGACAAAACGATTAAACAATTGGATAAGGACAGAAATAACCACAACAAATCTGCAAACATAGAAAAAGAAAAATAAATTTTACAGTGTAAAATACATACCTGGGTTAACCGATAACAATAGCATACGGTCGTCAATAAAAACAAAAAACATCTGTTTTGCATACAAACCCAATTTGATATTAAGTACAATTTTTTCTTGAGTTAAGGCGCCAATTAATAAACAAAAACAAAGCAACATTGTATACGAATTACAATGTAAAGGAAATGACAAACAGCCATGCGAGCTAATTTATATAGGAACAACAAAACGTACACTGGAGACAAGAATGGGAGAACACAAGATGGACATAATGCGAAGAAAAGATACAACAGCACTAGCACAACACATCCAACATACTGGTCACACAATTAAGTTCGATGATGTTAAAATTCTAGATATAGAAAATAAAGAAAGAAAGAGGTACACAATTGAAAGCCTAAGAATACAACAACAAATTAAGAGAACAATAAATGTAAAGAAACACAAAAACAACATAAATGCGAGTTATATTGTTGCCATTACTTGAGCTCTGATATATTTAAAGTTTAAAATAATATGTATTTAAATATTAAAATTATGTTGTATATTTGTATGCTCCTGACTACATCTAAAACTTTTTAATGTGATTAAATTTCATATTGAAAGTCTTTATTGTTTATGTGTTACATTATTGTACTTATTTTATTGTTTTATAATTTTTAAATAGACAATCCCTTGAAAAAGACGAAAACAATCGACGCAACTTCGGGAACAAAATATTGTTATTAAAAATTGAATTTTATTTACATTGAAGAAATTTAGGCCCTCTTAGCTTGACAAAAATAACATTCATAAATTCATTACTCTGGCCAAAAAAAAAACAACTACAACAAAAAAAAATTCCATTTTATACATTGCCACTTTATACCAATTGAAATATAAAGAAAGACATAATTTTTTTTTAACAAAAGTTAACAACAACATAATACATTGATATTTTTTTTATAGATAAACAAGTGTATTTAACATTGTTCAGTCAAATAAACCCGAAAAATTTAAATTTTGGATTGAGTCACTTTTGAACTGGGTGTGCGATATGGTCATTAACCGCACTTCAATCTTGTTTTTTCTCTGAGTACACCATAAGCTCTTTAAGTTTCTTAAAAACTTTTAATATTTTAATTAGGCTTCATGAAATTTAATTTTCATTAAATTATTTTTATGAAGAAAGGAATTTTTACAACATGAAAATTAATTAAAATTGTTGTTGATAATCTTTCATTCTTGACGTGGCTCGGGCTCGAACCCTGGCCGGCAGGTTACCATGACATGTTTCGATCGCAACCACTCGATCTCCTCAGATGGATTTGCCGTCTTACACTCGCAGCCATCGACGACTGCTGACGTCAATAGTCAAACATCAATCCTTAAACCAAATTGTATTTTAACATTTGGTAGATCGAAATTTGCTTTCCTGAATGAGGCACGAGCTCTATGTGTACATTTGTCCTTCAAGTTGTGCTGAAAAAGGTCAACAGAAAAGAGAAAGACAAAATGAAAAAACAAAAAATGTACTTGGACTTCAAGAAAAATTCTTGACAAAAGTACGAAAAAAGAGAAGTAAAGAAAAAAACATGTAAAATCAATTAAAATGGATAATCATTCAGGAAAGCAAATTTCGATCTACCAAATGTTAAAATACAATTTGGTTTAAGGATTGATGTTTGACTATTGACGTCAGCAGTCGTCGATGGCTGCGAGTGTAAGACGGCAAATCCATCTGAGGAGATCGAGTGGTTGCGATCGAAACATGTCATGGTAACCTGCCGGCCAGGGTTCGAGCCCGAGCCACGTCAAGAATGAAAGATTATCAATAACAATTTTAATTAATTTTCATGTTGTAAAAATTCCTTTCTTCATAAAAATAATTTAATGAAAATTAAATTTCATGAACTTAAGCCTAATTAAAATATTAAAAATTTGGATTAAAAACCATAAAATAGTTCAACAAAATAACCACAATACTAATTATTGTTTCTTAAAAACTATTATAATTTCTCGGCTAACTATATTAAAAGATAAGAAAAAAATTACACTGGGGAACAGTCGTTTTGCGGCTTGGAACTTTTGCAAATTTTTGCTAATTTGAGGTCGCTGATTTAAAATTAAATCTCAATTTTTTTCTATCAGCTCGACGTTTCGAGATATACCGTTATGTCCAATATTAAGGCACTTTCGCTACTTGAAAACGCTTCACCATATTCAGTTTAAAAAAAATGCAACGTTATTATCTTTAAGCCGTGCTTACACCGTTTTTAAAATTTTTCCAGTAGATTCAGAGATATTGTTAGAGTTTTGAAAAAATAATATTTAAAAAAAGTATTCTTTAAACATTAATAAATAATAAAAACGCGACAAAAATCACTGTTTTGAAAAAGTTTTAAAAACATTTAGCTAAACATATTTCGATTCAAATGAAACTTATCTCATTGTTATCGGTGCATAACTTTTAATTTAAAATTTAAAATGATCAAAATTACGATTTCCATACAAAAATAATATTTTTTAATATGTGTCTGTTTGCTGCTGTTCTATTTATGGACATTTTTCCTTCACTTAAAAATGAGGTTATGCGAGTTTAAGTAAACGTAATAAGACTTTATCTTGTTCCCGTTTTGGACTTTTTATGATTTTTAAAATACAAAATTTGAATTTTTTTTAACATCCATAAGGTATTCAAATTTGCTGAAGTTAACGGTCTTCGGGTCAAACTTGACCCAAATAGAAAATTGTATAAAAACCTCACTTTTTCCAATTAGGTATATTTTAAAAGTTGATATTTTATTTCTAGATTTATTCAGTATATTGAAGCTGTAGTTATTATTAACATTTATTGCGAATAAAAAAGTACATTTAAAATAAAGTGGTTGTATCTGTTTTGTGACATAATTGGCAACGACTTATTTTTGACTGGTGAACATTTTTTTTTCCTAGGTTTTGGTTGAAGATGGCGTGTGGTGTTCCTGCTCAGCTACTTCATGCACTTTTTGCAATTGTTCGTGAAAAATAGTCTTTTTGGCTGCTTGATATAGGGAGCGGCAAGTTGAAAATGTTGATGTTTAGCAAAACAGTTTTCGTTCCTGCCTCTCGTTATAATTCAATCTTGTTTCTACATATAGTTCGTACTAAAGTAATTTGATTTTCTGGCAATTTTTGCCCCAATTAGTACAATGTAAAACCATTGTCTGCAGTCATACTGTGACATTTCAAACCAACTGTCAAAACATTGTATATTCCAGGCCTAACTTATCAACTCAGAGATTTTATAGCTTACGTATCGGCGCATACTTCTCTACAATTTGGCGTTCACTGCGAGTATCCTTGTTGTCAAAACTTAGTACTCTCGAAAGCTTTTTGAATCTGTTTTATTTGATCTATATATACAATTCAGCTAAGTAGAGAACCAATAAATGCGAAATATTGGTGTCGCCAACTTCAGTCCAATCAATACTAAATACACATTTACCTTCATTATTAGTAAACTTCAAAATAACTTATGTCACAGGAGGAGAAACAAAAATTCAAGAATTTTGCTACATGTAGGTTATGAAGGTTAAGTAAACAACCATTACGCAGCCATTTTTATGGTGATTTCCAAAAATTTTATTTTTAATGCTATCAGTGACGTCTTAAAAAAAAAATTAATAGAAAACCGCTTAATTAAGAGTAAAGTTATGCATTTTTGAACTTTAAATTTTTGAAACAAAATTCAAAATACGATTATTACCTGTAACTTAAAAATGCGAGCTGATGGAGAAAAACGGTGTTAGATTTTAAATCAGCGACCTCTAATAATTAAAAATTTGCAATAAAGGACTTCAAGAAAAATTCTTGACGAAAGTACGAAAAAAACAGAAGTAAAGGAAAAAAACATGTAAAGTCAATTAAAATGGATAATCATTCAGGAAAGCAAATTTCGATCTACCAAATGTTAAAATACGATTTGGTTTAAGGATTGATGTTTGACTAGTGACGTCAGCAGTCGTCGATGGCTGCGAGTGTAAGACGGCAAATCCATCTGAGGAGATCGAGTGGTTGCGATCGAAACATGTCATGGTAACCTGCCGGCCAGGGTTCGAGCCCGAGCCACGTCAAGAATGAAAGATTATCAATAACAATTTTAATTGATTTTCTTGTTGTAAAATTCCTTTCTTCATAAAAATAATTTAATAAAAATTAAATTTCATGAACTTAAGCTTAATTAAAAATATTAAAAATTTGGATTGAAAACCATAAATAGTTCAACAAAATAACCACAATACTAATTATTTGCAATAAAGTTTCAAGCCGCACCAAAAAGTTCAATTTCGTTCCCTCGTGTTATTAAAAGTTTTTTTTTTTTGGTCCTAAGTATTTTGTTTTGTTAAATAGTAAATAGTAAATTTTGATTTTCATCCTTAACTTAACTCTAGTAATGCTTTCTAAATGTATCACCTTTCAAACAATTTTAAATGACAAGTTATTTTTCTTTGCTGCTGTGGTACTCCAGGTAAATTTGTAAAGTTATTTTTATATAACAAAAATTTATTACAGCTATTCTTCAGACCTCTTGAAATGATCAATTTATTATTTAGAATCAAAATTGAAACCCTTCTAAGGTTACTAAAAACAAGTAAAACAAATTTTACCTACAAGTTAATCTATTTTCTATAAAATATTTCCTGTATTAAAAGTATATATTTTGTTAACGCATTCTATTGTTCAAACTTTAAGGACTTTTCGTTGTCCCCAGGCAAGGAGAAAGTTTATGTCTTATGTCTAAAACATGTTTTCAGACAATTTATTTAAATATTTTCAGTTAAGACTTCTACAAGCACGTGATTGACTTGAAGAAAATAAGAATTTGCCGGTTATAAAAAATATATAAGACAATAAAGTTTGTAGTTGTTTTGTACTGCAAACATAACCAGACATACGTATTTGTAGGTTTACACAAGTATGTAGACTTCTATTTATATATTTTGTTGTGTATACAAACAATAGAATTAAAGTAAACAACATACAACTTTTTTTTTATACATACTTATGTATGTATGAATTTT
Organism: Pollenia angustigena; assembly: GCA_930367215.1. Lineage (NCBI taxonomy): Eukaryota > Metazoa > Arthropoda > Insecta > Diptera > Polleniidae > Pollenia > Pollenia angustigena. Next base: position 173,820,316 of record OV884059.1, on the reverse strand, counting down.
TTTAAAAATAGCAACGACAACATTATTACAAATATAAAATAGAAACAAGGTAGAGAAAAAAATGAAAGAAAAACAAAAATGTTTTACTGACTTAGACTTAAAACTAACAAATCACCTACTAACCCCCTACAATCCATAATCAAACCAACGTTATTATTAACGTTGTCAACAGCAAAATCGTGCTACTGGTGTTTACCTTTTAGACAACGTGCAATGTACTTTAAGTACACACACAGTAACATTAATGCAAACTTATTTATATGGCTGGGTGTATGTGTGAGCGCGCAAATGCTTTAGGCATTTTATAATGTCAAACACCTTTAACACACTGCACCATCAACCACTCACCAGTAGAAGCCAGCCATCCAGTCAAACAGCCAGCCAGCCATTCACCTATACTTTTACGTTACAACTTGCACAAATAATTACACTTACGCTGGGTGTGTGTGTGTTATAGAAACAACAAGTCAGTCATCAGCCATCCAGTCGGCTAGTCATGTACTATACGTGTTATATGAGTACATATGTATATTAATGTATAAACATTGGCATATATACTAACAAAAAATTGTAACTCTAACACACTTTATATTGTATTACACTTAAAGAGAGAAACAACCCTCACACCGCCACATACACAAGCACATTCAAATACTTATACACATGAATGATATTTTTTTATCATTACACAATTTATGCTTCGAATATATGAGAGCTGTTCGTGATGTCTCTTGGAAAAAAATATAAAAGCCTATAGCAGTGTTTAGGAGGCTTGTTATAAACAAGTTGTTAATTACAGCCACGGGTAGGAAGGCCTTTTCAAGAATAGTTAAGAAGATAAGCTATTTTGACTGACCTAATAATAAAAAAATAAGCTAATGCAAATCTCCACAATAGCAACATATTTGGGAATTTAACCCATTAAAGACTGAACCCCGATTTCGTGGTACGATTTTGATGAAATTTCACACATTTGATATTATGGGCATTTATATTGACATTGCGTTTTTTTTTTTTTTACCTGTCAAACTTTGGCCCCTTAAAGAGTTCTAAAACACAAGATTTTTTGAAAACCAAAAATTAAAAAATTCATTTATTGCATGCATTGATGTGTGTGTTGTGTGCTTATTTCACTATGTACGTTGAATCTGTCCCAGCGGGAAAAGGAAGCAGTACGGATGCCTTCTAGAGGGCCTTTGTATTCCTTCTTTTTGATGAAAAGGATGGTTAAATTTAAAGGGCCGATGTTGATTTTGAATAAAACACCCATTATTTAGGAAGTTATTGTCATTTATTTTTATTATGAAAATATTGGTATGGTTCAATCATGTATGGAACAAAATATCGGCCAAATGGCCGCCGCGACCTCGGCGGTACACCACCATCCGATGGTCTTAATGTTCGATGACGCTGAGGCATAATTGAGGTTCTATGCCGTTAATGGGCCGAATTATCTCATCCTATAGCTCTTGAATTGTTGCTTGCTTATCGACCTTTTCTGTCAAAGAAAGAAGACCAACGGTGTCATATCAAATGATCTTGGCGGCCAATTGACATCGTCACCACGTGAGATAACACGGCCATTAAATTCGTTGCGCAAAAGAGCCATTGTTTCGTTAGCTGTGTGGCACCGTCCTGTTGAAAGACATATCGTCCACATCCATGTCTTCCAATTCGGGCTATAAAAAGTTCGTTATCATCTCACCAACACCATTCACAGTAACTGCCAGACCGGCCTCATTTTGGCAAAAATACGGCCCGATGATGCCTCCAGCCCATAAGCCTCACCAAACAGTCACTCTGTGAGCGCATTGGTTTTTCGACAATCACTCTTGGATTATCATTCGCCCAAATGCGGCAACTCTGCTTATTGCCGAATCCACTGAGGTGAAAATGTGCCTCATCACTGAATCACGAATGCACGATGTGCATTTTGATTTGAAAGCCCATATTAATAATAAGCCATAATAAGTTGAGGCTCACATTCAACATTGACTCTTTACAAGGCTTGCTCGCTTTATTCCACTCTCATATCTTTTTACACAGGTTGTCATTGCTCTCGCTTCTTTTGCAGTAACATAAGAATGGTAACGGGATCAAAAAAAAAATTTTCTTTTGCTTTTGCTTGTGCGAAAAAACATAACAAAAAATGTTACTCCTTCTCTTCTCTGTTGTCATAGAAGGGCATTTGGAATGTTTTATATTTTATACGAAAGAGCCGAGGCCTTCTTACTAATGCTTTGGATGCTGCTATGGCGTATGCCAGGAATTTACACTGCATGCTAAGAAAATCTGAAGGATCTCCAATCATGAGTCAATTTTATTTCATGTGTTGAAGCATTGGTGTAAGAGAAAAAGTTGTCACAAATGCACAAGAAATGGCAAAGCGCATGCATAGCTTTGACCATATGATAAGCCATATTATTCAGCTTGGCCGTTTTGCACAATGTGAAGCAAAACTGAGTTTGGTTGTACAAAATGCAAATTTTACCTACTCCCAAAGGCTTGTTTTGCACATTTTCATGCTGGTGTCCAAAAAAACATTAAAAATATAAAATTATCTCAATAATCGACCACAGTTGTGATATTTATTTCTTTATTTTTTACTAATAAATAGTTTATTTTACATAAAACATCGCATTTTTTCTTGCCAAAAATTAAAAAGAAAACTATGTGTTTTGAACCCTCTGACAGCGAAGTGGGTATTTAAATACCCATGTCATTGAATCAAACCTGTGGTCAACGTTATTGGCCCAATTTAGCTAATATTTTTTTCTAAAGCAGAACTTACCTAAGGCTTTAAGTCACCAAGAGCGTTCTCCGATTTTTCACTCTCCCAATTTTCCAGAGCCGTTGTCGTTCACTTTTCCAAATATTAAAAACTGCTAACTTGTAAGCCGCTAACTTACACATTTAAAGGGGGCAAAATTTAATTTTAAAAATTTGTTTAAGTAGTCTTATCCTTTCTTTATCTATCTGTAAAAACCAATTTCCGATACCTCTTACCTGAAGCTAGCCAGAATTTTTCTACGAAGGCTCTGTTTTTGGGTTAAATATGTAGTTATGAAGAACATGGATAAAGAAGCAAACTTACGTAGTCAAAGTTAATGTACTTTAGTAATAATATTTAATACAAGGCCAATATGGCAACTATAGCCAAACAAGGAATAAATCGTTACAGATTAAAGTAAATTAACTATTCTAACTTACATTATAAGATGAGCAAACTCTGAACACTGAAGACATTTCTACTTCAGGACTTTTTAAAAACCTGCTTAAAAATATTTTTGATTCAATTACTATTCTAAATTAACTGTTATAGAAGGCCTCGGATTTTCGTATAAAATATAAGATATACAATCGCTTCTATAAGAAGAAGCAAAAGCAAAATAATTATTTTTTTTTGATCCCGTTACCAATCTTATGTACCAGCTGAAGAAGCGACAGCCGAAGGCCTATTCCATAATAACAACGTATATATAAAAGATGCCAGTATCGAATGGAGCGAGCAGGCCTTGTATATCCAAAAGAAGGAGTACAGAGGCCTTCTAGAAGGCATCCGTACTTCGTATTTTTCCCTCTGGGAAGACACGAAACGAAAGCTTTTTAGTAATGCTCAAGGTTTATATGAAAAGAGTCTATTGTTTTTGGTAATTAATTATCGGGTGCAGCACCAAATCGATTTTCAACTCAACTACCACAAGACATTGTTTTTTTTTTTTATTATTATTATTAACAATTCATGTGCAATATAATTCAAAATTATTTTTGGACTCAGCGCCTTGAAGGCATTGTTGAGGTAAGTTGGCAAATTTACGTGTACTTTTAATAATTTCAATATTTAATATGTACATATTAAAAAAAAAATTTAAAAAAAAAAAAGGAAATATATAAATGAGCCGTTTATTTTGAAAGTGGCATTAGTCACTTTTTCAAAAAAAATCGAGTTAATAATAAATAATAATAATAAATAATAATAATACTGAGAAAAATATCATTACCATGATGTATCAAATACAAGTGAATCTTCTCGAAAGTTAGCATCCATATTTTTAAACGTGTTAAAACGCAAACCCTTAAATATCTCGACTTAAAAACCGAAATGACTTATGCCACTTTCAAAATAAACGGCTCAAATTATAACAGGTTTTTAAGGATTTTTAATAATTATTACAATAGAAGCGTTTCCAGATTCTCAAATATATGTTTTTTAAGATCTTGTTTGAGCAGTGATATTCAATTCTGGGGTCTAATCACCGCATTCGATACTATCGTATCGAATAAACTATCGAATGTTTTTGCATACGACAGACACTGACGTATCGAATGAAAACTCAATAAATGTAATGTCGAGTTACTCGTTAACGACTGCTATTATTTCAAATTCCATAATTTTCATTCGATATCGAGTTTCATGATACCAAAATAAATAATTTCTATCAATTTTGCTCGATATCGTATGCGGTGATTAGACCCCTGTCTTTTAAACGCAACTGGTAAATGATTATACATTAAGCTACCCATATATTCAATACGTTGTTTGGTTTTCTCAAGTCTACATCTTGCTATACTAAGGTTTTCTTGGTTTATAGTATTAAGCATGGTATGGTTTTGCACAAACTCAATCGTATGATAACCTATGTTATTTAAAGCTTTGTAAACATACATTAGCACTTTACCTGGCGTTTCCGCATGTAAGTACAAGTTCGAAAAACTCAATACACTAACACTTTTTCACTAACATTCACACCATATTAATTCATTCAGCCAATCGGCTGTCTCTTCGATTTTTCGTTGATAATACGTATACACTACTTGCAAGTAATTACTTGCATGTGGAAACGCCGGGTTAAAATGAAACAACCTAGGAATCGGCATAATAGACATACAAACATTTCTATAGAGAGATAACGTTGAATATTTAATTGGTAACCTGAATACAACTTTTAAAGCCTTGTTTTGCATAGTTTGCAGGGTATCTAGAAAAAACGTGTTATTAGAACCATATAATACAACCATATAATTCAAATAGCTTTGCACTAACGCCTGATATAGCAACATTTTAGTTTTAGCATTTAGTTTGTATTTCATCTTGTATAAAATATCAATAGCTGGAGCAATTTTACTTTTAACCTCCCGGATATACATATCCCAAGATAAATTACCCTGTAATGTTGTTCCTAAATATTTCACAGAATGTGTTTCATAAATTAAATTACCATCAACAAAAAGGCTGAAATCACTATTAATTGCGTGCGAATGAGGCCGAAAGCGTATTAATTTGGTTTTGTTTGCGTTTAAAATCTATTTATTTAATCTAGCGAATTCAAAAATCAGTGAAACATCCCTTTCCAATGCTTGTTTTCAGCCTGAAGTCATACTTGTATGGATAAAAGAGACATACATCATCAGCAAACATGTATAAACGACCAGTAAGATTTAAGTTATTCAAATCGTTAATGTAAAGAGAAAACAACAAAGGTCCTAACCCACTACCTTGTGGAACACCAAACCTAATATTCATAACATCACTTTTAACATTATTGATTTGTACATATAGCCACAGAATACACATACCTGTCACGAGAAGGAAGATTTTGCGTTTATTTAGTTAAGATTTATTTACAAAACTGTTGTAAAAATTAACTTTTAAGTTCACCACAACACGAGTAAATAATATTTAAGTAAGTAAATAACATTATAAAACAAAACAATATTACTAAATACATTTTTTTTTTGCACAAAAAACAACGTTTGTTGAACTAATGCATTTGTTTAACGTGGTTTGTGTATTGTTATTTTTGTTTTGATCACGCCATTTGTGTTGATTGTTGCGGCCTGTTTTTACACCTCGCCACTTCACTACCAAAAAAAACTTTCTGTCTCTTTCTTCAAAAGCTGCCCTCGCAACTGATTTGGGCCTTTTTCACACGTCACTTTTTACAGTTCTGTGTATTCTGTGATATAGCTTACGATTTTGTAAGTAACTTTTGAACATTTTCAAGTCACTTCCTACTATACCATAATACTTCAACTTCTGAAGCATTATTTCGTGATCAACCAGATCAAAAGCTTTTGTAAAATCTAAGAACAATTCTGGAACTCCTCTTGACCCTGGATCTAAACCATGACAAATGAAATTACCAACATTTAAAACAGCATCCTCTGTTCCACAAGCTCTCTTGAATCCAAATTGATACTTATACATTATATTGTTACTGTCGACATATTCTAAGAGCCTCTGGTGAATAAGTTTTTCAAACATTTAATCAGTTATTGACAAAACTGCCACCGGACGATAGTCATTAAGTAAAGAAGAGTTTACAACTTTCTTCAAATCAACTGTTTTTCTCTTCACAACGCCATACGAGTTTCCAATAATCCATATTTAAATCCTTTTAAATGAACAAAATGGTGTAATGCTGACTTAGTATCACCAATAAACAAACTTATGCAAAATAACTTCATCAGCATACCCTCGTATAGCTGAAGTATTTTTTTACGAAACATAGAAGTGAAAATGCGTTTTTGTGGATATTTGTTTTTGAATGTGTGTGTTGTATGGGCCTTCTGAGCAAACGTTCGCTTTAAGATGTGTAGGTACATTAAAATGTAAAATTCGTCTGTATTTGTGTTTGATTCTGTGTACTTTAAGGTGGGCGTTTAGAAAAAAATAAGAGTTTTTCAGCTTGTTTCTAACAACAACTTTTGTTTATAGTTTGCAAAAAGATGAAAAAGAATGAAAACGATAAAAAACATTTAAAAAAAAAAAAAATAATATTGTAACATGTTGAGGTGTTTATGCTCATAGTAGTTGTAGTATTGCATGTTTTAATGTTGAGGTTGGGTGACCCAATAGAAGGACATTATACTAAACAAAACAACAAACAATATCAAGAAAAACATTTATGGTAAACATATTTAAGAGAAGTATTCAAGTTTTTCTTCTTTGTTGCTTAAAAGTTTGTAATAAATGCCACCCTTTTTTAAGGTAAAATCGCAGACGTGTAGTTTAACATATGCGCGATAAAAAAAAGGGATGCTTGCTTTTAAAGTGTATTGTTTTATAATAAATTTGTGAAATTTAATATGAATTAATTTTTTAAAATAAAAATATTTCTGGACACTTATTATTTTTTTCTATCGTAAAAATACATTTAACCCTGCTGTAAGGTTTGGACCATTTTGGTTGTTTTTTTTTTCTTTTCGCTTAATTTACGGAACGGTTGAATATGGCCACCTAAAACTTTAGATAATGTGGTGTTTTTATATTTTATTACTTCTGCAAAATTCTTAATTATGAATAATGTAAAGGAAATTAGAAAAATGAAAAATTACGAATCTTAGGTTTAAGACCATTTTGGTCCGTTCTTGTTTACCGATTTATTGATATGAAAAAAATCAAATTTTCTAAGTGTATGGTGATCAAATGATCTTCCGTGGCAACTTGAATATAAATTTGTTGCTATATGATAACATATCATCCAGATCTTAATTTTTTTCGTGATAAACTCCTGCAATAAGTATTACAGAAATGTATGCAGTAGAAGTCTCTACAATTCTTGTCGAATTTAACCTTGCAATACTAGTTTGTATTTCAGTTATTTTTAATTTTTTCTGGTGTTGGGGGAAAAAATAATAAAAAACAGCGCAATATATCATGGCATCTGGAAACGGCAAATCTTGTTGGCCCTGATTGTTGTTATTCCACTGTGCAATGGAGACGAATTTTATAGCATTCCATTTTTTGTGACATTCAATTCTTCTACCTCACCGATAGCTTCAGCAATTTCTTCATTTTCTGAATGAGAATAATTTCCTCAGGTGATTTCATATTCAATTTCCTGTCCACGCTATTACAAGTTGAAATATCAGAGAAGCTTTTATTTAGCATGTGAACAATATCATTGCATTTCAATCGTCGATTTTTCATTATTTCAACAAAGAAATCAGTCAAACATTGAATATAAACTAAAGAAATACTAGAAGATATGAAAATAAATGGTATTTGTTTGCAGACTATTAAACAAAGTAAAAAGAATTTGTGCAGTTATTAAAGAAAACCAATATGGACGAAAATGGTCCCATACCTAAGATTCATAAGTTTTTCTTGACCTAACAGCAGGGTTAAAACAAAAACAAAATTTTGTAGAATTTATAAGCAGTTAAACCTTTAAATAATAGTCAACCATATATATAAAAATAGTATTCTACAAAATATTTGCTTATTAATTTCGTTTATGGTATTTAATATTATCATGTTTATAACATATGCCAACAAATTTTTAACCAATGGACCAGGATATTATTTTATAAAACTTTTAAATTATAAAAATAATCACAAAACTATTAAAAAAAAAATGCCAAAAATACCATGAGTATAGCGAATAATCAGAAATTATTTTAAGATTTCTCAGAAAAACAACAAGATATTGCAAATGTCAAACATTTATTTTTAAGGTAATTGTTTTAAGGTAACATGATGTGATGGAGAAATTCGGATTCAACGCAAACCAAAAATTTAGGAAAGAATCGTCCCAGGTTTGATGAAAATGGGATAATTTATAATACAGTGACACCTTTTAAAAGTAGCCTTTTTTTTAGAAGAATGGTGGAAGTTGATACGGTCTTATTAAAATTGGACGATTTAATATGAAATTTCCAACATTTTTTAAAATCCCCACTGTGCGAAGTATTGGAAAACGTGATTTAAAATTTGCATGTTTATTCTTAATGAAGATATATAGAAATAAAATTTCTAAACTTTTTTAATGCATAACTAACTCATGGTGTTTGTTATGCAAGGCATTTTAAATAATTTAAAATCTGTAGCATAGTTGAAGTGAAGATACTTTAACATATAGGCACAACCACGTAAGCACGTACATATGTATGCATGTATCTACAAAACATATCCCTGTAGGAAAAGTCAATAGTGAGACTGTCCTGAATAACTGTTGAATTTGCCAACAGAATTACTGATAAACTGTAGTCCAGACAATGCGTTCTTCTATAGACATTAATCATTTGCTTGTCATTGAAAATCCACTACTGACCTGAGAACTATTGACTAGGTAGTTCTTGTGGGATTATAAAAAGATATTTAAACCAGAGATTTAATAGTACATTAAAGTAGTTTAAGTCTTCGTTTTTAAATATTTTTACGAGATTTTTGCACTTATAATATTTTTGGAAATGGCAATTAATTTAATCCAAATTCATGCATAAATTTAAAAAATAAATGCTTAAATCAGTGTTCGAAAATAAACAGATCATTATTAAGCGTTCGGAGCACAGACCCAAGAACTATATCTATTTTTGTTATAAAGAGCCGAACATTATATCGTCCTCAATAAAACAATAGTGTATACGCATGTACACCATTAATTTTTTATTGCATAATAAGACTCTACATAACTGATTCTAAATGTGGTCAAAATTTGGTGAAATTCTACTTCAACAAAGTGGGTCAAAAGATCAATTGAAATATTAGCGTATAATTGCGTGTTTGAAGTTTTACATAAATAATTGTGTAAGTGCATGTATGGTGTTTTAATTAGTTGTTACTCTGAATATAATTTCAAAGAAAAATAGTGAATAAAAGCCTACACTATTTTTATTATTTCATAACAAAATAAAATTAAAAAATGATGTATATTAATATACACAATTTTTAAATAATATAAATGGTGTAAAATATTCAAATAAAATAGTGTGTACCATACAAAACAAAATAGTGTATAATAATTTCCATACATATTATAAAACAAATAAAATAGCCTAAGTGACATCATGGTACCTTGAATCACATTTATGTGCAATTAAAGCACTTCTAAATTAATGAAATATCATAGAATAGTAGGCGCATTATTCCACCACATATTTAAATGACCATAACTTAGAAACATCGATTATTTAATAAAATATTACTGTTTTCCCAGATGTCTATTAACACAAAAATTAAAAACTCCATTATCTCGAAATGACAAAAAAATTATACACTATTGTTTTATTAAGGGGATGATATATTGTTCTGTTCTTCGTTTAAAAACAGAACAATTGTAGTGATGCTGTAGACAAACATTATATTTAAATGTTTCTTTTTTACAATGATAAAGAAATGAACAAACACATTATTTTGCAGGCTTTTTTTTACGTATGTGTATTTTGTTTTTGTAAAAAAATTTTGGTTTTTTTTTACCAGCCAAATGGGACGAACATTAATGAGCCGAACCGTACACAATGAAGTTTGTGGTTTAAAAAAAAATCGAACGGAATTCAATGTTATTAACATTTGTTGAGTTGGATAAAAGAAGTATTATTATTGTGTTCGAAGGATGACAAACAGGGGAACGTTATTCTTTTAAATTATTATCTGCACAAACACTATTAGCGTTTATGTTTTGCATAAATCTACCGAACCGATTACTAACAAGCGATATTTAGTGTTTATTTTCGAACACTGGTTGAAATAGGAATTTTAGTTAGAAAAAAAATTAAACTGTCAATTTTAGATTTACGGCTGTCAAAAATTTCGACACTGTTGACAGTGTCACGAAAAGTCACCAATATAATCGACCAAATTAACGACTTGGTTACCCTAGATCCAAGGTTTCCAGCGGGGATATTTATGTTTCTTAGATTGTCGTTTGTTACTGTTGTTCTGGTTTTTTATTTATTTTATAATCGTCTTTTTTTTAACATCAGCTGTTGTTGTCTGTAGAAATTATTTTTTTTTTTTTTGGGTGTATCCAATGTAAGTGAAGTTTAATCTTTGATTTGTTATTTTATGCTGAAGTACATTCACTGTTCAATTCAATATTTGTTATTTTTGTTCCGTTCCGTTGAATTTAGTTCTGCTATGCTGCCATTAGGCTTGTTTGTTCTTTAGCTGTTTAAACAGTTGAATTGTTACCGATATTTCCTAAAGTATGAAATTTCGTAAGTTTATGCAAGAGACAATATTTTTTTTTGAACTCCTGCTACGGCTTCCTTTTTCCTTTTGGCATACATTTTCAAAATTTAGTCATGTGTATACTCAAATGTGTTTTTTCACGAATTTTAGAAATGTGTGTTCATTGTCTTTATTTTCAACTTACTTGTCGTTGTCATAGTATGTACTTCATTAGCTCAATTTATTCATGATCATGGATGTGCTTATACAGGAAATGTGATTATACATATGACTTTGTCATCGTTTTTTATTTTTTTTATCTCTTCTTCCTTTACTTCGTTTGCAGGATATACAGGAAATATCTTTAATTTTTGGTTGTTTATACGTATGATTAATTAAAGTAAATTCTTTATTTTAAATCCATTTTTTTCTTTAAAGAATTTGTGAAAGTAATTAAAAGTTGGGGAAGCAAAAAGTAAAGTCAGCAAATAAAAATTTCATTAAAACTTTTTAAATTTACTAATGCCGGGTATACAATACACAAATTCAATGCTTAGACGATGACTACTACTATTACAGTTTTTGTTTCTTTTAAAATTATAAGCGAATTTTGTAAATCATTTCATCTTGCGTTGAGAAATTTTTCATATACATACATATGCAATATACCCAACAAACACGAAGTCAAACCTTTGATATGAAATGACTTTATCATTTGACATCAAACACAATTCTCAAACGTTTTTCAATTGTTTGATTTAACATTTAAATTCAAATTGATAATGATTTGAAAATAAACATTTGATATCAAATTTTAATATAAAGTGAACAGCTTATTTCTTATGAAAAATAAAGTTTATTTGTGAGTAATTACAATGATTAAAAATGCGAAAAAAAGGAAAATAAAACGGGAAAGTGGAGAAAGTTTGTTGAACGATAGCGGTGCTACAATTCCCAAAATAAAAGGGAGCCAAGTAGTTTGTCTTTCCAAGAATTAGAGGACGGAATGAACATTATTTCATCTTTCAGCTATGGTGCCGAATGTTTATCTCACAGTCTATTTAAATAAATAATAAATTTAAATTAAAAATAATAAAATAAAGATGTATGGAAATCTCGTTTTGCTACAGTACATATTGGTCATTTCTTTATGTATGCAGAGAAATAACAAAGTGAATGTGTGTGCTTGACTCACACATACTGACTGACATAAAACCAACAAGCCAAACCAACGAAAATAGTTTATCTTGAGCCAGTGAGTAAATTGTTCGGTTTTGAAATCTTCGGAATGCTCAAAATCTTGCGAGACAAAATGAGATTTGTGGTAAAATGAGCATATCGATGAGTTCCCGAGATTATCATTTCTCAAAAATTAAAGATAATAAATATTTTGTTTTAGCAAGAAAAGGAAATATGATATTATTTATGATCTGGCCTAAGTTACCTGTGAAATGCGCATAGAAGCTAGCTTTCCCCCAACAATAAATTTCAGTGTATTTATCAAATATGAAAAATGGTGAATTTAGCACGGCATACAGAAATCTTATTAATGATACATTTTGTAAACATAGTGGGTAAGTAGTTGTGTTGTCTGCCTATTTAACCATTGTGTTAATACCCGGGTACCATAGTACACACCTAAGTATGTATGTATATTAACATGAAAAAAATGTGTTAAGAATTAATATTTTTAAACAAGCTCCTGGACCGTCGTTATTTAACTTGAAATAAAGCGAATTCAGATTCTTGATTTATTTTATTCTCCTTTAATACTCAAAAAAATATCCTTAACTTTAACCATCGCAATAAGCACACCCGGGAACCCCGGTACCCAATGCAATACAATACACTTTATGGGATAAAAAAAGCACGTTTGAACTGGTAAAAAAAGTTCAATAAACTAAATTCTGTATCAGAAAATTACTTGAGTTTAGTTTGCAAAGCGTTAAGGCTCAGTTAGGCGAACGTTGCTATACCGTATCTGTACTGTATCAATCAGCTGTTCGCCTTTTGTTGTATGAAAACCAATACAAAAGCTTACCGAAATGCAATGTACCGTAGTTGCAACGTATCAATCTGTATAAAATAGAATTTCATGCCGTTGTTACGTGACATTTGTAAGACAGTGATGGGCGACTTGTATGTTACATTGAATGCGGGTAATTTTACTCTTTTTTTTTTGGTACTTTTTTTCAGTTTATCTATAGAATAGCGACAAAATAACTTAAAATACAACATATTTCAAATATACAAATATACATATGTTTAGATGTTTAAAGTAAACAAATGCATATACATACACATACAATGGAAATGTGAAACATATAAAAGAATTTAAATGGTATCAAAACCTTGTTTGGTGTATGCACATTAGGGTGGGTCGAAAAAAAAAGTTGTGCCAGTCACCCCCTAGAATGGAAGATATGTCAATGAAGTTTCTAAAACAGGAAAAATTTTTTTTTTGCCACGCCCCAAAATACAGCACTTTTGGTATTTTATATGTAGCGCTGCCATTTAAAGTCCGATCTCATCATATCGCATATCGTTGTTTATGGCTTGATATTGGCTTAATTTTTGCCTTTGGCGACTTTTCAATCCGACCTGAAATTCTTGGCGCCACTTATGACATCTCGGATCCTTCCCCCAAATGTCCAATTTTTCTGACGGTCCAAGAAAGTCCTTATAAAACTACGTATGTATAGATTTTAATATGCTTACTTTTATGCCACGCCTCCAAATAAAGCCCCTTTTTTCTTTTTCACATACATACTACATTAAACCAAGTAGAAGCCAATACAAACCCAAAAAAAATTTCATCAGTCACGCCCTAGAATAAAAAATTTAAAAAAATTTTTTGCCACGCCCTAAATTACTGCCCTTTTTGTCATTTAAAGTCCAATCTCATCGTATCGTATATCATTGTTAATGACTAGAATGTGCCTTTATTTTCGTATTTAATGCTTTGTTAAACTAACTTAAAATTTTAGATGGCAATTATGATATCTCGGATCCTTCCCCTGTGATGTTTAATTTTTTCAGGTGCTAAGAAATTCCCTCTAAAACTTAGTATATCTAGCTTTTAATATACTCGCCATGCTCCAATTTGAGTCACCTTGAGTCTAGCTAAGATTTATATACACCGACTGTCCAATTTATAATTTTTCGCATATATGTTTTGAGGCATTCATTTTTATGCATTTAAATTATTTTGTATTGTTTCATTTTTAGAATTCTGCAGTTTCTTTATATTTTTTTAGTTCTTGTTTAAACTCTGTATCATGGTCTCATATTTAACATTATGTTTGCTTTTTACAAATGTTTTAAGTAGGATTTTTAATTTGTACTGCTTAAATCAATAAAAAAAATACGGAAAAACAGTGCCAGAAGAGTTTCACAGCCCAGCAAAAAAAATGGCACAAAATATCAAAACTGGCAAAAAAACGCTAGTAGTTCAGATGGAGAAAGCTTGTCAATAAATTCATCCGTCTCACTTTCATTAAAATATGAGTAGTCCACTTGCAAACACCGCTAAGTTAAAAAAACCAAAGGCTAAGCAACAGTTTTTAAAAATTGAAATGCCAAGCCATAGAGAGTGGTTTTCAGAATTATTGAATAATTAACCAAAAATTGCGCGTAACTTACAGAGTTTTGTTCGAGATTGATTATGGTTTAGGGAGAATTTTTATTTTGCTATATGTCTAAAACAAAAAGGGCTGTAATTTAGGGCGTGGCAAACATTTTTTTTAAGTTCTTGAAACTTAATAAATATACCTTTTATTCTAGGGCGCGACTGATGAAAATTTTTTTGGTTTGTATTGGCTTCTACTTGGTTTATTGTAGTATGTATGTGAAAAATAAAAAAGGGGCTTAATTTGGAGGCGTGTCATAAAAGTGAGCATATTAAAATCTATACATACGTAGTTTTATAAGGACTTTCTTGGACCGTCAAAAAAATTGGACATTTGGGGGAAGGATCCGAGATGGCATAAGTGGCGCTCAGAGTTTTAGGTCGGATTGAAAAGTCACCAAAGACAAAAATTAAGCCACTATCAAGCCATGAACAACGGTATGCGATATGATGGGATCGGACTTTAAATGGCAGCGCTACATATAAAAAACCAAAAGTGCTGTATTTTAGGGCGTGGCAAAAAAAATTTTTTTCCTGTTTTAGAAACTTCATTGACATATCTTTCATTTTAGGGGGTGACTGGTACAACTTTTTTGTTTTGTATGGAGGTCGACCCGGTCTAATGCACATTAAGACTGGTCGCAATTTTTTTTTTAAATTTAATTGTTTGCGCTGCTTTAAATATGAGGTTTGGTGTAAGAAATCATGATTTAATTTTTCAGGTCAATCCGACGGTGCCTAGCCGTGCCGGGTGGGCCCAAAGTTCCCCATATTAAAAAAAACATATTTTCTATCAGATCTTTATAGTTATACTAGTTGAAAAGCCGAAAATCAAAAATATGGCACACTTGAAGTACTTTCTCTGCGGAAGATCGTTACGAAGCCACATTTTTGATTTCCGGCTTTTCAACTAGTATAACTATAAAGATCTGATAGAAAAGATGTTACCCATATTAACTTTGGGCCCCACCCGGCACGGCTAGGCACCGTCGGATTGACCTGAAAAATTAGATCATGATTTCTTACACCAAACCTCATATTTAAAGCAGCGCAATCAATTAAATTTAAAAAAAATCCCATATAAGATGCGACCAGTCTAATATGTATGCTAAAAATTCATATATGCTAAAATACAAATTTATTTATTGTAAATCTATGGTATAAATGTTAAACTATTAACATTTTTTTACATACACAAAATACTGTTTTAATACAATTTAAATCACGTGGTACGTTTTCTGCACAACTGTCACCATTTGAACATTTTTGATTCCCATCACTGTGTGTTTTGTTTTATGTATACTATTGCTTTTTGTTTATGTATGGGAGAACATATGACACGTTTTTAAACGTTCTATAAGTGCACCAACGTGCTTACAGTACGGTGCGGTACATTACGGGTACAGCAACGTTCGCCTAACTGAGCCTTTAGTATTATAATACGGGGAAGTTTCACTTACATATCATGTATGACCAAAAATGTTCAACTGTTATACTAAAAAATACTGTCCTGTATAAAAAATTTAAAATTTTAGCCGTTATGCAATACAACGTAAAAAAATCATATTTAAACATAAATTTAATTTAATACGCTTTTAAAAATTTAATTTTATTTCATATGAATATGGAGTATTAATAAATTATAGTATATGGATACCCGGGTGCTTAACAATATGGATAAAGTTGGTTATTAACACAAGGGTTAACTGTTGAACAATAGTTTCGTTGTTTTGTTTTTCTTTGCAATACTGTACAACTTTTAGAGCATTGCGCCCACATTTAGTACATAATCTGATATTTTCATCGATTTTAAGTCAATTGTATGACCACTATAATAACAATATTAATTTTTTTATTTTTTTACGATGATTTGCGGTAAAGATTTATAAATGTATATTTAAATTTAAAATATTTTTTAAAATATTTCATTGTGTACTTTAAATAGAACAAGACAATGAACTCAACTCTTAACTTAGAAGCAAATACCTTCACTCAAATAAATAAGCAAACTACTCTCGGAAAGATTTAAATAAAAAGTAGAACTAAAAAATAGTTTAAACACACACATATATAGTAAAAAAAACTCCGACTGCTTTTAGATATTTTGTGATTTTTATTCTTAATATTTAATAGTATGGTTTATAAGGCGTGGTTTATGAGCTCAACAAATTGAGCTCCAACATGCCGCAGTTATGGTTAATCTGCTGGAACATTATCAAAAACAAAATAGGAGAAACAAAAGGAAAAGCAATAATGCTTCCAAAAACTTAAGAAGAGCCAAATTTGAAGTTGGTAGATAAAAAAAAACAAAACAAACTACCAAACAGAGTTTTGGCTCTTAGAGAAATAAGGAAGGAACACAAATAGTTCTGATTTAAACATTAGTTTATATGGATTTGAAAGTTGGCTGTTTTGAGACTAGCAAAAGAAAAGAGGAAAAAGCATCAAAATAAAAAGCTTGACTGGTTAAGACACTAATGTTAAATGGGATCATTGTATTCAATATTGCCAAATTACTAAACGAAAGAAAAAAAAAACAAAAGAAAAATCAGAAAATATTTTTATATAAAAAAATACATTTTCCGCAACCAGAAATGCAAATATGAAATAGTTTTACAATAAAATAAGTACACAACATAAAAAAACATGCAGCCATATGAAATGGGCTCTGCAAAATCCTTTTTGCTGGTCCATTAAATATAAATTTAAGAAATTCATTGCATGTGATACAAATACTAAACATACTAAGAAAAACACAAGCTCATCTATACAAAGGCGCATAAATGACTGAATTGTAGGTATGCTTTCAAATTGAAATTGATTTCTCAAACGACAAATATTCGATAATTATTTAAAAATAATTTGAAAAAGATTTCATTTATTTTCAATTTGCTTTCAAAAGGTTTTCTCAAATGTTTTTTTAAACAAATTTGGATTTTTTTTTTTTTTTTGACAATAATAAACAATAATAAAAAATTTTGATAAAAAAAAATTGGAAAATTTTTTTTTGGGTAATTGGTAATTGGAGGTCATAAGTGGAGGGTATAAAAAAGCTATATCATGAAAACTATAGCTGATAGAGACAAACTAATTACAGTTTTGAACTCAGCGTACCCAAATTAACTAAAATCAGTTGATAAATTCAAAGAAGCAAAAATCTTTTTTAATTTTGTCGGGCTGTGTTATTTGCCAAATATTTACATTTAAATCATCATCACTATGAATTTAAATGTTAAAATCAAACATTGAGAAAGGTTTGAGAATTGTGCTTGATAGCATATGATAAAGGCATTGTATAGCAAAGGTTTCTTCGTGTTTGCATGAATTTACTTTTACAGCCAAGGAATTTATGATCCCTAAGGAGACCAACACAATGAACCAAGAAAGCAAAAAAATCCTTGATTTTGTATTCGTTTTCCCATTCCTTATTACCTTAGAAGTCTGGGATACAAATGGTAATACAAAAAGAGATCAGATGAACTATAGTCAGTATCGAGTTTATGTCCACGCAGCTGCGTTTGAAAAGTTGAGGATATAAATATCAATAATCAGGCCTGTTCTGCAAATCACTTTTACTCAAATCACGTGATTTCAAATCACATACGCCTACTAAAATCACACGTGAGATATTTTAGTGCCCCGCTTTTGTGTGTTTGGTGTGATCTTCAATTGAAGAAAGCACACCGAGAAAGACAAAAACGGTATGACTTTCAGAACACCACAAAATCGCACTTGTGATTTCAAAAACGCGTGATTTGAAATCACGTTATTTTCAGAACATGCCCAAATATTATTAATTTTAATTATTACAGACCTTTTCCTAATTTAATTGTTATGTTCTTTTTTGAAAACTCTTAACCCTCTAACCTGCAAACTTTAAAAAGCTAAAAACAAGTTTTCGAATAATTTTTTTGAGAGTAATTTTGACCCACTTAACTTAAAAAAGCCCTCAGAAACTAATTTGCAAACTAAGTTTAGGAGCTAGGTGCAAAAAGGTGAAGAGTGCCTCAGGGCACTGTTGACGGATTAGGTGTAAAAAACAATGAGATATAAACTTTTAATTATGATACGGTTGTATTGAAAAACTAATGGAAAATATATAAAAAAATAAGAAAATTTGTTTAACTTTCTATGATGAAACTCATAAAAACAATTTTTGGCATTTGAGCAGCAAAAATGGAGATCGCATTTTGTGCAAACACACTGTGTTTGTGACTTTTTGCATAGTTTTTTTTCCACCTTCTTTGCCTAACCAGATTGGAAAGCGGTTGATATTATCATAACGGACGTCATAAACTGGATGTTTTGCTCTTTCGCCAACTTTTGAACTTCCTGACTGCTGATCTTCTTGTATAGTTTCTGGACGTGGTGTTCTTGGCCCACTGCCTGGGCGACCAGCCGTTGCTGATTGTCTTCAGCCGAAACATTGCTTTTGACGCCCTATGTTCCTCGTGAACAATTTATTTAAGTATTTTTATGTTATATCGCTGTATCTATATTGTATTTAAATAAATAAAGGACATATATATATAAACATTGCTGGAAATATTGCATTTTTCAGAGTGAATGCGTCGATACAATATGTAAGCGTTCGTAGTTGCCATATCGAGTCTTTGCTCGTATATGGTATCGGCCCATAAGTCCATCCATCAAATCTACGCCTCCCATATGGCTGTTATATTCGCGTATGATTTGTGGGCAATCGGCTTCCACAGATTCCCTTGCTTTTCGGTCGTAACGTGGTACCTTTACTATTTGTAATTCAGGATTTGTTCTTGCAAATGGCTCAATGCCAACATATGTTGAAGCCAATCGCACACACTTGTTGTCTTTCCACAAGACAGTGCTTATTTCAACACCAAAGGCAGAACCCGCAAACTCAGCCGAGAAACCTCTTGGTTCGTTTTTGACGGCATTATCCGTTGGAAGCTTATAGTTTTGAATACGGTTTACTCGGACTCCGCCCAGACCGTATATTCCCTTTGCACGCAAATAAACCAACAATGGAAGCGACGTGTAGAAATTGTTGAAATAAATAATGTGATTCACAAAGTTGGTAACTGTCTGTGTCAAGCTTACAACAACATTTGAAGTTGCAAATCTTCTTCTTCGTCTGTTTCTATTGCATCCATAAACTATACCAACTGATCACCAGTCAAGGCGGATAACTTAATACGTCTGCGGTCTCTATCTGCCATTCCTATTATTATAATTTTTTTTTTTTTTTGATAAAAAATTGCAAAATAATATAACAAAAGAGTAAAAAATTATGAAATATAACACGCCGATAAATTTAGCCGCAACCCGCAACAGGGCCCTGAGGCACTTCTCAGTTTTTGCGTTCTCAACACACTAGTTTTAATTGTTTTACATTTACAAACGCATAAACTGAAAAAAGAATATCTTACCTTTAAAAAAAAATTATTTCAAATAGATCGGGCGACTAAAAGTTAGTATAACTTTGATTTGAAAAACAAAATTACACACAAAATTTCACGCGCTAAAATTATGACTTCTCCCACTAAACAGCTGACAGAACAAAAATCAAAAGTCAGAATGTATTGCAACCTTTTAGTGAAATGTTACCAAATCTATAACTAAAGTCACCGTTAAATTTAAAATAAAAATAATAATTACTTTCTGAGTTAATTGGTGTTTTGTAATGCGTGCCTTGAGTCACTCTTGCGGGTTAGAGGGTTAACGGGCTTATTATAACATTAGTTTTACGCTTAAGCGTTGAAAAATCAGCGGGGAACAGTAGAAATTGAAATTAAATTCGAAAATTCAATTAGTTACACCCAGTGTTGCCAGTGGATATTTCGAGAAAATACCTACACATGCAAAAAAAAATCCGATTTTCCCTAAACGTTGATAAAATTTCTCCTACAAAAGTCCCTGACGCATTATTGTCATTAAAACAGACAGAAGAAAAAACAATAGTTGTAAAAAATAAATTTTATTTGAAAATATTTTAATAAATTCAATTAAATCTTTCAACATTGAATAATATCCCAGTGGTATTAGAACGGACCATTGCCATTAGGGACTAGTACAATGGTTAGCATTTTCACTCTGTACACCATTGGTGCTAGTGATATTGTGTACCTCAGTGTACATATATAAATATCTCTTTCTACGGACACCTTAAGCTCTAACAATTGATACCCACCATTCGTTAGCTTCTTCGCTAACCCTAAGTAATGCAAGAAACATATTTTTGTACGACAAATTCTTTGTTGGTGACTAAGTCACTGATGTCGATTTCAGCAAACAGCTGTTAAGAAGCCGCACCAATTTGTTTTTTTAAGATTAGAAATTTTAATTGTGCTAAAATATAGATTAATTATGATTAGTCAGCCAATTACGACGATTACTAATTGATTAGATTATAAATAATCAAAAATCTAATCACAATTAGTGACGATTAGCATTTCTAATCAAATCTAATCAAAACTAATCCAAAAAATAATTGATTAGTTTTCTTGATTATTTTTGATTAGATTAGATTATATCAACTATTTTTAACTATTTTTGTGAAAAGAAAATATTTATTTATCACATTTGTTGCTATATTTACATAATGTAACAGTTTTTGAATATTGCATACGGACCACCCTGTTCTTAAACTAAACACTTGACACAGCTGGTTCACTTTATTGTTGTGTTATTATTAATGTTAATTTTCAACGTGTTTTGAGGAAGTACAAGTATAATTTTTTTGTTTACTTAACATTGAAAGTAAAATCTTTGTTTTGTAAGATTGTAATTTTTGTTTTATTCAAATTAAAGTGTTCAAAATTATTGATAAGTAAAAATGCACGGACTTTTTTTCTTTTATTTATCTAATCACAATTAGTGACGATTACATTTCTAATCAAAAATAATCAAGAAATCTAATCAATTATTTTTTGGATTAGTTTTGATTAGATTTAATTAGAAATGCTTATCGTCACTAATTGTGATTAGATTTTTGATTATTTCTAATTAAATCAATTAGTAATCTGAAATTTTTATCAAAATTCAATTCTAATGATTAGATTATTTTATTTCTCTAATCGTAATGATTTCTAATTCTAATCCAAATTCCCCAGCTATGTATGAAAATAGAATTGGAAACTAAAATTTGTTGTCAAAATTTATGTAATCACCGAAAATAGCCCTGAAACGGGGGTCCATTTACCATACGATAGGGTGATGGCCATTCAGGCTCCAATTCAGAATATAAGGAGAGATAGGGACTCTGCTATACGGAGGAGATCATTGGCGATTTGGGAAAACACCAGAACGTGCAGGGTTTCCAAGGTAATGTGGGGATCCTATGATCCAGAGTCGACAAAAATTCTAATGTCACTATCGAGAAGGGACTGTAGACTTGTGGTAGGTTTTGTGACGAGTCATTGTTGGACTGCGGTGTACGCAAAGAGGGCGGGGCGGTTGAATAGTGACAATTGTAGATTCTGTGGGGTACCAGGGGATAAGGAGACAGTGTAGCATTTACCCTGCTACTGTCCGGCACTCGTGCGCTCCAGGGCAAATTGTCTGGGAGATCATTACTTCCAAGATCTCGGGGAAGTCTCCGGAATTGGGTTAATGAGACTCCTGGCGTTCGTCAAGAGAGTGTTGGGTACTCTGAGCACCATTACATTGGAAAGACCTTTTTCTAACATTCTTCGGATACAACGTGATAACACTAGGGACCTATTTGGTCTATGCGGGGTCTTTTTGACCGGCCACTATAACCTAAACCTAAACTTATTAGATTGTGAGGTCCCACTTAAAAGCAATGACACAAAAAGCGATTTATTCAATGCATATAAAAACTAGTGAGTGTAACAACCCTGCGGGAAATATGTGTCAATTGGTCCAACAGACTGGTCCTGGTTGTGAAAATAGAACAGGTACAAAAAGAAAGAAAGGAGAATCAACCATGTAACTGGTTTATGAAGAACAAAAAGGTAGAAAAAGTAATGAATTACAGTACAGACTTCACCGATGGTGTGACACATCTTTTGGAACTTTCTTAAACTTGGTTCTTGAATCCTATTAAAGGATTTGTTTTATTGAAATAATAGTTCATTGTTGTAACTGTCACTTAACAAGTTGATTGAGAATAGAAGTGTGAATGGTCAAATGGTGTCAATTGACCCCATCCAATGACAACCCCATATAAAAGTGATAGGTCTTATAAATAGAAAGTGTTAAAACTAGAACCGGTTTCTACCACCAAAAACCTATCACGGGACTACTTAAGTATCAGATAGCTTCCCTCAAGGGAAGCAGCACAATTTTTTGTTGTTACAGTTATTTTTTATAATCTCCCTTTTAAAACTGCTTCGTAGTAAGGAAATGGCGTGGCACTTGAAATGTTATTAATTTTTTTATTAAATTTTTTAACCTTCATAAGGTTTTTAAATTTGCTGACGTTAACGGTCTTCGAGTCAAATTTAAACCAAATGAAAAATTTTATATAAAAACTCACTTTTTTCAATTGAAGTTGTGTTTATTGCGAAAACAAGAGTACATCTAATATAAAGTGGTTGTATCTGTTTTGGGGCAACGATTTATTTTTGACGTATTTTTGCAAGTTTGGTTCAAGATGACGGGTGCTGTTCCTGCTCAGTTACTAACTACATGCATTTTTTTTTGCAATTTTTTTGTGAAAATTAGTCTTTGGGTAATGTTTTCGGCTGCTTGATATAGGGCAAGTTGAAAACCTACATTTTCTAAGCAATATCGACGTTTGCCAAAACAGTTTTTGTTCTAGCAATGTTTAGCTGACGTTTATGAAACTTTTAGTTGCCAAAAGCTTTGGTGGCACTTCAATCTTGTTTTTACATATAGTTCCTACTAAAGTAATTTAATTCTCTTGAAATTTTTATCCCAATTTGTTAGATTTTGCCTGTATACGGTTGTACATATATTCCAGGCATATCTTATTAACCCATAGATTTCATAGCTCACGTATCGGCGAAAACTTCTCTAAAATTTGGTGTTCACTGCGAGTATCCTTGTTGTCAAATCTTAGTACTATCGAAAGATTTTTGAATCTGCTTAATGGCATGATTGCTCTAAAACTAGGTTTTCCTGCCACATCATCCGACAAACTGTCTGTACTTCCATTATTTATGCTGTACAATTTAGCTAACCAATAAACCAATAATTGCCAAATTTTGGTGCTGCCAACTTCAGTCCAATCAATACGAAATACAAATTTACCTTCATTATTAGTAAACTTCAAAATAAAGCATGTCTCAGGAGGTCAAAAAAAAAAAATAGAACTGTAAATTTCTAACGAAAATTCAAGAATTTTTGTAAAGGTCAAATATGACCCAAAGACCTTTAGTACAAAAAATTGTATAAATATTTTGTTTGCCACTATTTTTTTCTAAAAACCTTACGTAGTTGTTAGCATTGAAAATTAAATAAAAGTCGTAAAATATAAAAAAGATTAGCCACTGACTCTTAGAAAAAATTTAACTTTTATTTCAAAATGGTGCAGATTTCACCCAAAGACCTTATGAAGATTAAGTATTCGTTTTTGCTAGCACATAAAAGTGCACTAACCTTTCAAAGTGTACTAGTTATTGCTTTGGAATATAACAAAATTTTTTAACACTTTTAGTTATGTTTTTGTTGTTTTTCTAGTATTTTTGGTGTAAATCATGCATTTATAGCGAAATTAAACCAATTCTGTAGTAGTATTACTGAAATCTCGTTATTAAATCATTACTAAAATTGCATTATTAAAATTGTATTTCAGGTAAAATAAAAAATTTTTTTATAGGAAGTTAATCTCCTTTAAACTAGAATTATTTACTTTCGAGAAATTGAATTATATGGAAACCACAAAATTTATTTTAACTTTAAGCTGTAATTAAAGTAATCTCTAAAGAGTTTTTTTGCAAAACATTTAATACAAACATACAACTTTAAGGAATTCTGATACTTGTATCTCAGTCATATAATATTCCTTTTTTTAACCCCGCCAACAAACTGAAGAGAAAAAAAGAGGAAAGCTAAAGCAGAAAAACATTAGTTCTCCTATGAACTATACCAACTCATACACGTATAAAAAATTCTTTTACCACCTTATACTAGGAGATACTTTAAATAATTTATCACTGTATCTGCCTTTATAAATTCCCTATCCACTTGTTTCCCCCAAACACCCGTCCGTTGTCAAACTGCTGAAATGTAGCATTCGTTTATCTGCACAAATACTTAAAAATGTCAAAATAAAATGAATGATATTAAAATAATTTTTCATACAAGTCTTAGCAATTTCACTGCTATTTTTTTTTTTTAATACCAACTTGCATTGAAAAATTATAAGAAAAAACGTGTAAAAAAATGTATCAAAAGCGTAGGGAGAAAATGGAAAAACTAATATCCAAGTGTCTGTAAAAATAATTTTTCTTTCCAAATGCCAGCCATCCAGCTACTAGCCAACTATTTCCCCGCCTGTCACTCCCTAAAACAGCCATCCAAACCTACCATTGAAATTGAATAACAACATAAATGATGAAAATGGGAAAAATGGTCGGAAAAAATACAGAAAAACTGTAGCACTTACATAAGAGTTCCATAACCTTTAAAAATTAGTGTATGCATTAATATAAATAAAAAACGAGAATGAATGGAAGAGAAAAAAAAAACAACAAACACCAGCTTTGAACAAATAGCACAAAATTTTTTTAAAATAAAAAAAAAAACAAATGTATATAAATGAAAATACAAAAAAAAAATTAAACTATTTTGGAAAATATAAAAGGAACCAACAATCTATTAATTTTTATACATTCATACAAAATGACCATTTATTTTACAGGGCATGTTACAAAGATTGAGCAAACTGCAAACAAAAAATGCGAAAAAGAGAAAATAGAACGTAAGTTTCTTTGATATTTCTTGACCAAAGTAGGCCTTAGAACTATCAGACTGCCGCAGGAGTTAACAACAACAACAACAACAACAACGTGAAGAATGTTTGAAGTGTATTTAAATGTTGAATACACTTTATCAGACTGAAATGTATCCTAAAGCCTATTTGTCTCTTGACTATATAAAACCGGTGCTTTTACTAATTCCCGTTACCACGGGCTTCAACGAATACAAATGTCATCTTTGTTTCTGACACTTATATGTATGTATGTTCCTACGTATGAATATTCATAAAAAACATGTGGGTAGTTTAAGTATTGCATTAAATCGATGTTGTTGCATATAACGTTGACTATCTCAAATGAATGTTTAATATTAACAATAAGATCAAAATAGAAGAAAAATTCCTTAACCGTCCCTCCAACAATTCATCTGTAAGAATAACAATTTTGAATGGGTTTTTATTTAAAACAAAACGAAGCAAAATCAACTTAATAAAACTCATCCATACATATGTATGTATGTAGCACTAAAGGAATCTTTAAAAACAAAATCTATTGCCAATTTATAGGGATCAAGATTTTGCTTTTTTGCCAAACTTAAATAATTTTTAGACGAAATCATAGGGAATGTATAAACTGAATAATAATAAATAAATAAATAAATAAATAATAATAGAATGTTAAATGTCAATGAATTATAAATGTATAAACAATTTTTTGAACGAGTATATTTTTTATAATCAAATTTGGTGCCTCTCTACTGGATTGAGTACAGCTTAACTTTAAGCAACTGCCTGTTTTTAGAATATTAATGTGCTGTTTTCACAACACAAGTGAATGAATGACCAAGAAGCAAAATTTATATGAAAAGCACTCAGTTGTTTGATTAATTTTCATATTAATTTTACTACACGTTCAATCACTTGTGTTGTGAAGACAGCACTTAAGACAAGTGAGTCAGTGAAAAATTATATTGAAATCGACAAAGTAGTCCCGTGATAGGGGTTTGGTGGTAGAGACCGGTTCTATTTCTAACACTTTATATGAATAAGACTTTTACGTGGGGTTGTCATTGCCAGAGAAGACAAAAAAAAAAACAATATTCAATACTTTTACAGCAAAAAGAAATTATAAAAAAAGCAACAAAAAATTGATAAAACAGCATCAGAAAAAGCACTAAAAATTATAATAATATAATATTATGTGGGTTTTTATGTTTTCAAATTTTAATTTTCTACGTCGTTCTGTTAAAAGCGTTTTGTATAAAGAGAAGCTTCTTTCTACATCAACGGAGGTTGACGGTGCATATTTAAACATATGTATGTATGTTTATATAAAAAAAACGCAAGAACTTTCAAGTTCTTTTTAAGGCACTCTTAATACATATTTTATAATTTTCTTATAGAATTCTGTTTTATAGAAAAATGTTTGCCATAAAATTCCTTTACTACAAAAATCATATTGAAAAAACAACTTTTAAATTCTTGCGTTTTCGATTTCCAGAACACATCTGTTAATACATAGTTGTAGTAACCTTAAAAAAAATAAATATTATTAACATTGGAATCAATTTATTGACATTTTCAAAGTTTATTCGAATGAATTCAGCTAATCGATGGATACCATGTGCAAAACATCTTAAATGAAGCATTTTCGGATACATTGCCTTTAGAGAAGATATTCCACTTAGCATATATGCAGCTGCATCCGTTACTAAAAGTTACACTTTGTTATATTTTATGCCATAATACAGAAAATTAATATCAAGTCTTAACTCGATTTCTTTTCTACTTCACCATCTGGCCACAATATTTTTAACGAATCATTACAAAATGCTGCAATAGATGCGTCATTTGGCGTCAAAATCTGCAGTCCCACATCAATGAACTAGATGCCTGGCTAGAAAAATGGAGAATAAGGGTTTACCCGGCTAAATGTTCTCACTTAACTTTCACGTTTAGAAGACAAACGTGCCCAGCTGTAAAAATAATTAACATCACTGTTCCGGTAGAAAACCATGTTAAGTACCTGGGAATTCATATAGATAGACGCTTGACCTAGTCTCGTCACATTGAAGCGAAAATAACGGCTATGAAACTTAAAGCAGCTCAACTACATTGGCTTCTCGGTCGAAACTCAAACTTGTCCTTAGACAACAAAATTCTCTTATACAAGTCCATCATAAAACCAATCTAACATCCAAAAGCTTCAAAGAAGACAGTCTAGAATATTTCGACAAATTGTCTGCGCCCCATGGTATATAGGTAATGATATTATCCACAGAGATCTCAACGTCCCCACTATCCAGGAGGAAATTAAAAAATATTCAATTAGCTACATCGATAAACTAATGGCCCACCCTAACTACCTCGCTCGGGGTCTGCTTCAGTTCGAAGGTCAGCAGAGGCTAAAAAGAACCGATATATTGAGCCTAACTAGAAGACATTTTTAAAATTTGAATACAGCAGTTAGTGGTTACATTGGTAACAACTAATAAAAATCAAGTAGAATTAAGATTTGAATACATATTGTAAA
Source organism: Pollenia angustigena (assembly GCA_930367215.1). Taxonomy (NCBI): domain Eukaryota; kingdom Metazoa; phylum Arthropoda; class Insecta; order Diptera; family Polleniidae; genus Pollenia; species Pollenia angustigena. Next base: position 173,792,376 of record OV884059.1, on the reverse strand, counting down.
TTTCGATAAGAAAGATTCATTAATAAAAATAAATTATTAAAAAAAAAAAAAAAATTGGCGTCAAGTACTTGTATGTTCAATAAATAAGATTTATTGTCTTTCAATTCTTCCAAGACTCCAAAAATAAAATTTGCAACATATCTCTGTTCGCTGTTAGTAGTTTCATCTACAGAAATCCATATATATTTGTGTTTGGCTGCTTGACGTATTTTTTCTATAGATTCCCTATACAATTCTGGTATGTATTTCTGCGAATGCAAGTTTAAGACGGAACCGACATTTGAGAATATTTGTCAGTGAAATTTTTTTAACTGGGAGAACTAACTTTTTTATTGGTATATTGGATTCTAACAATGCTTTACAAAGATCCTTTTGAATTGTTGTGGCAGTTGGAGTCACTGGATATTCCGTAATTAGTTTCTGTGGATGGTTCTTTTGCTTAGATGACGCCAATTGGTGTTTCCCATATCTTATATGTTGATCCACATTAGAATTTTTCGCACAATTTATTTTGCAGCAGCATACATTGCAAAAGAGCCAATTTTCTTCAATTTTAAAGACTCCTTCATATGTTTTAACCATTTTTAATTATAAATTTCTATTACTTTTTTCTTTCGGCATTTTTTAAACTTTTTTATTTATTTCTATTTTTAACAGTCTACTATAATTTCAGTTGATTGTTTTTAAATGAAAACAGAGTTGCAAAAAGGTAGTAACGAAGGCGAATTCACTTTTATAGAGGAATAGCTAAAAAAAAGCAAAAAAGCATAAAAAGCATTTTAGTCTTCTCTAGTCATTGCAGAGAGAGTCAATTGAAACCATTTAACCAGTCACACTTCTATTCTCAATGAATGTGCTTAGTGTCAGTTACAACAATGTAGTTGTATTTCAATACAATGTAGTATTTTATTTCAATTTAACAAGTCCTAGAATTAAATTCTAGAACTAAATTTTACAAAGTCCCAAAAAATGTGTCACACCACCGGTGAAGACTATACTGTAATTCATTAGGTTTTCTACGTTTTTGCTATCCAAAAGCCAGTTAGTTCTCCTTTCACTGGTCATGAGTTCTTTCTTTTCCCAGGACCAGTCTGTTGAACCAATTGACACAAATTTCACGCAGGGTTGTTTTAATTTCCTAGATACAGGTAGTTAAGCTTAAAATAAACGTGCATTTTATTAAAATAAAATAAAAGTATGAACATATTTAATACGTAATACTTAACCCTTATGTGTGTGGAAAAAAACACCTTCTATAGGGTGGATAGGCACCTGGGTACCTTCATGCAAATTGTATGAGAAATCTAATTTTTTGTCTTGTATTGTACAAAAAATCGATGGTTAATGATATAATATTAGAATTTTACTCTGGTTTTCCCCTTTTCATATATTTTTAAAATCCTACACCCAAAAAAAAAAAATTTGTAATATAAAACACCTTCTATAGGGTGGACAGGTACCTGGGTACCTTCATGCAAATTGTATGAGAAATCTAATTTTTTTGTCTTGTATTGTACAAAAAATCGATGGTTAATGATAAAATATTAGAATTTTACTCTGGTGTTTCCCCCTTTCATATATTTTTTAAAATCCTACACCAAAAAAAAAAAAAAAAATTTGTAATATAAAACGTATACAGGTACCCAGGTACCTATTCACCCTATTAAGGGTGCAAAAAGCAAATTGATATGCCAAATTTATATTAAAATCGTTCCGAAACTTGCATTGAATGTTGAAAAAATAAACAGAATTAACTTTCAATAGTGCAAAAATTGACCCGCAAATACCACATGCGTATTATCTTTCTAACAAAGGATGATGTTTAATTTGTAGCCCCGCGTCTTAAGCGAAGTTATATAAATATGATATATTTCTAAATAATAGGGTTATTAAAAAAAATTGGCTTTTTATATCTTAAAGCTACTTCCTAATAAGAGGTAGAAAGTAACAGATTTCATTTAAAACTTGTTCATAAACCCAATCTAAGAAGATGTTTTGCCTTCCTTTGTTATATGATATTTAAAGTTTTACCCCCATATTCATAAAAAATATTTTTATTTTATTGGAGGTTTATTGAACACATTTTCATAGGAAATTCGTTCAATAAACCTCCAATAAAACAAAAATATTTTTTATGAATATGGGGGTTAATTTTTAATAATTACCTTTTTACATTTTTTATGTTTTAAACAGCTTACCTGAAAAACACAAAAAAGGATAATTAATTTATTTTACAAATTATTAACAATCTTAAAAATCATTTGTTAAACTAGGATTAAAAAGAAAACAATATTTAAAATGGGCTTCTATAACATTATATTAAGGGTATTCACGTCACAAGTTTCACCCTTGCAAAAAAGTAAAAGTGCAAAAACATAACAACAACCACAAAGACAATTATTTACGCACAACTAATTGTCTGTGTGGTTGTTGTTATATTTTTGCACTTTTGCTAGGGTGCAACTTGTGGCGTGAATACCCTTTATGTTTCTACTTTCAATACAACATTAAGGCAAACCGAATGACCCCTACTTATGCATTGCATTGTGTTGGAACTAGGAAAATATGTTGGAGAGAGGATAGAGAAAGTAGTGCTTGTGAACATTCGACTTGAATTTATTCATGTTGACAGTGAGAAGGAAGACTTCAGCAGGAAGATTATTTCACATACGAACAGTCCGGCCAAAAAAAAATATCCCTTGTAATGCGTAATGTTAATGCAAAAGGATAGGCTCCTGAGGAAAAACGTTTATTACGAACAAACGTACACTGAAAGAATTATGATTTAAAAATCTAATGAATCAATTTCATTAAATTTTTTTCATTAATCCAATGAAAAATTTCATTACGGGAATGAAATTTTGCAAATATAATGAAGCAATTTCATTTGCACTACGAAATTGAGTTTCGTAATTTCGTTAACATTTTTCACTAATTTAATGATAAAGTAATATTTCTTTAAAAAAAAATTCAAGTTTTTGTTAAACATAATTTCAATAGGGTTTTTAAGACTAAAATGAACTATTAATTAAAATATTCAAATATTTTCAAGTGAATGAACAAAAGGAATCTTTTGTTACTTCATATTTTCCATGATGAATGTCACTAAATCAATGAAAACAAGATAAGATCCTTTAACTTCAAAATACTTATAGCTAAAAAATTGTCTTCCTATAACTGTCGGTAAAACGTTTTTTTAAATTAAATTTTTAATGTTTCATAACATTAATAAAAAAAAATTCATTACGATAACGAATTAATGATTTAAGCTAAATGTAAAAAATATTAAGACTAAAAAACAAACGACGCGAAAGAAAAAACCAGGCAAAAAATTCTTACATTCTTTTTTCTTTAATTGTTAATTTAAAGACACAAAATGTACGCAGTAGTACAAGCCAGAAAAATGGAAAGAAGGCAATTAAGGTCGTCGCGGGCTGGAAAATTTATTAGGTACAATTAACTTAAGGATATGCTTATGAAAGTAGAACATAACATGATGTAAAAGAAATATAAAAACGAAATAAAATTAATAAAACTTGATGTCTTAAACAGGAATAAAAAAAAAAAATAACTACAACAATTAAAAACGCACATTTAAAAAATGGATAAAATAAATAATAGAAAAATTCCTTTAATCGTTTGACATTAAAAAAATGCAAATTGTTAATGGATTTTATGAAACATTTCATTTACGGGAGGCTTATGTAACATTCTTCATGAATCCAATGAAGGGTAACATAGGTTGACTTTTAGTGTAACTTTTAGATCTGTGAAGAAAATTCTTTCAGTGTACAGTTTCGGTTACCAGATCCCTTATTTTATCAGAAAACATAGCATTATAATAACGATAAGACAGGCAAATACAACCCAGATTGCGACAGTACTACAGGGAGTCAATAGAACTTGATACCCTTCTGTCACGAATGAGAACCTTCGGCCATTCCTGCACGCGGTCGAGGAAGCGGCCCACAGATAAGTGTTGTATTGTATTCGAAGTGATATTTATATAGGTGGTATAAATTTTAAGGAGATCAGATGAAGTGAAGTATATCTAACACCGTTTTTATGTCCATCGGACATCACATTTTATCTTCATGCCCAGAATATTAAGAGCCTGATTATTCAATAATTAGACACGCTGATCCGTCGCGCGCTTATGCGCCAGCATGCAACATTAGGTCTTCGGGCAATACAAATCGACCTTATGCGCACGACCCTATTCCGGGACTATGTCTAGATCTCGGGTAAGCGTGTCATTTATGTTCTGCCAAATAACACCAACATCGGAATCGCTTGGTGTACAATCAAATGAATACGAATAGCAAAGGTTGCTGTCACTTGCAAAAGTGTAGATAGGGTTGAAAATTTGACAAGGGAGGTCATTTAGAAAAATAAGGAATAGAATAGAAGAAAAAACGGAGCCTAGGCGGCACCCCTGAATAAATCTATCTAAAACAACTCATATAGTGTGATCTCTCAGAAAGCTCCACATAAATCGAGAGAAATTATTAACGACATCAAATGCACCAAGTTTTGACAAGAGTGTACCAAGCCAGATTCTTTTAAACGCTTCGGAAATATTAAAAGCAATTAACTTACTTTGCTAAAATGATGAATAGAGCGGCACCATTTTTTCTATAACAGGGATCTACTGGCCCTGTTATCGCAGTAGGTAGTTTGACTCTTAAGATTTTACGAGATGGTGGTTTACCATATTCTGCATAGCTTTAAAAAGTGCCGAACAAATTGCACTCCTTTTTTAGGAATTAACTCTACATTAGCAAATTCATAAATATATGATCCATGTGTAGCAAAATATTTTAAACTTTCCCCTTCAAAGATTATATTTCATTTTAAGTAACCCATTGACTGCTGTTTGTCTAAATCGTGATTTTACTTTAGTATTTTTTTTCTTTTTATAACTTTAATCTTCTAATCTAATACACTTAAGCAAATGCTAAGGTTTTTCATTATTTTTTTTGGTATGACTGGACTTTGTTGAATGTATTGTTGGCCGATAGAAAGATAATTTATCTTTTGCAAGTAATTTTTCACCTAAACAATACATTCGACATACAACTTAACAAATTGAAAAAAACTACAGTAACACATATTTTCTCATATACACAGAAAAAAGGCATTTGGCTAAACTACTGAAAACAAATATCTTCTTTATTTTATTCGTTTGCTTGTATCTGTTTCTTATAAAGTAAAAATGGTAAAGAACTGCCTGTCTTCCATATCAGAAGGGGAATAAAATAAATCCTCAACATAAAAGAAAACAAATACAAAATAAAATCCTTTAAAGAAAATTTGATAAAAATAGTACAATTCTAGGGCTGATTCTATACATAAGAATTGCGTCAACAACATTTACTGATAGAAAATAAAACTAAATAGTGTGTTAAGTTAAGCGAATAGTGGGATAAATTCTAATATTTGTAAAAAGAAAGTGTTTCCTCATCTTGGATTTTAGTTGATTGTTGAATTTATTAAAACACTTTTTGAATAGTACTAGAATAAAAATTAATTAATAAACAATTTTGGAAAAAAAAAAATTTTTTTAATAAAGCTGTGGTACGCTAAATACATTTTGGAGGTCAAAAAATATTTCTCCAGAACTTCAATCAAAGTTTTTAATACCAATAGCAAATCTGTGCTTCTCTGTGGTTGCAAGATTCAAATCCTACAAGCCTCTGTAAACCGCTGATTAAGGCGGCATGCAACAATCCCAATTTCAATCTGTGAAAGTAAGCTTGCTTAACTCCATTGGAGCTCCCGAAAATTGTTACGGACACGATAAAAACACCTGCAAACGATCTCACTAGACAGTTCATCGAATACAACCCTAAAGGCGCCGAAAGAACCGGTAGACCTACCAACACCCGAAGATGCCAGATCGAGATAGAGCTTCAGAAAGTATATGTATTATGAAGCGAAATGAACAAAAATGGCAAGTAGTAAGAACTTATGGAAAGCATATGTTAGGGCCCTATGTACCACTTAAGGCTAGTTTACACTATCACACAATTCTTACATAATCCATTATACTTTGTGAGATAGAAAACTAATGAGTTTTGTTGCGATTGTCAAAAAATCGAATGTTACATTACAGTTTGTAGTCACACTTTCATAAATGAACATGTTTTTTTTTTTAAATGCAACCCTGATCAAATGAAAAGTATTATTGTTTTGAAAAATTTCAATAAACGATGAAGTCGTTTGGGACGTAAAATTGTTTTTAGTAATACTTGTTATTTTCATGACACATTACATTCACACTATCAATCACACTTTCTCATATTACTTGTGTTTCTGACATGAATTAATACAAAGTATGATAGTGTAAACTAACCTTTAGGAATTCAAGGACAAATTAGAATAATTCATATATGTATATATTATTCTAAATGTCCAAGGATTATTTTTTCAGATAAACAAATGTCCAAAACCAGATATACAATTCGACTTCTTCTTTCTATAATTGCAATAAAACACCAAACTTTTTTTAAACATGTTTTGTATGAACTGATTTTTATATTTTTCTCGATTTAAAATGTGTGTGTTTTTAGCGGCTGGGTATTGCTTTTTGATATTTGGGACTAAATTAATCTATCTTTATCTGCTTATTGTCCACTGTACATTACTACCATAAGTACAAACACAAATATTGTATTCGGGTAATGTTAAGCAAATACAATCACTACTTTAAACCTCCACTATTACAACTAAATACAACTCCACACAAGAATAAATGTTTCTTTTGTAAGTTTAGTAGCCCGCAATTATTGAGTATGAAACATTTGACAACTGAGCGCTTAAAACAGAGAAAAAGGGAGTAAGAAACCCATACATGAAAAAAATACAGAATTTCAGATAAAAAAAAGACTAAATGTCTAGAGTATTGTTTACCAGTTGGCTGTTTCAATGTATAAATGACTCGATGGCCATCATGAGTAGTTTATTCTACAAAGCCCTACATTATTTACACACACTGTAAACAAGTATCTACTGCATTTAAGCATTAGTATTTGGTGAAGGGGCGATAAAAAACTTTTGACCATTTAAATAGAAAAATCTCTACAAAATGTTATTGGATTTATATTCAACAAAATCCAAGTTTTGTTTTGATAACAACAGTTTATCCCTCTACTCTGGTTTTTCCCTTTCCTTCTATTAGCTTGTTCTTTTACTGACTGATTGTTTGTCTTTAACATTTTCTGTTTTCTCAACAGTTTTCAAACATTATGGAAATAATAATCGTTGTAATAATAATAATAAAATTGTTTAGTGAAATGGACAAGAAACAAGGATTTTCTTTGGAAGGACTAAGACACAAGTCGGATAGAAAAGAAAACTAATTGCTTAATATTGTTTTATGCGTACGATTTGAAATAATTGCTATAGTAACAAAAGACTTGGAAATAAAGCAAGATAATTTCATCTAACCATAACGATATTAAAAATGCGGTATTCACAAAGAAGTATTAAAAGTTTTAAATTAAAATCTTACCGATTTAAGCATAACTAAATGTGTTCAAGCGTTTTTATAATTTGTTTAAGCTTTAGAAAAAATGTTTATAATATTTCATTTTTATGCTTATATAAGAATTAGTAACAGTCGGTAAAATCAAAGTTGTTTTTTCATCTTAAAAAAACTAATCTAGACAACAGTGGAGGAAATGCATAATATGCCATTGCACAATAGAGCCAATAAAATATAAAATATAATGTAGTGCACAATGGTTATAATATGTATACTTAAGAAGATTTTGTTGAAAATTTTCATTTCCTTATTTCTTTATATGGAAATTATTATTTTTTTTGCACATTTTGTTCTCTTTTTTTTAGTTGTGTGCGTGTAGTTATACAATAAGGTCTTTTTTTGTATTTATCTTTTCAATTTAAAATATTTAAGAACATTAGACGTTTTAAGGATTCTCGTATTTTTTCAACAAAATCATCATGACTGTTAAGAAAACACAATATATAAAAAGCGAGAAAACATAAAAAAACAAATACTCAGGAAATGGTAATAAAATAGAAGACTTAGAGTAGTATGTGTATACTCAATGCACACAAAGATGAAATAAAACTATAGAATGCAACAAAAACTACCATTAGAACATTGTTAAGAAAGAGGAAAAGGGAAAAAGGAGGAAAATTTATAGTTGTTTTCCTTATTTCAACATATAAATACTTATTTTTTGAAAACACAACACGTAGTTTTTTTAAGAATAAACAAATACAGGAACTAAAAAAAATATGTAAAAGAAAAGCTATAAACCATTCCTTAACTACAACAAACATTTGAAGAAACTGCAAATATATAAATTTAAGAACGCAATTTTTAAACGGGCTAGTGATTAAGAACTGTTATCAGTGTTCACTGGGTAACTATAGTTTTGTTCACAGATCTCATAGACCTGTGATATTTATTAGAAGCAAGCCATGTGTTTCAGAGGAAACAATATGGATTTTTTTTTGATTGTGAAAATATTTCATCACCTGTTTTATACTTGAGAACAGAAATGTCCTTACTTTAAAGCTTTTAGTATAAAATTTAATCAAATTTCTGCCGATCAAGGTTTTGGCCCGATACAGACTAAGGAAAAATATTCTGAGGGATAAGTCAACTATTTTTTAGTACAAACTTTCAACTATATTTTTTTTGAGCAATCATATTATTGAACTAGAGGACTGATAGGTAACCAGAATCATATGACAGTTGTCTACAAGCGCAGAATGTTATTGCTTAATTTGAAACTCATGAATAGTCAAAAAAAAATTGGACATGGTCGCATTTTTCTATATGGCCAACTCCCACAAAACTATTTTTAACCAAAAATTTTATGGTTGCATTACTCCTTCATTATGAACCAACAATTATACTATGCTTGCTTCGGAACATGTTATGGTTACTAATAACAATAATTTTTTGCCACTAAAGATGAATTAATTTTCCTCTTTCAAAGAGTTGCTTGTTATGCTTAAAAATAATCGCAAGGGGAAAAGAAACTAACACCAAACTTGTCACGTGACAGTTCTAAAGTGGTAGAGACCGATTAAAGGTCTTACAGTTTATATGAAGGACACTTGTCACTTTGACATGGCGATGTCGTAGGAGAAGGTTAATTGGCTCTTTTTTGACACTTTTAACAGTTCACTGAAATAACCTTGAGGGACACACTCAATTTCGGCTTAAATAATGCCCGAGTGAACCAAATTTCTATCATAGATCTCCTTCATGTAAAGAAATATAGACAGATAGCATCAACCCGCACAAAATCCAGTCTGTGACAATTACCTTTCCTTAGGAGTAACTACACCTCAAACACTTTATCACCAGTTAAGTGATACCCTGGGGGAAAGGGAACTAACACCAAATTTGTCACGTAAAGGGGTAGGAATTGGTTCTAGTTCTAACCCTTTATATGAAGGGGACTTGTCATCGAAATGGACACATTGAATGTTGGATAAAAATAAAGCCTGTCGCAGATATTGTCCCGAGTGAACCTTGTACATATGAAAGATCGCCTTCATATAAAGTAAAAGAATCAGGTGAAATCCCCCACAACCCACACAAAATCCAATTACATGACTAGTTGTTTGTCAATTATCTTCTGGAGTAACTACTCTTCAAACATGCAACAATAATATGACTGTGGCTTTTTGATTAGGAATTATTTTTTTTTTTTTTTTTTTTTTTTTGTTAGGAACAGCACTCTACTAATGCGTTGCATTGTGTCGGAACTAAAAGAATAGGATATAGTAAGAAGGATAGAGGAAGATGTGACATTCGATTTTAAGTTTTTTATGTTGAAAGTAAGTGGGAAAACTTCAGCAGGAAGGTCATTCCTAATACGAGCAGTCTGGCTAAAGAACGAGTTCTCTGTAATGCGTTGTACGATGCAGCGGCCAATCTTGAGGAAAAACGCGTATTAAGAACAAACGTACGAGTTTTGGCAACCAGTTACCCAATTGATTCCGAAAACATTCCATTGAGGTAACGACAAAACAGCGAAATGCAACCCAATTCATTAGAATTGGCACCCTACTGTCACCAATACGAACCTTCGTGATTCTGATTGTATGTTAAAAGAGAAAAATTATAGTTTCTGTTTTTAATCGGTTTATAACTTCGCCTAGGCCCCATTTATTATATTTTACTAAGATAGATTTAATTTGAAATTAACCAGAAGAATACCGTTTGTATACAACTTTTATTATGCATTGATAATAGGTCCAATCGGTTAATTATATATTAGAATGAAAGTACTGCCAAGATAATACGCATTGGAGACAGATGATTTTTTGGCTTAAAATCATTCATAGTACTAAGGTCGACTCAAAAAGTGGGCCTTTGTCAAGTAGAGCGTATTTGTCTTATTACATTTTTTAGTTTCTACTTCAACTCAACTCCGTCCCTGTTTAGTGGGCAAGAAGGAAATGTTATTCTTTTTACGCAAACATGCTTTAGTTAGAAAGCTAACATTTTGCTTTGCACAAACACATGAACATTTTTTTTAAACGCAATCTTTTTTTACATCACTCTCATACACACATAAATGCATATGGAATATGTGCTTAAATTGAGTATAATTTTATTTCTCTGTTTAATTCCTTTGTAGCTGTATTATATATGTTGCAAAAATATATATTTTAGTTTATGCGTTTCAATCTTAAGCTCTGTTGTAAGATGGAATTGTGGTAAATTCCCACTTGAATGCACATTTTTATAAAAATAAAAAAAAAAAGCCATTCCAAAGTCCTACAATGGACAACAACTACAGACTTAACGAGATATTTATTTCCATCATTTCTATATTTGCCAAGAAATGCTCTTCTATCCTGAAGCAAAACGTTTTTGATGCAAACAACATGAAAGAGCTATAAAAAAAACTGGTTAGAAATAAAAACTAATAGTTTGTTGTAACAAGAAATTATAATAATATTTAAGTTGCAGAACGTGTATGGTCAACATAATGCTTGTTTTCTAAGTATTGGGTATTTTTCTAAAAGGGATTTTCTTAAACACTTGAAATATTTATTTTTTTGAATTGAAAAAATCATCTTAGATAACGGCACAAAAATAGTTTTAACATAAAAAGTTTATAGAACTTCGACAATCTGATTTAAAATGCCTATTACTTTTAAGGGTTTAAAATTTCAGTTTCTTTGCAGGTTATAAAAAGTTTGATAATGAAAACAGTTCACTGAAAGAACGCTTAAAAGTTGTTAAATTTTGTTATGTTTCCGGAAGATCAATTGTGACAGCATAAACAAGACACCGTCAACATTTTTATACTCCAACATCTCCCAGTGAAAACATGACAAGAAGCTGAACTATCCGTTTTGAGGACCAGACATACTTATGTACCGTGCTTGTCAATTGTGAATATCCAGAAATTCGCTGAGTATTCTAAAAGTTGGCCTGGGGATGATGTTTCTACATAAATTTATTCAGTCTTTAAAAAACTGAACTAAGAGGGTTATTATTTTTGTGAAAATTTACATCTGGCAATCTTAAGAATTGTGAAATTTTTAAAGTCTTTATTGCTACCATATAATATTTATTATAAGTTTCTTGCTGTTGAAGTTCATGTTTTTAGTAAAATGCTTAAAAAATTAATAAACATTAATTTAATAAAAAACCTGAAAAATTGTATAAGCGGCTAGTGTTTGGTATACAAATTTATGAGTCACGAATAATTTTAAAGACTATTAAGCTTATAATGTGTAGTGTGCTTAAAAATATATTTTTTAACCCTGCTGTTACATCAAGAAAAACTTACGAATTTTAGGTTTAGGACCATTTTGGTCCGTATTGTTTTTTTAATAAGTGCACAAATTCTTTTTCCTTTTTCTAATAGTCTGCAAACAAATAGAGTTTATTTCCATATCTTCAAGTCTTACTTAAGCTTATATTCAGTTTTTGACTGATTTCTTTGCTGAAATAATGGAAAATCGACGATTAAACAGCAATGATCCTGTTTTAAGTAAAATTGCAGCAATGGTCTAGGAAAAAATGTGTTTAGCAACCTATCGCGAAAAAAAAATCCATCTTATAATATAATTCAAAATTTCTATATTTAGTGATATTTGATTATTTAGTTTTCCCAACAAACTATATAGTATAACAATTTTAGAATAAGCTTATATTAACAGTGTGTTCAAAGCTTTTCTTAATTTCTTTTATAATAATGTTAATAAAAAGTGAATCCACAAGCGGTTTTTAAAAATACTTCAGAAACAAAGTACAACAACTGTTTCTAAAGCACGCGACAACAAGTGCCGTAAAATAAGTTTGAGAAAATTTTTTAAAAGTATTTTTCGTGTAAATTAAATTTTGTAGTGAGTTTAACTGAATTAACTGAAACTGAAACGGCTTCGCTAACTAAAGCTTCTCTGTATAGCCGGTCATCGGCCGGGCGCAAGGATTTTTCAACTCTACGGTATAATAAAGACCGGTTTCGCTAACTTAAGCTTCTATGTATAGCCGGCCTTAGGCCGGGCGCAAGGATTTTCTCCTCCGTGGTATAATAAAGACCGGCTTCGCTAACTAAAGCTTCTCTGTATAGCCGGCCTTTGGGCGGGCGCAAGAATTTTCTCCTTTATGGTATAACAAGTACCGATTTCGCTAGGTAAAGCTTCTAAAATCTGCCTTCTTTCCGAACGATGGACGAATACGCAGATAAGCTTTAGTTAGCGAAGCCGGTCTTTGTTATAGTATAGAGGAGAAAATCCTTGCGCCCAAAAGAGTTTTCGTTATATTTTTAATATATAAACCAAAAAAATTTTTAAATAAATTAGAATTTAATCCAAATTTTTAATATTTTTAATTAGGCTTAAGTTCATCAAATTTAATTTTCATTAAATTATTTTTATGAAGAAAGGAATTTTACAACATGAAAATTAATTAAAATTTACTGATAATTTTTCATTCTTGACTCAATCTGGGCTCGAACCCAGGCGTTTTTACGGACAGGTTACCCTGACATGTTTCAATTGCAACCACTCAATCTCCTCAGAGGGCTTGCCGTTTTAACACTCGCAGCCATCGACGACTGCTGACGTCATTAGTCAAACATCAATCCTTAAACCAAATTGTATTTAACCTTAGGTAGATTCAAAGAAATTTGCTTTGAATGATTATCTATTTTAATTTATTTTACATGTTCTTCCTTTACTTCTGTTTTTTCGTACTTTTGTCAAGAATTCTTCTTGAAGTTCAAAGTACATATTTTGTTTTGTTTTTTAATTTTTTTGTCTTTCTTTTTCTTGCTGACCTTTTCAGCACAACTTGAAGGACAAATGCAAACATAGAGCTCGTGCCTTAGCTTTAACAATAATTAGTATTGTGGTTATTTTGTTGGACTATTTATGGTTTTTAATCCAAATTTTTAATATTTTTAATTAGGCTTAAGATCATCAAATTTAATTTTCATTAAATTAAATTAGAATTATATTAAAAGAAAAAAATTTAAATGGGAAATAAGGCCATGTGTGGCTTTTTTTCATCCTTACATGGCTTTATTGAACGGAACCTTAACGGAAGATTAGGTGCACAGCTTTGCTGGAAAGGTACTGGCACCAAGAAAAGCGTACGAAATCTAAGCACAATAAAGGCAATAAGTGAGTTTAATAAAACATTTATATTAAAAGAAAATAATGATACATTTTCTACATTTCATGCAACTACCAGACAATTATATTGTATTTTCTTTTTACATTTTACCTTAGCCTAAGGTAAAAAAAAAATACAATATAATAGTCTGGTAGTGTCTAAAGTCATTTCTGAAAAATTTAAGGAATATAAGAGCAACTTCAAAAATTTACGACACTTAGACATTTTTTTTTTAATTTTTTTTTTTTGTCTGACATCAATGTTGATTTGCGTGTGTATAAACCGATATTTGAGCATGTGAAATCCGTTCGCGTTAATCATTTTAATTACACGGCGCAAATTTTACTGCGGTTTAAAGTTAAAAATTAAAAAAAAAATATAAAAATTACAGTTTTTGTTAAAATTGAAAAAGGATAACGCGTGTGGATAATACCCCTTAAGGGCTTTCTTAGCACACTAAAATATTTGTAAAAGCTTGAATGCTTTTTAAAATACACTGGAAAAACATATAAAAAAATTTTTTTTTGATCGTGTATGCATATAAAAAATTTATTTAAAATTGTTAAACATTTTACAAAATTACGGCTAGTATAAGACATAATTTGCAATATTTTGGGAAAAAACTATTTGGCTATCGCTAATCAAATATTTCATACAAGGATGCTTTTTGAGGTTAGAAACATTTTGTTTCCTCCATAAAATTTTAAATCCTTAAAATTTTTTGGTGCGTTTTCAATTTTAGTATCAAGCTCAGTAAAGTCTTCTATTCTATTCTAGCGCTTCAGTTGTCACAAGGCGAAATGTGTTTGGAAAAAACTGCCGCTGCACGCGCCACGGTTGAAAAAAATTATTTTTTTTTGCACTTTATCAGTTTAGTCCGTCGCGAAGAATCTATTTAGATACCTAAACATGTTTCCATGACATGTTTTGTATAAAAAAAAGCTTAAAAATAAATTGTTTTTTTGCAAAAATTTTCAAAAGTTCATAAAATTTTTGCGTTTAAAAATTATAAAGTGCGTTTTCGCCTCGGAGGTGCCCTTTACTAAGTTTCTCACATCACGCAATACACTAGCCAACTTAAAAGGCAATTCAGATTGTCGGACGCAAAAAAGATACATTTTTAAAAAATTTACGGTAATTTCTTTTAAGTTTGTGATGTCCGTGATACGTTATTGGTGCGCTGACACCAACTTGAACACCTCAAACTTTATAAAATTACGCAGTTTTTTTAATTCTGCGCTTTAAACTCATTTTTATTAAACGGCGCAAAAACTCTATGTAAAATCTTCAAAAATTTCAAAATTCGGAAAATTTTGGTTTCACTTTAAAACTTTTCACCCAGCAGCGATATCAAAATTTTTTTTTTAGTGGGTATATCCTCCAAGTCTAGTGACTATATTTTGTATGGGTTTGGATCTGAAAGCTATAAACTATTACAAAGAAAACGGAATGAATGAAAAAACTCTTGCAAGTTTCAAGTCGTTTTTTTAATTTTTCGAATTTTAGATGACCACCAATTCTTAAGGTGAGGACTTTTCAACGTAAAACTTTGCACGTCATATCCTTCAAGTATAGTCATCCAAACCCTGTACAACGTTTTTTTCAATTCATAAAACTTAACGAAATAAGAGCCATAGTATGTCGGTTTCAGAAGGTGCTCAAAAAATTTGAAGTAGCCCATAACTATTACAAAAAAGCTTGATAAAATAAATAAAATTAATAAATTCGAAAAATTAAAAATGTTGAATATAAATTAAATAAAATTAAAATAAGACAAAGATTTTTATTATTCAACACCAAATCTTATTATATTATTGGTAAAGCTTATTCTACAATTATATAAAAAAGCGTATAAAAATATTGGGACGAATAAGCTTTGCTATACAAAAGTTTATATAATGTTATTTTCGTAATCTTTTTCTACAATTGCAAATAGAAGCTTATATTAATCATGCATATAAAATATTTTAACGAGGGTTCCGTTTTAATTTTTCTACAATTGTTACGATAGCCTTTTTCAATAAATTCTCAAATCTTTCCAAGCTTTACGCTTGTGCTGGTAGGCTTATAATAATATTTTTCTAAAGTCATTTGGTATGTTGGGTTGCCTTTAAATAACACTGCTTTACAAATTTTAAGTTTGGAAAAGTACCAAGAACGCCACATGCCGATAAGTTAATTTGGACCTCCTGAACACGAAAAAAGCTGTAATTTTTTTTCCTAAGCACCGTTTTTTAGATAACGGTACTTTTGTGTTTTTCAGTGTATGGTCCCACTCAAACCATTCTGGAGCCCAACCAAAAACTCCCATCGAAATAGATGGCATATCGTTGGAAAGTTAATTGAATGCCTTTTCCGTCGATATGCTGAAAATTTCTATCTGATAAGAAATGGCACCTCAAAATTTGCCTACTTTTTACGTTTTTTTTCAAAATTTTTCATTTTAATTTCGTTTTTTTTTCTACGTTATTTTAAATATCTGGAATGTTTTATTTTTTAACCAAATAGTATATTTAATTACCAACAATTTAAGCGTAATTTAAAAACAATCGGATGAAAAATAAAGTTTTTATTAAGGATTTTGTGGAACGACAATATTTTCATCTCATATAAAATTCCGTTTTTTTTAAATACGTTAAAACTGATGGTTTAAAAAAATACGGAATTTTATATGAGATGAAAATATAGTTTTTGTTTAAGGTTCCATTACTCAGCCATTTCTTATCAGACAGAAATTTTCAGCATATCGACAGAAAAGGCAATCAATTAACTTTCCAACGATATGCTATTTATTTCGATTGGACTTTTTGGTTGGGCTCCACAAGGGTTTGAGTGGGACCATACACCGAAAAACACAAAAGTACCGTTATCTAAAAAACTGTACTTAGGAAAAAGAAATTATAGCGTTTTTCGTGTTCAGGAGGTCTCATTTAACTTATCTAGGCATGTGGCGTTCTTGGTATATTTTGGCTGTAATCCAGTGTAACTCATTGCACTTAGAGAACTTCTTAACTTCGATGTAAAATACAGCTGGAATATGTGAAAAAATTCTAAGGAATTATTAATTAACTTATAGCGAATATTTTTTATGAAGATTTCTTAATAGAGTTTCCAACGGTTTGGATCTCTATGGATCAAAAATGGTGAAGAAATATGCAAAACAATCTGTATTGCATATATAACAATGGCAGCTAATAAAGGCAGAGGTATGATCGCTTTCGTAAAACGATGGGCTAAAGAATTTAAGGATCCGTATGTAACGAAAAGTCTGTTTACCTCCCTTGCAAGAGCGGCATTGGAATATGGATCTGTAAATAATAAATATTCCGAGAAAATTGAATCAGTCGAAAAACATTTTTTTTTTACTTTCTGCCTACGTGGTTTTAACTTTAACCAATGGAATCTGACGCCTTATTCTGCAAGACTAGCCTTCATCAAGCTGCCAACTCTAAACAACTGTAGAAATGTGCTGAACGTCTCGTTTATTATAACATGTAATGTTCTTCAATGCCCACCACGTGTTTTGGTTCCATTATCAGTATAATTTTTAAGATCAAATTATGCTTATGGTGACACGTCAAGAAAGGTGTGTATTGAGTTTAACAAGTTTACTAATTTATTAATCTTTTTAAGCCCATCATTTTTGAATTTTTTAGTTTCGCACTTTTATATAATTTGTAAAATATATTTGTATTAAATTAAGAAGTCTGTAAGGATAATATTCCATAAATAAATAAATAATAATAATAATAATAATATTGTTTGATATTTCTGCAATTTTGAGGCAGTTGATGAATTTTTTCGAAATAGTTTGTTCTCCTTTTTTTTCTCCTAGTTAAAAGCTATAATTGTGGCTTAGACAGAAACACAAAATTCCAATTGGTTTCCGAGATATAGACTTGAGAAAAAAAATACATGAGCTTCGAAAAACACAAATTTGAGCCAAAGTGTTCATTAGGCAATTAAATCCGAGCAATAGCTTAACTAGAAGAACCTAAATGGGGTTTTGTTGATTTCGATACTCCGTGAAACTCTACACGATGACTTAAAAAATGATGCACAGTAATCTTCTATGTGTTTTAAGCAAATAAATAAAAACAATTCTTATCAAAGTTTTTCTTTGGATTCAATTCTTTTTTTGGGAAAACAATTTTAGTGAATCTATTTTTCTTTTTATACCATTGCACTATGGCTTAGAAGGCCAAAACTAGTTTTTTCATAGTCTTTTTAAATACGTTTGCTATAGCAATCTAGTAATTCATACTTTAGACGAACTAAACAGGCATTTTGTTTTTTCAACTTAATTAAACGGTTTGTTTAATTATGAACCACCAAAGTTTAACTTTTTCTGTAATTGGAACAGGTGGCATGTCATAGTGTTCACGGACATAAAGCCAATGGACATTATGTCGTTTTGGAAAATGTCATAATGCCCGCGGACATTAAGTCGTTTTTGATATGGACATTATGTCTTTTTAAAAATGGGTTTGCTGCTTTTTCTCTGGGTGTATATATTAAATATATAACGAAAACAATTTTGGGCGCAAGGATTTTCTCCTCTATGGTATAATAAAACCCGGCTTCGCTAACTAAAGATTCTCTGCATAGCCGGCCTACGGCCGGGCGCATGGATTTACTCCTCTTTTTTGGAAAAGGTTTTCTGATGAGCTGGTCTAAGCAAGTGTATTTATCAAATATGAAAAACTGGGAATTAGCACGTCATACGGAAAACGTATTAATAGTAAACTTTGTATTTCCGAAAATAACTTTGATAATTTAAACAATCATTCCGCTAAAAATGTTTGAAATAAAAGAAAAACCCTTCAAGAGAATATTGGCTTAAATAAAACAGTTATGCTCGGATCCAGGGGCGGTGATAGCACTTGCCTTCGCCCTCTATGCGGAAAGTCCATAAATCACTTACATATTTATATTGATTGGTGTGACAAATGTTTGGTCTCATGTATTACCATCATCAAAAACGTATTGCCCCTTTATTGGGGGGGGGGGGGGTTGGGGGGCCATTCCCAACCAGTGAAGTTAATGTATTTGTTGCAGCTATCACTTTTTATTTAACATGAAAAGTTCCCTCAGAAAAAAATCAAGATTGGCTTATATACTCTGTTTTATCTACTTTTGTTATTACAATCTAGAAGGTTGTTCTTGAACAACACAAAAAAGTAACAATCAGACAAAAGCATTGATTTTGATCTGAAAATGTATGTTTCTTTTTAATAAATGTAATTTAAATTTGAAAAAATTATAAAAAGCCTAGTCCTAACAACTTTAAATAACAAAAATTTCTTTGAGTGGGCTTGGCATTGCCAACTTTTCAAGTCAGAAAGAATAAGAATAATTATTTTCCATGAGCATAGGCACTGTCCATTTTTATCATCACAATACTGCATTTATGGCAAAGCTTAAGGTGTGTGCCAAGTAACATTGGTTTCGGTAAAGTAGAAGAAGTTGAAAAAGAATGATGCCTTTCAATTGGCGTGTCCCTGGCCATTTGTTTAGTCATTGCATATTTTTTTTTTTTTATTTTTTTTTATAGTCATAATAATGCGCTGTCGCGAGTAGCATATCTTGCTACAAAGCTTCATAAAAATCGGTAAAGAACTTACCCATTGTACAATGTAGTACACAGAAAAAAGTTAAAAAAAGGTTTTGATCACCAAAATAATTGAAACAAACAAAAAATTTTTTAATTTTGCACTTATCACCGAAATGATTATACCAATTACTCAAATTTGCAAAATTTGCAATACAAGGATTTTTTCCAATTAAAAAGTTTTTACATTTTAATTATAAAAATAATTGAAAAAATTATTAATATTAAACAAGATTTTAATTAAATTAATTTACAAATTAATTAAAAAATCAATATTTTAATTGAATGAATTACTTACGTAATTGATTACAATACAGAAAATTAATTATTTTAATAATTGTATTGATTAAAACAGTGATTGAATTTCTGCATTAAATCGATTAAATTTTTAATTGAATAAATTAAACAGTGTATTTGAAATACAATCTTAATTCAATTACGCAAATTATTCAATCAAACAAATTGTTAATTTAATAAGTTTGTTAAAACAATTCAGTTGAAGGTTAAATGAAGCAAAGTAATAATATTTAAAATATATGTTTTATTTAAATATGAATTCAAAATAATTTGTTTTATTTGTTTAATTGTAATAGTTCATGCTCAATTGTACAAATCTTGGAAGATTTTTTTGACAAAGGAATTTCATACATACAACTTGTATAAAATTGTAGAATAACTCTGATTCTTCAGGGTATTCAAGATTGAAAACAAAAAACGGTTTTTGTTGTGTAATTTGGCTGTACTTTTTTTCACCAATTCACTTTAAACGCACAACATGAAATGACGCCAAAAATAATTCAAATAATAAAGAAAATAAACACCAAATTTCGATTGGGACCTTAACCACCGTCAAGAATGTGGTCAGCCACAAGGCGATTTTTTATTTTACGCATAATATACATATGGATGTAGGCTCATTATTGACATTGTTGATGGTCAAAATTGTAATTCGTCTATAACAAATCTTAGTTCATTTTTTACTTGTTGATAGTTTCTTTTTGCACGAGACGCTTACTGTTCTTTTTGATGACATGTAAGGGCATGTAAGGGCAAAGACAATAATAATAATGTTGATGAGGGAGGAAAGCAAGGAGAGCGCAACAAAGTGTTCAATTCAAACAACCGAGTTGATTGATTCAATTAAACTTAAAATTAAAATTAAGCTTAAAATCAAGTAAAATTTTAATTCTTTAAATCACTCAATTAAGAACGTAATCAAATTTATTTTAAAATTCAAAAATCACTATTAATTGAAAAAAAAACTGTCAATAACTTTTTCTGTGTAGCAAGTAATTTTCTGGAAGGCTCAAAGAAAATAGTTTAAACTTGGTTTTCAGTTGTCTATTTATTTTATTAATTTTCATACCTAAACTAATTTCTCAGCCTAATTTTTCTCAATAAAGTAAATTCGTAAATTTGCAAATTGCATAAAACTATGAAAAAAAAAATAAAAATAATTTAAAGTAAAAGTGCAATCTATCTTAATTGCTTTTTGCGCAAACATCTTAACAAAAATTTCATTTTATGGCGGCTTATTTAACCCCGTTTAGTGGTAAAATGCATTAGTTATCTTTCGCTTTTTAAGGCAGTAAACCAAAACCTAAATACAGAAGAAAAAAAGAGTAAAATATAACAGCAGAACATTAACACATGTACGCAAAATTTATTAAAAACTATACCATTAAGAATACTCGTACCATTTCATATTTACGCTCTGATTTCATTTTAAGATCTCGGGTATTAAAATTAAGTCGTAAATACGAAAATTCCACAAGAAAACTTTTATGCCAAATGCAAGTTCTACGAAACTAAAGTTTTCTTCTTTTATTTTTCTTCCAACAAATTTTGGAAATCTTTTATTTTCTTTCGCTTTTTTTAGAAAAATTTCTTTTAATTGCTTTAGTTTGTTTAACATGAAGGAAAACTGCTCAAGAAATGGTTACATGAACAAGGAAAAAAATAAGAAAAGAAAGAAAAGCGGACGGAATGGTAAAGAAAGTAAAGGATTTATAGTATATGAATGTACGTATGTAGGTACTATAGTTGATTTTTTCTTCTTCTTCTTCTTTTAAGTAAGTATAAAATTCCGGTATTTAAAAAAAGGATACGACCAAACACACACACGCCCCACACTCATTTATACGCATTCATGTGTTGGTATGAAAAAACATTCGTTAAGGTACAAAATGTATCATCGTCAACATTATGCTCATCATCTAACTCACATGTGACGACAAAAAAAAAAACTTGCAAACTAAAAAGAAATGACAAAATTAAGAAAAAGGAAAAAAATGTTTGTTGGTTTCTGAAAACTAACCTACCATTACCTGCATCAGTGAGTTCGTCGTTAGAAACAAAAAAAAAAACCAGAAGGTAAAATGAGGGATAAAACGAAAGATAAAAATGAAACCATAAGAACAACTTCGTTTGGATATATACTCTTGACTACTTTCCGAACCACTCAGGTGCAACATCCATACACCGATGCAGACACGTTAACTCATACTTATACAACCCACCTTTCTTAAAGTGTATGAAAGAAATATGACGAAAAAACAGACGAAGTAGAATTTTTCAAAAAGTAATTTAAAGAATATATTTTAAGGGACATTTTTTTTAATTTGTGTCTTAAGTTTTCCGTTTTTTCTGAAAGAATACTATTCCTGAAGTTTTCTCAAAAGAAAATATCTTCAATTTAATGTATCGTACCCATTTGCATTTGTATTACGAAAAATGTTATTAAGTTTGTTTAAAACTTTTATAATAGAAAAGAAATAATTCGCACATAAAGTGTCGTACTTGAAAATTATCTCAAAAAAGCTTTTTAAGGTAACATTGAGTTAAAAAAAAGATTAAAATAACAAATTACATGTAGTAGAAGTTTGCATTTTCGACACATACAGCTATGCAAGTGGAAAATTTTAATGATTTTTTGAAATTTTTTAAAAAAAGTACATCTTGTTTTTTTTTTCATTCAAACACTATAGAATTTCTCATAACGGGATACCGACTAGACTATTTCAGTATTTCCAGCATTTTAAAGGACTTCAATGTTCTTTAAGATCACTCCGGGGACAGTGTCCAATAAAAAGGGGTCCGTTAACTAATTTTTCACCGCACCAAGTTCTTGTTGCTCGATTTACATAAAATTTTGTTTTACCCTTTTTTCGGTTTATGAAAAAAAACATGGTGACTTATGATTTTCACAGGTTGCAATTCGAGAGAATAGTCCGCCAAAATTCAAACAGTTTCTGTTGAATTGCAACAGCAGCTAGTGATCCCTAAGCAGGTAGAACTTTCCCACAAGTTTGAAAAATCAGCCTTCTATTTGAACGGCACCCTTCACGCTGTTTTGGGTTTAAACCAAAGAAAGTATCCCTTCAAAAAAAGCAAGGCTTCCGCAAAGAAAACCTTCCCGAAAGATAGGAAGCATTTCTCGCAATAAGCTTACTAACGGTGGCTACTAACGCCTGCGGCACTAGAGAAATTTGCCTTACTATGGTGTGGCTTCGAACCTTTTGAAATTTTTCGGACCCAATTGGAACTATGGCATTTAAATGTTTAGCGCATTTGGTTGCATGCACCTGTTGTTATCCCCAGTGTATGCAACATCAATAAGTCTGATACCCTTTTACTTAGCCCCCTGAGAGGCGTAGCACTTCCACCGGGGTGAAAAGTCATACGGTGTTTGGATATTTGCCGTTATATGCAAGTTATAGTTTTTTGAAACGTTGGGCTCGTCACAATTTTTTTGGTTATAACAATTAAAAATGCGAGTTCCAAATAGATTAACTAAAGCTTAAGAAATAATGGTTTTGATCTAAATTTCCCTGGGGTCACACAATTAACTCTTGGGATATAAGTAATTTAAAGCAATTGAATAGCACGAGAAAAAAACTGTAGTATGCACCTAAACTTAAGCCTAATACGAGTTCACTTTAAACTCCAATTTCGATTATTGTTTTAACCATTTGCATTCAATTTATCAAATTTATTGAATAATTATCGTGGTATGGTGACTACAATCAATCCAGAATCTTGTTATAATATGTTGCTCTTAAAATATGTTTACCACAACCATGTCTTTTCTTTGCGTGCATATGTTAATTACTTGTAAGTGCTGATAATTTTAATCATCGGTCGGCGAAAAATAAGTTAAGGGAGATTTAACTTACCCTCAAAAATATTTTTCTGCTAACAATGCCATTTTTTGTACAAAATCCAATTTTTTATAAATAATTCAATTTACTACGTGACAGTTTTTTGACCAAATGTATTTGACACTTAATCTTTATGTAGAATTATCCTCTGAATCCGAGAATGCTCAAAAGTAGAACAGTTTTCGAGACATTCCAAAGATGATTAAAAAATATGATGTCACTTAAATGCAAATATCTTCAAAAATATTAAACGGATTATGTATTTCTTTCTTTAATGAAAGGTAATAAAATTACTAACATACCAATGGATTGCTAGTGAAGATTGGTGAAGAAATGACAGAGTTACAGGGGAAAAATCATTGAAATTTGTTTGCAATTTTGCTATTTTAAAGTTATTTTTTTTTATGCTAAGCAATTAAAAATTTTGACGTTTATTGCAAGGGCAATTAGCTTAATTTAATACGAACATGTTGAATAAAACATAAACCCGCACGAATGGTAGCATATTTGTAGCATTTTCCTTAGAACAGAGAACACCACTAATGCTTCTAAATTTTACATTATTTAAATAATTTTGAAAATAATATAAACATTTCAAAAAGTCTCATCAATTTGTGTCTTGTTGCGTATGATTAATTTTTAATTCAACCACAAGTTAAAGAGCACTGATACGCCTTAATGCCTCCAGTTAAATTCTTACTGCCTGTTTTTAGAAAACGTAAACAAGTGAGTGAGTGAGAAATTATATTGAAAACAAAAACAAATTTTCGTTTTTTATTGTTGTTTTCAATATAATTTCTCACTCACTCACTTGCCTACGTTTTCTAAAAACAGGCAGTTATTCTCGTTATAATAGAGCTTGAATTAAGCTACAAATCCTAAATGAATTTGATTTTGTATTCCTTTATTACCTTTAGTTTTTACCGAATTTTCAATTTGGCGTGCGACGTACATAAAACTGTTGCCAATTTGACAGAACTTAAAAAATAATTTGTAGGAAAACCCCAACTCCACAAACTAGAACATGACTAACGACAGGCATTTGTTTGTTTTAGTGTTTAATTTTTTTTTTTACTTCATATCATTTTTTCTATGTGAACAATTTGCGAAGAAGCAAGAAGTGTTAGAGTTGCCAGATCAGAGAACTTACTTAAAATCTAAAAAGGAAATTGTGTTAAAAATTTTAAATTTGTTTTTTAATTTTATGATTTTTATTAAACTATTATTAATATGTGAAAGTCTGATAGTGTGAATGCATGTGTGATGAAAATGACAAGTATTTTGAAAACAAATTTGACATCCCATACGACTTCATCGTTTTTGGAAAAATTTCTAAACAATAATAAAAAAATAAAAAAAATTCTAGATAAAGAAAATAAAGAAAGAAAGAGGTACACAATTGAAAGCCTGAGAATCCAACAACAAATTAATAGAACAATGAATTTGAAGGAAGACACAAACAAAATAAATGCGAGCTATATTGTTGCCATTACTTAAGCTGTGATATATTTAAAGTTTAAAGTAATATGTATTTTTTAAATATTAAAATGATTTTTTTTATATTTGTATGATCCTGAGTACATCTAAAACTTTTTAATGTGATTAAATTTTCATATTGTAAGTCTTTAATGTTTATGTGGTACATGATTGTATTTACTTTATTGTTTTTATAATTTTTAAATAGACAATCCCTTGAAAAAGTCGACAAACAATCGACGAAACGTCGGGAACAAAATATTGTAATTAACAATTGAATTTTATTTACATTGAAGAAATTTAGGCCCTATTAGCTTGACAATAATAATATTCAATAATACTTTTCATTGGATCAGGGTTGCATTTTATTGCACGTGTGAGTGTTTATACTTTGCGTGATGGTGTGAACACAAACTGTTTTGTTAAATTAGATATTTTGACAGTCGCAACAAAACTCTTGAGATTTCTATCTCACAAAGTATTTTGGAATACGTAAGACTTGTGTGATAGTGTAAACTAGCTTTAAACAACTATACAAATTAGTACTTAAAATTTTGATTTCCTCTTTTAAGAATTGAAATTTCACAACACATACGGCAACCATTTGGCACAAAAACCCTTCTCATAAGTTCTGGTATAAAACATTAATTTTGTTTGCCAGTATTTTTTGTTTTGTTATTTTCTATTCATTTTCGCTTAATTGTGTTTAGATTTAAGTTCACGCTAATTACATGGCCATTAATTGAGCGAATTATTTTCCATTATCTTGTAGAAAGGAAATTGAATATAAAAAGCAAAACGAAAAAATAAATAAACCAAGATATAACGAAATTGGAAAATACAGTTTAAAACTGTCATTTGACAGCAACTTAATGAAAAAAACAACAAAACAATTTTGTCTTTAATATAGATTTTTTCGTATATTTTAGGGTATAAACACAATTGCGATGAAATACGAACTTCGCATAGTTCGAATGACTTGTCGGCATTTGTGCGGGAATAACAGCTGTTAACGACATTATTTTTTTTTTTTGTAGAATTTGCAATCGAATTACACCAATTTCTATGTATTAAATTAATTCATAATAGGGGTTGTAGAGTCTTCTTGCATTTAAAAAAGCCTGCTTTAGTTCAAAAATATACTCACTCCCAATATGGTCCGTCACATGCGCCCAGCCAAGCCGCTGGCTCTATTGCTAGTACTTCACAAACAAACAATCAAAACCAATCATATGCCCAAGTCTTAAAAGGAAACCCTAATGCGAAAAATCCCCCGAGTACTTCTAACGCAAAGCAACCTCCAAACGCTAATGTGCCTAGGAAAGGTCTACAAATGCCTTCTGGAAATATGCCTACCTCAATTGAAAATTTAATTCAAACTATGAATAACTTCATGGCCACTATGCAGAACATGTTTCAGGAAATGATGCGAAACCAGAACATGCTCCTGCAAGTTCTACTCAACAAAAAATGAACCAGTTAAAAATATGTTTCTGGAATGCAAATGGGATAACCCCCAACATAAATACGAAGTTGCAAACTTTCTTCATAGGCATGAAATCGACGTACTTCTTGTCTCTGAAACACACTTTACTCATAAAAACTGCTTTAGGGTAAATGGATACCTTACGTATGACACAAAACATCCCAGCGGACGAGCTTGTGGTGGCACAGCCATAATTGTGCACAAACACATCAGACACTTACCATTTCCAGACTTCGAAGAAGATTGTATCCAGGCCACATCTATAAATCTTACTGATTTCAATCTAACGTTAACATCCGTTTAGGCACAAAATTGTAAACGATAAATTTCTCAACTTCTTCTCCACATTGGGCCAGAAATTCATTGCTGCTGGCGACTACAACGCTAAACATACATATTGGGGCTCCAGACTTATTAGTCCTAGAGGTAATCAGCTATACAATACCGTAACTGCAAATAATTTTGATGTGGTATCGAGTGGTGAGCCTACCTATTGGCCAACCGACTTCAATAAGCTACCAGACCTTATTGACTTTGCTGTAATTAAAAACATCAAGCGCGATCAGGTACTAGTTAGTTCCTCCTATGATCTTTCG
The DNA here is from genome assembly GCA_930367215.1 of Pollenia angustigena. Taxonomy (NCBI): domain Eukaryota; kingdom Metazoa; phylum Arthropoda; class Insecta; order Diptera; family Polleniidae; genus Pollenia; species Pollenia angustigena. The sequence goes on along the minus strand of OV884059.1, from coordinate 173,765,420 downwards.
TCTGATCATTCACCTTCAATCCTCATTTTAAAAGGTAACTCTGACGCTGCAGCTGCAAACTTTATTTCCTATCCAAACAGAAACACAAATTGGTTAAAGTATAAAATGTATGTGAGCTCTCACCTATCACAGTGCATTCCCCTAAAAAATTCATCTGACATCCAAATAGTTGTCGACCGATTTACAGAAGTCTTGGATACTGCAGCAAGAAATGCAACCCCAATCAAGCGGACAATTAAACGTGCTCCTTACAATACATCGACGGATATAGAGACCCTTATCAGAGAAAAAAGGAAGTTAAGAAGACAATGGCAAAACAGTCGTTCCCCTACCACTAAGGCCCAACTACAATTATGCCTGACCACTCTTCGCAACAAATTGAGACAGAACCACGAGTCTGCAATAGAAGGCTATCTAAACAGCCTAGACGCCACAAAAAACTCCAATTATAGCTTATGGAAGGCTGTACGTCATATGAAATGCCCTATAACCCAAGAATCTCCATTTAGACTGGAAAACCGCACTTTCGCGGGCCAAGAGAAAGTTTTCACGCCACATGATGCACATACTTGTTCCTATCGTCCAATCATTCCTGATAAGGTAAACCATCCATTAAAATTTAACATAACTCAAGTAAAATCTGCAATAGAAAAAGTGAATATTAGAAAATCTCCCGGACCTGACCGCATCACAGGGTCAATGATAAGAAACCTATATAGAAACCTTCCAGAATCTTGCTGCTCATTTTTAACGCTATATTAAGAGTCGGATACTTCCCATCCTCATGGAAGAGGTCTATAATTGTGATGATTTCCAAGCCAGGAAAAGATGCTAGCCAGGTTGCGTCGTACAGACCGATAAGCTAATTGTCAATCCTATCGAAGCTTTTCGAAAAAATATTCGTTTTAAGTATAACTCCTCATCTAAATGAACACGACATCATCCCGGATCACCAGTTCGGATTCAGAGCGAAACATGGTACAATAGAACAAGTGCATAGAATTGTCACCCTTATTAGATCGGCGTTTGAGAAAAAGCAATACTGCTCAGCACTGTTTATAGACATTTCCCAAGCTTTTGACAAAGTTTAGCATGATGGGCTACTCATCAAAATAACACGAATGCTTCTTCAAAACACTCACAAGCTTCTGGAGAGCTATCTAACAGGCAGAACATTCATAGTAAGGTCGCAAGATAAATTCTCCCCCCTCAAGAAAATTACTGCTGGTGTCCCCCAAGGCAGCATATTAGAACCGCTTCTATATATAATATACACAGCGGATATGCCAACAAACCTGAGCACGCATACCTCTACATTTGCAGACGACACAGCATTTATTAGCGTTAACCATGACTCAAAAGTCGCATCGCAAAATCTGCAGTCCCTTATCAATGAACTAGAGGCCTGGCTAGAAAAATGGAGAATAAAGGTTAACCCGGCTAAATGTGCTCACTTAACTTTCACGCTCAGAAGACAAACGTGCCCAGCTGTAAAAATAAATAACATCACTGTTCCGGTAGAAAACCATGTTAAGTACTTGGGAATTCATATAGATAGACGCTTGACCTGATCGCGTCATGAAGCAAAAATAGCGGCTATGAAACTTAAAGCAGCTCAACTACATTGGCTTCTCGGTCGAAACTCAAACTCGTCCTTAGACAACAAAATTCTCTTATACAAGTCCATCATAAAACCAATATGGACATATGGCATCCAATTATGGGGTACTGCATGCGCATCTAACATCCAAAAGCTTCAAAGAAGACAGTCTAGAATATTACGACAAATTGTCTGCGCCCCATGGTATATACGTAATGATATTATCCACAGAGATCTCAACGTCCCCACTATACAGGAGGAAATTAAAAAATATTCAATAAGTTACATCGATAAACTAATGGCCCACCCTAACTACCTCGCTCGGGGTCTGCTTCAGTTCGAAGGTCACCAGATGCTAAAAAGAACCGATACTTTGAGCCTAACTAGAAGACAGTCTTAAAATTTGAATACAGCAGTTAGTGGTTACACTGGTAACAACTAATAAACAACAAGTAGAATTAAGATTTGAATACATATTGTAAATTTCGATAAGAAAGATTCAATAATAAAAATAAATTAAAAAAAAAAAAAAAAAAAAAATATTTTCATAATTCCAGATATTTGCGCTTATATGTTTAAAGCATTTTTTAGAAGTTAAAGTTAAATCGATTCAAATATTTAAAAATGTAAGTAGACTGCACTATATGAACAAATATAAAAAAGCGCTGTAGTGAAAATAAATTGATTTAAAACAATGGATATGCCATAAAGTATTAACTGTGACATATGGATTGTTATACGATAAAAACATGTTATTTTTTAAAAGCAAAATACTTTTGTGACCTTAAAAATGCACTTAATTCTTCTAAAATCTCGTATAAAGAGTATAATAATTAATATGATCGAATTTTTTTTTACAATTTAATTCTTTGCCTTTCTCCTAACACGTTAATTAAAGAAAATTCCTATTTAATATAATAAATAAATGGATGTCAATCAAGTTTCTTCTAAAGAGTTTATTTTTCTTATATGCAAAATTATTATGAGACTCACTGTATATCAAAATTAATTTTCTTATGTTTGCAAATATCCAGATATATAAAAAACTATTTAAAATGTATTCATTTAAATTAAATTAAAATTGTTTTCATTTTTCTTTTAATTGCGAAAATGTCCAATTAATTATACATTTTACAGTTGCTTTAAGACCCTATTTTTCTCACAAACACTATTACAATGCCATAGCCACAGTTTCGTTGAAATAAACAAACGATCGAGAATAAAAATTAATAGTAAAAAATAAAACATTATGACAATGATGAAGTTAGATATGGTGCAATTACAAACTTCTCAAAATCTTGAGAATAAGACAAACAAGAAATGAAATGAAAATTAAAATGAAAATGAAAAAGTATAAACGAATATAAGAATTCCTTTAGCCGTGTCTCCTATTTATACATAAATATCTGCTAAATAAAATGGGATTTTCTAATATAAAATGTCAGCATTGTAAACAACATTGGAGATGTTAATAATGTTGTTGCTGTTGTTTTTGTTGTTGCTATTATGTTCTGTATGAACAACACCAGTTCTCACACAAAATGCTGAATTGTAGATAAGAAAAACAGCAGCATCAGCAAAAAAGAGGACAGGAATGTAAGATGAAAAAAAGAACAGAACAGATGGAACAAAAACATTAGAAAAGGGCTGCACAAACACACACTAATACACAATGTTAAGAAGAGATGAGTATAATGATGAATAAAATTGAAACCAGCCTCTTGTGTACAATGCAGTTGTGCGCTGATTTGTGGAGCGTAAATAAAGACGCATTTAGATTGTAACATTTGAAGCAACACAACGAACGAACGAACTTTACTACTTTACACCATTCATTCAACCAGCCAGCCAACCATCCATCCATCTATCCAGGACTCTTGTTTTGCTAGTGACCGACATTTCAAGTAGAAATGAAAAATACTTTACTATTCCCTTACAAATCTGCTGCTGCTGTTTTTTTTTATATTTATATTTTTAATTTTTACTAGGTTGTTGCAAATAAACGAGCAAATGGAAGAAAACCAACTTAAAATAAAAAAACTTAATTCAAATAGAAAAATTACACTACAGCAAGCTGTACAAAAAAAAAAAAAAAACAGAAATGCAGAAAATAGTTCAACAGAAAAAATCAAGCATACAAGCCTTTTCACAATAAGCCAGCTTGACTGTTGCAAAAGAAACATGTTGTACCCCAGTGTTATGCTATTTTATGTTTCCTTATTGCAAAAATGATTTGCCTGACAGCAGCAGCAGAAAAGTTTACTGCAACAGCACCAGCACTAGTAATTCCAGTACCACTAGCTGAAGCAATTTGATGAATGCTTAAGGATAGTTTGTCATTAATTGAAAGTATAACATTACATACAATTATACTCTGTCATATTCTTTTCTATTTTTCATTCTATGATGTTGCTTGCTGCTGTCGTCCCGTGTTGACTTAGTTTTATATGTTGGCCCATAATACGAGTATTACTTAAGTTTTCCAGCTTTTTCATTTCGTTTTATTTTTTTTTAACTTTTGGCCCTTTTAGTTTATTCCTTTTTTATTTAATTCTTGTGACAGCGTCATCATCAAACACAACTAAATCGTTAGAAGGAACATCAGTAACAAATTGATGCATTTCACTTTTTCTCTATTTATTTTTGTTGTTACCTCTTTCTCATTTCTTTATTTGTGTTTCGCATAGAGTTCTCCATTTATGTTTCGCCCATAAAATGTTATTAGATTTTGTCTTGCTTCTGTGTATGTGTGTGGGGGATTTTTTTGGAGTGTTAAGAAATAGTGGGTGAATCAGGCAATTCAGAAATTAAGAGGCTGGTTGCAATAAATTTAAGTTGTTAATTTTCAAGATGAAGAGTTGGCTTTTTTCCAGTTAGAAAGACAAAAATTTGGCCTCTCAAGATTTTGTTACTTTTTATATAACTATTTCTTTTCATTATTTCTTAACAGTTTAACCAAAAATGGTAGTATGAAATACTTTCATTCATGTCTTTTATTATTTAAGAAAGTGGCTTTTTAGATTGACACACAAATTTTAACCCAATTGTTAAAATAAAATGAAAGATAGATAGAAATAAAATAAGAGTGTTATGCCCGACTGCGCTGAATACTCTAAGCCACAATTTTTTCGCGAGGTTTGTTCGTAACTGTTTTAAGTGTGGCTGAAAATCAACATGTCAGCAAAATATACTGGCTGAAGTAGCCCCAAGCAGTTTAATTATTCTGGACTGGTTGTGAGAAGCACCTCGAGGTGCCTTAAACTCAACCAAAAATTACTTTTAAAGTAAAATTATACAAGAAAGTGGTAAGGTCATGAGCACAAGGTAACAGCATAAATTTAACTACCAGAGTACCACAGAGATACATTGTTCAATCCCTACTTTTTTACATCTTTATTTATGAAGTGATGAATACAGCAACAGTAAATTCTGCCAAGTGCATTAGACTACGCCGATGACTCAAAAGTAAGAACTCCTAAATGCAGCGACGCGAATCAGGATTAAGGAAGGAAATAAGAAAGGCTGAAACACCGACAGCAGACTGGCTCTTGAGGATTACCGTACCATTTTTAAAGGAATAAGCAGCTTCTGTTGTCTTGGCAGCATCATCAACAAAAACTAGGCTCAACCTCATTAATTTTTGCACTATGCTCCTTTGGCCTTTAACGTCCCGTCTGGAAAGTTTCTTATGTTTCTATAAAAGCAAAAATGCAGAAAAACCAAAAATCCAACGTGAAGTCAACTCTATTGTAGGGACACGAGACATGGAATTCACCTCCTCGTGCCGTAAATGCATTTTCAGTTTTTACCAACATATTTTTGAGTTGTGCATTGATATAAAACTACTAGCTTGCAATATATATCGATGAACAATATTTTTAATAGGCTCCAATTGGGAACGATGGGAACAAATCAATATATAAATAAAACAGGATGGACTCCAAAACGGCTCGGCCGATTTTGATTAAATTTTCAAGTAATCTTCAGAATATTCAGGCGGGTCGCACTGTGAAGTCTAACTTTTGAATTTCTGTTTGCGGGCGAAGGGGCGTGGCAAAATCCAATTTTAATATTGCACCGTGTAAAATGCATCTAATTTGCAAAAATCTATATTATTTACATACAAAGATGATGTTCTTGGCAAAAGAAAAGTTTTGATACCCATATTGCCCTATTTAAAACGAAGGGTTACCACCCCATCGCATTTTTGTCAAAACGCGAACTAGCACGAATTTCAAAAAAAGCTGAGACACGTATTTAATTAAATCGACTAAAGATTAAAATATGTTTATTTGGCACTTTTATTAGAAACAACCCCGAACAAAACATTTAAAAACCGTTTTTTACAGAAAATCCTAAAAAAAGGACATGGATGATCGTCCTTGGACGCGCCTTAAAAAAACCTTTCTTATGATACCCAATTTGTGTATGTTGGTAACGAAACTGATTCTTAAATTAACAGAACATGCAAACTGGTCCAACTCACGAGAGGACAAAGCTGGAGCCGAAATATTTAAAATGTCATCTTAAAAAAGGACAAGGTTCATTTTGAGGAGGGTACAACTTTGTTTGCAGGCACTTTGTTTGGTGAGTCGATCTAATATATATATTTATTTTTTTGCTTTTTTATTTTATTTTATTGAAAGCCGTTATTTTTTGAAAGCCGTTGTCATGTTTTTAAAAACGAGATATCAAACTCTTAAATCGGCTATGTAGTTCCGAAGATATTTAAAAAAAAACTATGTTAATAATGATCCAATATCAAAATTTTAAAACTTTCGAAATGTTGCATTCAAAAATCTTAGTTTTCGGTGTATTTACATAATTCGACAACATAAGATAATCCGCGCTTACTTAGGTGCAACATTGTACAATAAGTGTTAAAAGCTCAATTTAAATCGTGTGGTAATACAACACAAATGTTTGCTTAGGGCCAACAATTTTTGATTTTTTTAATGAATAACTTTTTTCTTTCTGCTTTTATTTAAAGTTAGCATTTATTAAGATTTAGATAATAATCAAAGTAATCTTTTAGGGAAGACAAAATGTTTAATTTACCAATTCTTGTTTGTCGTGCTTGAATTCCAATTTTTATTCTTGATAAGAAAACTGAGATTTATTGTTGATGAAAACTTCATCCAAAGATTTAGAAAAACTAAAGATATTAAACCAAATAAAACTGTAAAGCAAATAAGAATTATAAGCAACAGTCTAACATGTAACAATATCAAAGCTTAAAGAAAAACAACAACAATAAAAAGTAGGCTTATCTTTTCTTACATTCCCCACTACACATGGTTGGTATTCTTCTAACATTAATTGTAGTTGTAAGTAGGTTAAGAAAAAGCAAAGCAAAAACTAATTGCTTTATTGTTTTCGCAAAAAATAAAGCGTGCTGCCAGTTAAGTTTTTTAGCCGTGCACTTGTATTGCCAAAAAGATAACTTTGATAATAAACTTAACAGTAATCTTGAGTTGCTTATGATTCTTATACGCTAAACAGTTTTATTTGTTTAATATCTTTAGTTTTTCTAAAATTTTTGTATGAAGTTTCCTGACGATCTGGCCTAATCAACCTGTGAAATGCGCATAGGAATAGCTTATCCCTTCAACAATAAATCTCAGTGTTTTTATCAATAATAAAAATTGGGAATTAAGCACGACCAACAAAATTTTGTAAATTCAGGAAATATGTTCACTAGGCTATAACTTTTTCGCACTTTTTGCGAATATCAAAAATGGCATATTATAGTCGTGAAGAACATTTAAAGTTATTAATAACAAATATGATAGTTCACGCAGGGATTGGGTTGAAATTTAAAAACAACCATTTTTATCTCACGGAAATTTAAAAAAAAATACACCTGATATTTGATAATTTATTAGAATTTATACACTTTAGATTTAAAAATCTCCTACGGTTTACAGTTCATTGCGGTTCAAAATTTCATGGAAGGTTTTAGAAATTTGCTTCCTCGTTTTTTCGCAAAACGACTAAAACATTCTTGGCCACTCCATGGTACTATGCCAAAAATTTGGTTAGGTCTTAATGTTCACATTATGCTTTGAAAATAATATTTTTCAAATGGTGCTCATTGTTCTTTTTCGACCTGATTTAATCTTTCCAGAAGATTTCCCATAACTTTTCATAAAATTCAGTTTACCTTCCACGCCTTTAAATGTAGGATACTTCTTGGATCATTTGCATACACCTTATCCTTCAGGTAACATCCAAGAAAAACAACGGAAGCCATTAAATAGAGTAAACGCGGTGGCCAGTTAAAATCAGAACAATGCGATATTATTCGGCCTCCAAAAAATTCACGCAGCAGAGCCATGTTTGGACGAGCTGCGAAAGCTGTGGCTTCATGGAATTTAATGCCACTCACATTTTCCACAACTTGTTCGTCGTTTAGGAAAAATGGTGGGCGCTCCATAGCACAATTGTGCTGAGAGATTTCACACGTATTCTTAGCCTTTTTAATTTAGTTTTCGATGAGACAGCGTCGAATGTACATGAAGCGGATGCTTACATATTTTCTTATATTTTTTTTATTTTTTTTTCAAGAGAATTTACCCAGCAAACATACGTGTTTTTTTTTAACTAGTTCATTTTTAATTGGACCTTCGTTTTACACAAATTAATCTGGTTTTAACTTTTTTCTCTGCAATTTTAACAATTAAAAAAATGTTTTATTTTGCATCAAATGCGTAAAATATTAAATAAGAAATATTATGCACCATTATATTTCAAACGCTTGGCTTTGAGTTTGGTGGGTACTTCTGCCATCTCACTAATACTAATAAGCATCAATACAAGCACAGTTTTAGTTGTCCCCACTTCTGTTCTTAAGGTATATGCATCAAAAAGAGAGATAAAGAGAGAGAGTGCAAGGCATATTGATTATTCAAAATTGTGAAAGGTTATTTTTATTCGTTTGTAAGAGCCTACAAAATAACATGTGTTGATATATGGAAACATTTTTGAAAATTTGAGATTTTCTGTAAGCACAAAAATTAAGAGAACGACGAGTTCATCTTATGAATGTGCCTTGAGTATAATAAACATTTTCTGTACTTCCTTAAATCCCTAGTCCGTCTTTAAAGTTTACTAATATCTCCATAAATAAGGCATATTAATAAACTCTTTATGATTATAATCCTCAGGATATATCTGCACAAATATACCTTCCCTTACACATAATTATAACAATAAATGTTAATTTTGTGCAATTTTAAATGAAATACTCATTTTTTAAATTATTTTTCCCTAGATAACTACAACTGCTTTTGATCTATAGATGATAATTATGGTGATATAAATCATTAATTTTTTTTTATATAAATCAGTGCTTTATGTAGCACGAATGTAACTGTTATACTGTACTATAAATTACTGTACATAATAGAGAGAGACAACGTGAGAAATAGAATTGTAGTAATGTGAGGAGGGAGTGGATTTTAATGAACAGAAAAAATACTGTTTCATTTGCACCAAAATGTTCTCGAGATTTTGTTATCATAAATTATAAATGAAAATTTTTTATATAAATGTATTTCCTTCATTTTTTTATTTTTTATTGCAATATTCATTAAGATAGTCGATTTCATGGCAATTGTTCGAATGCCTTTATTCACACATTCACTTCTAACTGGTTCTTCATCAACATTCGAAAAATTTTCAAATTATTTTTAAACACCCTGCAGCTAAATTGAGTTTGTGAACTGTTAAATGTATAAAATTTATGAATAAATTTAAATACATGGAAAAACAGTTTTTTATCAGAAATATCATTCGAATGTGTCTAAATCAAAAATATACATATATATGGGCATTTCCGTCAAAAGGGTCCACCGTGACCGAAAATTTAAAAATTATTAAAAGGTGATTATTTTACGATATTGTTATAGAGAATTATTTAGATTTTACTAATTTTATAAATTTACACATAAATTTGTTCACTTAGATGAACAATTAGACTGCAAAGTTGGGCAAACGTAATTTCTTATATGTGAGAATGTTACAATATTTATCTTTCTTAAAAGAGGTGATATTTGATAAAAATGATTCCAAAAAAATTTTCTTACTTGGTCTGTAATCTAAGGAAGAGTTCAAAGAGAAATATGTTATTCGGATAAACGGTTAATTTTTATTTTATTTTATCATTATTCAGTTTAATTATTACGGAAAAAATGTCACGTTCGAAATGTCACGTATCGACCCAGATTTTAGCTTAAAAAAAAAGAAAATACAGAAGGTTTTGAAATCAAACCAAGACATTTTAATGTTTCATTACTACGTAAATATCTGAAAGTAGTTTGACTAAAAAATTTTTGCCAGGTTTTGCTGAATACGCCTTTTTATAGGCGCTTCGAAATATGGCCCCAGGAAATATGGCCCTAAAAAAATAAATGAAAATTGACCCCAAATTTGGGGCTATTTTCATAATGCATTATGGCTCCATTTTTTTAATGAAAAATTACCCCAAAAAAATGAAAAATAACCCTTAAATAAAAGGAAATATGGCCCTAAATTTGGTGTTATTCTTCATTATGAAAAATCACCTCAAAAGTGATAATGAATTTGAACCCCAAAAAAGAACACAAAGAAAGTTACATTTAACATTTTCGGTGGAGTTTATATGCCCGAAACTAAAACTCAGAAATTTGGAACCCCGATTTCAAAATCCGGAAAATTATACAGTTTTGGTTTTAAAAATCGTACGATTGATATCATGGTTGGGCCATGCGCAAGGATTTTTTTCTCTATGGTATAACGAAAACTGGCTTTGCTTGCTAAAGCTTCATGTTATAGACGGCCTTTGGTCGGGTGAAATGATTTTCTTATCTTTGGTATAACAAACACTGGCTTCGCTCACTACAGGCAGAGAAAAAATATGGTTGGGCATGGTTACGGCAACAACACTATGTTTAATGAAACAATATATTGTTGTCGTACACAAGTTATTGTTATTTTTATTTAATATCATCAATAATATAGTTACTGTAAACATATCAATGTTTATCGCAATTATGAATTTGAGTATTGTTGACCGAAAAATAATTATTTTTCTAACAACTTTATTATGATAACTTTCTAAACATATTATATTACTCGCAACCATATCATGATATTTAATAGCCATAACATGATAACTTTCTATACATTTATCACATTATGTTAAAGATGCAATCAAACTATTTTTACTGTAATCATATTATGTTAGCGCCATTTGTAAAATAATTTTGAAGCAGTTGTGTCGTTTTTTTTTTATTTGTGAGCGGTTAAACAATTAAAAGATAAAATTCCATAACAAAAATAAGTTTAAAGAAATTAAAAAATTAAAATATTAGCGGAGTTCATTCAAGTATTAGTGATGCAATAGTGCAAATGCAAAATATCATAGTTTTTTTGTAAAATCCAACAACAAAACGCACAGAGATTTCGTTATATTTTATAAAAGTGCTACGATATTTCTGTGGTTTTCATGGGCAACCGCGTATGTCTTAAAACAAATTGTTCTGGAAAGCCGAAAAACCATTCTAGATCAAACTATGGGCTAGGTATTGCACATTTTAAACTTTGTCATTACGTTAAAAAATCGGAATTGATCCATATTTTTTCAAAAAAATGTAAAAAGCGTTCAAGATTACGCAATATGGCATCAACATCTTAAAATCGAAAAATTTGACACACGCGGTTTGCAAGCCTTATATTGAACTCCGCTATTTGATTAACATTAAGAAAAATTGTAAAAAGCCACAAAATAAATCATAATATGATTGCTTCTAAATTCATTATGATTAACATTATGACAATATGATTACTTCTTAGCTTATTATGATTAACATGACAATAATATGATTACTTTCTTAGCTTATTATGATTAACATGACAATAATTTGATTACTTCTTAAATTAGTGTGATTAACAGAATAATAATATGATTAAGGGAAAAATATTATGATGTAATGGTAGGAGTATATTTAGTCATAATATGATTCAATAATTATCTTAATATGGTAACTACAATCATAATTCTTATCATAATATGTTGCTCTTAGAAAATGTTTACCACAACCATGTTTTTTTTTGCGTATAAAGCTTCACTACATAGCCGGCCTTTGGCCGGGCGCAAAGATTTTCTTTTCTATGGTATAACGAACTCTGTCTTCGCTCAGTAAAGCTTCTCTTAATAGCCGGTTTTCGGCCGGGCTCAATGATTTTTTCCTGTACGGCCTCGCTAACTAAAGCATTTCTGCATAACCGGCAAGGATTTTCTCTACTTTGGTATAAGAATTCGGGTTTCTTATACTTTCCCTAGAATTTTATAAAATTTGTGTAAAAATGTTTGGGGTGATTTTTAATTTCTTAAAATTTGCATTTTTTATTAGTAGACGAAAAATAGCCCCAAATTAAAAATTGTGATTTTTGTTGGGGCCATTTTTCATTCCACTTAAAATGCAAAAATACCCTAACAAAAAAATGAAAAATAACCTCAAAAAAACAAAAAAATTGCGCCAAAATTGCGTGTTGTTGTGTCTCATGTAAAATGTTGGGGCCGTTTATCATTTTACTTTTGGGGCCATATTTCCTGGGGTCATATTGGGTCATGGCCACAAAAACTACTTCTGTTTTTTCCACTTTCGAACCGCTACTTCTTTTGCCATTACCTTTGATCTAGAATCGCGCTCTCCATTAACTTTAGCATAGGTAACAGTGCTTTCTTAGTGCTATAATTTAAAGGTTAAGAAAACGTAAAAATATTTCTTGTTTAAAATGTAATTGCATTTTTGATGCTTACGACTGTCACGTTCAACACTTTGAAATTACCCTTTGAAATTACCCATATATTGTTGATATATTTTTGCTCATCTTTTTCAACTACGCCCAATTTATGAAATCCTCTCTCCTAGGCAGTGTATACATATATAGAAATTTGGCATAATTTTGTATTAGTCGTAGCGTAAGGGAGTGTTGTGTATGCAGCATGTTTACTAACTTAACAATTTGATTAATAAATTTTTTTGGTTGCCACCCTCTGCTCATATTTTTAGCCTCCCAGCTATGGTTTAAACGTATTTCTCTTTTGAATTTAACAGAAATATTTTCGATAACTGATTTATTAGTGTTTTTTTTTTTCTCAACAATTAGTAAATTAAACCAAAACATATAAATGCTATTTTTCATCAGAAATATAAAGTATAAAATGTTTCCAAATTTAAAAAAATAAAGGATTGTTGCCCGCATATTTTTCAGATACAGTTTTTAGTATTGTAAATGTTTAAAATATTCAAAGCCAATTAATTCCAGTTGAAATAGTTCTATACAAAAAATAAAATTTTGCTAAAATGAAATTCTACTAATGAACTTAGTCCATGTTGTGTTTAAAGGAAAAACTGCAGGCAATTGCTTTTAATTGAAATTTATATGAAAATTTTGATTTATCATTTATTTTTAATTGTTGAAATACAAAGTTTTTTTTTGAAGATTATTTTACCTTAAGGAGATACTCTTAGCTTAATTTTGATGTTTTTGGTTCTAGTCTGGACAGAATAAAAAGTCGGCATAAGATAAAATTAACAACATATTTCACTAAATGCGAAATAACTCTTTCTTCAAAAAGAAATTCTAAAAACTTTGTTTTTGTTTTAAATGTATTAATGCGAAAGAAAGCGTTCTTAAGACATCGCAAAATTGCCTGTAAGTAAATGACACTCGTTTGTAATCTCTTAGTTAAAGAGTACCCATGGACAATAGTTCAATTCCATTGTACGGAATTAAGAGCAAAATTATTTTCTGCTTGTCTCATTTAAATAAACAATAAGAACTTTTGAGTTAAAAGACATTTTGAATAGAAGAACCGGTTCTTGTATAAATTGTTTATTTAATTTAGGAGGCCAGTACAAGCAAAATACGAGGTCGTTCAGTGCAGCATATGAGAAGGAAGACCCGTGGCAAAATATACGAAAATGTACCAAATTTTATTTACGTTTGACAATTTCTTTTACTTTAGGAAATTTTTTAATAAGGACATTGTTCAGGTAGATTTATCCTTGCTTCGATTTTAATAAAACTTTGCCAACACAAAAAAAAAAAAATTAAAAACCAACTTCAAATAACATATTTGCTAGAAACTATGTACTATTCATTTTTCGCTTTGCAACAAATTGATCATATCAGTTAACATCCCAGTAAAAACTTCTTTTTTTTCAAAATGAATAGCTTTTTTCACTCATTATTTAGTAGATTTCTTCTATTACTACTTCTATCACAACTTTTATAACTAATTCCTTTTTCCTGGATGTATTTAAGTAAAAAAAAATACTTACTTTTGAATGCGTTAATTTTGGGACATCCCTTGTAAAATTCATTGCTTGTTTCAGTAGAATTGTAAGTAGTGTTTTTATGTTTTTCTGATTACTCAACACATTATTTTGTAGGTGAGGTTTTCTCTGGGATATTTGTAAGTTTGAGCTTCTCTTGTTGTTTCAATCAAGAGGTAAACACAAATCAACATTTTTTTTCAATCAACATTTTAAAAATTGTTTGAAACCTTAAAATATTTTGAAGTTTGTGTGTATAGTTTCATATTTGCAAATATACACACAAACATTATAATTGTTATTTTCAGTTAAGGAAAATTAATAAAACATTGAATTTTTTAATTAATTGAAAAATTTTTTTTCTGTGAAACCTACATAAACCTCGCGCCTTTTTCTTATATTTTATGTTTTCTTTTCATTTCGAATTATATGCAAAGTATGTGAATCCTTGCGCCAAAATTTATTAAATTTTATATTTGGTAACCTTTTATCAATTAAAATATGTGTGCCGAATATAAAAAGTTTAAGATTGCTTTCCTACAAAACCAAAAAAAAAAAAATATGTTTAAATCACTCTTTACTGATATATTGATAGATTTCCTCATAATTTATAGAATGAAAAGTGGAAAAATCGAAAAATCTTCCTATTTTACAAAATCAAGATGAGATACACAGATTGTTTTGTGAATAACCAATTATGAAATTCGTGTGCCTTATCTTGGAGCAAAAACAAAAGCTAGAGAAAAAGAAACCTTTTAACAAATTTTACAGGAGAGACAAAAAAATTTTTATTTTTCCTATTTGCTGCTTGAGAGGAAAACCAAAAATATTGTTGTTTTGACACACTTCAGTGGTGCGATTCAATTACTTTTAACGAACCGACAATCGTTATATTTGTCGACAAATATATTCGCTTGCAGTAACGATAGTGTGATTCTGTAACTTTATTTTAACGATAGTAAACAGCTGTATTTTTGTAACATCTCTGTCTTAAAAATGTAAAAAAAAAAAAACGAAAAGCACAAAAGAGAATAAAATAAAAACAAATGAAATTGTTCTTAACCCCCTGTGTTACACATGTTTTTGCGTTCAAAATGCGAAGGGTTAATTTATGGTTTTTATTTTTTTTTTGTGACTTTTACGTTTAGAATTTTCTTTTTGTTCTTAATATGCTTTTTTTGTAAATTTTAAATTTAGGATTTTGTTTTTGTTCATACATATGCATATGAATATATCTTTGTATGTATGTAAACTTTTTTAAACATAAAATACATTTTATCGATTAAATAAACACAACCTAAATTATTGTCGCTAAAATAACGACAAAAAAATTGCTTACAGTAACAGCTGACTTTAAACGACAGCGAATACCGTTAAATATTTTACTGAATAGCATATTCGATAAATTTTCGTTATATTTATTTTAACGATTCGATTATCGTTATAAAAGTTAGTGAATCGCACTACAGGACCCAAATTGAAGAAAAACTAAATGCTGGTCGACGAGGCATATCTTTCTCAATTTACTTCAAAAGTGGATTTAGCAGGTTTACACTCTAAGCCGACGATATATGGAACACTGAAATGCGAGAATAAACGTATTTAGTGATTTGATCTGTATAGCAAAACACTAGAGACGTTGAAAACTACAAAAACTGTCATAAAGTAAAATTTTGGATGTAAGAAAAGATAAACTCACTGTTTATTGTTGGTGTTTTGTTTAAGCTTTGATATTGTTACAGGTAAGACTTAGAGTGTTTATAACTCTTATTCACTTAAGGTTTTATTTGTTTAATATTTTTGGCTTTTCTAAAATCTTTGGAAAAGGTTTCCTGATGAGCTGGTGTAAGCAACCGGCGAAATGCGCATAGAGGCTTGCTTTCCCTCAACAATAAATTTCAGTGTATTTATCAAATATGAAAAACTGGGAATTTAGCACGTCATACGAAGATCGTATTAATAATGAACTTTGTATTTCCGAAAATAACTTTGATAATATAATTGCATGTGCCCGTGCATAAAACTGAATTGGCAAATTGGTTTAGTTCGTTGTTTTCTTACGAAGGCAATAGAATGAAGCGGTTTGTTTTTTAATATTGTTTTTTCTTTTAACCCACTTACAACTACAATTCGAGTCGGAAAGAACCCAACCAATTGTAGGGGGATGTAAGAAAAGATAAACTCACTGTTTATTGTTGGTGTTTTGTTTAAGCTTTGATATTGTTACAGGTAAGACTTAGAGTGTTTATAACTCTTATTCACTTAAGGTTTTATTTGTTTAATATTTTTGGCTTTTCTAAAATCTTTGGAAAAGGTTTCCTGATGAGCTGGTGTAAGCAACCGGCGAAATGCGCATAGAGGCTTGCTTTCCCTCAACAATAAATTTCAGTGTATTTATCAAATATGAAAAACTGGGAATTTAGCACGTCATACGAAGATCGTATTAATAATAAACTTTGTATTCCCGAAAATAACTTTGATAAAATTTTTATTTAAAAAAAAAAATACGTCATTTGAAAAAGGACACATTTTTATACGTGGATCAGAGTAAATTTTTTAATAATTGTTTCATGTTTATATGAAAAGTACACAAAAAAATCTCCAAAATGTATCACCAATTAAAACATTAATCAAAAATGCAAACAGTTTTAATTAAAAATTAAATCAAGTGAGCCATATTAAGGTTGCCTCTAAACAATTGGTGATTAAATATGACTATAATTTGTTTACCATTTTTAAATAAGCAATAAGTAATCAGTTATTTTCCATGACCAACATGCCATGCTAAAACAACCATGCTATTGTGAGTTATATTTAATGTTTGGAATTAAGCATAAAATGGCTGTGACTTTATGATCTAGGACTTAAAAACATTTTCGTTTAATATAGTTTTGGTGGATATTCAAATTTTTTTTCTCTGATTAAACGTTTAATTCACTCGATTACACGCTTAATTCACTTGATTACATTTTTAATTAAAACTGATTTTATTTTGAATTTTTTCGCCAATAAAAGCAATAATCAAAAATAATTTTAATTAAAAATTTAATCAAGTGAATCAAACGTTTAATCAAGTGAATATTACGTTTAATCAAGTGAATATAACTTTTAATCAAGTGAATTAAAAGTTTATTTGACACTATTAATTTGATTATCACAAATATTTCAATTGAAATCACTTTTTGTTTTCTCCTTTGTATTATTGTAGCCTATATTTTCTATATTTTAATAGTTCAAAAGTGTAAAAGTATAGTATCCCCAGTATTCCACATATGGGTCAAATGGCTGCGTAATATATATAAAAAACAAAAAGCGTTTTATTTTGTAGCAAGGCGAAATCGCTTTTTCTGCTTAAGAAACTTCATTCAGTCTAAGGATGACAGGTGACAGGGACAAGTTTTTCTTTTGTATGAAAGCCAGCCCACTTTAATGGACACTGCCTTATTAAAAAAAAATTTTTTTTGTCTGTAATTTTGTAGTTTTTTTCGAAACGTTGTGATATCTTTATATATTTTATATCTACAGAAAATAACCTTTCCAATAGTATCTTACCAAAAAATAGCAGTTGATTTATCGCGCGGTTTGTTAAACTTAAGTCACTTTCTGCAACGTTATTCTTGTAAGATGTAATTAATAAATAAAATAATAATAACTTCATAATAAGCAACAAATATTTCTTGATTTGGAAAAATTAGTTCTTTAACAAAATTTTAAAATATTTATGTGTGTTAAAAGAAACATTTCCTAAATTAATTACACGAAACATCCTAAAAAATGCCCCACTTTATATTTCACTGATCCCTTGCAAAAATTACTTTATCTAACAAAAAATACTTTTAACATTTGAACAAGAATTTGGTTTTTCTTTTTTTTTTTTTTGTCCAAATAGTTCTTTTTTATCTTAAACCTCATTACTTTGAAATTTATACTCTTTATAAGTTGAACAAAGAATTTTAGTTTTCTATACTTTAAAACTACATTTTATCTTACAAAGTTTAACTCTACTTAAATGATTTGCTATTGTATTGTTTAAGGGAAAGCGCACACACGCCCATACATACACATATACAAATGTTTAAGTAAGAAAACAAAAAAGCACAAATAAATAACAAAATACTTGAACAAATATAATAAAAATAAAACAAAATAAAACAAAAACTTTGTTTGGTTAAACAAAAAGTACTTTTCAAAATTGTATTGAATTGCAAACATGTAGAAGATGTTGTTGCATGGTGCAATACATTAATGCGTATCTGTGTATGTGAGCCTGCATGTGTTGAGGCTGTTTGCGAATAAGTCTCCCAGCCATTCTGTGTGTTTTTGTGTATTTTTATAATTTAGCAACAATGTTATCTCAATTGTTCTTTTATTCTTGGTGTGCATCCAACTTGATGAAACTTTAATCTTTTGGACATGAATTTTTCCCATTTCTTAAGGGTGAAATATAAGGAATATGTTAGTTGCAACATACTGATATTGTTCTAGGAATTGTATTATTTTTAGTGCAGTCTGCCGAGTAACATTTTATTAAATAAAGTAATATTAAGAAAAAAAACTTTACAATGCCTCAGTTAATAGTAAACTCTTTTCATAATGGAAGACATTTAATTTATTCCATTAAAGAAAACCAAGGTCCGCCAACAATTAAGCGTTAAGCTGTCAACTATATGTTTATCTTTAAAACAACATATATAAACTATGGCATATCCAGTCCTGAAAATGCATAAACAACTTTTCAAATCGAAGGAAAATAAGAAATTTAATCCAAATTATCTGGAGGTATCAAAGTTTTTGATTTTATGGGACTACGTCAAAGTTAAAAATCAAAAACTTAAGCTTTGTTCACAATCAGAGCAACAATTTCGTTTTTCTTAACAAAGTATTTCATAGATTTTCCTTTCATTTTTAGAACCAAAATGTAACAAAATTTTGTTTTAAAAATGTAACTAAAGTTGAGTCTACTTTAACTTCAGCAACAATTTGTATGAAATTGTTTCTGACGTTTAAAATAATTTTATTTAGTTTTGAATGAAACTTTTAACATTATTTTGTAAAAAATAACAATAAATGCATAATATTGCCGTGGCTTAAATTTGCAAACGGGTTTTTAATGCAAAATGTGTGTGGTTGCTCTATTATGAACACCAAGTGAAAATGTTTTTTTGATTGGAAACGAAGCTTAAAGCTCTTCTATTTTGCTATCTATAAACACACACCGTTTTCTTGAAATTGGGATACTTATTTTTAAACTGCAGATGTGTTGCGCCATCTTTGAACAAGTTTTTTTTCTTTTACATTTAAGCAGACGACTTCTAGTGACTTTTTCACTTCCCGGTAAACTGTAAAAAAATACGAATTTTAAAGGTTAAATTCTTACACACAACTGAGCTTAACCCTAGGATTATTGCTAACTTTTTTCCACTAAGTTCTACTCTTGGTTTGGCCAGACCACAATTAGAACAGCTAAAAAGCATAATTAAATAAAAGTAAAGAAATATATTTTTTACTGAAATTATGCTTTTAACTTTAGATTATACGAATTTATTATAAAATATTATTATATTATTATTTAATGCCACATGCAAGTCATCGAAAATGTAGTATTTAATTTCGTACATTGCTTCTTCGCATCTACCACAGTTGAAACCAGTTTTGCGTTTGGTTTTTGTAGTTGAATTAAACTAAGCGCATAATGGGCTGTAGTTTCCTGATTTGTTTCAAACTTCATTCATACGATTCAGAACATATCATTTATAGAATTCACTTTTCTTTTGTTTTAATATTTTGTCCTGCCTGAAAGATATTGCAAGCAAAAAAAAAAAAAAATTGGTCTGGCCTGATCAAGAGTGTAATTTTATAGACTTTTATATAAAACCATTATTTTACCCAACTAATTTTTTCCAACCGAACCCAAATTAGTTTCATATGATTCAGCACATATCATTTGTAGAATTAACGGCCGTGGTTTTTTTTTATTTTTTGTTATATTCAAAAAATATTGCAAGCAAAACACAAATTTGGTCTGGCCAGACCAAGTACTGTCTTAGGGTTAAAAAAATAAAATAAATTAATGAAGAATTATATCCTTTTCATTATTTAAATTTTTTAACCAATAAAGACATTTATTTCAATACCTTCTTCCGAAAGTCTCAGGTGATTCTAATAAAAAACAAATAAAACAAAAACAAATAATAAGTTTTGAAAGACACTTAAACAGAGTTTTGTTTAAGGCAATAAACAAAACTGAAATAAAGAAAAATATCAAAAATACTTAATTTAAAAGATACATATATTTGCCAATGGCCTAATATATGCACTAATATTGAAAATGTTAGGAATTGCTACTGCTGTTGCTACAACAAATGGTCTGTCACGTTTTCCAGAATAAACAATTATTTGAATGTTTAAGCAGAATAACAATTTGTCTAATTTTAACAGGATTAAAATTACACACACCACTATCAGAATGATATGCACAACAGCAAACATTTGCTAATACCACACAACTGTGACACTTACCATAAAAACAAAAAACAAGTAAAGAAAGGAAAGTTGGAAAAAAACAATCGTTAGCAAAAACCAACCAACACACTTTCATGGGAAATAAACACGCACTTTCTATGTGTGTAAAATTTTGGAAGTAGTGGGACACAGTTAACACTGTTGATAGTGATTGCTCCGTCGTTGGTAGTGGTAATATTAGAAATATCAGTCTTAAAAAGAATAAACCACAATAGTTAGATACACACAAAACCCTAAAGTAATTCCATTTAAGTTTTTGGTTAAAACAATCACACTTACCACACACACACACCCACAATCATTTGTATTTAAAACAGCACAACAACAAAAACATATTTACTAACAATTTGTAAAAGAAAACTTTAGTTTTCTAAAAGAAAAATACAATTTTATTTAGATATTTCTAAGTATATTTTTGTTGTTAATGGTATCATAAAAAGGAAAAGTTATATTAAACAATTTAAAAATTCATTGTCCCAACATGTCGTGAATTTCAGTAACACCGTGCCAGCAGCAGAACCAGTAAAAGAATTGAAAAAGGAATTGAAATAGAACAAGTTTGACATACATTTATTCGGTTTAAACTGCGCTCTAGCAGGGTAGGTACATAAATGTTTTTATGCTATTTAGCAACGGGGTTTTCAGCAAGAACATTGTTTTTCACCAAGAATTTTGTTTTCATCGGTGCAATATTCGAAAAACTGGACAACATTTTCACATTATTGATATTTGACACAGCAGTTTTATCAGCTTCGACAATTGTTACGATGAATTAAGCTCGAAAAACGCAAACATCTACTAGGTAAATGGTGGATCAGTAAATACATAACTTTTGTAAAAATTGCAATATTTTGCAGTCAGCATAGTCGTCACCATAGAACGGCACGCGTTCGAGTCGTGAGCTACATTATTAACAAAAAATCTAAATTTTTCAAATTTCATCGTTTTAACCAAATATTTTTATTAGACGAAGCTCATTTTTATTTGTCTGGATACATCAAAAAGCAAAACTGCCATATTTAGATTTTGCAAGTTGTTTCACTGCGATGATACGCTATGTAGTCTGATGATGGGGTTAAATGTGATCAAAAAGCTCCTAAAAAAACGAAAACACTTTTTGATATAGTCACCTTCAAAAAAAACCATTTTTTACGAAAAATAAGTAACCAAACTTTTTTTGTAAGGTATATAAGGGTGAAGTTAACCATCTTTCAAGAAGCGACAACAATATTATGGTTGCCTCCTGCCTTGTTTAATAATAACAACAGGAATGTTATGGTTGTTTTTTTAACCAAAGCAAGAAATTACTCTTGGAAAAAAGGCAAATTATATTGTTAATTTATAATCATACATATTTATTTATTGATATGTTTATACAACAGGATTTATGGTATAAACACAACTGGGACGAACGACGAACTTCGCATTGGACGACGAATTCGGCGGCAAGAATTCGTTGCGCAAATTCGTCAAATGAGACACAATAAGTGCGTAAACCTAACATTTTTTTTAATCTATAAAAAACTATTAATCGTGTGTTTTCTAGAATCCAAATCCACTCAGCATTTTTGGTGTTCTGCATTTCGATTTTACGATCTTAAATTAATTTTTGGGTTTGTTTCAAATTTTGCAAATTTTCGCGAATTTCTCCATGCTCGCGATTTGTTCCTGTAAGTTTTCTGATTCTTTACAGCTTTAACGATTTATAGTAAATAGAAGGTAGACTTTGCTATCATGCCGCTGTTAGCAAATTGTTGCGAATTTCCACTAATATAGCAATTTTTACCGAATTTTTGACATTCCTTATAGTTTTAGGGACTTTAAATCAAATTTGTGGTTTTTTGAAATATTAAAATTTTTTGCGAATTTTTGCCATTTCTTCATTTTTTTTCCAACATTTGTTTTGTTTCTCTCATTTAGCGATCTCTAATAAATTTTAGTTTTTGTTTAAAAGTTAACAATTTTTCGCGAATTTTAGCCAAGTTCGCAATAGAAGCGAATTCTCCCTGTAATTATTTACAGATTTCACGATTTTTAATAAATATTGGACTTTGCTATCATGCTGCGCTGTCTCTTTCCCAATTTGTTCGTCTGCGTAAGATATAGAAATAAACCTATCGCAGAGTACGTTACCCACGACGAATTTCGGTCTTCACTATGAATGTGTTCTATTTCTTTTGACGAATATTCGTTGCGAATAATGCGTCGTTCGTTCCAGTTGTGTTTCTAGCATTAAAGTCTTATAATTATAGTACAGGATAAGCAATTCGTAGCAATTTCTTATGTGTCCCACAATAAAAGATTTTAACAATAAACATTCAAATAAAAGAATTAAATACATAAAAGCAATTTTTAAAGGGCATTAATCAAACAATTTTAAACATAAAAACATTTAAAAGCGTTTTTAAATTCAAAAGATTACACATTTGCATGTACAGGAATACAAATTAAAAATACATTTCCTAAACTGCGTTGCATTACTAGTTTGTTCCAAAGACGAATACTGTGAACGAAAAACTGCCTTTCATATACAAACTTCTTGAATCTTATCGGGATCAGATTGTTATTTCTGCTCGACTGCGTAAAAGAAACAAGCTAAATAGATACGTCAGCTTGCCAGTATAGATAATTTTATGGAAAAGACTTAGGCTAAAACTTACCGTAATTACTAAATTATTAGTAAACTAAAATTATAACCAATTATAACTATTGCTTAACTAAGACATATCTCACAATGACATTATATGTACACAGAAAGAAAAACACTCGGGATAAATCAAGTTTTTTATGATTACTTTAAGTACAAGTCGTACTCAAAAATTCAAGTAGGAATAACACTAAAACGTACTCAAAACAATGCTAAATGGGATTCCTTTCGAAAATCAATCCCGGAATTTTTTGAAATAAGTATAAAATTCTTAAATCAAGTAAAAAAAATATTAAACTTATCGTTGTGTTTAACACTCCGGCTTACGCATGTTTTGATTTTCTAAACACCTTGAAAAATGTCTTGCCAGACTCATGTGTACCACGAAGGGTTAAAAAGTAAATTTGAACTCTTGCTTCTCATTAAGTTTATTTTTTTGGTAAAATATGTACATAAGATTTCTAAAGTAAAAACCATATCGGGCATGATGTTGGTGTTTTATCATTCTGTAATGTGTAATACGAGTAAGTAAATCAATCATAATAATTGTTTCTTTCTAATTCGGGATAAAGTCAACTTTATAATACTGGAATCAAGCCCATTTTGAGATTGATTCAATCTTAGTTTTACTTAAATCTATCTCATTTTCGAATTATTTTAACTTTAGGATTATAACAAAAAATCAAAAAACCAGGGACGTGAATTCTATATATGATATGTGCTGAATCGACTGAAACTTATTTGGGTTCCGTTGGAAAAAATGAGCTGGGTGAAATTACAGTTTTATGTAAAAGTCTTTTAAATTACCCTCTTGGTCTGGCCAGACCAAATAGTTTTTTTGCTTGCAATATCTTTCAAGCAGGACAATATGTTAAAACAACAGAAACGTTAATTCTATAAATGATATATTCTGAATCGAATGAATCAAGTTTGAAACAAATCAGAAAACTACAGCCCATTATGCGCTTAGTTTAATTCAACTACAAAAACCAAACGCAAAACTTGTTTCAGCTGTGGTAGATGCGAAGAAGCAATGTGCGAAATTAAAGACTACGTTTTCGATGACTTGCATGTGGCATAAAAAAATGATATAATAAAATTATATAATAAATTCGTATAATCTAAAGTTAAAAGCATAAGTTCAGTAAAAAATATATGCATTTACTTTTTATTTAATTGCGCTTTTTAGCTGTTCTAATTGTGGTCTGGTCAGACCAAGAGGAGAACTTGGTGGAAAAAATTACCAAGAATCCTAGGGTTAAGTACGAATTCGGATTAAAACAATTTTATAACTCTTGAATCATGCGCATTTTGAGATTGATCCAGTATTAAATTTTATTTAAATCAATCTCATTTTCGGATTATTTCAAGAACGAAATCGGGATTGAATATGGATAATTTAAGTATTTTGCGATTTAAAATCCGTACTTGAATCAATCTTTCTGTAAATGCTTCAAGAAAATCCGTACTAACCGTACTATTAATACCGCTTCGAGTTGATTTGAGTTCGGATGGATGGATTTTTCTTTTGAGTGTAGATGTTAATTTCCTGGCGTTTTTTGGTCACAGCATGCAAAAACCTCGCTGCCATACATTAAAGCTGGAACTAGATATGTCTAGGTCAAAAGCATACGTGTTGTGTTGCCCAAAGCTAATGAAGCATCGCAAATACTTTCCCTGCAGCAGCGTTTATAAATATGTTTGTGATGAACAAATTATTTTTATTATTAACCACACAAGGAAAAAATTGTACTTTTTTCGGTTGATTGCATGCAATTGATGCAATTTTTACTAATTTGAGGTCACTGATTTCAAATCGAATATTCGTTTTTTTCCATCAGCTCACATTTTTAAGTTACAGGTACTAACTTCTGACTTTTTTCCAAAAATAAAAAGTTCAAAAAATCAAAAATTTTCTTCTTTAAAAGGATGTAACTTTTAGCTTTGAAGCACAATCAAATCTTTGGAAATCACAAAAAATGGCGGAGTAAAATTTGTAATTCCTATTGTTGTTTTCTTATATTACGTAAACAACAAAAGGAATTGCAAATTTTGTATATAAAAAAATCACGAAAAATCCAAAACGGGAAAAGCGAAAATTTTATTACTTTCGCATAAAGCCAAATAACCTATAACAAAATGAGATGAGGTCAAAAAATCGATGAACGCCTTTTGTTTTATTCACAATTAAGTGAAGTACTTTATTTTTAAGTGAAGGAAATAAAAAAGTCCATAAATGGAACAGTAGCAAACACACACATAACAAAAATATTATTTGTTTATGGAAATCGCCATTTTTATCCATTAAGTTTTCTCATAAATTACAATGAAATAAGACTCATCAGCAGGGAAACCAGAAATATGCTCTAAAAAACAAGTTCTATGCGCATTAAATATGCAGTAAAAACTGGAAAATATGCCCTAAAGAATGTTAAAAATATGCCCTTAGAACTAAAAACTACTCATTTGAAGGCACAATTTTCAACAATTTAATAACAAAATCTAAAAAAAACCTAAAAAAGGTTAAAATTTATATAAGAGATGTTTGCGCCGAATATTATCCATATTTTAACATCCATATCTTGAAGGGATTTTAGGTACGGTCGCTAAATTGTTAACAAATGTTAACATTTAAAAGCAATTTAAAGCTAGTTTAGGACGGGAGCTTTGAGCAATTGTGAACCGATTCGAAAATAATTTAATTTGCAGTAAAATATTTTTGGCACGAATTTAATTTACATACCATCGTAATTAGATAGCTTGCGGACACAAAGAGTCTAATTTGGATGTGAAATTATAGACCGATTCTCACCATTTGCATAGACTTCGTCCATATTTGATCAAATTATCTACAAAATTGAAACTTGTACTCTGCGCATGGACATGGATGGATGGACATCGTTATATCACTTTAAAAAGTGATTCTGAGTCGATCGGAATACTAAAAGATTGGTCTAGATACAAATCGCATAAAATTTATCCTTAATGACAACCTGCTTTGTCTTACGATTTTAGAGTAAAAATTAAATGTAGATGTCACAATTGAAGTAACAGATTTTCGAAAAAAAAATTTTTTATTTGCTGCGAAAGCTTTTGTAGGCATCTAGAAAAATTTAATATGTATCAAAATATGCATTAAAAAGGTAAGATATGCGCTATAAACCTAAAAAATGCTGCAAAAAGGCCTTTTTAACTAAAATATGCCAAAAAATGCTGCAAACGGTAAAATATGCAAAAATATGCACTAACAAATCGATGCCAAAATTCATAAAAAGCTATAAAACGGATAAATATATTGTTTCTGCCTTCATTAGTCGCAGAAGGAAAAACATGCAATTGCATATTTCTGGTTTCCCTGCTCATCAGTAAATTAAAAGCTCATTTCATTCGCAATATGTTTAAATGTTTAGGACCAAAAAATGATTTTTGTCGCATTTTTATTTTTTATACATTTTTAAAGATCAAAAAAAATTTTTGTTTTTTAATTATTCTTCTTTTTCAAAACTTCAAAGATATCTCTAAAACTACTAAAAGCAATGTAAGCACGGCTTTAAGATAATGTTGCGGATGAGCTTAAGATTATTTTTAACTGAATATGGTGAACCGTTTTCAAGTTTTTTTAATATATGTAGCGGAAGTTCCTTACTTTTGGATAAGGAAAAGTCGAGCTGATAGAACTAAGTTCAGATTTGGATTCAGCATCCCAAATTACCTAACAAACAACATTCAGTTGTTAGTTAATAAAAGCCTTGTACCCCTGTGTTAGCATAGTTGGGGGTAGTGCACTTAATATTGATTTATGACTAAATAAAGAGGCAAGAAATTAGTTTGCACTATTTTACCAGCTTTAGTGTTGATTGGTATTTTTTTCACTAGCACTAAACAAATTTTGTGGTATTGCAAATTTTTTTTACTATGCATAAAATCTGCACTCAATTCCAAACGTGCAAAATTTAAAAAGAAAGTAGTTTTTATATGTTTTTTGATTTTTGTGAAGAAACTTAAAAGCAATAAAAAAATAAAATTTTTTCAATAATGGAATAATGCTTGGCTTTAACTAAAATTTTTAGTAGCATTTTTTAAATCAAACAATGTTTTTTGAGAGCAAGAGTATTTTATATCACTGTCAAACAAGTTTATTGATTATTTTCCATTCATCACACAACATCAACAAAATTATTGCAATAATTTTGAACTTTCACTAAGTGTGAGTTAAAACTGCAAAATTAGTGCAATACCCCCATCTATGTTTGTTATAAAATGTTTGAAGGCAAACATTATTTTGTTGTGACTTCCGGATATACTCCCAAACCAACCAATAAGTAACCGCTAGTAATAATAATATGGCTTAAGTTATTATAACATATTTAAGCGTTTTTCGTTTAAAATAGTTTGGTTAAAGGTGGCCATTTCGAAAGATGTGTTCTCTCGTCGTCTTCCAGTAAAACATAAATTTTTATGATTCTCATCCTTATTCTTTGTTTTATTTCGTTTAAAAAAAAAAAGAATTCTTCTTGAGAAACCCTGCCTTATAACAAAAGGTAGGATAGAATATAACTATCTTCCAAAAAGTATATAAAGACTACATTCCCCATTTCCCATACCCATTAACTTTGTCATCATCATTATCGTCAGGCTTTCGTTACAGTCTCATATTGTAACACTATTTAAAAGACAAATGTGACGCATTCAATTTATTATTATTCAACAAGGAATATGGCAAGAGTTTTAAAAAGACTAATAGTTTGCAAAAATATAAAAAAACCGAAACGAAAAGCAACATCCATTTGCCACTTTAACTTTTGCCAACGGTGCTATTCTTTTACACTTTGCTATTCACAGTAGTGCCTGGCTGTTGACTCGTAACGTTTTGAATAAATAAATTCTTCTAATATACACATATACATGCATATAAAAAGAAAGAAAAATGTAAAATGTCATCATATGACGGGAATCAATCTCAAGTCATTCCACAATCCGTAAAGTCATAAATCTAACTTTAATACTAAATACGTGACTGCGTCAAGAGACGACGGCGACGACGATGATGATGACGAACAGTAAAAACAATGTTTCAGCATTATTTAACACATAGACAAACAAAACTGACACACCACTTCCGAAGACCAATAGGAAAATAACAGCAACGATAAATGGACAAATAAAAATAATAAAAAATTATCTATCAAGTAAAGATAGAAAGAAGTGAATATTTTCTAGGCTTAAAAATAGACAAATGTTGAATAATATTAATATAATACTATAAGAAAGACATGATTGTTTTAAATAGTAGTTTATAACCCTCGTCGATCTGATAAGGTACAAGTATAACTTTTTTATTTAAAAATTGCAATAACTTATTTTTTTTATACAACTCATACCTGGAGTTTTCGGACGTCTTTACTCTTCGAATAGATAATATATTTTAAAAATCTTTAATCAAAATCTCAACGCCTTCCCATAAAATGGGATCTTAATTTTTTTTTACACCCACAGACTTTGTAGAAAATAATGTAAAAAAAAAAAGAAAAAATAAAGTAAATTGACATAATCAATTACAGCAAATTGCATTCCACCAAAAAAATGCCATTGGTTAAAAAGTTAATGGTTGGCTACTGCCAGCCGTCGTAGTGGCGGAATTTGTAAAACTGCAAAGAACTCTGTTGATGAGAATGTGGTTGTTTTCGAAACCCGAACCGAGTTCAAGAAGAGAATTGTCAATAAATTTTATTAATTTAATGTTTCCTTCCATCGTTAAAAAATAATTAAATGAATTTAATTTAATGAACTAAGACTGGGGGTAAATTACGGCATTCGATATCGATCGAAGTTCCCATTTAAATTTTATTGTAATTTCGATCGATATCAAATGCCGTTATTTGGCCCCAGATTTAAAAAAATAAAAAATTTAAATTCAAAACCATGAAAGTTCAATAAAAAACCCGTAAACTAAAGCTAACTTCACACCTATCAAATATTTGACGTCCTACACGTAACCACTAGCTTTATTAAACAATTATTTGTTTTTGCAACACGTTTAGCTAGATCAAACATCAATCAAAAGTTTCTAAATTACATTAATTAATTACATTACGTCAATAGTCAAACATCAATCCTTAACCAAAATAACCACAATACTAATTATTGTTTAAGCTAAGGCACGAGCTCTATGTGTACATTTGTCCTTCAAGTTGTGCTGAAAAATGTCAACAAGAATAAGAAAGACAAAATGGAAAAAACAAAAAATGTACTTTGGACTTCAAGAAGAATTCTTGACAAAAAGTGAGAAAAAAACAGAAGTAAAGAAAAACATGTAAAATCAATTAAAAAAGATAATCATTCAGAAAGCAAATTTCGATCTACCAAAGGTTAAAATACCATTTGGTTTAAGGATTGATGTTTGACTATTGACGTCAACAGTCGTCGAGTGTAAGACGGCAAATCCCTCTGAGGATATCGAGTTATTTCGATCGAAACATGTCAGGGTAACCTGCCGGCGAGGGTACAAACCCCAGCCGCAGTCAATAATTAAATAATATCAATAACAATTTTAATTAATTTTCATGTTGTAAAATTCCTTTCTTCATAAAAATAATTAAATGAAAATTAAATTTGATAAACTTAAGCCTGATTAAAAAAAAAAAAAAAAAAATATTAAAAATTTGGAATAATTGGAGTATTTTTTAAAAGATTTTTTTTTTTTTTTTTGCTTAAATTTCAAAATAATTTTCTTAGCAACTTTTTTCTTAATACAATATTAAAAAAAGAACAATTAAAAACTGAAGTTTCTAAGATTTATTAACAAGAAATCCAGGTTTAAGTCAACATCCGTGCCATTAAGTTTGTGTGATTAATCTTTAAGAAATTAATTTGATATTAAACTGGGATGCCCTGAAAAAGCGGAAACATTTTCCAGAATCTCGTTAGTTGAAAATATTTCTAATAATTCTAAATTAGCAAAATAATTAAAAAACCCTAACTAGATATTTTCTTCGTACTGACGCCCATTGTGAGAAGCTCCAAAAGGTTAGAGTGAGTTTCCCTCGCAAAAACGCACCTGCCAGCCGTGTGTCCGCTCGTTGTATGTCCATATATACCATGTGGGCAAATTACAGAAAGTTTCCATTTTATAGATGATTTTATGAGACTTTGAAAAAGGTCGAAACCTATTACGATTTCACATAAGCCACATAAATACTTCTTTCCAGAGTAGAGTTTTTGTGCCTATAAACCATTTTATTATGTTGGTATTTAGACTTAATTTGGCCCATCATCTTATCAAATAGTGAATGAGTTTTATATGTCTTTAAAGTATTTCCTTTAATTTCTAGTAATTTATCTATTTCTCTTTTAGTATTCTTTTTAATCCTTTAAGCTTCAGAAAACATCACTAAAATGCAACAAAAATTATAAAAAATAAAATAAAAAAAGTCAGTTTTGACCAATGACATTTGCAAAATTTGTGTAATTTGTATAATGAAATTAATTAAAGCCAATTGAATGAGTAGCCATACAGGAAGTTACTTCAAATAAAGGAATTTGTATGTACATTATAATGAATTTATATGTGTGTGTGTGTGTGTGTGTCAATATGGGTTATGCTGTGGAACTAGAGAGTATTTATGCTTATATGTATGTGAATTCAATTTTGTAATAAAATAGTTTGTCTTTTTAATGGAATAAATGCTATTTCGAATTGTGGAATAGTTAACAGAAAACGGAGATATTGTTTGGTTATGTGTAGATGAGTAAACGAATAGCTTTTAAAAACAGTGTGGCAAATAATTTTGTAAGTTTTTTAACAAATTCTCGTACATTTTCCGTAATTTAAAATCGTTTTTGAAATTCGAAAGTAAAGAATTTCATACTTATGTTAAAAATCGTAACAGTTATTTTTGATGCTCTTTACTGTGCACACATTTAGTTTATCTGCATGTGTGCAAGAAGTGGTGATAAGGATACATTTTAGAGTTGTCAACCGATTAAGAATAATTCGATTTATCGATCAAACAAAAACAAAGTCTTGTTGGAATAATTTTAGAATGGCGATTTTCGAATAACGAATAAATCGATTAAATTATGTCGATTAATCGAACAAATTTTTTCTTATTAAATAATAAATTAATAAAAGACTAACAAGAAATAAAAGCTTAGAATTTGATTTATTCTCATACGTTTTAAGCGATTTTATACAAAATGTAGAAAAAGTAAAAAATATTGTTGCTTAGCCCTCATTGTAATTAATCTCAATGTTCAGAAGGCAAAAACCGTGTTAAGTATTCATTGTATTTCAAAAATGTATCTTATGTTCGTATTAAACAAGTCTTTGATAAACAATTGTAACAGCTGTTTTCTTTTTAAATCAAACGTTTAACAATTTTCATGAAATGTTGATTAAGTTAATCAGAGCAGTTCACATTACATTTGAGATGATTTAGATGGCAGATGATAAAGAAAAAAATGCAACAAACAAATTTCTTTAAATTATTAATAAAGGATAAAAAATACTTTAATAAAGTGATCAGAAAGAACATCATTTTAAACATATTAATTATGGAATGGTGAAAATTTAAGAATTATTTAAAGTCAAATAAAAACTTTAAGAAGATCATGATCGGTTGTACACGCGAGGGGTACTTACATGGTGACCGATTCTATATTCACTCAGTTTGAGGTATGTTCAGAGGATTTGATGTGGTTAATGAAGTGATTAAGTTGTAATCATGTCAATTTGAAGTGATTAACAAATAACTTCAATATATGGTTAATAATCTCGATTTTGATGTGATTAGAGCTTAATCACGCTCGAGTTGCTTAAACGCGTTTAAAGTGTGAACATAGCATAAGTGTCACAATATTACAATAGAAAACGATGTAGTAGAAGATAATCCAACGACATCAAAATATGCCGAACTTCTTCCAATGGAAAAATACATACAGAGATACAGCGGTTGTTTTATAGAATAAGTTGTACGCAAAAGTTTGGC
This sequence comes from Pollenia angustigena, assembly GCA_930367215.1. NCBI lineage: Eukaryota > Metazoa > Arthropoda > Insecta > Diptera > Polleniidae > Pollenia > Pollenia angustigena. The sequence continues at coordinate 173,733,338 of OV884059.1, read as the reverse complement.
TGAAGATGGAAGGTCTGCAAACGCCTTTCGAAAATCCAAAGTTGTATCGGATTATTTTAGAATTAAGGCTTTTACGATTCCTTTAAGTAATACAACGATATGGAGCTAAGATGAAAAGTTGTACGCATCGAAAATAGAAGTCATAGTGGATTTAAGAAAAAATAAAGAAGAAAATGGAAGATTTTCCATAGTTGTAAATAAACGGACGGATGTATCTTATTTAAAATATGTAATTTTTTTTTATTTTTTATTCTCATCGACTAATCGAATAATTTTTCAGATTTAATCGTTTGATCGAACGAACAAAAGCAATTATTTGAATTATTCGAACAAAGCTGAAAGGCGAATAATTGACAACACTAATACATATACATTATTTCCTACTCGTGTATGCACCCACACAAACTTGCCAACATCAATTAAAAGTAACTAAACATAAAACTAATGTGAATTTGGGTTTGATAAATGACAAATACTTAGATCTAAATAAATGTTGTTTAATTGAAAAAAGGGGGAAAAAACTAAAGTAGAAACAAATATTCCAAATTAAGAAGTATAGCCTGGCAATCACACGATACTCTACTTCAATAGAATACATATTATATATAAAGATGCATATTTTTCTTTGTGAAATATTATGGTTATTTTAATCATAAATATTATTTATTTAATAGATAATATAAATATAATTACAAATGTTAAATATACTAATACTTATTTATTCAAAGTTGTTCTTATTCGACCTTTCGAAATTTAAATAAATAAAAATTAATCAAGCTCGAGGCCAGTGTTTTTTTGTAAATAAAAATTCCTTTTTATTTGCTTCCAATATTTCGATCTTCTTTGAAGATCATCATCAGGGATTTATTTTCCTTAAATTCAAGAACAAAAAAATACAATTATTACAAACATATAAATAACAGCTACATATATGGACAACAACCACATTGATTTTGTTTTTTTAAATTGTATGTTTACAAAATATATACACACTCACAGTGAATTTTTTTTTTTTTATAAACACAAAAACTTAAAACAATGTTGTTCACACATCGACATCTAGACTTGCACTAAACTTAAAATCCTTATTGCAGATTGATCTTTTTTACTAAGCCTCTGTAGTTATTGGCACACGAACACTCTACGTCGCTCTTAAAGTTTACACTCTTTGTTGTTGCTATGATGTGAAGCATTTCCAGCATATATCGACGTTTGTAATTCTGCTCTGTTTGTAACACACGAACATTATTAAAATTAGGCGAGTGTTTGTTTTTGACACAGTGGTTCACAAGTGCTGTTTTTGGTGTGTCTCTACTGAGTTTTAATTTTTGATCCGATTTATGGCCTGCGATTCTAGTTTTGAGTTTGTTTTTAGTGGTTCCAATGTACACCTTATCACAACTTTCATTTAAATTTCCTATACAGGGTATATTATATATAACATTTGATTTATCTATGTTCAGAATTTTATCTTTTGTTTTGCTAAATATTTTTGAGATATTGTTGTCCGTTTTGTGTGCTATTCTTAAGTTTTCACCATTAAACAATTTTGATTTTTCAAATCTCTCTGATATTTCGGGTACATATGTGAGGGATTTGTAACTTTTTGGTATGTCAGTAACTTTCGAACTATTTGAATTTTTATTTTTATAGTCACGAATAAGGTTATTCGTGAGTTTTTCAGGAAAATTGTTGTCAAGAAGGATGTTTTTAATTTTTCTTATATTATTTTTGTGGAATTCCAAGTCACTCAGATTTAACACTCTTATTATTAAGTTTTTAGCCGTATTAATGATTACTCTTTTTGGATGCTTTGAAAAGAAGTTAATAATTCTACCGGAAGAGGTCGGTTTTTGGTACCAATCCATTCTTAAGATGTTCCCATCTCTGATTACAACGGTATCCAGATATGGTAATCTAAAATTTGACTCTTTCTCAGCTGTAAACTTAATATTATGGTGAAAACTATTTAAATTTGTCATTATCTCCTCAATTGCACTTTCCTTTACAATACTAAAGATGTCATCCACATATTTCGTCAAAATCTTTGGTTTTTCCGCTAGCTTTTCAAACACAGTCTCCAACAATTTCTCCATTACAATATCTGCCACTATTGGCGACGCTGGTGATCCCATCGGTAGACCCTTTCTTTGAGTAAATATTTTACCATCACATTTAAAATACCTATTGTCCTTTATGCAGAATTTCACAATACGCAGAAATAGTTCTTTTGTCATATTTGTAAACTGTTTTATTTCCTCCCATTTTTCTTCAATAATTGTTAAAGCTAAATCAACAGGGATACTGGGGAACAGGGAAACGACGTCAAACGAAATTAATCTTTCATCGTCATGTACAGTCAAATCTTTTATCTTATTCCTAAATTGCACCGAATCCTTAACATTATATATTGAATTTTCCGTAATTCTTTTTAATATCACAGTTACATATTTACATAGTTCACTTGATGGGGAATTGATAGATGAACATATGGGTCTTAACGGGTAATTTTCCTTGTGTATTTTTGGGAGCCCATATATCCTTGGAGCTACAGCCACTTCAGTTTTAAGTCTCCTCTTTTCATTTTCCGAAATTATGTTTTGTTTAAACATTTCTTCTACTAAATCGTTGTTAGTTTTTTGAAGTCCGCTCGTTAAATCTTTATTTAATCTCTGATATGTCATCATGTCTCCTATAATATTCTTCATTCTCCTGTCATATTCTTCTTTCTCTAGAGCTACTGTAACATTGCCCTTATCGGCGTTTAAAACTAAAATATGTTTATTCGTATTTAGAAACTTTTTTGCCTTTTCCATTATATTTAGTGTATATTTGTCTCTGTTGTTTATTTGAAGCTTATTCAAGTGATTGTCAATTATAGATGTAAATCTCGTCCTAGCTGTTTCTTGGTCTTCTTTTTCCTGTATCGTTTGTATAAAATCCTCTCCATCTGTTATGAATTTAAGCATAGGAAACTGTTTTTTTGTTACTGGTAACGCATGTTTCTGCCCAAGCGAGAGAATCCACTGTATATCATCAGGGATGTCTGTTTTCGTCAAGTTCCTAAACCATTTCTTATTAAACTTAATCTCAAGTTCCTTTTTCTGTGCTTCTTTCAATTTTTCAAATTTCTCCCTATGTCTATTTTTAGTTTTTTCATTCAATGATTTTGTAAGAATGTTCTCACTGTTCCACAGTGCGAGTGATTCTTCTTCCGTTAGTTGTCTGTTTAACAATATTCTAATATTCTCCTGATTTTTCTCGTTGTGTTTTAAAAGTTCATGTTTTTGTTTTAGTAGCAAATTTAGCAGTTTATTATGGAAATTCTGTACATACTTAGATAGTGTTTGTCGAGTCGTAGATTTTGTATTTATTTTTGTTTCAAAAATGTTATATATATTCTTAGTGGAATTTACTAAAAAGGTTGGAACAATACCTGTGTTTCTACAGCGAACCAGAAAAGTTATCGATGCTTTTAACTTTATGTGTTTGTCTCTTATTGACTTGTATTTGTTAATGTTTGTTTTGATGTTTGTGTTCTTATTAAATTTATTGTAAACCATGTTGATGTTATTATAACGGCGTGCTCTCCGTTCAAGTTAATCAAAGTTGTTCTTATTCGACCTTTCGAAATTTAAATAAATAAAAATTAATCAAGCTCGAGGCCAGTGTTTTTTTGTAAATAAAAATTCCTTTTTATTTGCTTCCAATATTTCGATCTTCTTTGAAGATCATCATCAGGGATTTATTTTCCTTAAATTCAAGAACAAAAAAATACAATTATTACAAACATATAAATAACAGCTACATATATGGACAACAACCACATTGATTTTGTTTTTTTAAATTGTATGTTTACAAAATATATACACACTCACAGTGAATTTTTTTTTTATAAACACAAAAACTTAAAACAATGTTGTTCACACATCGACATCTAGACTTGCACTAAACTTAAAATCCTTATTGCAGATTGATCTTTTTTACTAAGCCTCTGTAGTTATTGGCACACGAACACTCTACGTCGCTCTTAAAGTTTACACTCTTTGTTGTTGCTATGATGTGAAGCATTTCCAGCATATATCGACGTTTGTAATTCTGCTCTGTTTGTAACACACGAACATTATTAAAATTAGGCGAGTGTTTGTTTTTGACACAGTGGTTCACAAGTGCTGTTTTTGGTGTGTCTCTACTGAGTTTTAATTTTTGATCCGATTTATGGCTTTGTTTTTAGTGGTTCCAATGTACACCTTATCACAACCCTGTATAGGAAATTTAAATGAAAGTTGTGATAAGGTGTACATTGGAACCACTAAAAACAAACTCAAAACTAGAATCGCAGGCCATAAATCGGATCAAAAATTAAAACTCAGTAGAGACACACCAAAAACAGCACTTGTGAACCACTGTGTCAAAAACAAACACTCGCCTAATTTTAATAATGTTCGTGTGTTACAAACAGAGCAGAATTACAAACGTCGATATATGCTGGAAATGCTTCACATCATAGCAACAACAAAGAGTGTAAACTTTAAGAGCGACGTAGAGTGTTCGTGTGCCAATAACTACAGAGGCTTAGTAAAAAAGATCAATCTGCAATAAGGATTTTAAGTTTAGTGCAAGTCTAGATGTCGATGTGTGAACAACATTGTTTTAAGTTTTTGTGTTTATAAAAAAAAAAAAATTCACTGTGAGTGTGTATATATTTTGTAAACAAACAATTTAAAAAAACAAAATCAATGTGGTTGTTGTCCATATATGTAGCTGTTATTTATATGTTTGTAATAATTGTATTTTTTTGTTCTTGAATTTAAGGAAAATAAATCCCTGATGATGATCTTCAAAGAAGATCGAAATATTGGAAGCAAATAAAAAGGAATTTTTATTTACAAAAAAACACTGGCCTCGAGCTTGATTAATTTTTATTTATTTAATACTTATTTATTTTAAATATAGAAATAGTTATTTTAATCATATATACATTTATTTATTAAGAATTATTTATAATTTTGATCATGTGTATTATGCAAGTTATACTTTTATGTCGTAGTAGTTTAAAATTGTTATAAAAACCATGGGGTTATTTTACGTGTGGCCTCTCAAATAGTGTTAGTATTAATATTAATATGAGTGTTATGGGACAGTCTCATAACAACTATCTTACAAGATAAGCTGTCAAAAAGACAAAAAAAAGAAAAATCTAAAAAAGGAATCAGTCAATTATGAAATATTATAGGATTACCATAAACACACGTTCCCCTTGTTTAAGATAAGGATTAAAACGAAGACATGTGTTCTATCATTCTGCCGGCGTTCTCTCATATATTATCGCAGTTGTAGACTCAGTGTTATGCTGGGTACACACTATGCAACGCATTTACTCAATTTAGTGAATTAAATTCATTTTCATTTATTCCAGATTGCATCAACAACAAAACGCTTTGATATTTTGAGGTTGCATTGAAACAGATTGCATGTAGATTGCACTGTGTGTACCCAGCATTATGGTATTTCGATTTCACTCTACGGCGTTCTCTCATATATTATCGCAGTTGTAGACTCAGTGTTATGCTGGGTATACACTATGCAACGCATTTACGCAATCTAGTGAATTAAATTCATTTTCATTTATTCCAGATTGCATCAACAACAAAACGCTTTGATATTTTGAGGTTGCATTAAAACAGATTGCATGTTGATTGCACTGTGTGTACCCAGCATTATGGTATTTCGATTTCACTCTACGGAACTTTCTAGTAACAAAAAAATATTTGTTACGCCTAAAGGTAGACTTTAGATTTAGATATATAAAAGTTATTTTAAATTATAATTAAAACTCAATGTTCAGGAAAACTCTAGAAATGGTTGTGAACTTTATATATAAGCTGACTCATATAGTTTAGTTAAGTTTTATTTGTATTACAAATATGTATAAGCTAAGAGAACATAATAATTATTTACAATTAAGTTTGTCAAAAAACAATAACAACTTTTCATGACAGGGTTGTATTTTCCAGGGTTTAAAAAACTGCAGTCGAAGCCAAAAACTGTCGAACAAAAAACGAAAAATTGTGTACAACCTTTTAATTTTTGAATTGGTTTGAAAGCGACAGTTTTAATTTAAGGAATTAGAATTAAAAGCAACAGTTCTGTGATATTTACATTAAGTTTGACTTTTATTCGGTGTTTTGTGTTATATTTTACTTATTAATTATTTATTTATTTCTGTGTCGTGCAGTCCAGTTTTTAATATTAAATAGTTGAAAAGTCCAATACAAATGTAAACCCTAATTTATTATTATGGAATAAAAATAACCCCAGATGAAGTTATAAAAAAGCGAACGAAACGTTGGGAATAAAAAAAAAATTAACCATAAATGTTTATTAGTAGGGATGCGATTTCCATGCAAATGCATGTTTTTTGTCGATAGTCTAAAATCGATGTCGACCAATTATCTTTCCGAATCATTAAATTTGCGTTAAAATGGCATCGATTTGTTTTTGCATATTTTGGTGAAAATGCATATATTTGCATATTTTGGTTTTAAATGCATATTTTTGCATATTTTAACATTTTTGAGTGATATATTTTTTAAATTTCCATATTATAAAAAACAATTTCTTCAAAAAATTTCCAAATTGTATACAGACATAAAAAACCCTTCAAAAACATTTTTTTTTTAATTAATTAATAAATTGTTTTGAGCTCTGCTTAAAATACAAGATTTCGACAACAGATCCTTTAAGGAGGGGAAAATAGCCCGACAAATTAAAAAAAATCCAAAACGTGTTGCAAAAAAAAATACAGGATTTCAAAAAACAAATCAAATTCCACTATTTTTGATCTGGAATCAAATGTGGGATCTGAATTAATTAATTAATAAACTCCAAAGGAATCGGCATCCTTTAAGTATGCTTCAACTTCGGTTGACGTTGAGAGATCATTTTCCATGTACAAAAGCTTTTTAACAGACAAAGGCTTACTTTTGATAATATAAAAAAGTATTTATTTGATTATGCAAACAAAAATTAAAAATTATGTTGTTATTTAAATTAAATTTAAAAAAATATTATACCTTTGAACAACAGTAGAATTTTTTATTTTGTTTTGTTTTAAATAAAATAAAAAAAACGAACGCTTTTTTTATTGAAAATTCTCAAGTTTTTAGTACATATTTTTTATTTTTTAATGCATATTTTGGAGTTTTTAGTGCATATTTTATGCGCATATTTTCGATTTTTTAGTGCATGAAAATCTCATCCCTATTTATTAGTTACATTTGGTAACAAAACGATTGATCATATTAGCCCGTGAGGAAAACAAAAAACCTCAATAATAATAATATTAAATAAAACATTGATCATAAAACAAAAATAGCAACACATTTTTGTTGGCCAATAACAAATGAAGAAGTGGAAGGAATGGCAGTTTTTCTACTTTGACTGCAGTTTTAATTTTCATCAAAATACGTAAGACTTGTATGATAGTGTAACGTACCCTGAAGTAATTGCGATAACAAAAATATGTTTGCAGACAACATTACAAGTACGTAAATATTTCATTAAAAAATATCAAATACCTCATAAAAAAGACCTTTCGGAAAACATTCTACCATATGGGTTAAACAAGCAAATATGAACTTTTCGATAAAAGTAAAGTCTAGACTTTATATTCGAATTATTTATACGAGAGTTTTAAGCATAACAGTGAACTAAAGATAAAGAAAATATTTAATTGCATGAAATTCGATACTAAAATAAACTTTTATAGAAAATTTTCTGGAAACGAATGAACCACTGGTAACAAAAATTCGTAACATAAATAATATCTTATTTCAAATTTTTGTAAAGAATTTTATGTGAATATCAACACAAATAATTAAGAACATTTGTATAAGAGCTTCGTGAGTTCTAGACCGATCCTAAATATATATCTGCCTCTAGACCCGCTGAACTTTTTTATTGCTAACTGTGTGCTCATGCCACCCATCTGTGTTAGTGTAGGTTAAGGCCAGTTTACACGGTAATACAATGTATTACGACTTTGTAGAATCAAAATAATATGAAATTCTCTCCGTGTTTAAAAGAAAAAAAAAAAAAGTCTGTTGAGAGTATACTTTATGTTTACACGGATGGTATAAGTAAAATCAAAAATAATAACAAAAAAGCAGATGGTTGCAGTTTTACAATTTTTACAAAAAAACATGAACATTTCCTAAGTTGTTTTTGTAATTGTATAAAAATGCTACCACCTTCAATATACTCCGTTAAAATGCACCTCTGGTGTGATGAAAATACATAAGTTTCTAAAATGGTTTAGAAAAAAACCATTTACCGACCGCTTGTCAGATTTTGTATTCGTATTCTCTCTTACTCAATGCATTTTGCTTTTACATGATAAGATTTCTCTCATTCTACATTATGTCGTAATACAATGTGTTACCGTGTAAACTGGCCTTTATAAACATTTTTTAAGTTCAAAGATTCCAACTTACTGTGACAGAATGCAAACAAAGTAATTAAACCACAAACAAACAGCAGTATAATAAATTGTTCTTACATTTTCTTCTATAAAACGCATTTGTTGAACATACACACCTAAAAAAGACAGAGAAAAATGAGACAGTTAGATAAGAACGATTTAAATATGTAACCATAAAATTTTATTGAAACGCAAAATATTGATTGATTTTTTAAGCTCTTTAATATAAATTTAAGATATTTTAAAAATATGCACTTATTTTTCATTTACGACACTTTTTTGTCTGAAAATAACCATTCAATATTTTTTAATAAATTTATTTAATGTTAAATATTAATTTGTAAATAACTCATCCCCAGAGAGTTTGATTTTAAAATGTGACAACAACAAATTTTATTATTTGATAATGATTGAACAGGGAAAAAGACACAAACGTGAAGATATAAGAATCAGTTGTTTAACTTTTAATGTTGACACAACCAAAACCTTCATCATTCGTTTTTGCTGCGAGCCGTCTGTTAGTGTCTGTCATCATGTTTGTAATTGTATTTCTAAATGTTGGATTGGTGTGCTGTGTCTAAAGGCAATTTAGCCATAAGGATATCCTGAATATACATATACCAGACATTATTTTCATTTTTCCAGTATTGCTTTGTGTATAAATCTCCATTCTTTTTTTCATTTTAAAAGGAAGTTAATAAAAATCTAATAAAATGCTAATTTTCAAATTCATTTTAACAACCCGAAAAGGGAAAATAACAAAATATTATGATGAATCACAGTAATAAAAGATTTAAACTTTTGATCTGTATTGCAAAAAGAAAAAAAAAAAAAAATGTTAACAGAGAAATACAAAGAAATACAAATGCTAAAGGTCCTGACATATCTCTTATGGATTTAAGTACATTAGGAAAATACTGATTCAAATATAATTCAATTATAAGATGGTTGCTTTTTTTTAAAAAGAACTTAAATTTGTTTAATTTGACTTAATGGCAAACATTCAAGCACAATAACATTTGAAGAGCTGAATTTTCTAGGCAATACTGTCCTAAATGTATGCAACAAATATTTTTATTTTTAATTTTATTTCATCAGAGCAAACACAAGATTTCCTAAACAGGTAAAGGTTACTAAACAAGCTACAAAGTGAGGATAAAATTGTTAAGATAACCCAACAATAAATGAATCAGCAGGTTGTCACATTTTTAATTTTAGTGTTAAGAATATGATAGTAAAAAATGACCGAAATAAAGTTTTCGGTCACATTCGGTAATTTCTTTCTATCATTTTCTTAACACCAAATGGAAAATGTGACAACTCGCTCGTTCATTTCTTGTAGGGAAGAGATATAAATATGCACATCCTAAACGGGTATGTCGAGCATTGATGTTGAACTATGATTAAAACTACATTTTAACGTTAGAGGATGTAATGGAATACGCAATAGCGATCTGAATCTCTTATTTGCAAATATGTGGGTGTAAAGTTTATTTTTATTTAAATTTTCAAATAATTAACGTTTGAAAGTTATTCGAAAAAATTTTTTGATATTGAATGAAACAAGAATTTTCTTATATATTTTGAAATTTATACAGGTATCAAATTTTTAAGAAAAAGTTCTTATATATAACAAATTTTCGAAAAATTCTTTTAATAGAAAGTTTTTAGAAAAAATTATGTGCGCAGTTAATTTTCAAAGAATTTCGCACAAAAGGGACGAATATAAGGAAAAAATGAACACACTTTTAGATGTCAAAAAAAAAAAATATCGATCTGTTAGGTCAGATCCGACAACTAAACTGCAGCGGGAGAATGACAATATCATTGCAGAACTACATAGGGGAAATTACATTGACTCTTGGCAAAAACGTAAACTAATATGTTCTGCGGCAACGGCACCTTGCCGCAAAAATCCACAAACCTGGAACCCCTCTTCGACCTATCGTGTCCTCAATACAAGTCCCTTGCTACAGTCTTTTTAAATACGTGGGTTAAATACTAAAACATATCATTTCGGATAAATTATAATGTTAAGAATTCTACGCAGGTGAAAACACAATTAGAGACCATGCAGCTCAACGAAAATGAAGTCTTAGTATCTTTTGATGTTATTTCGCTTTTTACAAATATCCCAGTCTATATTAATATATAATGAAAAAATGCGAAAAAATTAAAGAATTTACAAAAATCCCTTGCTACAAATCCTCCAATTCTGCTTAACGGACAATAACTACTTTGTGTATGAAGAAAAGGTCTATAACCATATCTTCGGCATGCCAATGGGCAATCCTCTTTCGCCTACTATAGCAGATATAGTACTTGACACCTTACTTGACGATGCAATCACGGAACTTGGAAATAAAAATATTCACATAAAATACATAATAAAATATGTCGACGATATAATAGCCATAATAAACATCAAAGACAAAGACATTATTCTGAACACCTTCAATAGTCACCACCCCAAAATTAAATTTACAGTAGAACTTGAGAAAAATTGCGTACCTCGATACTAGACTACGTAGAGAGCAAGATGTGATTAAGTTTGACTGGTAAAAAATCAGATAATCAACACAGCAAAAAATTGTATATCAAGAGTATTAAATATAAGCGACTCGCAATATCAGAACAAAAATATCGACAAAATCTCAGAAATATTATGTAGCAATAGTTTCCCTAAAAAATTAATAAATACACTTATCATCACTTAAACATGTACAATATAAAAACATTAATAATGATGACAACCCTGAAAAGGCAAACAATTTTACAGTGTAAAATACATACCTGGCTTGACGGATAAAAGACACATAAGGACAACACTAAAATCAGAACAAAGAAACTTTGCATACAAACCAAATACAGCTTTAAGTGCAATATTTTCAAGAGTAAAGGCGCCAATAGAAAAACCACAACAAAGTAATGATGTTTACGGAGTAAAGTGTAACGGAAGGGACGATCAGAACTGTGACTTAATTTATATAGGAACAACAAAACGCTCACTTGAAAAGAGAATGGGAGAACATCAAAATGATATATTTAAGAGAAGAGAAACAAGTGCATTATCGCAACACATGATTTCTACATCTCACTCCTTTAAAACAGAACAAGTGGGAGTGTTGGATTTTGAACGAGGGGAAAGGAAGAGATATACGATAGAAAGCTTGAGAATACAACAAAACATAATGAAAACAATGAACCACAATGAAGATGTTGACAACATTAGAGCCTGTTATAGAACCGCAATATAATTAATTCTGTGGTATTAACTTTAAGTTGTGCTTACTGTTTTTGATAAATGTCTTTGTGCAATTTAATTTTATTAAAAACCTGTCGCTGTTTTTAATGTAAAATAATATACATTTATTGTAAGTTGTGTTTGCTTGTTGTGAAAAAATATTTTTTGTATTAATGTTATCCTTTTATCGTTTTTATTTAAATAGACGACCCTTGAAAAAGTCACCAAAACAGTGACGAAACGTCGGGTGATATCTAATAAAATTGTTTTATTTACATCAACATCATTAGGTCTTATTAGCTTACAAAGAAAAATAAACTGAAAATTTTCAAAAAAAAATCTATTTATTGCAAATTTTCGACAAATACTCTAATTGGAATTCTTCCAAAAATTCGTTTAATAGAAAATTTTTAAAATTCTTCCATAAATAGCCAAGTTAGGAACAATTTCTTAAAAAAGCTAATGTTAGAAAAATTTTCATAAGCTGCAAAAGCATTATTTGCAACATTTCAAAAAATTAACAACTTTCCCAAAAAATAGCATTAAAAAATATCTCAAAAATACAGTATAATACCATGTTCACACGGACATCAATATTCGTGTTTCGCTCTCCCATTCCTGTTTTGCACCACAAACAATGATGTAATAAAAAAAAACTTAGTTTAAACTTATGGTGTTTTCTTTTCTGACAATAATGTTCCATATGTGCTGCCAATCGTGCGGGTTTTTGTTCCATTCTAAAAATATATGCAAAAATGTGAGAAGTTGTCGTTTTCCTTTCTTAACATGTTGCAACAATAAATGGCAAATTTGTACCTTTTTTTGCATCTGCGTAAAGTACTTTTTTATGCAAGCAAGTATTTTTTTTCTTGTGTTTGCGGACAATTTGCGTTATATTGTGATTTTTAGTTATATTGTGATGGATATAAAAACTTTTTGTTTTTCGTTTGTTTTACTTTTATTACATTTTTTTGTCGCAAAATTTTTAACAACAGCTGACATTAATTATTGAAAATCAGTGCTGTTAACGCTTATTGGAATTGTAGGAAAATTTAATGTTGAAAATTGCTACAAGCGTGGTGAATATCGCTTTTATTACAAACTTTGCATTCAATATTTAACACGCTAAATACACATTAGTGTTGAGTGTAAAACGTAGCTATTATTTTGTTCCATTGTAGTTTAGAAAAATGTATCACTTTGTAAGGGTTCGTGTAACCTAATAAATATATTACACAACTATAATGCATCATTATTTTTTAGAAAAGGAAACACCATTAATCTATATCTTAAAAACCCGGCTTAAATTAACGAAATTTACAAACAAAGTTTTGTTTATTTTTTTAATTTCGGTTTGTTCTTACTTTAGTTTTTTTATGAATTAATTGAAACTTACGTACACATGGTGTATTTACTTGCTTCGATATATACAAAAACAACAAGCATTTTCTGTTTTTATTTATTTTATCATGAAGTTAAATATTGTTTTAGGCCCTATACTCTAAAAAATTGTCTGTCAGAATATTGTTGAAAGATTTAACGTCTGTGTTCAATGGGCGAATGAGAATAATAGCTCTTTAGACAATTATGTTCGTCTTGAAGAAGCTGCGAGAATCTATAGATAAAAAAAAATATTTCGTGTTAACCCATTATTGGCCGCTACCATAAAACGCAGGAATTTTTTTTAAATCCCTTGCAGGGAGGTGCTTTTGAGACTTCAATTAAGAATATTTTTCCCAAAATTTTATCTCCCGATTTGTAGTTCTCTTTATATGGACTGGTCGAAAAATCGACCAATGGCCGAAGACATTAAAAAAAAATTTATTTTATTTTTTTGTAAAAAATATTTCTTAAGGCTTAATTTAAAAGAATTTATTAAAAAATGTTTTTTTTATAAATCTTAATGGAAGCCTTTTTAAATGGGGCTATCAACGCAGAAGTGGTGTAACCCCAGACTTCTTGTTATGAGATAATAAGGAGTTAACACTACTCTTGGTTGTAACGGCCTGGCAAAAGCTATGTTTCTAGAGCCATCTGTTTTGGATACAAATAGTTGGCTTACTCGACTATAAAGAACATGTCAAACACCAGAACCGTACTCTGCGCTTCTAACCTCAAATATATGAATTTTTGCATGTAAATATACAAAGTGTGTGTCTAAAATTGAGTTGATTATGGCAAATTAAGGAGTATGAGTAAAAAAGAGTTACATAAGCACCACGATGCGACAACTTTTTAAGGTCTCCCTTCCCGTGACTTTGAGTATAAACCAATGGTTAGACCGGAGTCTTGATTCCAGGGGCTAATGACTACTCTGGTATCAGATAGGTCTCTGGTCAGCCGCGATCTGAAGAAATATGTCAACTTTTAACTATGCCAACTACCCGATTTGCCCAGAGGAAGTAACATAACAAGATGGCATATCCTTCAAATGTTTTCACACATCCTTTGGGTATTTAGGAAAATATAAAAATGCTATATGTTAAACTGTATTGTGACTTCAGGTCGAAAACCAATTTATGAAAGAGCGACATTGTCATGAAAGCTGACACCATCCATATCATGATTATACTCCTGCATTGCTTTTGGATGTAAAATACCGCTTAACATTAGCCATTGGTTCTACTGAGGAGTTATTGATTATTACATTGGCTACAGCGCTGTTATTCCCACGCTTATTCAATAAATAGATGAGATGATAAGAAAAATTTGTCAAAAAAAAAAAAAAAAAAAACTATGTATATGACAATCGGGATCAGGTACGTTAACTATCCAATAACAACAGAACAGTTTGAGCCACCATATAATTTGAAGAATAAATCTTCACTTTGGCAGCATATGCAAAATGCTTTAAATCCAGTCCGGATTGGTTTTCTCATAAACTGCATTAAATTGTTATTGGGAACATCAACAAGTTGGCGACCTTTGACAAAACAATATGTTGTTCCTTAGCGACTATTATCTGAATCTGAACCGATTGCGAATTAGTGATAAGCTATTGTAGTGCTTCCGGCCAGTGGTCGATTTTTCGACCACCAAAGATTATGGGCATTTATAAGTCAGAAAACTTATCAACTTCAAATTGATTTTTGTCGATTCTTATAATATATTATTTATGCTTTAAAAATAATGAAAAACAAAATATTTAATTTTATATTTTTTAATAAATTTTTTAAATGGAAAAATGTGTCAAAAATGGGCTTTTTTTTAATACTTTTACCAAAATATTTTATAAAGTCTTTAAAAAATCAATTTGTTAATAATATATTAGAAATCATTTCAGATTTTATTTTTGTGAAAACAAATCAAAACTGACCGGTGGCATAAGATGGGTTAAAAACGCAATCGAAAATTTAACACTTTTTCGTTATAAACATTAATCTACAAATGTAATTACAAATTTACCTACATTAGAACATGTTATTTATTTATTTATTTTCTTAAGTCTATGGAAAAATCCTTATAGACTATTACAAATTGAAAAATTTTGTAAATATAAAAATACAAGCTTCAGCAATTACATATAATCAAACGATTAGTTCAACGAATTTAAATATGATATTATATCACTCTTTATGATTTTAATGTTTTTGTTAACGTCAATATATGTAAATAACTTATTGAAATCATCACAGACTCTGCGAAATGGATCAAACAGAGCAAAGTTTGTAGTATAATATTTAATACTCAGAATGCTATAATAAATTGATAGACGAACAGGTACGTTTAGGTTAATTTTTCCCAGAAGGTGTTGAGAATTGACGCTTCCGTTTATTAGCTTAAGTAGAAAAAGAGCATTGGTAACCTTATAAGTACCAGATGGTTAACATAGGATGGTCACCTTATGTGAGGGTCCCAACCCAATCCGCGAAGACAGAATAATAAAAACTGGATTTGAACTGACTCGATTTTGTTAGACTGAACTGAGTACTGTGGATCCCATATTAATAGAATGTGGGAACTCTGTTTATAAATTATTTTATTATTTCTAAACATTTTTTTAAATTCCCTTAATATTTCACAACGTTTTTGCTTATTCCAACCTGTGGTTAACAATCCTTTGGCCTAAACGAAAAGTATGTGAAATATTAAGGGAATAGAACTAGTGTAAGAATGCTTTATAAATTAAAATTTAACTCATAGAAGCAGATTCGCAAAATGTTAAAAATATTATTTTGAATGTATTTAATTTTAAGCTCCAGGTCTTTTTATATAAAATTAAAAATAAATCAATCAATATATTATTGAAAAATGAATTTGAATATAATTTATATAAATAGAACTTAACCTAGCTAGCATTTTGTATCATAATCTTATCATTTGGGAATCAGCTTCAATCGTTGTGAAAAAATATTACCCCACTGATGAGTCAACTGAAAGAATCTTTTGTGATACATTTTTCTGAATCCTTTTCGAGCATTCTAATGTTATTTTTTATAATCATTATTAAATCATTTTCATCTCATTTTTCAATAGTAAATTATATAGTTTTTGATAATATTGCATATCAGTTTCTAATTGTCATGTTTTTTTTTTGCGTAGAATTATTATGGCTTTTGATTATTCGAACCAGTACCCATCTTCTGAGAAATTTTTGCATCGAAGAGGTGTGAAACAAAATATTCCATCGTTTCTCGAAAAGTGAGAAAAACGTTTGTCTGCACTCATGTCGAAAACTATCAAAACAGATAACGTCGTTACGTTATAAATGTCCATAACAGTGGCTGTAAAAATTACAAATTGAACATTTGAAGAGCAGTATGGATTATTTGGAATATATTTTCTTACTTCCTTTGTTGTTTCTTTCGTGAACATAATTTCTTGTAATTTACTTTACTTTTAATAAATATGTATAGTAAAGGAAAGAGAAACATAAGGATTGTATGAGTTTTCCATGTTGTTGTTGTTGTTGTGGCAGTTTTATTGGTTTTCGCACACGTATATGCACATTTTTTTACAAACTTCTGAACGTGTAAAGTGCTTTGATGTTTCAAAGGTACATTGCACGATCAAGTGAGCAGCAGCTGCAGCACCAAACGAACTCAGCAACAACAACAAAAAAATGTCTTCTTCGCCTATTATTTTGCTACTGTTGTTTTTTGTTTTGCTGATATATTTTTGCTTCTTACTTTCTTGCCAGTTGTCCTTTTTAAAGGACACTGAACTTACTTATATAGTTTTGCACAGAATGTTGCCTTTTCTTAGACTTTTGTTATAATTCTTTATATTGTGTTATAGAACGTACACGTTTACGTTTGAATTTATGTTTGTAAACCTAAACATTAATATACACATACATAAGTATTAATGCATGTATACTATGTTACAAATGTCTTATAACAAACCATGGCAACTTATAAAAAAAAACTTTGAAGCAAAAAAAAAAAGTTTAAGAAAAAAAATCAACAAAATCCATAGTGTTGTTTTCCGTTTTGTGCATTTATTGTATGTCTTGTTGTTGTTTTTATTTAATTTTTCTACACTTTACTGCCAAAAGGGGTTTTTATAGCAATAGCTTTTCTTACTTTCTGCGTCTCCCCATTTTTCTTTTTTCTTGCCTCATCTATTAGTGCTCTAAAGTACTCAAGACTCTTTATGACTGATAATTAATTTGCAAGTTTTTTTTTTGTTTTTGTTTTAATAAATATTCGCCTGTTCCGCTTTATTGTTGTTATTTTTTATGATTTTACTCGTGTGTATTAAACCCAAACAATTATCCATATGGCAACTAGCGAAGGTTGGGCTATAAAAATTAACAAAACCAATTACCTGCATAAGTAGGAATAAACTTTGGAATATTTAGAATTATGAATTAGCCAGGTGCCAGAAGTTGGAAAATGGAAGAATATGTATGTATTAATAAAAACCAAACTAATTTTGTGATTAACTGTAATAAATAGAGTGAATGGAAGAAAGCTATTTATTAAATTAATTAAAAATAAATTTAGGAAAATCAAATATTTACTATAAAAATGTTTGTTTGATTGATATTGTTTTAATTATGAATTTGTTAACATGATCTTAGGGCTTGGATTAACAAATTTTACGTTGTTGTTACTCTTTATGGGATATATAATTTTTATATCGGAAACATGAAATCGGTCGTTTAATGGATAAGATGTTTTGGTCGCGCTTAATTCCCGATTTGTATTCTTGATAAAAACACTGAATTATTGTTGGGGGATAAGCTAGTTTTATATGCGCATTTCACTGGTTGCTTAGGCCAGATCATCAGGAAACATTCTCCCAAAATTTTTTAGAAAAGCCGAAGATATTAGCAAACAAAACTGCTGTATGAATGAGAATTACAAATACTCATAAAAGTCTTATTTGCAACGATTTCAAAGCTTAAGCAAAATACCATCAATTAACAGTGTGTTTTCTTTTAAAAACAAAAACTTCATTAATATATTGGAAATAATATTTAAAAAACCCCGGTTTTTTAAAAACCTTAAACCTTTATTATTAAAAAACAAGTAAGAGTGCTATATTCGGCTGTGCCGAATCTAATATACCCTTCACCATTGTGGGAGCAGAATACAGAGTAACTAGACAAAAACTAAATAATTTTTACATATGTATACATACATATTTATAATACTTTCAAATTCATTATAAATTAAATGACAGACGGTCAGACGGACAGCCGGATTTGAACTTCGCTTTTCATAAGGACCCAGAATATATCTACTTTATAGGGCGTAGGATCAATATTGTAGAAATTACAAACGGAATGACAAAGTTATATATACCCTTTTACCTTCGGTGAAGGGTATAAAAACTGATACAAAATAAATTCATATAACCTTCTGCATTCCTTGGGTCAATAGGATAAAGTATCGATCTAAAATTTTATTTTATCCTATACTGGAATAAAAATAATAATGTGTAAGGAAAATAAAGTAAGAAAGATTTTCCTGTTTTCGTTTACATAAAAAATTAAATTTTATTTTCATTTGTAGACTTGTTGAGTCAACGTGAGCCAGCCGAATTTTTGGCCTACAAAAAAAGTTTATCGTTTATTTCTTCCTTTGTGATTTTATTATGGTAACCTCATATCAACTGATATTGATGTGATATGCCATTATCGGTTATATCGGGTGATTTTTTTAGAGCTATAGGGAAGTTTAAAAAAAAAACACATAAAATGCAGAAAAATGCATGAAATCTTTATTTGAATCGATAGTACGGTTCATATAATTTAATGTGACTGCGCCTCTAATGGTCCATCCGCTTAGTCCAATTTTGGCATACTATTTACAACATTTTGGCCGGTATCTCATGAATAAATGCTTCAATGTTGTCTTCCAATGCGTCAATTGAAGCGGGCATGTGTGAATAGGCATGAGCTTTAACATAGCCCCACAAAAAAAGGCTAAAGACGTTAAATCGCACGATCTTGGCGGCCAATTGCCCGGTGCCGAACGTGAAATAAAATGTTCACCGAACTTGCCTCTCAATAAGTTCATTGTTAAGCGTGCTGTGTGGCATGTGGCACCGTCTCGTTGATACCACATGTCAAGCTCTTGCATTTTGGGCAAACAAAAGTTGGATATCATTTCACGGTAGCGCTCACCATTCACAGTTACGTTACGATTCGCATCATCCAATGATGTACGGTCCAATGATGCCACCAGCCCATAAACCGCACCAAACTGTGACTTTTTCTGGATGCATTGGTAGCTCTTGCAATGCTTCTTGGTAATCTTCACTCCAAAATCGACAATTCTGCTTATAAACGTACCCATTGAGCCAAAAATGAGCTTCGTCGCTGAACACAAGAAGCGCGCGATGAACTTTCTTAACAGAGCACGCATTTTGATAATAAAATTCAATAATTTGCAAGCGTTGTTCGGTTGTATGACGATTCATGGTTAAATTATAGACCAAACTGAAGATGTTTGACAGTGAAACAAAACACGAAACGTGCGTCAGCTGTTTAAACCAGTGTTGCCAAAAAGATAATAGCTTAAAAATTACCCGATATAAGAATTTGCTTCAAAGTTTCTTGTGTTTTTAGAGCATCATACAAATTCATAAAAAAAACTGCTAATTTTTTTAAGCCAAGAACAAGCTAATCCATTGTCGGATAGCCTGGACTGTATTCCAGTGAGAGTATTTAAATCACTCGTTTTAAACTGGTCTTGCAACTGGTGACCCAGCATGATAATGATGGAATACGATATTTTTTATATACCAGCCGAGTTTTGTATGTACTACATAGAACATAGATAATAACGGTTAAGCGTACTTTAAAATTTTTTTTAGAATCTTCAACTATGTATTGCCAACAACTTAATTATTGCCAACTATTGGGTTGTTCACGAAAGGCGGACTATCAGGTTATAGTGTTTTGTAGTTAAATTAACAGCAGCATTATATATACTAATTTTTTTAAATATATTTTGTTGTTGTGAATCTAAATAACCATATAACATGATATCCAGGCTTCCGTGAACAACCCCCTAAGGAACATTCATAGATACACAAGAGCGTAAGCGTCTAGAAGAGAAAACTCGACTATCGATCACATTGTAAAACGAAGAAGCGAACTTCCACGATGTCGCCACGCCAGAGTGAAATGCGGACTGGAAAAAGGGACCGACCACTTCCTAGAGGAATATAAGAATATTTAAAATATAATTTTAATTTAATTAACATTTACATTTTTTTTGATATAAATTTTTAATTAAATTTGTTGTTAAATAAAAAAAAATCTTAGTTGGTTTTTCGTTAAAAATAATATACATAATTTCAACTTGTAGAATTGTGGAAACCTGAGCTATATTTAATAAAATTAATAAACACATTGTTTGAAACGACAATGGCGATTCTATTCCAGACAACTTTTAACATCAATTTTCAAATCACACTATTTGATACTTTTTTGATGCCAATTTGAAGTAAAATATCTATATTTTATAATAATATAATTTTTTTTAGACGTAAGCTTAAATATAAATTTGTTGTGTACTTCGAAGCATTAAGATTCATAGATTTGGCGCGAACAGAAAATGCATTGTATGTTTCACCCGTCATGGCTTAAAGACCAAATTTCTTATTATTGGATTATATTTCTTTACGATGTTTGATTTGATAATCATCGTCTGATATCTCATCTTTCACAATAAAAAAGAATAATACAATAAAAGTTTAAAAATTAACAGAGTTTTGTGTTTTTGTGGTATGATTTAATGAAAGTGGGCCGATTTGGTTGCACCCGTCATGCACTTTAAAGCTGTCTCGTGGCTATTTGATCGTTTCATATAAATTCTTGTAAATAGGTAACAATAGTATATAAAAAATGTTACCCCTTCTAGAAATAACTTATGGTGTTTTCTTTTCTAAAAAATAATGATGCATTATAGTTGTGTAATATATTTATTAGGTTACACGAACCCTTACAAAGTGATACATTTTCTAAACTACAATGGAACAAAATAATAGCTACGTTTTACACTCAACACTAATGTGTATTTAGCGTGTTAAATATTGAATGCAAAGTTTGTACTAAAAGCGATATTCACCACGCTTGTAACAATTTTCACCATTAAATTTTTTTGTAATTCCAATAAGCGTTAACAGCACTGATTTTCAATAATTAATGTCAGCTGTTATTAAACATTTTGCGACAAAAAAAAATATAATAAAAGTAAAACAAAAAGTTTTTATATCCATCACAATATAACTAAAAATCACAATATAACGCAAATTGTCCGCAAACACAAAAAAAAAATACTTGCTTGCATAAAAAAGTACTTTACGCAGATGCACAAAAGGGTATTATCTCACACTCAGTTATAACTGCGGGTAAGAAATGGAACAAATTTGCCATTTATTGTTGCAACATGTTTAGAAAGGAAAACGACAACTTTTCACATTTTTGCATATATTTTTAGAATGGAACAAAAACCCGCACGAATGGTAGCATATATGGAACATTATTGTCAGAAAAGAAAACACCCTTAACCCATTTCGCTCCGAAATTAAATTTTTATTTTTCTTTGATGAAAAAAATAGTTTTTTAGGGTAATTAGGACCCACTGATTCCAAAAATTTCGGCAAAAAATTTTTACGATTTTTCGTTTTCCCAGAAAAGCCTGTTCGAAATTTCGAACACTGGCGCTTATCTTATAAGCTATGTATGCTATATTTATTTTATTTTTTATTAATTTATTGTATTATTTTTGAATCAAATGGTACAAAATTTATTAAATTTTGTAAAAATAATTTTTATTCAATTTATACATATTATTTGAGATAAATCGTAAAATAATAAGATATAGCCGAAAGATTAGTTGATAAAAAAAGGCGTTTACTCATGTTTCTGCTTGAAACATTTTGTGTGCAGATGAACATTGCATTTCTCGCACATATAAATTGTGGGCTTTCAATTGACAACGACGATGTTTTCCTTCCGGATTTCTGATTATAACGTGTTTCCCTTAATTTTAGGAAGATTTTGTGGTTGATATTCCTTATCGTCAACATCATCATCATTGGTAGTTTCTTCCCTTTCAGCCAACAGAAGGGCTTCTGTCACTAAGATTTTAAATTCTTTTTGACTCATAGGTTTCTCAGCTTTGTGTTTTGCAATTAAGCTATGCAAT
The DNA here is from genome assembly GCA_930367215.1 of Pollenia angustigena. Taxonomy (NCBI): domain Eukaryota; kingdom Metazoa; phylum Arthropoda; class Insecta; order Diptera; family Polleniidae; genus Pollenia; species Pollenia angustigena. The sequence goes on along the minus strand of OV884059.1, from coordinate 173,711,002 downwards.
TTTCAACCATTGACAACTGCTGAATTCAAGGTAGTGCACCACAAAGGCCAATACCATTTCTTTCCACGTATATTGATTCGGTAGTTTTGGATTGCATTGTCGTGCAAATCCACACCCCCCATGCCCTTGTTATAATTATGTAACATGGCTGGCTGACCATACGTGATGTATTTACCAGCTTCCGGAATCTTTTTGGATGTGGATGCTTTTTTCAACGTTGGACATTGTGCAAAGGCAAGACTTGATCGAAATTTGTTGCCATGGTAACCTCTTTGTTGTCCTGCCATCTACATACCAATATTTTTTGTGTGTCATCAAACGTCTCATCATAATCCCCCCTTGGTAATTTTTTGCCGGTTTTTAATTCAGCAGATCCACCAGCCAGTCTATTGGAACGAACGGTTCCTGAAGCGCAAAACTCTTTATCAGACAACAAACAAAGCAAATGGTATGATAAGAAGAATCACAACTTATGCGCATCAAATATAACACAAAGAATGCAAAATGTCATTCAAGTGTCATGGTCAGACTGTAACTATAGGATAAGCGCCAGCGTTCGAAATTTCGAACAGTCAAGTTTACAGATATGTGAAGTCATGCATGAGCATGCAAAGCACGTTTTTTATGTTTTATGAAACAGTTACATTTATTGACAATAATTCCTCATGATTATTTTTTTAATTCTATTTTTTTTTTATTATTTTTAAAAAATAATTTAAAAAGTGTCTAAAAATATGGGTTGCAGAAATGTACCCCCACCATCGAAGGGGAAGGGGTGGTCACGGTGACATATTTGTTTTTTTCTATTTGCTAAAAGATGAGCCTTAACATGCATTCTAAAATTTACTGCTAGTTCCACCTCTTTCATACCCAAATATTTTTTTGAAAAAAAGGTGACTTTACTGTTCGAAAAATCGAACAGCGGAGCGAAATGGGTTAATTGCAAATGTGTTTCTTTCTATTAGTAAAAGACGTTGTAAGCGTCTAAATGCTGCACCCGTCAGAATAGAATCGCCCACAAAGTTTTTTGATAATTTTTTTGATTAAAATTAAATAAATTAAAAGTAAAAAACCTTTTTAGAAAATAACGTCATTACACAATTTATATAATATAAAAGCTTGTCTCGAGATTTAAATACTTGTTTTTACTTAGTTTGAAAATTTTAATAGTAAAAATCATGTTATTAATTAACTTGCTTTTCTGCACAAGTAAATCTCGCGACAAGCTTTTATATTATATTAATTGTGTAATGACGTTATAATTTGATAGTAAAAGTTAAAGAAAAAAATTATTTTTTTCGTTTTAGCGCATTCAAATAAAATTTGTTTTTCTATAAATGTTTTTTACTTTTAATTTATTTTTTACTTTTTAGCGCATTTAAATAATAGCTACTTTTTAAAACTCGCATTCGTATTCTCAGCAAGCATTAAAAGCTTAGTCAGCCATATTGTTTCTTGAGTGACCACTTTATTTTTCGAGTTATTCTTAGCATGCCCTTTCATTTGGTACCCATATTGTAGAAGTGCATTGAAAATAACTAGTCCGCCATGTTGAGTTTGTCCGCCAAATTGGATTTAGAGTGACCACTTTATGTTTTGAGTTGTTCTTAGCAAGCCCTTTCATTTAGTACCCATTCTGTAGAAGTGCATTAAAACTAACTAGTCCGCCATGTTGTGTATGTCCAACATATTTTATTTAGAGTGACCCTTTATTTTTCGAGTTATTATTAGCAAACCCTTTCATTTGATACCCGTATTGTAAAAGTGCACTAAAAATAACTAGTCCACCATATTGGTTGTACCGCCATATTTGATTTAGAGTGACCACTTTATTTTCCGAGTTGTTCTTAGCAAGCCCGTTCATTTGATACCTATATTGTAGAAGTGCATTAAAAATAACTAGTCCACCATGTTGTGCGTGGCCGCCATATTAGATTTTGAATGACGTCACACAGTTTACCATGCATTGTCATCCAAACCGAAAGTGTCTACAAAATTTCAGCTCAATCGGTTGAAGATAACTGCTTCAAAATTGAGTTGTTAGATTCCACCCGAACAAACGTACATGCAAATGGGTGATTCCAAAGTGTTGAACGTGACAGTCGTACGCAAAAATGCAATAAAATTTTAAACAAACTACTTTCAGAATTTTACGTAGCAATCTAACATTAAAATGTTTTGGTTTGATTCCAAAATCTTCTGTATTTTCTTTTTTTTAAGCCAAAATCTGGGTCGATACGTGAAATTTCGAACGTGAAATTTTTTCCATAATAATTCAACTGAATAATGATTAAAACAAAATAAAAATTTGCCGTTAATCCGAATAACATATTGCTCTTTGACCTCTTCTTTAGATTACAGACCATGTAAGAAATTTTTTTTGGAATAATTTTCATCAAATATCACCTCTTTTCAGGAAGATAATATTAAAGAAAACACACAATAAAACATTCTCACAAATAAGAAATTACGTTTGCACAACTTTGCAGTCTGATTGTTCATCTAAGTGAACAAATTTATGAGTAAATTTATAAAATTAGTAAAATCTAAATATTTCTCTATAACAATATCGTAAAATAATCAGCTTTTAATAACTTTTAAATTTTCGGTCACGGTGGAACTTTTGACGAAAATGCCCATAAGTACATACATACATTGTAAGTTAAATAAAAGCTTTTAAAATACCATTTATCGAAAAAAATTTTTTTAACAATTTTAAATTTTTACAATTTTTAATAATCAATATAATCATTTTGATAATGTGTGCAAAATCAACAAATTGTTTGCTTGAATCTATGAATTTGGTGATTAGAGACAATTTCAAATTTGTTCTGTGCAGTATACAAATTTTCAAATATAAATAAACAAGTTTGCTCCATGAGAAAGTAAAGCGCATAAATATTTATTTTGTACTCTGTTGGATGGATTTTTTTTTCATTGCTTTCGTGCGCAATAAATATTTCATTTACTTTTGCTTATTGTTTTATATCTTCGTTTTTATTTAATGTTTCTTTTTTTATCTCTTATATGTATGTGTGTATGTATGATATTTTAGTTACTTTTTGTCTTTTTTTAAGCTTGTACACATTTTTTATGACATATCATAAAAGCAAAATTATGACTTTAACATTACATAACGATTATGTGAATACTAAAGAGCCATTCATTCATCCATTCATCTATATATCCATCAACCAACCAACCCACCATCCATTCATTTATCCAACCATCCATCTATCTTGGCAAGTCTCTTGTGAAATAAATCACAAAAAAGTATAAAATATAATATAAAAATGCTAAAATAAATGAAGTCAACATATCGTACTCAACTTAAAGAGAAAAACAAAAAAAATTGGTGCAAAAAAATAGAGAATAAAAATCAAAAATATTTCAGACATACTACAAAGAAAAAAAAGGAAAGCAAAACTTGCAAATAAAATTATGTTGAATTACACAAAATAAAAAATTAAATAAATATGAAAAAAGGAATAATAATGAAGAAAAGTGGAACACCAACAACAACAGTAGCAACAATCAACCAGACAGCACCATAAAGTAATATTAATGAAGAAATTTTCAAAAAATGACAAATAAAGCAAATAGTTGAATACAATATCAGTCAGTTTGAATAAATAATTGAAAATAGAAAATAAACAAGCAAAAAGTCTATATTCGGCAGTGACGAATCAATGATACCCACCCGAACTAGCTGAAATAAAACCACATCAAATTATAAGGCACAAAGAAAAAATTTACCTACTAAAAATTTACCATTAAATAAAAATTAAATTTGCTACACAGCATTTCTTGTATTTGAAAGGTATTTGACTTAAGCTTATTCCATATGGCCATTTTATTGTCACAAGTTTTATCCCTGGTGGACTTTTATACAATGGGAGCTAATTAAGCTTATAGGTCGATTTGTTCTATTTTCTTTGCCAAACGAATGTCATCCAAAAAAAATTTTTACCAAATTTCCTAAGTCATTTATTGCGACCTTCATCGTGCTTTTAACAGTCAAACATACGGACGGGCATGGCCAGATCATCTAAGAATTTAACATGGAGCCAGAATGTAAATACATTGTGACAAATAAAATGATAAAATCAAAGCACCCCCTTGTTTTTGGTGATGGGGTACAAAAATAAACAATAGAACACAATAAAATATAAACAAAAATTTTAAGTCACATTATAATGGTATACCATTGTTGTTTGGTGTTGTTGTTATACATTATAACCTACAACAGAGAAAGGCATCAGCAGCAACAAGGAGATGAGTGACACACAACACTAGAATTTATAGAAAAGCAACTAGAATAGAAAGTTCATGACCGGGTTAACCATTATTTTGCTCTTAAACGCGTTTTATACGTTTTAAATATGCAGTAAAAACTTGAAAATATGCCATGAAAATTACAAAAAATATGCCCCAATGAAAACTAAATATTAAATAATTTAATAATATTTTCATTAAAAAAAAAAAACAATCACAAAATTATAACACAAGTCAACAAATTAAAAAAAGTTAAATGGTGCCGAGAAACCGTTAGTAGTAATGTAACATGCCGACACTGGTAATATAAAAAATGTAAAAAAAAACATTTTGCTACGTGTAGTTTTGGATATAATGTCAATTTTAAATAGCAGCTGTTCAACGTACTTTTTTTGGCCCGGCTTAAAACCCTATTATCAGTAATTTTGTTTAATAAATTCATTTTAATAACAAGTCGTCGTCGCGAAGAAGTGGTCTCAATATCGAAATGTGTTTTGTTACATTTGTGGTTACTACACTTTTAAAAAGTTAAGAAAACCTACGTACATATAATGGATTTTACAAAAAGTGTTAATTTTTATTATTATTTTAATTTGGAAAATGGTTTATAAAATGTGCTGCGAACATTTAAGACAGTGTATGAATGGTCAAAGATGCCGTAATGAAATGATTTGGAACGGTCTGGTTGGACTTCTTTTGTTGAAGTTATTAAAAACGTTCATGTAAATTACAAGTCAAGCATTTTCCGGGAAATGTTTACGACATGCTATGTATATAACTTTAGAAACTTGGGATGCAACATGTCTATCAAGTTGCACTACCTTCATAGTCATCTCGAGTGATGCCCAGAAATTCTTGGTTCTTGTAGCGATGAGCAATTGGAGCGGTTTCATCAGGATCTGAAAACTATGGAAGAGAGGTTCCAAGGCCGATGAAATCTGCACATGATGGCTGACTAATGTTGGGGAATGCAACGAGACCTTCCCACTGCACATCATTCACGAAAGTCACGAAAAATAAAGTTTTTATGTAAATAATAATGTTTAAAATCACTTTTTTCATATATATGCACAAAAGCGAAATACTAGAAAACAACACGTAAGAATTCGAACTTTTTGTTATTTTTGTAATCAGTATGAAGTCCTAGTTTAAAAAATATATACAGTACCTTGGCACCAAAACTAGTGTTGACTTGTGTAATCAGCAAAGCCCATACAACATGCATATTTGGAAACGTTAGGCAATCACGGGCTCATAAAAACAAAGTTATGCTGTGAGGTTAAAATCCATATAAGATTTATTTGTGCCGAATATTATCTAGATATTAACATTTGGCGCCCTATACTCCAATGGGAGTTAAGATTTTAAGAGATTTTTTGTCTTAAAGGGATTTTATGGACGATCGCTAAATTGTTTATTAATGTTTAAATTTTAAAGGAAGTTAACGCTATTTACAGACGGGCAAATTTGAACTGATTCGAAATTAATTTTTTTTTTTGCAGTAACATATTTTTGAGGCGAATTTAATCTAAAAACATACCAACATATGTAACACACAAAGAGTCTCATTTAGAATGCAGTTTTTCTTGGAATATGTGAAACTATAGACAAATTCTCACATAGACTTTATCACATTACCTCTTCATATTGCACTTGTAAAGTGCCAGACGGATGGATGGACATCGATGGATCACTTTAAAAAAGTTTAAGTCGATCGCTATACTAAAAAAATTGGTCCAGATTTCGTTGCATTTCACACATCGCCAAAAACTTATATAATTGATTTTTCCTTAATTTTTGCTTATATATAAAATTTTAGTATTTAAATCAACATTTATCTTTGATGACAACCTAATTTGTCTTACAATTTTTGAATTAAACGTAGATGGCGATATTGAGGCACTACGTTTGGTATACGTGTGGTATACTAAAATAGAAGCGTAGGGAAAAACGGATTCTTATTCGCGTAACAGTATTATTTTTCTAATATCTTTAGTTTTTCTAAAATCTTTGGATGAAGTTTTCAGACGATCTGGCCTAAGAAACCAGTGAAATGCGCATTGGAATAGCTAATCCCATTATAAGACACCTTTATTATTAATTTTTGAATCCCAAGAAAAACTTTGATAACTACTATACATGTGGCAGTGTAAACAAAACTGAACTGACAAAATAAAATAAAGAAATAAGTTTTATTTTTATTTTTCTTTAACCACTTGCAACTACATTCAGAGTTGACAAAAAATCAACCAATTGTGGTCGGGATTGTAAGAAAAGATAAGCTCACTCTGTATTGTTGTTGTTTTTATTTAAGCTTTGATATTGTTACAGGTAAAACAGGGGCTTATAATTCTTATTCGCTTAACAGTTTTATTTGTATAATATCTTTAGTTTTCCTAAAATCTTTGGATACAGTTTCCTGACGATCTGGCCTAATCAACCAGTGAAATGCGCATAGGAAAAACTTATCCATCAACAATAAACTTCAGTTTGTCAATAGTATGAAATGGGAATTAAGCACATTATAACGAAACCTTAATAATTAATTTTTGAATCCCAAGAAAAACTTTGGAGAGATTTTTTATTTTCACTAAAATGTAGGGATTTTTGGTCATATCACATTATTTATAAAATAAAGACAGAAAAAACGTTTTGATAGTGATATCTTCTTGTCCAAAACGGTTGAAAATTTTACTTTTCACTAAAATCGCTTAAAAATATATTAAGGAGGTGATTATGGTTTAAAAAATGGGCGGCAATAAAAATTTCTAAGATATCATTTAATTGAATTTTTAAAAGTAAATTCATATCGCACCTATTCAACAATACTGTATGAACTCAAAACTTTTAGTTTTTCACTTTTTGGAAATAATCGATAGGTATTATTCATATCTACCACGCAATTTCTAGTCATGTCTTTCAAAAGCTCGGCTTATACCCTCCCTAACGCTAAATATTTTTGAACTAAAATGAAGCTGTGTTATTTTGATACAAGTTCTGTATAAAAAAACTATTAAAGACAGAAATGAAGCCCTTACAGAGCCATGAACACCGATATACAATGTTATGATCGGACTAAAAATGGCGACACAGTGAAAAAAAAACTAAAAGGGCGGTATTTCTAGGCGTGGCAAAAAAAATTAAAAACATAGTTTTTGAAATTGTTTTTACATTATCTTTAATGCTAGGGGGGGGGACTGACTGACTGAATTTTTTTTCGAACCACTCTTTTACACATGTACAAAAAAAAAGATATCTAAATATTTTTTATAAATTTTATATATTATCTTATTACTAACTAAAAAATAAAAATAAAATAAACCCGCTTAAACTTAAAAAAAAAAAACTGCCAACCTTTAATCATTAATTTAAACATTCAATATTTATAATACGCTCTCAATTTTAACTGCAGCCATAATAAATGACACTTGAAGAAGCACTTGACGTATACTTAATATTTATTTACTCTTTGAAATAACTTAAATACGCACACTAAGTAACTACGTAGTAAAAATTTAATTATTTTAACATTTACAATACTTAAGACTCATCTTCCAATTTTTCTTCTTTATATTGAAATCAATTTTATTGCTCTTGTTTATAAATATTTAATGTTAAGTTGTAAATAAATAAGTTCATGCTCGTTAAATGTCATGACATGTTGGCCATGGTCACACTGAACGTTACTATCAACCAAACAGACAATTATATTTCGCATAAAATCTTTCTAGTGGAGAGAGAAATCAAGTTAAGTGTGTATATTTAATTTACAAATACATTAATAAACTTTATATACCGTGTAAGATTTATTTTTTATATATATTTACAGTATAAATGGTATACAATTAAAATAGAATTGATTTTCCATTTATGTATTTTATCAGCCTACAATATTAACCAATTGTTTCTTATGGTGACTTTATTAGACTCTTAAAATACTATCTCAGACATAACAAATACAAACATATGAATATACACAAACACAATGGCTTCTTCCTCTCAGAGAATCAAGTTTGTATGTATGTGTATGTATGTATGAACTTCTAGAGTGAGCATAATGGTCACAGATGCCACAATTTGATTTGCACTTATTGAAGGCAATTAAACAGTTATGCGACAACCGAGACATGTTTTCATATGGTTCATAGCTACACATGTGCACTTGTAGGTATTGGCTGACCTGAAAATGTCCAAACTTTAGAAAGGGTTTTCCTTAATGTGGTTTTCTTTTTTTTGTTTTGTAGAAAATTTTTAAATTTGGAAATATTTAGTTATATTGATGAATTTTTTTAACATTGTTTACTGCATAACTATTTTCTACTTACAATAATGAACAAAAGTACAATTTGTTGTAGCATACAAATGCAACAACTAGCATTCATAAACATTTTGACCATATAATTAATAAAAACGAATTCTTATGAAAATAAGTTTTAGTAAATGCCATTGAACTTTGACAAGTCATTGACTTTTAAGAATAAAATCAATTAATATTTTTCAACAGAAAATTCAGTTTTATTCAGGGCCCGTAACAGTTATTCCTTTTTTCATAAAAGTCAGATGAAAACAGTTATTTTTGATTTTTATTTTTTTGAAGAAAAATAAGAGTTATTTTTGATTTTTATTTTTTCGATCAAAAATAACAGTTTTTTTTTTTTTATTTTTATTTTTTTGAACAAAAATAACAGTTATATATTGATTTTTATTTTTTCGAGCAAAAATATGCCTAATAATTGCGATAAATTTGAATTTTATAATGGCAAATCAAAATAAATAAACACACTTACTAAACTCAACAAACTTTATTGAAATTAATTAAAACGCTAACAAAGTTAAACAATATTGTTTGTATCGAACCGAACCGTTTAATATCTCAAAACAAACTCAACTCAACTTTACGAGTCAGCCTGTTAACTCTGTTAAATCTGAGTCATAATCACTGTCGTCAGAAGAAAAATCACCATTATCTTCGTATCCGACCACGCAACCGAATTGTTTAACTCCCAAAGGTCTTCTTTCGTTCTAAAATCACAAATTCTATGCAACATTTCTAATCAACAAACTGAAAAAACCCGTTACAGAAATTTAAAAATTTCGAACTCCCGGTGCCTGATGGTTCTTCTAGAAGGGATAACCATACATTTTAAAAAATCAACTAAAATAAAAATTATTATTTCAAACACTCACATAAGCTTCAAGGTATTATAACGATCTCGGAAATATTTTTTGAAGCTTAAATTTTTACGTATTCGACACAAAATTATTTTTTTGAAAGAAAGTTCGCCATTTCGCAAAAGTTTATTTTTTGAGGTTGTGACACCTTACTGAGTTAAATAAAGTCGGATAAAAGTGGAGGCCGGCGCAATAGATGGCGCTTGTATCAAGAAATATTTTTAAAGCCTCAGGTGTAAGTTTAAGCAAATATCGTTAAACAAAGTATTTATTTGTTTTTTTGGTTGGTTCCTGGTGGATATTAAGGGTTAATGTTTGGCTGCCAGTCCACGTAAATAAATTAAATTAAAATAAAAAGCTCGTGATGTTTCGGTATGCATTGATAAACGTTAAGGGGTCTTAACATAGAAATACATAACGTAATTATTATAAATGTTAGACAAAAAAACCAAACATAAAATAACAAAAATAATTACAGGTAAATATTAAAAGTAATAATAGCAACAAAACTTCGGAAAAAAAACAGTTGTGTCACATCTTAATGGATTTCCTTAATTAAATCAAGCTTATCGATCATCTCGTTTTGTTTATTATATGTTAACATATGGGAGTTTTCATGTCAAGTGACCCAAGCTACAAAAAAAACATATGGCATATAAAAGTCATATATGGTCTGACCAGACCATGTGCGATATCTTAGGTTTAAATCAACATTTAAAAGAAGTTCAAAACTTTAAGCAAAAGCATTAAACAAATGCAGAGAACAAAACAGCCACTATTTTGATATACTCTCTACCTCTAGTTGGTACACTTATGGCCATTTGCTCAATGTATCGACAAACTGTCTGTTACTTAATGTCAACATTAATTTATTGGACCGATAAACTGTCTGTTAACGATTTTGGTTTTCTCAATATACCGACAAAAAAACAAAGTTTTCAGCTGGCAACGCCACTCAAAATACATGTAAAAGTTGCGAGTCAGCTGACTGAATTTATCTGTACGGCAAATAAAAGGAATATAAATAATTGGCAGATGAGTGCCGGTTAGCCTTGCTATAAAATCGAAGCAAATGAGACATTGAGAAAACCAAATTTCTTTAATGTGCAGTTTTTCGTTAGGAAAAAAGATAATCGCCTAATGAGAAAATGGCCATCAGTGTGTCATTCCATGTGAAACGTATACAATTTGAAATAACAATTTAAGTTTACTTCCGATCTGTTAATTAAGGAGTATTTCAATTTAATATATTAAAAAAAAAAAAAAAACATTAACCGATGAGATGTGACGATTTTGTTAGAATAAAAATTATACTTTCATAAATAAGCTTAAAAGTCTAAAATTGCTCTCCAGCAAAATTAAAAAAAATAGACTTAAGAAATGACAACATCATATGTAGAAATTTGTATAACGCCACTACCATATAGACATGTACATATAATTATCTTCCGTTATTACCCAGTCGGCAAAATGGTCATAGACGCAAATGTCGTCAACGATGTCTTCAGGACATTTTTTAATTTATCGCATATATAACTATGATGACGACAATTTAAGTAAAAAAAACTTGTATTTTGTCGTGTTTAAAATCGTATTCACGACTCGTTTGAAGACATTTTTTTAAATATGTCTTGAATAATACTTTATTGAGGACAACGTAAGTGACCATTGTGTGCATTTAGTCGTGTTTCAAACTATATGGACGACAAAATGCTTGCAACGTTTTCCTCTACTAAAAAAAAAATTAAGAAATGTAAAAAAAAAAATTCCTGATATTTTACTTTTATTATCATTATTATTGATAATAAAAAAAATAATCCTTCCTGGTAAAAATGTTTTTGCTCTCGTGAAAAATAATTATTTTGTAACTTACAACGTTATTCGCGGCTGTAATTCAATTAAGAAATTGGACATACGTGAATTATTGTCTTGGCCCAAAAACAAATTTATGTTCCTGCTGACTACATTGCCCTATGTTAAGTTTTGAACCGATTCCGCAATCATTCAAAAGCGTATTGAAGGTCTGACTGCCTTTACATATCCAGTATCCCCCACTTACAAGCCCAGTATCCCAAGCTCATCGGCCATTTAATTAGCGGTGATGTTGCAGTGACGAGGTTCCTAACATACACTCACTACGTACTCTCCTAATATTTCCTTTTGAGTTCTTTCACAATCATTTAATAGTTTGGAATTCCCAGCCCATCAAATCCCTAAGAGCTGTTCACGTAAATAGTGAACCTCGTGCCCCAGCAATGTTACCTCTTACCAATTCTCCGGCAAAAATATATCGCCAGGAAGCCTATTTGACATTTTGGTATCTATATTCTCAAGGTATTTAGTAGACTTATTTACCCGTTCCCCTTATCCAGGATATATCTGCAAATCTGAAGTATCGCTGATATATCGGTATTCGTTACATCCCTAATTGTCACTTACCTATCGGCGACTACATTGTAGATAGTGTCCACAATACTGTCATCAACAACACTATTAAGGTTATGTCGCTAATCGGGCATTAACGGCTTTATGAGAAAAAAGTCGTTTATATAGTCGCCAATGACAACTTTAATCACATTGTTACCCATATGATCATTAACGACAATGTCGCTTACATGTTCTTTGTTCGAAAAAGTCGTCGACGATTTGCATGGGCTGTCGCCAACTTGTCGTCAGGGATTTACTATGGGTCTTATACGCGTCGTCGACGTTGTCTTGAAGACATGGCCAACTGGGAAATGTTGTATATGTATATACAAACATACATATACCAACACATACTAACATACAAACTATACAGTTCCAGTAAATAAGTATTTTCTTCCCATTTATAAACTAGCAGAAAATTGGTAGGAGAAGATAAATCGTATCGATTAATGGTTTGCTGCTTATGATAGTTATAAATTTGTGCAAATTTAGTGAATCTACAGAGCTGCGAGCGTGTGTATTCGTGTACTATAGATCTGTTCATAAAGTAAGATTATAGCCAAAAATCTATTCATGTCTGTGGCATAAACAAAAACGGACACTAACTCATACTACTGTTTTCCGCTTTTAGTATTCCTTAAACAAATAATCGTTCAACAAAATTTTGCCCTGCTGTTTCAACAGCAATTGATATTGCCCCAGTTGTTTTGTATTGATAATAGTGTCATATTTTCTGAAAACCAAAATAATGTGCATCTGTTGGAGTGAGTTTAAATTAAATTGTATTGTGTGTGTGTGTGTGTGTGTGCTTGTAGTGTTTTTAATATTCGCTGCATTTTCTAGAAAGTTAGGTTTAAGTCATTATTTTTAGTTGAGGAATCTTTGTTACTACGACAACACTTCAAGAACATGTATTCTTTAAAATATACAATAGTCGCATACTGATTAATTTTAATGAATTTATCTTGTTGATAGATTTTGTAATTGCAGTACGGAATAAGTCTACTAGCAAAGAGCTTTAAAGTATGTCCTTTTTTACAAATGTCCTTTTCAGATAAGTTTATTCAAATCAGTGTGTTATACACTTTTTTAAAAAGTATTAACGCAGGCCGAAAAATTCCTATTTTTCCCTACGCGTTAAAAAAGTTGTGTCTACAAAAATACCTAAAACTTTTAAATGATAAAATATCAATACAAAGAAAACCATTTGTATTAATGTATTAATGAACATATCTGTGGCATTTTGACAAACCATCCTAAGTCAAATTAAAAGAGATGAAAAAAATGTTGTAAATCATACGAATTTTCATTCAAAAAATATTTTTGGTTACGTTTTTAAAATTTTGTATTATAAACGAAATTTTTCTTAAATTTTGATTTATTTTTGTATTCGATAATTTAATTGAGTTTTTTTTTAAATTTTTTGTCATCTTTTCACGACTTACGATGTTTTGTCAATATGCCACAGCTATACAAAATTGTATTGAAAGTTGTTTTCAGCTAGCATTTGGGTGTAATTTTTTTGGTTTATCCCTTGAGCGATTTAAAAAGATTTCATAAATGTTTCCTTGTCGAACTAATAAATTGATTGGCTAAAAAAGAAACCCAAAAACTTAAACCAATGATCGAAAAACCCCTTTTCCTATCTCATGTGGCATGTAGAAAATTCAGGCTTATTTTGACTAAAGGGGGAAAAGTTAATTTTCATTAAAATGGTAACTTTACGCCATAGCTTTTTGATTCCCTGCTTCAGCAAATTATCTATTTCAAATTTAACCGTTTGTAATGTTACTGTATCAAAAATGTTATTAGTATGTTGACATTAATCGAAAAAAATTGCCAGTTTTGCCACATTTTTGAAAGTCCTTAGTGCCGGGTCACACGTCAAGTTTGACTCGTCAAGTCTTCATTTTTTAGGAGAGAGGGGAAAAGAAATTGCATTTTCTTTTCCCTTCTCTCAATCAATCTGAAGTCACCCTATGTTTTAATTAAATAAAGTCTAATGCAGTGGGCTGCGATAATATGCATCCAAAATTTATAAAGATGCTGCTGCCAGTACTTTTGTCATATATAACCCATTTATTCAATAGTATCATTATGACTAGCATCTTTCTGTTGAAATGAAAATGTGCAAAAATAGTGCCAATACCAAAAACTGATTCCGAGTTTAGGCCAGTAGCTATTCTGTGCTACTGGTCAAAAGTATTGGAGAAAATTTTTCATCTTCAAATGACATCATATATCAGTGCCAATAATTTGTTGTCTGATAAACAATCAGGGTTTCGTACTAATCATAGTTGTGTTTCTGCACTACTGGATGTGTCTGAAAATATACGGCGTGAACAAGATGATGGCAAGCTAAATTTCCTAGTTCTTCTTGATCATTCAATAGCCATTGACACGGTTGACTACAGTATGCTTTCCATGAAACTTGTGCACTTTTTTAACTTGTCAGAAACATCAACACGGCTTTTATTTTCCTACCTCTCAAATCGTTCGCAATTTGTGCAATCAAAAAATGTGCAATCTTCTTTATTACGTTAATCAAGAGGTGTACCTCAAGGGTCGATTCTCGGGCCATTGCTTTTTACACTTTATATTAACGACTTGCCAAAACATCTTGTTCACTGCAATATACATATGTACGCAGATGATGTGCACTTGTACTTAAGTAGCCTAGGACAATCTGTCTCTCAAAGTATCATGAGACTCAATGATGATCTGGATAAAATTTATCGTTAGGCAACGTCTAACGGACTTTGTTAAAAAGTCGAAGTGCATAATAACACGTAAGAGATCACTTGCTTCTAATATAGGGGTTCATATTTTAATTAATGGGGAACAAATCAATATTGTGAATGCGGCAAAAAACCTTGGGCTAATTTTCAATGATAGTCTTGCTTGGTCAAATCATGTCAACACACTTGCTGGTCAAACTTATATAAAGTTTAGGTGCCTTTGGTCGACACAATACTATACTCCTTTTAATATTAGATTAATGGTTGCAAAATCTTATCTTCTTCCAGGTTTAATGTATGATTGTGAACTTTTTGCAAATTGCGATTTCATTAGTAGAAGAAAGCTAAATGTCTTATATAATAATATTGTAAGATATGTGTTTGGCTTTGGTAGATATGATCATGTGCCACATGCCTCTTTAAAACTATACGGCGTTTCATTTGACAATCTTTTACGTATTCGTGTACTCTTACTATAACATAAACTTATCTATTCGGAGACTCCACGATATCTTGGCGATAAAATTAGGTTTGCTAGGTCACTTAGAGGTACAACAATTATAATTCCTTTGCATAGCCTTCTTGTATTTGAACTGAATTTTTTTATACATGCGTCACGTCTATGGAATTGTCTTCCTCAAGTTCAGGAACTTAAAAATTAAAATACTTTGCACCGCAGTAGATAACTGTTATCATATTATATTAATAATTTATAATTTAATTTAATTTCATTAAATTTAATTGTATGGGATGATCTCTTAATTTAATTTATGAAACTGCTTTCCTTTTCTTTAAATATAAGATTAAATCTTGTTGTGCAGGAATTGAATATATAATAAATAAATAAATTACATAAATAAATATGTGACGATTCAAACAAAATTTATTTAATCCAAATACGAAGATTAGTAAATAGTTTACAGGCACAAATCCAACATTGACATTTCAAGCTTTAACGCTTTTTGTTTGTTTTGCTTTTACGTTTCTCACAAACATAAAGTTGAAAACATTTAATAAAATAAACAAAAGCATAACAAAAGAAAAACTGAAAACAAATTGTGTTTAAATTTTTTATAGTTCGCTCCTTCCAATATTTACTGTTTCTCTCTACCCAGTAAAAACTTCGCCTACAAAATAATGTGTTGAGTAATCAGAAAAACATAAGAGCACTACTTACAGTCCTACTGAAAGAACCAATGAATTTTATATGGGATGTCCCAAAATGAACGCATTCAATAGTAAGTCATTATTTTTTTACCTACATACATCCAGAAAAAAGTAGTTGTAGATGTAGTTATAGAAGAAAGCTACCAAATAATGAGTTAAAGAATCTATTAATTTTGAAAAAGTAAGCGAAGTTTTTACTGGGATCTAAGACATTCCCAGTAAAAACTTCGCCTACAAAATAATGTGTTGAGTAATCAGAAAAACATAAGAGCACTACTTACAGTCCTACTGAAAGAACCAATGAATTTTATATGGGATGTCCCAAAATGAACGCATTCAATAGTAAGTCATTATTTTTTTACCTACATACATCCAGAAAAAAGTAGTTGTAGATGTAGTTATAGAAGAAAGCTACCAAATAATGAGTTAAAGAATCTATTAATTTTGAAAAAGTAAGCGAAGTTTTTACTGGGATCTAAGACATTCCCAGTAAAAACTTCGCCTACAAAATAATGTGTTGAGTAATCAGAAAAACATAAGAGCACTTCTTACAATTCTTCTGAAAGAACCAGTGAATTTTACAAGGGATGTCCCAAATTGAACTCATTAAAAAGTAAGTCATTATTCTTTTTACCTGCATACATCCAGAAAAAAGTAGTTATAGAAGAAAGCTACAAAATAATGAGTTAAAGAAGCTATTCATTTTAAAAAAGTAGGCGAAGTTTTTACAGGGTATCAATTCTATATCAATTCAATAAATAAAAAATTAAGTGTCATTAGGGCTTAAACAGCACAAATCGCAAGTAAGCACCAGGCGTATATGACGTTAGGAGTTTTTTTATTGATGCGTTCCCAAAAATTGCGAATAGGAGCAAACTTGTCCTCAAATCTTTCTGATTAAAAATGAGAAGAGAACAAAACGTAAGGGGATTTCCATTATGGAACATTATTTTCTTGTTAACTTATATCTCATTTTAAATAATAATAGTTAACGTTGCCGTATGTGCCTCGTAGGCACATTATGATATGTTTAAGCGGGGTTGTGATAATAGATGTTTTAATTTTGATATTCCTCAACATTTCTAATGTCGCAGGTCAGAAGTAATCATAAATTTTTGTTCCAAATATTATTGCACTTTGAAAAGTATAAACAAAAAGAAAGTTTGCTATAACTTGATAAAGAGTCTTTCAAAATAATTGAAAATTGTACCATGAGATCTCAAAGTTGCCATCATTTAAAATTTAGCTTAAGCCAACTAAAGCTCCTTTTCTTTTTCATCACAGATCTATTTCACAATAAATTTTCAAGTTTGAAATAAAAAAATACACATGCTTTCATTAAATAAAACAAAAATAATAATAATTTTGTGGCAAATTGTTAAGTATTCTTATCACGATCTTAGGCTATTGACCGTTTGCCAGACATTCATATGGTCATTATTATTGGCAATAGATGAAAGGAATGAAAGAAATATAACAACACAAACAAATGAAGAAAACTTTTTTACTTAATTTATATAAAAAAAAACAAACAACTTATAAAGAAACAAGTAAGAAAGTAAAGTCGGTCTAGCCCGACCATATGATACCCTACACCACAGTATTTAAAAAAACATCATGCTTATGTGCCCATATAAATATGGATTATTTATCTATGTATATAAAACTCATGAAAACCATTTCCTTTCAATAACTTCACAAGCTCAAGGTCCGTTTTATATAAAAAATATTTATTTAAAATGTATCCAATATTTCGCTATCTCAATGGATAGCTTCTTCAGGGATTTTTTGGTTTGTTTGAAATATAAAAAAAAACCAAAAAAATCCCGGAAGAAGCTATCCATTGAGATAGCGAAATATTGGATACATTTTAAATAAATATTTTTTAAATAAAGCGGACCTTGAGCTTGAGAAATTATTGAAAGGAAATAATATTAAGAAGGTCGAAGAAATTAAGCTAAATAATTCATGAAAATATATAAATTTTATCAAATTATCTCCAAAATTGCGACATGTATTTTGCGCACAATGTTACATGGACAGACTGCCAGCCGGACGGACATCTGTAGTTCGACTCAGAAAGTGATTCTGAGTCGATCGGTATACTTTAGGCTGGGTCTAGGACCACTATTTTAAGGCGTAACACACATCAGCATAAATGCATAATACCCCTGCAAATAATAGGACCAGTCCAAACACGCGTGTAAAGAGTAGTCCACAAGGGACCAGGACTAGTCCACAAGTAACCCAAACGTATGGAAAAAACCTGGTCTATTTAACATTACGATGTCCTAGGAGAGGACCATATAACCCACCTTTGGACCACTAAGGAGTAGTTTTAAAACTACTCCATGGTATATAACCCACCTTTGGACCAGTAAGGAGTAGTTTTAAAACTACTCCATGGTATACTCAAGAGGATTAGTTTTGAAGTCGTTTAAACACGAAAGCATGTCGTTAAAAAACGAAGACATGTCGTCTCACTACAAACACTTTTTAACAATGGCATGGTCCATGCTTGCATTACATCGGACTAGTCCATGGAGTAGTCCATTTTATCAAAATGGGTCAGGTGGTCCAATTTTATTTGCAGGGACCCTCTCCACTATTGTGGTGTGGGTATAATTAAAGAATTTTGTTTAATAAATACAGAAGGACAAACTAGAAATTTAAAAGCGGCTAGAATTTAATAATTAAACAACGAAATATTTTAAAATAATAAATTTTTCAAACTTATTTCATAGAAAATTAAGTTCAAGCTCTTAGACTTCTTTTAGAACGTTCACAAATTGTATTTTTACAACAAGAAAAAGTCTGGTTTTTTTAAAGGCTACGTTCCTTTTGTAGGCCATTTCATTTTCCCTTAGAAAATCCATTGTCCGGCATATTGCGAACCTTAAAAAATTATAACCAACAGAAATCACAAAAGATCGAAAAAAGCAAAATAAATAAATGAAGTATAAAAAATTAATGAAGCACTTGGACCGAGAAAAAACTGTAAATTGATTTTTTTCTTTTTTTTTTAAGCAAAACAAAAAAACACTATCAAAAACTATAAACTTAAAGGAATTAAAGCAGAAAAAAACTTAAAGTCGAAGCAACGTAAAAAAGAGGAGAAACACAAAGAAAAACTAGCAGTAAACTTAAACACACAAACACAATTATACCTCTAAAGAATACAAAACATAGACCTCATACTTAAAATGAAGAATTAAAGCCAAAATACCGTACGCACAGATACTGAGGGTTTTATATGCGTGTGTAAGTAAGTATGGCGTCTATAAGACTTGAAAATAAAGGGGGAACATATACAAAAGCCGCCAAAAATATACCATAATTTTTGCTTTATTTTTGTTGTTTTTATATATATTACTTTTAAGATAGCCCTGGACCAAAAACATAGACAAGCGTAATAACGTTGTACATATAAACGAATAAATGTATAAACTTACACTCATAAAATTATTATAGTAACTGATTGCGGGTAATTAAATTCGTTTTCCTAACTGTTAAAATTTAATAAAAGTATAGTTATTTTACGAAAAAAATTAATTTTTCAACATTTTTGTTTGTTATTAAAAAAACAAACTACCAAAATATAATGTTTTTCAATATTTATTTTGGTATGTAGTTTGATTTTTGTCGGTTAAAATATATTTTTTTAAAGTATAAATAAATAAAAAATTCAAAAATTAATGTAAAAATCATTTGTTTTTAATGAAATGTAAATGATCCGTTTTCCAAATGAATTTTAATTTGTTTAAAAGGAAGTTTCGTTTGAATTTAACGACATAATATTTTGAGTGTACTAATACTAAAAAAATACTTCTTGTAAGAAATTTAAAGAAAGTATGTGAAAAAATATAACAGAAACATTCAGTTTGTGATACAGTGGGAAAAAAAGGAAAGAGCAGAAATTTGCTATACAGGTTACAGGTTTACCACAATGAGCCAGTATAAAATATTTCTACTATTCCCAAACGATTTTTCGGATTCATATTAGAAATATACAAATGGTCTTATATTTGTTAGTAAGTCAATAAAAAAGACTTGTAAATGATTAATTTAATACACCGATAGTGTTTATTCTAGGTCCTGCTCCGTCTGTCTATATTATAGTTTGTTTGTTTAAAATTTGATTTCTGTATCAACACCAAAAGTGCTTACTTTGCTGAAAATTCTGTTCTGCCTAAATAGAAGCTGCTTAGTTTTGTGACTTTATTCAAAACTTTTGTTTTACATGACAACTTTATTCAGCAAAATGTTGTGAAAAACTTTAATACAAAGTTTTGTACCCAACCCTTTGTTAAAATTTTGAAGGAAACTCAAAAACTCTACTTTTTTAGAAACAGAAGTAATGCCTGTAATTTCTACAAACAGATTTATAGTCGTGTTCATTTCTAAAAGTTATCTTTACCTATCCGATACCACTATTTTGGTTATTTCAACGTTAATTTTGCCTACATGAATTTAGTATCCCACAGGCTGCAATTGGGATTAGAACTTCCAACAGAGAAACAAAATTGTAATTCGCAACATTTATTAGTTCACCGTCTAAACACACTTATCTCAGAAAACACTTAAAACCAGATATTATTAAGGCTTATAATGACTCCAAAAAACTATGTCCTTATGTCCGCGGCGAAAAAAAAACATCTTCCAACAAGCTGCAATGTACCCGGGTACCTTTAAGCTACGTTCAAAATCTAAAAAAACCATTTCGTTTTTTCTTCTATCTTTTTTCTTCCCAAAAAATTTCATTTAATGGGTGATCCAAGTAGAGATACTTTTTTCAATAGCCTTTTTTTGACAGATCACGTGTGAGTCGTGTCATGCTGACATGTTATTTTTGTTTAGTATTGTTTGGCATTTCATAATGGAAAGACTTACGCCTGAACAACGTTTACAAATCGTTCAACTTTATTACGAAAATTCGAGGCAAATTTTGTTCAGCGATGAGGCCCATTTCTGGCTCAATGGGTATGTAAACAAACAAAATTGCCGCATTTGGGACGAAGAGCAACCTGAAGAGATTCAAGAACTGGCACTTCATCCAGAAAAAACAACGGTTTTGTGTGGTTTGTGGGCCGGTGGAATCATCGGTCCATATTTCTTTAAAAATGCTGCCGGTGAGAACGTAACCGTCAATGGCGACCGTTATCGTGCCATGATAACCGACTATTTGATGCCTGAAATTGAAGCTCGTGATCTCGGCGACATTTGGCTTCAGCAAGACAGCGCCGCTTCCCACACATCGCATCAATCAATGGATTTATCGAGAGCACACTTCGGTGAGCACATAAGTTCACGTTTTGGGCCAGTCCATTGGCCACCAAGATCGTGTGATATCACACCGTTAGACTTTTTCCTGTGGGGATATGTAAAGTCTAAAGTTTATGCGGACAAACCCGCTTCGATTCAGGCTTTGGAGGAAAACATCACGCGTGTCATTCGCCAGTTCCAGTCGAAATGCTCGAACGAGTCATCGAAAATTGGACTCAACGGATGGACCATCTGCGACGTAGCAACGGCCAACATTTGATAGAAATAATCTTTAAAAAATAAATGCCGAAGAATGTTCTTTCAAATGATAATAAACACTCCCCATTAAATTTGAATTTCCTGTATTTTTTTCTTTAAAAAAGTAGGGAACCTCGAAATGGATCACTCTTTATTTTCCTTTCATTTTTAGAACAAAAATGAACCTAAAATTTTTTTTAAAATTTAACTAAAGTTGAGTCAACTAGAACTTCAGCAACAATTTGTATGAAATTGTTTCTGACGTTTAAAATAATTTTATTTAGTTTTGAATGAAAATTTCAACATTAAATAAAATTGAATAAATAATAATAAATGCATAATATTGTTGTGGCTAAAATTTGCAAACGGTTTCTTAATGCAAAATGTGTGTGGTTGCAACAGAAATTGCTGCTCTATTATAATATCTATTCTCTATTATAATTTATTTCTATTATAATTTATAATTATAAATACCAGGGCTGTGGAGTCGGAGTCGGAGTTGAAGAGTCGGAGTAGAGGTTTTTGTACCGGAGTCGGAGTCGAAGTACCCACAAACACTAATGACTCCGACTCCGACTTTTTGGCATTAAAATTTTTTCTAATATTTTTCAAAATAAAAAAATTTTAATGACCAATTTCAGCAATTCTTTTAAAATATCAATTCATATTTAAATATAATTTTTCATATAATTTTATTTTTATTCCACATAAAAAAACGATTTTTAAACATAAATTGATATTTAAATAAATTGGTGGAATTGGCAATAAGAGGGTCTACTTTTTGAATTTGTGAAGTCAGAAGATAATGACCAGTATACTTTTCTTATGAGTAGGGGAGTTAGAAAAATTGAGATAACATCTTATTTTGACAGTTCTTTTAGCAATTTATGAGAAATATATAGATTGTATCGAAGCATGTCCTTTTCTATGTTTTTATGTGACCTAAAATTTCTGTAACAAAACTCGCTGGTTCACTGTTTGAATTTCGCCAAGATATCCCTAATGAAATAGAGCCGAATTAAGGAAGTTAAAAATTTGTTGTTTTTTATTTATCGTATATTAACAAATATTTTTGTAGCCATGTTCCGATATATGACTTGAAATCTGCTGTAGCTCCTGTGGTGAAAGCATTAAGTAAACTAAATTTTAAGTTCTAACCTTCAAGGTGAATTATAATAGAAAAAAAGGAAAAGGAGCTCGGAAAAATACATGACATTGTTCTAAATATAATTCCCATCAATCTGGGGGTAAACCCGAAAAATGATTTGAGAATTCTTTTATCTACTCAATTTAGGAAAAATTGGAGAGATAATAAAGACTTGCAATTTCAAATTTCGGTCTTTGACAATAATAATATTGAACTTGGAACGGAAAAAAGCAATGGTGTACTGAAGAAAACGATTTCAATTTAGTTGTTTAAAAATTCATATTTTTTTAATTCTGCAAGCCACATTTTGAAACACGTTGAAAATCGCAAATGATGCTATTTCTATATTAAAAAATTGCCTTTGTCTGAATATTTTAATGATCCGAATATTTTAATGATCCCAGAAATAATAGAACTTTTTACGGTACGTTTCTCTTCAAAATGTGTTATAAAAATTGTAGAAGTAACAACTGAAGGCGCATCTGCATGTTTTAATAAAAATATATTTAATTTTCCTGAGAATGATTAAAAAAGTTGGTCTTAATATTTGACTTAATAAATAAAACAAGACCAAAACGGCAGTGTTTGAATTAAGGTATATTAAAAACAAAAGACCTCACTTCACAATTTACAAAAAAGAATTTATGATGTTCTTTGTCTCTACAAATTCTGTGGTAAACAATACTTAGTACACTTGGTGCCCTTAACGTCTTAGCAAATTGGACTTGGCATTGTTTTCAACTTTTCTATCTCGAAAGCTGCATTAGATAGAACTTATGGAAATTCACACATCTATAAATTCCAACAGATGTGAATTGGTGTAGTTTATCTCTTCCCTACACAACTATTTTTACATTTTTTAGCACTGTTTGCATATATTTAATAAATAAATATAACTTTTAAAATATACTAAAGTTTAATGATCCCATACGGTTTGAATCAAAACTCATATCTTTCGAAAGTTCGTAACAAAACTCGGTGGTTCCAAAATTAAATCCATTATTTTTCTATATTACAGTTGGCTTAAAATGTTCAACTGTTGAGTTATTAGTCAAGAATGACATAACACTGTAGAATCAAAAAAGTAGAGCTCAGTTGGTCTATTTAATCGTGCGCTATATGTTTTTCGAGCTTTCCTCCTCATATGTTAAAGCTCAATGCGGCACGTTAGAATTAAAATATCGATTTGAAAGTTTTACAGAATAATTTTCTTGCTTTATTTAACCATTTAAAAGGTACTGAATTAAAAAAACAAATTAAAAGAGTTTAAAGTCAAATAAGAACTAGTCTCATAAATAATGATAGGTTAGAGTAGGAGTCGGAGTTGGAGTCGGAGTTGGAGTCGTACTTAAAAAATTACAGCAAAAGGAGTCGGAGTCAGAGTTATAACTATTTCTTGACGACTCCACAGCCCTGATAAATATCAAGTGAAAATGTTTTTTTGATTGTTAACGAAGCTTTATGAAAGTAACTTACAAAACAAGCACTTTCGCACTAAATATCCAGTAAAATGTTGTTAAATATATTTTCAAAGTAATTTTAGGGATTGCAAAATTTTTAATTAAAAAGATTTTATTTGTCGTGCTTAATTCTCATTTTTTATAATTGATAAATACACTGAAATTTATTGTTGGAGGATAAGCTAGTTTCAATGCGCATTTCACTGGTTGCTTAGGCCAGATTATCTGAAAATCAAATCCTAATCTGCACTTAGTTTCTATCAGCTCGATTTTTTAAACAATAGCGTTATGTCCAAAATTACACAGAGAAAAAATAAAAATAGATTTGAATTAAAAAATTTGTGATATTAAATTAAAAAACTTGAAAGCTGTTCAACTTATTAATAAAAAAAAAAAATTCAAAATTCGTCAACGAAAAAAAAATTTTTGTTTTTTAAAAATTGATAAAAACTAAAAATGCGTCAAAAGTCATAGTTTTGGCTAAAAAAAAACATGTTATTTAACATATTTCGATTCAAATAAGCTTTATATCATTGTAATCGTTTCAAAACTTCTGGTTTAGTTCACAATTTACTAATACTACAATAACTTTAGGCCGAAGTCTTGCAGATTTGATTTCTAGTGCGTTTACATTATACTTTTTTGTCATTAGCGAGATTTTATTTTTATAACAAAACAGTACCCATGTTCTGTAACTTTAGTGAGAACTTATCGCGTTGAAAAGACGTGAAACAAAATATTTCATCGTTTCTCGAAAAGTAAGAAAAAACGTCGTTACATTATAAATGTCACGACATTGCACTCGAAACTGATCTGACATTGCAGACGTTGAGAACGCCAGTTACTCATATCGTTGACGGCGACCAAAAATTACTAAAATTTTAAATTTTTCAACGTCGGCGGAGAAAATACAACCGTCGGCTACACCAAATAATGTAGAGTTCGACTTTAATGTGTGTTGTTTGCAAAAGAGCTTTGAAAACATTTATATATTTTATAAAAATCTTTAAAACAAAATAATTAAACAATGAAAAAGTGCCAAAAATAAAATATGATTATTATTATTTGCATTTTTAATTGTTTTTTGGTGTTAACATTTTTTCTCGCTCCATTTTATTCGTGAGTTTATTTGACAGTTCAAAGCGGGAACTTTTCTCACCAAAATGTTACAGACACACTTTTTCTGTAAATTGGCGAGTTATTTCCTTACGTGACAGTCTGTACTCGCCAAAAAAAGTTACAGACACAGTTTAGTGAGAAAAACAGCTGTTTGTTTCAATACATGGCATTCCTATCACACATTTCAATCGAAAAGTTTCTCGACGCGAGAGTTACAGAACATGGGCACAGCTGACTAAAGGTTTTTTTCGTTACAAATACAAACACAAAAAGAAATATACATTATAAAATGTGCATTACCTTTTATTAATAATCAACGATATTTATTTTATCAATATTATTCGTCGTTTTTATTTTTTTTCTAAGAGCAGTTTTACGAGTGTGTTTGGTTTTTTTAATGTAATTTTTTCTTGTGCAGGGCTGTATTATTAGTACTATATTGAACCATAGTTGCATCAATAAGTGCTACTAGATTTTGACTAGATTTCGTCGCATATTGCGATAGTTAAAGTTTAAGCAAATTTGTTTGAGTATTAAAGGAGCAAAAAAATAAATCTAGAATCCGAATTCGCTTTCTTTTAAGTTAAATAACGACGATCCAAAAGCTTGTTTAAAAATTGTAATTCTTAATACATTTTTTTCATGTTCATATACGTAGGTGGGTACCATGGTACCCGGGTATTAACACATGGGTTAATTAAGAGTACAGTTATGATTTTTGAACTTTAAGTTTTTGGAAAAAAGACAAAAATACGATTAGTACCTGTAACTTAAAAATGCAAGCTGGTGGAGAAAAACGGAGACTAGATTTGAAATCAGCGACCTCAAATTAACAAAAAAAGAATTCATAGGTTATGTGACTTTATGTGAGAGTAATAAGACTTACACTTTTTCCCGTTTTGGATTTTTCGTGATTTTTTTAAAATACAAAATTTGTATTTTTTTTTTTTTTTTGTTTTCATTTAACGTAAACAACCATTTCTCATCAATTTTTTTGTGATTTTTTGTGTTTTCAAAGCTAACAATTACATCGTCAAAAAATTTTTTTTTTAAAAAGCTCTTAATGACGGTTATACAATTAGTATCTGTAACTTAAAAACGCAATAAGCGACCCCAAATTAGTAAATAATTGCATCATACTTCCAATCAACACGAACAAATTTTCAATTTTGTTACCTTTTGCTATTTGTTGGACTTTTGTTTTTGTTATGTTTCTGTTTTTCCAATTTTAGAAATAAAATAATTTTTCGATTTTATATATCATATATTATGCTTCTAGCAACTTCAAAAAATATACTTACAGTGGCCGCATTCCTTTACAAAACACGTAAAGGTACCCGGGTACCTTGACGCTGAGTTAAAGGTCTTAAAAATAAAACTAAAACAAAAAATAAAACTAAAACAAAAAAAACTTAAAACTTAAGAAGTTTTGATCAATTTTCAAATATGCACATTTATTATTTTTAATAAAAACATTTCGGTTGAAAGCGCCAGAGGTATCCTGGTAGCTACACTGTTAATAAAAATGAATCCATCCGTTTTAAAATCAAGCCAAAGCGGTGTCATTATTAAGCAAACAGAAATCGCGAATTTTTGCATTTGCATTTTATACTTTTTAAACATAAAAATAATGTATGTTTTGCTTTTTGTAGTGTTGCTGTTGTTTTTACAAAAAACAAGCAAATCGGGTTTTACTTTTACCAACAGACACGTAAGCACGCATATTGGTTCTCGAAAGTTATCCCATTTTCTATTGTTTAAAGTAATTTTTAGTGTTATTCGTACTTACATTTAAAAATACAACTCGTTCTCAAAGTATGTAGAAGAAACTAAACCCTAGAAAGATAAGGTACGTCTGCGAGACGTACGCATTTTTAATTTTGTGCTCTTACTTTCACATTTGTTAACATACAGCTTTCTCAAATTCAATTATCTCAGTTGTTAGCAGGACCTAGTTGGTGGTGGCAGTTTTAAAGTTGTAAGTTATGTCTTTTTTGAGAAATAAACACAAATTAACACCAAATATGTCTGAGAGACGTATCGTTATCTCTAGTGTTACTTTTGTAGCGAAGATAACTTTGTGTTTTGGTTGAATTTAAAGGTATTGTTTTAAAAATGTGTTATAAGCGTGGCTTGGATGACGCAGAAATTGGCCCTATTTTGCAAAGCGGGTTTGAGAACTCAGATTCACTGGAAAATGTGAGTGAATCGTAATATGAATTATTGGAGGATAGTCTTCAGACATCCTTGAGCCTGACGAGAATATACCACCGCTTCAGGAAAACCCTCAAGAACCTGAACATTTTACTACTTCTTCCGATAGCTGCGTTATTATGATATCTTTACCCACTTTTAGAAGGAAAAGTGAGTGAGCTACATCGAAGGGTCAAAGTAGTGGCCGAGTTTCTTCAATGAATATAGTTCGTACGACAAGAGGACCAACTCGGAAACTCAAATCACTCAACGACCCAATTTCATGCCTCGAAATTTTTTACTACCAAATAATTTCGGAAATTTTTCAATGGACCAGTGCCGAAGCTTCCATAAATTGTTAAATTTAAAGGCTAGAAATTCCTATTTTATCGTAAACTTTGACCGACGACATTGAACAAATTTTACCAGATGCTGTAACCTATGATTGAGGTTTTAGTATAGAACAGCGTGAATCAAAAAAGAGATAATACGGTGGCTTCTCTCTATCAGAAATTAAACTTATGTCCAAAATGATATGTTTCAAATGCGATATACCTGTATGTGGCGACCACAAAATTTAAATTTGTAAATCTTGCACATAATGTTATTCAAATAATTTTTTTGGTTTATATAAGTAAATACAGACAACTTTATCTACACAAAGTACAAAGAAAATATTTATTTAAGTTTTTAGAACCGAATTGAAGTCCTTTATAAAAACTCTTTAATTTTTGATAATGCTAATTGAATTTTATTTTTAATTTTATATTTTTTATAATTTTCTGTTTGAAAATTATATTTTTTTAAAAGAAATAGAATAAATAAATGTTTTTCACAATAAAATTGATCAATATTATTTTCGATGATATCCTTAAAAGGATAGAAACAAGCATACGTCTTTCTGACGTGTCGTTATCTTTTCAGTACAAAAAAAATAACGTTATCTTTCTAGAGATAAATTAAGAACGAGTTTTTTTTCTATGCACGTGAGCACATAAAAATAAGGGCCAATAAAATTAGTTTTTGCCTTTATTATCATAAAAAAAAATTAATCAAGTAACATTTTCATGATCAAGTTTATTCAAAATCTTATTTAAATAAACCATGTACACATAAAATCTTATCTGTACAATTTAACTCACTGTACTTTGCATAAAGCGGCTTTTATTTTCTTCAGGACATTATATCAAAATAAAAAGACAAGGCAAAACTTATAGTTGTGGCTATATTGATAGCCAAGATATAAAAAAGAGGACAACCAAGAAAATTTACTATTACACGGGCAATAAATATATACAATATTTCAAGAAGAAAAAGATAAATATAGACTACATTTAACAAAGGACACTTAAAATATAAAAAAAAAACAACATATTTTGTCAATATTTCGAACATTGTAACAATTTAAAACAAAATATTTTGTAGAACAAAGTAAGAAACTTACACAATTTGTATACTTTTTTTCTACCAGATATCCAGCCAACAGTAACGCAAATGAAGAGCAACAAAAATTGTAAACTAAACCAACTAAAGAAAAAGTTGTTGTTTTTCTTTTAGCTTTAGAGAAAATTTTGAAAATAAGCTTTTGTTTGACTTTAATATCACCAAATAAAAAAAAAAACATCCTACTTACACAGACAGCAAACCCATAGTGCCAACCAACACTTTAATGCCATCACTGCCAAAAAAGACACTCTTAAATAAAAATGTTTGGCAAAGGGGGAAGTAAGGGACAAAAATGAAAACTGAAACTTTAGAAAACGTAACGAAAAGAGACAAATTTACTTTAAAGCATTGACAGCTCTAAGAAAACGTTGGATGTTTGTAAAAAAAAAAGTTTGTCGAATGGCCAGATAGTTGGAAAAACCCTTAAAAATTGTTTGAAATTTACACATATTTAATGGCTGGAGAAGAAACCCGAGGGACTATAAATAAACCCCTTTACTCTTGTCAGTGACATTAAGTTATGAGACGAAAAAATCTAAACGAATCTTTGGCCAGAAGTAGTCATAACTTGTCTTGCTTGGTAAATACATGCATATATACATACATACATATGTAGTCCTTTACTAAAATAAATTTTAACATAATTTGGAATTTTTTTAACAAGATATTTGATATAAAAAAGCTGTATAAAACTTGGAAGAATATGAGGATAAACCTGACAGTTTTTAAAAATTTGTTTGGATTTTAGCTGTGCTGAATGTATAAATATAAGAAAAACAAATCAACTGTTGTGAATTGAATTTTTTTTAATTTATTGTTATGGTAAACTACCTTGACCTAAAGAGAACTTAAGTTTTAGTATTTTTTCTACACGCAGAGAAAAAATATGGTTGGGCATGTTTACGGCAACCAAACTATGTTTATTGTTTATTATATTCTTGTCGTACAAAAAGAATTGTTATTTTTATTTATATGTAATATCAGCAATATTACAGTGTCTTTAAACATATATATAAATTTGAGTATTGTTGACTGAAAAATTATTATTTTTCTAACAAATAAATAATGACAGCTTTCAAACCATATTATATTACTCACAACCATATCATGTTATTTAAAAGCCATAACATGATAACTTTCTGTACATTTATCAAAATATGTTTAATGGCCAATTTTCAGGATTGGTGTTAAAACACATTTATGTTTAAAAACGTTTTAAATTCAAAATTCTCTTCTTCAATAAAAACTTAAATTAAACTTAATTCACCGATGTGTTACATTCAATTTCAACTTTAGTTTACATTGTAATAACTTATCAAGGTGGCCTCAATATCAGGGCTGTGGAGTCGTCAAGAAATAGTTATAACTCCGACTCCGACTCCTTTTGCTGTAATTTTTTAAGTACGACTCCAACTCCGACTCCAACTCCGACTCCTACTTCTACTCTAACCTATCATTATTTATGAGACTAGTTCTTATTTGACTTTGAACACTTTTAGTTTGTTTTTTAATTAAGTACCTTTTAAATGGTTAAATATAGCAAGAAAATTATTCTGTAAAACTTTCAAATCGATATTTTAATTCTAACGTGCCGCATTGAGCTTTAACATATGAGGAGGAAAGCTCGAAAAACATAAAGCGCCCGATTAAATAGACCAACTGAGCTCTACTTTTTTGATTCTACAGTGTTATGTCATTCTTGACTAATAACTCAACAGTTGAACATTTTAAGCCAACTGTAATATAGAAAAATAATGGATTTAATTTTGGAACCACCGAGTTTTGTTACGAACTTTCAAAATATATGAGTTTTGATTCAAACCGTATGGGATCATTAAACTTTAGTATATTTTAAAAGTTATATTTATTTATTAAATATATGCAAACAGTGCTAAAAAATTTAACAATAGTTGTGTAGGGAAGAGATAAACTACACCAATTCACATCTGTTGGAATTTATAGATGTGTGAATTTCCATAAGTTCTATCTAATGCAGCTTTCGAGATAGAAAAGTTGAAAGCAATGCCAAGTCCAATTTGCTAAGACGTTAAGGGCACCAAGTGTACTAAGTATTGTTTACCACAGAATTTGTAGAGACAAAGAACATCATAAGTTCTTTTTTGTAAATTGTGAAGTGAGGTCTTTTGTTTTTAATATACCTTAATTCAAACACTGCCGTTTTGGTCTTGTTTTATTTATTAAGTCAAATATTTAGACCAACTTTTTTAATCATTCTCAGGCAAATTAAATATATTATTATTAAAACATGCAGAAGCGCCTTCAGTTGTTACTTCTACAATTTTTATAACACATTTTGAAGAGAAACGTACCGTAAAAAGATCTAATATTTCTGGGATCATTAAAATATTCGGACAAAGGCAAATTTTTAATACAGAAATAGCATCATTTGCGATTTTCAACGTGTTTAAAAATGTGGCTTGCAGAGTTAAAAAAATATGAATTTTTAAACAACTAAATTGAAATCGTTTTCTTCAGTACACCATTGCTTTTTTCCGTTCCAAGTTCAATATTATTATTGTCAAAGACCGAAATTTGAAATTGCAAGTCTTTTTTATCTCTCCAATTTTTCCTTAATTGAGTAGATAAAAGAATTCTCAAATCATTTTTCGGGTTTACCCCCAGATTGATGGGAATTATATTTAGAACAATGTCATGTATTTTTCCGAGCTCCTTTTCCTTTTTTTCTATTATAATTCACCTTGAAGGTTAGAACTTAAAATTTAGTTTACTTAATGCTTTCACCACAGGAGCTACAGCAGATTTCAAGTCATATTCGGAACATGGCTACAAAAATATTTGTTAATATACGATAAATAAAAAACAACAAATTTTTAACTTCCTTAATTCGGCTCTATTTCATTAGGGATATCTTGGCGAAATTCAAACAGTGAACCGGCGAGTTTTGTTACAGAAATTTTAGGTCACATAAAAACATAGAAAAGGACATGCTTCGATACAATCTATATATTTCTCATAAATTGCTAAAAGAACTGTCAAAATAAGATGTTATCTCAATTTTTCTAACTCCCCAACTCATATGAAAAGTATACTGGTCATTATCTTCTGACTTCACAAATTCAAAAAGTAGACCCTCTTATTGCCAATTCCACCAATTTATTTAAATACCAATTTATGATTAAAAATCGTTTTTTTATGTGGAATAAAAATAAAATTATATGAAAAATTATATTTAAATATGAATTGATATTTTAAAAGAATTGCTGAAATTGGTCATTAAAATTTTTTTATTTTGAAAAATATTAGAAAAAATTTTAATGCCAAAAAGTCGGAGTCGGAGTCATAAGTGTTTGTGGGTACTTCGACTCGAATAAATTTAACAAACGTTTACCAATAATCATTTCAATTCTGTTGGAAATGAGATCGTCCAAACTATTTGATGAATTTGTTCTGATATATTAACAATTTTTACAAAAAGTGTGGGCAAAAAAGCTTATATCTATGTAAATACTTACATCTTGTATAATTCTTTTTAATTTTTTTTGCCGCTGGTACTGCTTCCATATTATTTTTTATTTTGTTTAAACAAATTTGATGAAAAAAAATAATTTTGTGATTGTCAAAAATGTCTAGGGCTAGTGAAATTTTATTCACCTCAATGGTGTCAAAATTTTACTTCCATGAGTACTTTGCTACCGTTTCACACCAGAGAACTGCAAAATCAATATTTTTCTTGATGTATTCATACGCTCAAATTTACATTCACTCTTTGCGTGCAAAACAAAGCAACGTTGGTAATTTTTACATCGTTTCGTACACATTTGATTTTTGCATGTGTTCGTTTTTTTATTGAAAGGGCTTTGTTTGCTTTTTTGTTGCGCACGCAACATAACACAATTGTGGAAATTCAAAAGGCACTCATTCTTATACTTTTGCATTCAAGTAGTCACTGTCCACTCGATGAAATGCTTTGTTAACATTAACAATAATAAACCACTCGATGAGACGCTTTGTTTAAATTAACAACAATAACAAGAATACATTGTACATACAGAACTACTGTACTTTTTGAGGTGATAAAAAAAGTCTTCTGTTTCTATGGAAATTGTTTGTAACTACATATGTGCGTTTAGTTTCATTTCAATTTTTTTTTTTCTTGTACTACATAGTAACTGCTGAATACCTACATGAGTAATTATTGCTTGATTTCCGGCTTTTGTGTTTGTATTTTTTTTTTCTTTGCCAAAACGAACATTGTCGGACCAAACCAACGATCATCACGCTATGCCCCAGGGGGCCGAGCACTTTTCGTGAATTTCACACACACACAACACGAAGGTTAACGAAACAATTGTAAAAAGCCATATTTTTAAAAAACAAGAACAAAACACATAGTTAATTTCTCAAACGAGTTAATTTATTTTCCTCTCTCTGCATTCACCACTACATACACATTTTTATTTTTAACTGTCTCTCTTTGTGATGACCGCTGGACCAAACACAATAACATCTTAATTGACAAACGAAGCTAAACGATGGAATAAATAACAATGCACGATGTGCATTATTTGAATGACTGCAAACCAGCAGCGAAAGTTTGATTGTATGACCGCAAGCGAGTGTATTTGTTGGTGTTCATTTACTGCGATTTTTTTGCAATCGCACAAATCCGTTCTCTGTTTCACACACACCCTTAGTAGTGCTACCATACTTTTATCTTACTTTAATAAGACTTTTCAAAAAAACTCAAAAAATCAATCTGTATTTAAATACGATTTATGTTTATATGAAATATAGATTAAAATAATATCCTGAAAATTGGGCAAAAGATGCAATCAAAAACTTTATTTGTTATTTTAAATAACTTTTTAAAGAAACACTCACGTATATTAAGTGTTTTGGGCTGTATACCCTTAGCCATACTGCCCTCCTAAGAAAGAATGTCCCATCTCCATTTTATTAGTTTTAAGATATTTAAGTTTTCGCGCCTTTAAATTTCATAATTTTGAAAAGTCTTAAAAATATATTATATGATCCAATTTTATTATCTACCCTGACAGACATGGGACATTTTATCGACAAAGTAGAGAAAATGGACTTATGATTTTTTGCCTAGTATAGGCGTGCAAATAAAATTTTACGAAAACCAAATTGTACAAATAAGTTCAAAATTTAGAGGTGTTGTGTATATTTTTCTTTTCCTAGGTAAACCATTATTTGTCAAATGCTATTTGAAGTTGCTAATGAAAGTGTTGAGACAAGTTCTGCAGCTAAAATTGTACATTGTTCAATATTGTTTTGATAAGGATATGATCGCGATGGTATAGAAAGATTTTTTTGGGATGTACAATTTCGCGCTTGTTCTTCTGGCGTTGTAAATGATGGCTCATGATCACAATTTTCTTTATTGGTTTCTTTTTTTTATGGGGCTAACTTTTATCTTATTTTTTAGCGAGGTCGGTTTGCTAAAATATCCATTTTATATTTACGCAAATTAAAATTAATGAATTTTACTTAACAGAATGTTCGATTTTCTACGCCCTTTTACTAAAAAATTATACAAAAACACTCGAAACCAAAAAAGCAGGTACAATCTTAAAAATTATGCCTTTCGACCTGCAACTTCAAAGATATTTATCAAGAACGTATAAAGTATATACACTCAAAATATTATGTAGTAAAATTCAAACTAAAATTTATTTTCAACAACTTAAAATTCATTAAAAAAACGGATCATTTACATTTCATTTAAAACAAATGATTTTTACATCCATCTTTATGTTTTTTATTTATAAAACAGCATATTCCATACCATTTAATATTCTTTACTTTTAAGAATATATTTTAACCGACAAAAATCAAACTACATAGCAAAATAAATACAAAAAAAAACATTATTTTTTTGGTAGTTTGTTTTTTGAATAACAAACATGAAAGTTAAAAAATAAAATTATTCGTAAAATAACTTTATTTTTATTCAATTTTACCAGTACGGAAAACGAATTTAATAAGCCACAATCAGTTACTGTAATAATTTTATGAGTGTATGTATATTCTGGGTCCTTTAAGAATCGAAGTGGACTCAACGATGTCCGTCTGGAACTAGGTTGTAATATATTTATATATGCCACATAAAGTCCTTTAAAGTTTGCGTTTAAAAAACAGCCAGATTGGATCGCATATGACTGACGACAACTTCTAATTTGTACATATAACTAGAATCACTTATAGTTGTTGTTTTTATTTTATTTTTATTTAAATGTGTTGAATTTGTTTTTTTTTGCATTTTTTAATACATACACCGCTTAAATATGGAAAATTTTCAATATTTATAGTATTAAAGTTGGTGTCCCTCAAGGTAGTGAATCGGATATGCCAGTAAAAAATAATGTTTTGGTTTCAACCCATGCTGATGATATTGAAATTTTCCTGCTTCCATTATTTTTCATATGCATTTAATTTTAAACGAAAACTTATTTTGCTTGTGCTAAGAATTTTTAAATTTAGAATTATGATCAAGTTCGATATGTAAAAAATGTCCATATTGTGTATATCGTATGATATATTAAATTCACTAACTGAGCTACCTAAACAAGAGCGGCAAGCGTTTTTTAAACATGAAATTCTATTGCCAATATATTTTCAATAATATAAAAATACCAAGCGATAAATCAAATAAGATTTTCCAGCTGGGTGGTGTTAAATTCGCGTTCTGAAGGATTGTTTCTTATAAACTTTGTGAAAATTAAAAGTTTTGACATAAAACAGACGCTTGCCGCTCTTATTTAAGGTGCTATCAGACGGGATGTATTTTACATATGTACTGTAAAATTTTCCATCTGTAAAAGTGGTACACATCGTGTGATACATATGAAACTTAGCATGTGTAAAATACATGTGGAAATACATATGTAACTTTTTCGATTAGAACACGTTCTATTTTCCTGTGGCAAACATAAACAAAACAGCTGGTTTGTTTTGAAACGTAAACAAAAGTCAGCTTTTGATTACATTTATTGGTTATGTCATAAGGAAAAACATAAGCAGGTGTGATAGCAAAAATTATGAATCCTATGAAAAATGGAAATTTTGACATACATACGGAATTACATATGGGTAAGAAAAGTGACAGTACATATGTTAAATACATCCCGTCTGATAGCACCTTTAGGTAGCTCAGTAAGGGGCACTAACGCGCAAACTACGCTTTTGCTAGATATGGAAGTAAAGTAAAGTAAAAGCATTTGCAATTGCAATATTTAAAAAAAGAATTATAAAAATAATCGTAATTAATAGTGTATTATACAATGTTTTAAGATATTGAAAAAACTTATTTAAGAAACAAGTTCCATAACTTTTAAAATTCCTTTACAAATGGTCTCCGTATATATGTATATTTAATCTATGAACAAATATGTATGTTCTTCTACAATTTACTACAAAAAACACTTGAAGTTTAAAGGGTGTTCGCAAAGAAATTCTAAAATGTTTTTCGTTCAATAAAAAGCGTTGAATTGTAACAGCGTCTCTTTTACTATCATCAATATTTTATAGAAATACATACATATTTGTATTCTTTAGTAATGTCTGCCCCCTTTTTGTAAAAGAAGTAGTTTTTTCGTTATTTTATTGAGGTATTCTCATTCATTCACAAATGTTGTGTTTCGTTTTTGTTTGCAACATACATACAAACATACGTACATTTATTTTTTATATAATTTACCCTTTATGTTAAACTTGGCAGAAATATTACTTTAAATTTTTTTTAGATATTTCTTGGAAAGAGAAAAAATTTAAAAGTTGGAGAAAGAACGTTTAGGAAAAATTGTTTTCATATTTCGACCGTTAAAGGGTTGGTTGTGCGACAAAAATAGATTTTTGTTTGTAAAAAAGATTATGAGTTAAAATTTAATTTCCTTTTTAAAGTGACATAAAGTGAATTTGATGAAATTAAAAATAATAAGCGAAATTTAATATTACTTCATCGTTCTAAGAGAAGTTCGTCGTTCGTCCCAGTTGTGTTTATACCATAATGCATAAAAATTAGGAGCTCTTTTTTGCTTTTTGTCCCTATTTGGGCTTGCAATTAAACTCAGTTGTAAAATATAAAAAGCGACATAAAGCAAATCAATGCAAAATTGTATTGCATACAAAAAAAAAAATTTCACCAAATTTTTTTAATTAATTCAATAATGCTGTTTCAAACAGTTTTTTTAATTGTTCCAATTAATTTCCCTTAATTGAAAATAAAAATTATTATGTTTGTGTGTATATTTGCAAATATGAAAACATACACACAAACTTTAATATATTTAAAATTTTCAAAAAATTTTTTAATTGTTTCTGTGTTGATTGAAAAAAATATTTTAATTTGTGTTTACGGTTTATTTAGCCTCTTTTGCTGGTGGTCAAATTTCAATTAAACCTATTGATTGAAACCGAACAGCAAGAAAAGCTCAAACTAACAAATGTGTTAATTGATATGATCAATTTGTTTGCTGGCGGAAAATTAGTACGGAATTTAATAAATAGTACAAATTTCTAACAAATACGTTAATTGAAGTTGGTTTTTAATTTTTTCTGTGTACGTATCTGGTTTATTTTGTAACAAACTATATATATAAACATCAGAGTAGATAAAATGTATATATTGATAGACACAAATGTACTAGAAATGAAGAAGGGACAGCACAAAAGCAAATAAAATATGAGATACAGTGATGCCAACTTTGCGCTTATCGGCAGAGATTTTGACCAATTTTCGAGTACCTAAAACGTGAAAAAAATGTTTGGTCCTCAATAAAAAAAACGCGCAAATTTAGCTTTTTTATTACTATTTCGTCTTTTAAGCCCATTTTTAAGGCAATAAAAGACTATTAAAAACGTCGGTCTTGCAAACTATATACTGCTGTATGCGTACACGTCTCTTGCATTCACTAACCTTAAAACGTCTCTTAGGCCCGTTTTCACAACTTACCGATAGCTAAAAGTAGGCCTTATACTATGTTCACACTTGGGTTTTTAAACGCGTTTAAGCAGCTCGAACGTGATTAAGCTCTAATCACTTCAAAATCGAGATGATTACCCATACATTAAAGTGATTTGTTTATCACTTCAAATTGACATGATTACAACTAAATCACTTCATTAACCACATAGAATCCACTGAACATACCTCAAATGTAGAATCGCCAACAACCGTGTACAACCGGCCAAGATTTCTGCTTAATGTTTTTATTTTTTTTTTTTTCTTAAATAATTCATAAATTTTCACAATTACATCATTAAAATTATTAAAATAATCTTCTGATAACTTTATAAAAGTGTTTTTATCCATTTTTAATACTTTAAAGAAATTTAAATTTGTTTTTTGTGTGTTTGTGTGTGTGTTTTTTTCTTAATCGTTTGTCATCTTAGGCTGGGTTTTTGAGATCTCAGTTAAACTAGGTTTAGTTAATCTGAAAATTGATTTGAGCCGCCAATACCAAGTTTTAAAACAAAATGTTGAGGAACAGCGCAGTCTTGCTTACAATGTGGGGGGTTTAATGAAATAATAGAACAAAAAATCAAATTTCATCGGAAAATCCGAGTTGCAGAGAACGTTAAACTAAGTTTAAACTTAATCCCCATCTCAAAAACCCGTCCTTAATCATCTCAAATGTAATGTGAACGGCTTTGATTAGCTAAATCAACATTTTGCTTAAACGCGTTTAAAACCCCAAATGTGAGCATAGCATTAAACGGCCCTATAAAAAATGTTCCATTATTAAAACTTTACTTTAACCTAAAGTAAGCGATAAAGTAAATAAGGGTTCATCCTACCTTTTAAGTAAAGTTGTAATATACGGCCGATAAAATCCAACCTTTAGATATCGGTAAGTTGTGAAAGCGGGCCTTAATTAAAGTTTATTGAGAATTGTGAAGCTAACAGAAATCACACAACTTTTTGTTGATTATAAAAAAATTCGTTAAGTCGGTCTCTCAGAAGGTTAAACAAGGATACATTTTAAGAACGTGCAAATTATATTTACTGCCTAAATACACATGTCAGATGCTTGTCCGAATTCACTCGTGTACGTGGTCTGGACGCAATATTCTCCGTCATATCTAAATTTGTTGATATTCTATCCAGCATCGTCGGTGTGACACATACAAACACATTTTCACAATTTCTACTACAATGCTTGATGAGTATTTTAATCAGTGTATTTAGGCCTAACACAATTTATAACTTTTTGATGAATCGAACAACTGAATAGAATAGAGTACCGCCAGCTTTAAAACTGGAGTTGGGACCTTTTTCAATTAAATGTAAAATTATCGTATACCTAATAATATTTTTTATAAATAGTTTTGCTCAAAATGTTTGGTGTTTCTTTTTTAGCACTTTTTATAGGTCTTAACGCGTTTAGTGCATCAAGCAAGAGTTAACATCACTCTGCTGAGAAACATTCAAAAAATACTATTTTTTTCTTAGAGATGGTATTGATGAGGATATTAAATAGAAATAAAAAATATTCCAGGAAACCTTTATTTTGATTTGGATACATTTTATAACACAGGCTAGTATGATTACAACTGAAAAATTTTCTTGTTGTTTTCCTTTTTCTTCATCTAAATTTCTAATTTCTTGATTTCTCTTAATGCTGGAGGCCTTACAACGGACCATTCTGGTCTCTAAGTGAGGGTGCGAAATTAAGCTTCACACCAGCCTCTTAATCTAACTACCTTATGACTACAAAACTTTTACTTTTTCTAACATTTTTCTATTATTGATTTTTTTGTTGTTTATATTGAATTCTATTGCTCTAATTTGTTTACTTTTTTTAAGTTACTTTTTTTTAATAAATATTCATGTACAAACATTGTACATACATGAGTATTTCTGCAATTGATTTATACATCTACACAAAGTTGTAAAATTGAACACAGTTTGCTCACAACCCATGAATATTGGCATTTTTATTATTTTTTCTCTTGTTTATAGTTTCTAACTTTATTTTCATTAAATCGTTTTTTTTTCGTTTTTAGTTCTCAGTTAGTTCGTTCTTTTATTCGTTTTTTTTATTGTATTTTTTTAACCAAATAATACCTTTTACAGCAAAAAAAAATTACTGTCAACAACTCGATGAAGAATAACAGGAACAACAACAAAGTTGGTAAGAAAACTTGGAAAATTTTGTTTATTCTCGCTCATTCTTTTAGTTTTATTTTTTTTATTCTGCTCTATTTTTAACAACAAATTGCCACTGGAGTCGACAAGCTCTTGAATACAGGTTGTTAATTAAAAAAATCGGGCTAACAAAAGTAGCACAGAAATTGAGGCAATGACAAGTACAAGAACTATGAAAAAAATGCTTAAAAGAAAAGAAACATAAAAGGGCTTGAAAATTATAATATTCTTTGAATTGACAAAATTAAAGTACCCAACATGAAAACATCTTAAAATTGTGACAACTGAAGGAGAAAAATTTTAATGGCAGCATAAGTACTTAAGGCAGTTTAATGTTATTTAGCAATTGGGGAAAACTTTAGCGCCAAGTTATAAAGTGCATGTGTGCATTATGTGTATTTTAAGAGGGGGTTAAAAAAATAATTTATTTCTCTTTTGGCGTTCAAATTTCAAAGATTTAAAAATACAAATATAAAAAAAAATCTGTCTTTAAATGCACTTTTGAGCAGTATAACCCATGATTTCTACATGTTTATTATTCTTATTTCAGAATGGTAAAAAATGTGTCCAATATTTGCAGTATATGTTTTAATTTTTAAATTTTACAATATGCTAATAAATTGCGCTATTGGTCAGTTTTTCCAGTTTTAAACTGGCTGCATTTTTAAGTTTGTTTTAGTATCATCTAAATATGAATGTATAAAAAGTACTCTTTAAACCCGATTGCCCCTTTAAAAATCCTTAACATTATAATTAAAATCAAATTGTTTTTTATACATCCATTCATCGAAATTTTTGTTTTCGTCAATAGCATTAGAAGTTTGGGCTGTCGAAAAAATTTACTTAGCTTCCGAATTCAACTGTTTTAAATACCTTATAAGCAAAATACTAAAAAAAAATGGTACTTAAGACGTATTTTTGGATAAAAACTGATTTTTCAAACCTTTCACCGCTAAATATTTAACCGATTTTATCCAACATACAAACCAATAATCAGAAAAAAACATACTATTGTAGATTTTAATATTACTATTTTAACGATTAATAAAATTTTCTTTCTATTTAACAATAAAATGTTTATCTGCCTTGAAACTTCAAATATTGTTTAATTGAACAATATAACATTTCAATATCGAATGTTATATTTTTAAAAGATACGGCCATATTGTGTCTATCAAACCCGGGGTTGCGGGTTCGATTCCCGCCAGAGACACTGGTTTCTTTCCTGCAGACAAGCGTAAAGCTTCGCGGGGATTAGCATAGGGAATTAAAAAAAAAAAAAAAAAAATACTCATAAAAAGTTCTTATTTTAAGCTTATTATAATAACTATCAAACGCTTTTTGTCTTATAAACCTACTATAAAAATTTGTATTCCTAAACGTACATTAACAGCGTTTTTACTATTAACTGTTTGTTGCGATTTTGTGCTTAAGTATGGGAACTTTCTTTATATTTTGCTGCCATTTTATTGCTAGTGATGCATGAAACATCTTTTCGGTTCACATGATATTCTATTTTTTAATTTTTCTTTTGTATTTTTTTTTTTAATTTAAGAACTTTAAAATTATTCTTATCAAATAAAACTACATATTATTTTAGTTTCTGAACAAAATGTTGCCAAAAGGTATCATTAACACATTTGCTTGAAGAAAGTATTTGAATAAAAAGTTTGTTATGATTGGTTTATTATATTTTTATTTAATATTTTTGAACAATAACTTGTTGTTTTAACCCGAGAAAGAAAACGTTATTTTTTTGTACTGAAAAGATAACGATACGTCTGAAAGACGTATGCTTGTTTATCATATATATTATTTCTAAAGCACTTTTTTTTGTCGGTTGCAAATATCTCCCATACCACCGCATCAAATTTAATGAATGATATCTCATTTTAAAGCTTATTTCTAACACTAATGACGAAAAATAATTAGAAATTGAAAATTTTATATTTTCATTGATAAAGGATTCGTACGGGCAAAAAGTTAACGATGATCATGTCATTACCTCTTTCTTACATGGTATTCAAAGAAGTATTATAAAAGCATTTAAACATATGTATGTATGTATGTATGTATGTATGTATGTATGTATGTATGTAAATATGTATGATATATATTATGATTTCTAATATTTTTATACTTTTAATAAAATGTATTGAAGTTACTAAAATTTCTATTAATTATTTTCATTTTATGTTACAAAAATGACAACTAACGGTGCGAAATATTCACACGGGTCATCTAGTATCCTTTAAAGGCTATCACCGAAAATAATATTGATGAATTTTATTATTGAAATCATTAATTTATTCTATTTCTTTTAAAAAAATATAGTTTTTAAATAGAAAATTATTAAAAAAATAATATTAAAAATAAAATTCAATAAGCATTATCAAAAATTAAAGAGTTTTTATAAAGGACTTCAGTTCGGTTCTAAAAACCTTAAATAAATATTTTCTTTGTACTTAATGAAAATAGTGTTATCTGTATTAACTTATATAAACCAAAAAAAAAAAAACCAAAAAAAAAAAAATTATTTGAATAACACTATGTGCAAGATTTACAAATTTAAATTTTGTGGTCGCCACATACAGGTATACCGCACCTGACGCATATCATTTTGGACATAAGTTTAATTTCTGATGGACAGAAACCACCGTATTATCTCTTTTTTGATTCACGCTGTTCTCCACTGCAACTTCAATCATTACTTACTGCATCTGGTAAAATTTGTTCAATGTTGTCGGTTAAAGTTTTCGATAAAATAGCGATTTCTAGCCTTAAAATTGAAAAATTTATGGAAATTCGGCACTTGTCCATTAAACAATTTCCGAATTTATTTCGGTAGTAAAAAATATCGAAGCATGAAATTGGTCGTACAGTGATTTGAATTCCCGAGTAGGTCCTCTTGCCGTACGAACTATATTCATTGAAGAAACTCGGCCATCACTTTGACCCTTCAATGTAGCTCACTTACTTTTATTTCTTAAAGTGAGTCGAGATATCGAAATAACTCGTCAGCCTCAAGGATGTCAAAAGCTCATCTTCTACATCACTTTGAAGACTATCCTCCAATAATTCATCTTCCGATTCGCTTACACTTTCCAGTGAAACCGAGTCCTCCAACACGCTTTGCAAAATAGCGCCAATTACTGCGTCGCCCAAGCCGCGCTTACAACACATTTTTAAAGCTAATTATAATAAAATAATACCTTAAAACTCAACCAAAACAGAAAGTTATCTTCGCTACAAGAGTAACACTTAAGGTAATGATACGTCTCTCAGACATATTTGGTGTTAAATTGTGTTTATTTCTACATACATAATTTACAACATAAAAACTTCCACCACCAACTAGGTGCTGCTAACAACTGAGATTATTGAACGTGAGAAAGTTGTATGTTAACAAATGTGAAAGTAAGAGCACCAAATTGATAAGGGGAACGTCTCGCAGACGTACATTATCTTTCTAGGGTTAAACAAAAAAAAAAAAAAACAATTAGTTTCAATAATTAA
Source organism: Pollenia angustigena (assembly GCA_930367215.1). Lineage (NCBI taxonomy): Eukaryota > Metazoa > Arthropoda > Insecta > Diptera > Polleniidae > Pollenia > Pollenia angustigena. The sequence goes on along the minus strand of OV884059.1, from coordinate 173,667,670 downwards.
ATAAATAATTAATGTGAATATCTGCAATTGCCCCTGAACATATTCTTTTAAAACATTTACAAAATTTTTTAAATAAAACAAAAACAAATAAACAAAAAAATCAGTAAAATGTATTTAACATGTCCATATTAATAAATAAAACATTTCATTCATAGTTTTTCAACATACATATTTCACAAAAATAATATCATAAAATGCAAACACGTATCAACATGTCATTTTATTTTTGGTTTAAAGAAGGGCAAATCCAACAATAAATTTTCTTACTTTTTGAATGGCTTATTAAAGGTTAAATCGACTATTATTCGTTTATGAATACAAGTTACGCAATCATAAACAAGTTTTAATAAGTACGGCTGTAAATGTTTAAAATTAAATAAAATATGTTTAATTTTTTAGTAGCTGAATGCATTTTCACTCGTTCGGCTTGGCTCGTTTGAAATTCTGTCATTCTTTTTCTTTTAATTATTGACTTAAATACAAACAATTAACGCAGTTGCAATAAAATGGAGTTAATGCTGATGAAGGTCGTCTTGGGTTGGAAAATGAATGCAGGAATAGCTGGTTTATAAAAATGGAACATGACATGTAACAGAAATAAGAAACAAAATAAAATTATAACTTTATATGCAACAGGTGTGAAAAAACGGAACAAGCAAATTCAAAAAATCTGACTGAAATAAATGATTATGGTTAATATTTGACCATATTTTTGTTAATTCTTATCTTAATTTGGTTAGTTTTGACTCAATTATAAAAATTAAACAAAAATTTACATCGTTTCATAAAAAATTTTATAACAGTGGTTTTTCGTGGAAAATTTTATTTCTTATTGTCAAGAAAAATTGTTTAGTAATTTTATCTACAAGATACGAAAATGCACAATTTTTTTTTACTACACTCAACGTATTATGTAGTTAAATTCAAACGAAAACTCACTATATTTTTATTCAATCTTTACAGTACGGAAAACGAATTTAATAACCCATAAACAGTTCCTATAATAATTTTATGAGTGTACAAAAAGTTGATAAATTATGTACATAATATTATATCTTAACTGAATTACATCCTTTTTTACTGCATATTCACATACAATTTAAAAAAGATTTCTCTCAGTGTAAAGCAGTGATAGTCACTCCATAGCCTCGCGAGGCAGTCGATAATCGTATTTTTCACACAGACACGCTCGGCAATTCACATGTATAGAACAACTTTGTTCGTTTCAAAACATCAGACTATCATCAGCAGGGATGATAAATGAGAAAACCAATATCGTACCAACGAACTTTAACGATCGTACTTTTCGGTCACAATATCACTAAATCTTTGGCTCCCACTGTTCCAAAATTCTGTTGATTACTTCTTTGAAAACCATCTTGCTAACGAATATTTAAAAATTTTATTGAGAAGAATTCGTCTCTTCTACTATGTAGAACTTTTGCAAAAGTGGTTTCCTATATCTTTTAAAAACTTGTCAATATCATCAAAAAATGCACCTTATATGCTGCCGCTGATACTTAATTAAGAATGTGGCACAAGCAATCGTTCAATCAACAAGTGCAAAAACCTATTCACAGTAGCGCAGTTCAGTGTTTGGTGCAAATGGTCTTGCAGAAGAGCAAATGCAAAATATCGTAGCTGTTTTGTTAACTCCAACAATAAATTCATTGGACAGTAAATACGAGATGCCATTTAATATCAATTATAAATACTGTGTACAGCTTGTTTTCCAATATAAAAAGAGTTATGTTAGTTATAAGAAGTTAAATTTCTACTTTGCCAAATTTGATTAGACTTCAAGCTTGCTGTCATCTGTGAAAAATACGTTGCTCCAAAAAGTGACAAAAGCAAGTTGGACAAAAAAAAAACGTGATAAAAGGTAGAAATAAGAAATTCAACGGAAAAATATAGTCTCTTAAGTGAAGCGTGATAGGGTAAGCTTTTGTAAAACGTCCTAAAACAGTTGGATCAGCCCAATAGTAACTCGATATCAACTCAAGTTAACAACTGGAAACATTTGGACAGACAAATTAAAAAAAAAAATTAGCAGCAAGCACTCTCTGAATAAAATTCTGCAGGAAGAATAGCCAAAACTGTCTACTGAGCTAACTTTAAAATGGGTAGAATTGATGCCAAAGAGACTAGAAGCCGTCCTTAAAGCAAAAAGAAATCAATCCAAGTATTAGCCACTTCACTTTTCTTAGTATTTTAAAACTGTACACTTTTTTTTGACGCTTTAAAATGGAGTATATTAGTTTTTTTATTGTACTGTTTTTGTTGTTTTTGAAGTATTTCAAATTTTTAATTTTAAATTGTAATAACATTGTCCAAAGTTTTGTAAGTGATAATAAACTTCTAAAAATTTTAATTCTTTTTTGCTAAAATAACACTTTTTATATTGGAAAACCAGTTGTACACTTTATTTTGACGCTGACAGTATGTAGGTTTGAAAAATTTGGAAATAGTACCAAATGAGTCACGGGGGTACCAGCGTACTTTTTAGTTTCGAATTGTACCAAAAAAAGTACAATTGTACCAACTTTATCGAACCTGATCATCAGTCACTGCGACCGCACACAAGCACATAATATCTTTGTGTGCGTGCGTTTGGGGCTTGGTTATCACTGGTGCAAAGCAACTGATTTACCCTCTTTTATTCAATGTTCCTCATCTGCCCATCGCTGATGTAAACCTTCTCTTCACACGCAGAGAAAAAATATGGTTTGGCATGGTTACGGCAACAACACTATGTTTATTGTAACAATATATTGTTGTCGTACACAAATAATTGTTATTTTTATTTATTAACAACAATATTATAGTTACTGTAAACATTTCAATGTTTATCGCAATTATAAATATGAGTATTGTTGACCGAAAAATAATTATTTTTCTAACAACTAAATTATGATAACTTTCAAAACATATTTATTACCCACAACCATATCATGATATTTAATAGCCATAACATGATAACTTTCTGTACATTTACCATATTATGTTTAAGATGCAATCAAACTATTTTTACTCTAATAATATTATGCTAGCGCCATTTGTAAAATTATTTTGAAACAGTTGTGTCGTTTGTTTTATATGTGAGCGGTTAAACAAGATAAATTACCATAAAAAGTAATAAATTTAAAGAAATTAAAATAATAAATAATTAATAGTGCAAAATATCGTAGTAAAATCCAACAACAAATATTGAACTCCGCTATTTTATTAACATCAAGAAAAATTTTAAAAAGTCACAAAATATAAAATAGATACATAAAAATTTTAATTTATTTTGTATTGTTTGACAGTTATTAAAGGACCTGTATCATAATATGATTGCCTTTAAATTTATTATGATTCACATGATGATAATATGATTACTTCTTAGCTTATTATGATTAACATAACAATAATATGATTATTTTCTTAGCTTATTATGATTAACATGATAATAATATGATTGCTTCTTAACTTATTATGATTAACATGACAATAATATGATTCCTTCTTAACTTATTATGATTAACAGAATAATAATATGATTAAGGGAAAAGATTATGATGTAATATAACGAATATTTTTAACCATTATATGATTCAATAATAATCTTAATATGGTGACTACAATAATGAATCTTATCATAATATGTTGCTCTTAGAATATGTTTACCACAACCATGTTTTTTCTTTGCGTGCACATTATGTTGCTTATTTAATTTTAGAAAATGTTCTAGTTATGCAAAGCTCCACAAAACCAGGCCTAAAGAAACAAATACTATAAAGTAAATATCGAAAGCAGTTCTTTTTTGTAGTAATAAAAAATGTATTAAAGTTTTTAGAAAAGGATTTTTTAATAATTTTAATTTCTCCAAAATCTCTTAGGAACAGTGAAACAATTTAAATCCGAATTTCTTATTACATACTCAAATTGCATTGTCAGTGTTTTTTTTAATCCAAAACTGAAAATTATTTTGCTGCTTGAATTTAAAAAACTCTCAACAAATATTTTTAAGCGTTTAAAAAAAATTAACATTAAGCACAATCACATTTTATTTCTAATTGGAAAATTATTGTTTGTATAGATTTAAATTTCATGCAGATTGATTTAAAAAAGTTTTTTTTCATTCACATGCTTCACAATCATGTAAAAATTAAATGTTTTCCATATTTGTAGTAACAAAACCGAAAATTATTGATAAAAAAAAATTCTTTTGTTTTATATTGAAATTAAAATAATAATTTTATACATACCGTATTCATATCTTATTTTATTTTGTATACGTATATATGTATATGCATTTATATACAGTTACTCAAACTGTAAATGGGACACCTCATACAAATACTTACGTTACATAGTTTAAGTTAATTACTTTGTGTAGGTCTGAATTCAATTTGGGTTATTTAGTTCAGATAATTCATATAAAAAGAAGCGTATTTTACAAAAATTTTTAAATAAAAATAAGGATTAAGGTTTCGTTACAATGTGCTAAATTCCCATTTCGAACTATTGACAAACTGAAGTTTATTGTTGACGGGATAAGCTATTCCTATGCGCATTTTACCGGTTGCTTAGGACAGATCGTCAGGAAACTTCATCCAAAGATTTTAAAAACTAAAGATATTATAAAAATAAAACTGTTAAGCGAATAAGAATTATAAGCGAATAAGAATTAAGCGAATAAGAATTATAAGCGAATAAGAATTAAGCGAATAAGAATTATAAGCCCCAGTTTTACTTGTAACAATATCAAAGCTTAAACAAAAACAACAACAATAAACAGAGAGTTTATCTTTTCTTACAATCCCGACCACAATTGGTTGATTTTTTGTCATCTCTAAATGTAGTTGCAATTATGTAAAGAAAAAACAAAAATAAAACAAATTTCTTTGTTTTATTTTGCCAGTTCAGTTTTTTTACACTGCCACATCCATATTAGTTATCAAATTTTTGAATCCCAAGAAAAACTTTGATAAGGACTAAATTAGCTTTTATTTTAGCTAATACGGCTTAAAGTTATATATGTAATAAAAAATGCATTTAATCCATATTTTGCCAACGTTTCGTGAATGTTAACAAAATTTTTAAAACAAACATTTTTCAACAATTTATTATGACTAACAATAAGAGATAATTTTTTATTGCATAATTTTATTTTAAGTTCCAAACATAGCAACATAAGATTTTTCAATGTGTCCCACTTATAGTGTGAGTAGCTGTATTTATGGGCAATGCAAGTAAATATTCTGATATAGACTTTGGCATATATTGCATAATATAAAAAAAAGAAGAAAAATCCATGTAATATTTTAAGCAAAAACAATAAAACAAAAAAAAAATAAATAAAGTTGTATATGTATCTGCCATTATCAATTCAACTTCATGTGTACACAAACTCTTTTTTTGTCGTCATTCACTTGTGTGCTAAAGTGGGTGTTAGTGTTCTTTGGCTTGCAAAAAAAGTGGGCTAGAAACGAACGTATTTTCCAATTTACTTTAAATGGAGAAAAAGGGAAATGAACGAATTAAAATCAATATAATTCTACAAATTGTAAAGTCAACAAAGTCAGACATGTTTTAGTGGATTGCAACGAATTTGAACACTGTATTGTGGCATGTAGTAAGTAAGCTCATTTATAATTTTCGTTTCATAATGTAAAAGCCTACATCTTCTCTGTATTTATTAGAGCATGCAAGATGCAATAATAAGGTGGGTGCAATCAAACAGCTGGTTGTAGGGAATTTTGTGTTCTTCAAAAATGCAAATGCCAATTTTTTTTTTTTTTTTTTTTTACTGTTTTTTGAAAGGTAAATTGAATATTTTGATAGATGAATTCACAACTTTCAACAAGATATGTGCTTTGTGTGTTTTTGCATAGTTTTCACTGAGGCCATTTTTCAAGTCATTCTGAGATAATGTAAATTACATAGGCAAACAATTGTTTTAATCCATAGACCAGAACATATTTTTCTAAGGGACTGAGTTGCGCTAAATTCGAATTTGTACTCAGAATTTAACATGAGGTTTTCCAGATATCTGCATTTAATTAAAAAACATTTTTGTTTAGAGATGGTTTCTTTTGTAGTTTAAATTTAAAAAAAAAACGTAGAAAACGACTAGAATAAAAAAATCTCTATAAATTCCGTAAGTGTGAAATTCCAATAAGAAAATATATATCAGGTGATTTTGTAGCTATTATCTTTTTGGCAACACTGGTTTAAACAGCTGACGCACGTTTCGTGTTTTGTTTCACTGTCAAACATCTTCAGTTTGGTCTTTATTTTAACCATGAATCGTCTTACAAACGAACAACGCTTGCACATTATTGAATTTTATTATCAAAATGCGTGCTCTGTTAAGAAAGTTCATCGCGCGCTTCTTCCATTTTATGGTCAGCTAATTTTTGGCTCAATGGGCACGTTAATAAGCAGAATTGTGGATTTTGCAGTGAAGATCAGCCAGAAGCATTGAAAGAGCTAGCAATGCATCCAGAAAAAGTCACAGTTTGGTGCGGCTTATGGGCTGGTGGCATCATTGGACCGTACTTCTTCAAAGATGATGCGAATCGTAACGTAACGGTGAGCGCTACCGTGAAATGATATCCAATTTTTTTTGTCCAAAATGCAAGAGCTTGACTTCCATGACATGTGGTTTCAACAAGACGGTGCCACATGCCACACAGCACGCTTAACAATGGACTCATTGAGAGGCGAGTTCGGTGAACATTTTATTTCACGCCTAGATCGTCCGATTTAACGCTTTTAGGCTATTTTGTGTGGGTCTATGATAAAGCTCATGTCTATACACACATGCCCTCTTCAATTGACGCATTGGAAGACTACATTGAAGCATTTTTTCATGAGATACCGGCCGAAATGTTGGAAAGAGTATGCCAAAATTGGACTAAGCGGATGGACCATTTGAGGCGCAGTCACGGTCAACATGTGCATGAAATAATCTTCAAACATTAAATTATATGGACCGTACTATCGATTCAAATAAAGATGTCATGCATTTTTCTGAATTTTATGTGTTTTTTTTTAACTTTCCTATCGCTCTTAAAAAATCACCCATTATTTTATTTTCTAAAATTTATTATTTTTAGGTTGTTTTATTTTTTGCCTTATCAGCCATATATCCTTAGAAAATAAAGAGAGTAATCACCTCATTTACTCTTCTAAAACTTGAGCATAATTATGATTTCAATTCAATATAAGAAAGAAAATATTTTTTATAAAAATATGGTAGACTTACATTTAAAAAAAGTTTTAATCGAACTTAAGCAGATCTAACCAATTACCTGAAAGATAAAAAAGAGAACTATTGTTTAATATATTTTAAAAATATTAAATTAAATTTTATTTTTTCGACCTTTTTTTAATAAAAAATAAAAAGTTTTTTAAAAGTTTTGGCCTCGAGCTCGAAAAAACTTTTTATTTTTATTTTAAAAATATTTAAAATTTAAATATTCAGGAGACTCAGAAAATTCGACAAAAAAGGATGTAGTTACTAGAAAAATTTTCGATAACATACAATTTAAAGAAAATTATCCAAGTTTTTCTTGGGATTCAAAAAATTAATTAACAATGTTTCGTTTAAATGTGCTAAATTCCCATTTCATACTAGTGATAAACTGAACTTTATTGATTATAGGATAATTTTTTTATAAAATTTTCAAAAATGCAATTTGTAGAAACATTTTGAAAATTAACTGAACTAATTCCAAATTTTGCAGTTTATAGGAAGTATATAAAAAAAAAAAAATTATATAAAATATTTAACTTCTGTTTTCCCCTTTTGTTATACTTCAAAAAACGCATGTATTTACATAAATCAGTAACTAAAAGAAAATGAATGTGAGAATTTTTATAAAACCAAGCAATTGATTGAACAGTCTTCAACTACTGCAAAGAACAACAACAATCATAAGTTTTTTGCTTTCAAACTGGTTATTATTAATTAATTATTATTATTAAAACATTTTCTTCAGCTTCACTCCGGAAAATCAAATCTTGTAACGTTAATTTAACCGCCTTATACTCAACGCAATGGATGAAACTTTGCAGGCATACATATTCCCGATGACAATACACGAATACATGGTCGTAGCCAGGATAATATCTAGTGGGGGGGGGCATTTTTTTTTTGGTAAAATGCTTTATTGACCGCCTTTTACTCAATGCAAATGGATGAAACTTTGCAGTCATACATATTCCCGATGACAATACACGAATACATGGGCGTAGCCAGCATAAAATCAAGGGGGAGGGCAACATTTTTTTTTCATATTCTTAATTTAACAATGTGTTCACTGATCACGGAATTATTGCTTTAAAAACAATTAAGACAAAGTTTCCGGAAGGTAACACGAAAATTTTAAATTTTTGAAATTTAAAACTGAGACATTTTCTACGAATTTAAATCTGACATGTAGCATGCATTCAAAAAATAAAAAAAAAAATATGGCAACTTTCGAGTTTTTTAATACATATTCAAGTGCATTGTATTTATGATTAAATGTGGCATGAAAAAAATTACTTTTATTGTTGTTTGTTCTTAAATTTCTTTTTATTTTTTCCAACATATGAAACAAATATTTACATGTGTTGTCCTAGGCAACATCCATACTTTTTCATTATCGACTACAACTTGTATGTCAAATTGACGGATTTATGGTTTGTTTGAATTTATCCTTTTTTATATTTTGTTTTATCACAAAGCTACGCAAACACAAATAAGGATGCAGAGAAAAAGAGAGGGAGAGAGAGAGAGAGAGAAAGAGTTAAAGATACTGATGCTAACATTCAAATAACTTTAATAATTGTATCAATCATCGAGTGTTAATTGCTATAACATACAAATAAATATTGTAGTTTTTTTTTGTGCCACAAACGTACATTCAACTTTACAATCATTATTGCAGTTAAGTTGAGCTTAAAATGTTGCAGATGCAAAATATATATAAAAAAGGAAGTAGAAAAAATGCTGGAAATAAAATATTTAGCGACTTATAATTTGTGTATTTTTACACACACAGAAAAAATCATGCTTAAAGTATGGTTTTTTTTTTTTTTTTTTTTTCATTATTTATTTATTGAATCTTCATATATTAAATATGAACTAACAATAATTAATCAAATCTTAACCTAATGCTTTATTTTATGTCCTGCCAGTGCCAGACAAAAATTTTCTTCAACACGGGTTCTGTTCACATATGTAGGTGTTTATCGCTCATCTTAATGGGTAACTGCTGCAGTGTCTCTTCTTCTTAAGCGAGAGTGGCCGCTATCATTTAAAATATTTCGTGCTAGTGGATTTGGGTGCAACTCTAGCCTTTTCAAATATTTTACCGCATACTTCGTAATAATAGTCCTTACCAGTGGCACATTGAGATCCTTGTGGATATTATGCCGAGGCATGGTTAAAAATAATATATTATTGTCCCCGAAAAAGCCGCATACAAATTATTGGTGCAATTTACATTACTGTTTGTTTACAAACCAAAAAATGTTTAGCTCAATTGAAACTTCAAATATGGTTGGATTTAACAATATATTGTTTAAAAAAAATTCAACCACAATCAAAAATATTGTTAAATACAACTGTAATCTAAAATTTTTTAGCATTGTTTGATTAATTAAAAAAAAATATGTTTGAAAGTAAGAATGTAGTAGTTGTTTGCTTCAATCAATCACTTGCTTAAAGTTCTGACTTTCCCAACAAATACAAAGTCAAACCTTTGATATGAAATGACTTTGTCATTTGACATCAAACACAATTCTCAAACGTTTATCAATTGTTTGATTTAACATTTAAATTCAAATTGATAATGATTTAAAATAAACATTTGATATCAAATGTTTTATAAATTTGATGTCAAATGTTAAATTTAAATCAAAAATAAGCTTGGAAATACTAAAGCGAAAAATCAATGTAATCATTAAATATGGCGATTAAAGTTACATTTTTTACTTTATGGTTACATGTGTTTTACTATTAAAAATAAATTTTAATATAAAGTGAACAGCTTATTTCTTGTGAAAAATAAAAATAATTTGTGAGTAAATAATAAAATAAATCGGGAAAGTGAAGAAAGTTTGTTGAACGATCGCGGTGCTACAATCCTCAAAATAAAAGGGAGCCAAGTAGTTTGTCTTTCCAAGAATAAGAGGACGGAAAGAACATTATTTCATATTTTAGCTATGGTTCCGAATGTTTATCTCACAGTTTATTTAAATAAATGAAGCATAGCCGCGAATAAAGTTTTAAGTTACAAAATAATTATTTTTCAGGAGAGCAAAAAAAACGTTTTTAACAAGCAAGATTATTAATTTTTTATATTTTTTTTAGGTTATTCAAAATAATGATAATAAAAATATGTATGCAAAATATCAACAAATTTAAAATATATGCAAATTTACAGTTTATAACTTTTTTTTTAGTGAAAAAACGTTTCATATCCACAATAACGATGTCCTTTAAAACGTTCTTCCACTATGCAAAGCATCATGACTGGTGGCTTTTAAAACGTTATTCCACGTTTCAAAACCATTTACTTTGTATAATTTGTAAGTAACTTACAACGTTCTTCCACTAGCTGACTCTTTGTATATAATTTTTAAGGTACGAGAGTAATGTTAACGGTTATCTGCAAAAAAAAAAACAGTTTTTGCAAAAAGTGGCTTTTACAACGTTATTCGCGGCCGTGCTTCAAATAATAAATTTAAATTAAAACAATTAAGAAAGTATAGTCGGTCATGCCCGACCATTTAATACCCTACACCACAGTATTTAAAAACACATCATGCTTATGTGTCCATATAAATATGGATTTATCTATGTTTATAAACTGCATTAAAATCGATTTGAAAGTTTGTTAGAAGCAGAAATTATCCCCTACCTCCCCTTGTGGTCCTATTTTTGAAAACCTGTATAGCTTATGTGTCCATATAGATATGGTTCTATCTATGCTTTAAATTTTATTAAAATTGTTTAGAGAGGCTGAAATCATCCCTATCTCCCCTCGCGGTCCTATTTTTTAAAAATGCATACCTTTTGTGTCCATATAGATATGGTTTTATCTATGTTTAAAATTTCATTAAAATCGGTTTGGTGGTCCTACGATTACGCCCATTTTCAATATGCTTGGTCCTTGTGTCAATAAGAACCTATGACCAAAATTTCATCAAATTATCTGCAAAATTGCGACCTGTACTTTGCGCACAAGGTTACATGGACAGCCAGCCAGCCAGCCTGCCGGACGGACATCGTAAGTTCGACTCAGAAAGTGATTCTGAGTAGATCGGTATACTTTAAGGTGGGTCTAGGACCAATATTTTAAGGCGTTACACACATCAGCACAAATGCATAACACCCTCTCTACTATTGTGGTGTGGGTATAAAAAATAAAATATTTTTATTTATATTCCACATTGTATTATAATCCACATTTGCGAATTACGTTTGAAAGCAAGTTGAAAATAAAGGCATTTTTTCATTTGAAAATAATTTCCCCTTTTTGTTGAGAACGCTATGATTTTCAAATCATTATCAAACGTTTGTCGGTTGAGAAAACGTTTGATTTCAAATCATTTTCAATTTGAAATCAAACCCCCGTGTTTGTTGGGTAGTTTTTCTTTTAACTGTTGTTTTTAGTACATCAAATTTACGTCGTAGTCAAAACTAGTAAGTTCCTTGGCGTGCTCTTAAAAATTAAATTCATTCAATTTACATTATTGTCAATTAAAGGATAGTTTATAAAAGTGAAACACAAAATAAAACCAAATCAAAATTTCGGCTTAACTCAAAAAGCACATTGAAAATATTTTAGAAATAAATAACCATTTCATGATTACTATTGACTATATTATTGTTAGTCTTGATCAAATTATAGTTAATTCCAACAAAATTATGGTTAATTTAAACCAAACTATGGTAAATTTTAACAATATTTCGGTTATATTTAATCACACTATGGTTATATTTAACCATGTTATGGTTAAATTTAACCATATTTTGTTTATGTTTGACTATAATAAGGTCACCTAAAAAATCTTTAAATTCCTTCTTAAAATCTAACATACCAGTTGCTCTCAAAATATTTTTTTCTGTGTGTATTTATTTATAAATTTGTATGTGTATTTAAGTTTTTGTGTTAAAGTTTTGTTGGAAATTTGTATTTTTCGGATTTTCTCAACTGTGTAAACCGCATTTGAAAACACGATATTGTTAGTTTCTGCTTTTTTCCTCAATAAAAATTCAACATTTCAGGGAATAGAGGTAAATACGGTATTTTTTAAGTGCTCGTGTTGGCAAATGCATAAAAGTAATGAGTTCAGTAAAAAAGTTGCAAGAGTATTTCAATTAGCAACATTTTCAATATGAATGCAAAAAATTCATTTTTTTTAGCATTAAAGGGCTGCCAGTGAACTAAACACCTAAAACATATTTTGTTGCTTGAAAAAGGTAAATTTGCTTTATATCCTTATTATTTTTAGCCTACTAGCTTAATATTTATATTATTAGTAATTGTTTGCTTTAGAATTGAAAAATGCACACAAATTTACGTTACTTATTTTGCCTTCTTAAATTGTTTTTGTAGTTTTTATTTAACATTAAAAAAGAAATTTATTAAATGCTGCTAGAAAGCTAGCGGCATGGAAGTAAGTATGACTATCAGGCAAATTAATTATTAACAATACACCAGCAAAACCAGGCAACATCAACCACTACAGACAGCAACATAAAGTCAAAAATGTACTTCCACCATCAAACACAGAGCATCAACAAAATCAGGAAAAGCAACAAAATAAAACAAAATCTGCTTACCTCAGGAAAAACCGTTAACCAAAAATGCCAACAACTACAACACTAAATTTAAAGAAAATGAGAAAAAGGAACAACATTTCCATCTGCATATATTTAATAAAGCAGCAGTCATTCAGTAAATTTTGCTTAAAATTTTATAAAACTCCAAAACACTCAGCCTCTACCCAGAACTTGTGAAACCCATTTGCTTTCATTTGCAGCTCAAGCTAAGGAGTGAAAAATAATTTTATTTAAGTTAAGTAAAGTAAATATATGCAAGGAAAAAATTAAATAATTGCTGAAAACAAAGTGGGGAGCTAGAATCGGGTAAATCGAGTTATACACAAAGAAAAGGTGTTTTCTAAAACGCAAATACTATTATACTTATAATTGAAGTTGTCTTGCCACTCTCATGGCGGGTTTTTGTATAAAACTATTATTCTTTAACAAGCTGATTAAATTTTGGTGATGCTCAGAGATGCCAACTTAGCCCTCTTTGGACCAGATTTAGCCCTTTTTATGTACCTTAAGTCCTTAACTAAAATATACGCAAATTCAGCCCTTATTCCACCGTCCACCACCACTTGTTCTGAATGAGGGTATACTAAGTTTGTCATTCCGTGTGAAATTTTTTTGTTATTCATCTCAGACCCTATAAAGTATATATATTCTGGCTCCTGAAGTAATTCTATGTCCGTCTTTTGAATACACGCTCACTTTCGAACTCAAAAGAAAAAATAATGTTGGCGTTAAATTGCATCTAGTTATCCTCAGCAGTTTGGGATTGAAATACATCAAAATCAAATCAGAAGGATAAGAGTTATGAAACCAAATGTGGAACCGCTATCCTTAAAAATTGATTTTGTATCGTAATAAACTCATGGTAATTTTTCATGTCAAATAAAAATAAGATCGTATGAAAAACTATATTTAAATATGAATTAAAATTTAAATAGAATTGGTAAAATTAGCCATAAGACTGTAATTATTTCAATTAAGCCCTTTCTAGCTCGTTTTATAAACGTCGTTATGCTTTTAATGTCCCATGAGTTGGCATTACTGCAAGGAAACATTTGATTGTTTTAGACAGAAGGGTGATTGGCTAAAAATTGGTAACTATAAAGGAAAAAAGGTTGTCGTTTGTTGAATTAAGAAATTAATAATTAATTAAATTCTTTACAGGTCTGATTTCACTATTTTTTTTTTTTTTTTGTAAAATTTGAGATTTGGAAAACTCAACTTTTAAAGTTTATAGCAGAAGAAAAATTGAATTATTAAATTTGTGAAATTTCTGATATTAAGTTAGGTTTGAGTTCATCAAATTTAATTATCAGTAAATTATTTTACTGCAGGAAAGAAATTTTACAACATGAAATTAGCTGAAATTTATTGAAAAATTTTTTTCTTGGCTGAGCTTGGAATCAACCTTGGGTTGAATTTATGTTTCCAGAATAACTACATTACCCTATGCACCACAGCGGTGCCTGCCAGCCAACAACAACAATCTTTAACCAATGATATTGGTGGTTCGAAATTTGCTGTTAATTATTATCATTTTCAATTTAGTTTCATGTGTTTTAATAATTTTCTATTTCCAATGATTTTATTTTTTTTATTCAAATTCTACATCGCATTTAAATTGTAATAATCGATTTTTTTGTCCGCCTTTCTGGGTATTTAAAAATTTCTCTTAACAAAGAGTTATTGTAAAAGTTAATGGGGTTTTGCGTTGTATAATAAATAAATAGTGTTAAAGTTTTCAAAAATCTAATTTGGAGATAATTAGTTTTGAAAAAGGGACCATAAATGACAAAGTCAGCTATGGAATTATTAAAACATGTTTGAAAATTTTACATTTTGGAGCATTATAATGACTGATGTAGCATTAAGGTTATTCACGCACAACATGTCATCCTATGATTGTGTAAAATATGGCATTATTATTAACAATCAGACGAAAATATCAGCTGCCATCATAGAATGTTCATGTAGTGAAAAACAATTTCATCCTGAAATTAATTGCATTAATGATCAAATTTTAGGCAAGTGTATTGCAATTTTATTATACTTAGTAGAAATGTTATTAAAATTGTCTTAAAAACTAGTTGCTACACCTTTTTTCGAGCCTTTATTAGATAATTTTAGACGGAATAGACGAACGAGTACACTTAAAGAACGAGATGGGTCCTACTCTTAGAACTAAACTATACACTAAAAAAAAAAATTGGCTCTAAACACCAAATTCATTGAATCAAGCAAACAATTTGTTGATTTTGCACCTATTACCAAAATAAATTTATAGATTACTAAAAATTGCAAAAATTTTAAATTGTAAATGTTTTTTTTTTCAATTAATAATATTTTTAATTTCAATTAAAATTAAATAATTGATTTAATTAAACTTCAACCTTCCAAATATAGTATGGAGTAATCATGTGGAAATCAACCATCTAATTCCGTAAACAACTCAATGAAATTATTCAGTCTCCCTTTCCCAACCTGAAGATTGCTACCATCCTACTTCATATTTTTCTTTCTACAAAAGTCTCTTCCCAGAAACTAAACGTAAATTTAAAAAATATGACTTTCTGTTTTTCCCGTACGGACTGCACAAAACTGAACTGTGTATTATCGAACGTCGATTGGGATACTTTTATTTCAGGCATGTTGGATAAAAAATATTCGCAATAATAATGGCCGTGCATGGAATAATCGTTATTTATCTAAATTGAAAAACAGTAACAACTAACTTTTTAAAAAAGATATAAGATATCCGGCTCATCTGTTCCCTTAAGGAATGGAGCTAGCTGGTGGGTATGTTAGAAATAAATGATTGAGATGAAATTGTTCCTAACATTCCCACCCGCTATCTCCAATCCTTAAGGGGGCTCCCATACAATACAGACTAGAAATATGTTGAACAAAAAGTTCCATAAATGCCCAGGAGTCGCTCCTAGGTGCATAAAATGTATGACCGACCTCCATTAGTCTTTTGTTTTTTACATTCTCTTAAAACATACTTGCCCCTTATCGCCACTTTTTAGGGGTGCTCCCATACTAATGTGCGTTAAATAAAATAAAACTGATAGTCTTGTAGCCGCGATTTTTTTTAACGCACT
Source organism: Pollenia angustigena (assembly GCA_930367215.1). Classification (NCBI taxonomy): domain Eukaryota; kingdom Metazoa; phylum Arthropoda; class Insecta; order Diptera; family Polleniidae; genus Pollenia; species Pollenia angustigena. The sequence goes on along the minus strand of OV884059.1, from coordinate 173,651,743 downwards.
TCTTTTATTAAATTCTCTAAGCAATTTAATAAAAAACTGCCTTTAAAAAAATGTGGACTTCACGACTATAGTTTTTATTAAGTTTTTTCCTTCCCTGTAAATTAAAAACAACATTAGTTAGGGCTTTTCTATATTAAGGTAACGATATGTACTAACATTCAATTTGTTTGTTCAATTCATTAAAGGAATTTGATTTTAATTAGCAAAATAAATTGTATATTGTATGTATGTGAATAAATTAATTCAACATTTTAAGCTAGAAGAATGAAGTCTGAACCACTATGAAAGCTTTCATTCAGAAAATCTGATTTTTTTTTTTTTTTTGTTGAGAGGGGAGATTTACAATCATAAGCGTGAAGTTGGCTGCCTCTTACAGATTAGCTTTTCGTTTTTGTATTATGTGCTTTAAATTTTTGTCAAACGCACTTTATATGTTGCTCGACGACGCAAGTTTTTATTTCGTATTTCTTTTTTTGTATTTGTGTTGTTTTGAAGCTAATTTTTCATATGGTGGCAGCCGTTCATATACTCTTGATGTGTGCTCACGCATAGCTGTATACGCATTGACTAAATAGGGCTTTCTTTACACATGTGTCGTCGAAACGACGAAGTATGATGTTTATGTAACTTTAACTATACATTTCAATTGTAAATTTTTTTCAGTTAGTATTTAAGGCTTAGAGAAGTTTTTACCGATAAAGAAATTACTGATATACGTATATCAGTAATTTCCTTAAATTATAAGTGATATACGTATATTAGTAATTTCCTTAAATTATAAGTGATATACGTATATCAGTAATTTATTTAAATTATAAGTGATATACGTATATCAGTAATTTCTTTAACGGAGAACTACGACGAATGACAAAATGAGTGTGCTTAAGACTTAAGAAAAACTAAAGATATTATGCTAATACAACTGATAATTAAAAATTATTTTTTTTTTTTTTTGTGAGTAACTCTAAAATTTAGCAGATGTTTTTTACGATTATTAACCTTTAATTAGGCGCATGGGGTCAGGAGAAATTAAAATTGAAAAATGTACACGTTAAAATGTTCGGAGCGAACTTGTTTTTTCTATAGCTTTATTCATTTAAAAAGAGAACAAAAATAAGTTGCGATTATATCGTTAAAGCGTACACACGTGTCGCTTGACTAATTCTTGTTGACCCCATGCGACTAATAGTGTAACTTTTTTTTATATGAAGATGAGTCAACTTGTAAAATAGTTGAAAGAAACCAGTACTGAATTTTATTTATATTTTATGTTTTTAAATGAAAAAAATGCTGTTGTTGTTTTTTTTTTTTTATACATAACTAGCTGTTTGGTCCCGGTGCTGCTCGGGATTTTCTAAATAATCACGTGAGACCCCATGCGATTAATTGTGTGATTTTCTTAATGCGCCTAATTAAAGGTTAAAAAAGAACAACGTGGTATCATTTCGAAAATTTATTACAAAAATATGGGAAGTTATGGTGAGATGAGACCGAAGAGTTTTCAGTCGAGAAAGTGCGCCTAATGTGTTAACCATTCAAATAGAGGTCGACAAATTTGAATTGCAGCAAGAAATTGAGTCTTATGATTTCAAGGAGTCCAAAGTGATATCTTAGTCCTTAAATGATGGTGCATCGGTAGTCAGTAGCTCCCCGGCCTGACGAACTGGTCTGATTACACTACTTGACAAAATGTCAACAAAATCGTGACCAAATGAATCTGACAATTTATCTTTATGTAAAATTTTCCGCTGAATCCGAATATGAAATCAGAATTGGCATTTCAGTCACATCATCTTTTTTAAAAACACAAATAACGGTTATTTTGGAATATCTCAAAAACTGTTCTACTTTTGACAATTCATTTCGTCAAGAAATTGTCACGTAGTGTTATTGGTGAGGTCTCTGTTACTATGCTTACCAGAAATGCTTCCTGAATCCCGAGAACTCGGAAGACGATGATGTCCTTCTTAAAGGAATGCTTTCGAAGAGCAAAAACGGGGATGTAATTATTCGTAATGGAACGCATGAACAGTGGGCACTTGCTGCGATGTTTCAATCATCCTAAGTTTCTGTTGCTATCAGTTCGGAAACTGTCTTAAATCAGATTGGCAGTGGAGGTAAGATATCACCAGCTCATAAACAAGGGTTCTTAGATAAATATTTGAAAAGCTTCACACGGAATTACAAAGTAAGCATACCCTAATTCACCATATAGTGACGGAGGGTACAATAGTTATAACAACAACTATAAAATCATTGAGTTACAACGAAAAATCATAAAAGCAACAACAACAATAATCGCAGTAATAAATGAATATGTGTATTAAGAAAAAGAGAAAAAATTAAGCCGGGAAATGTTATTAAGTAACTAGAGGGAGAGAGAGAGAGAGGTTGAACCATAAAGATTGAGAGAGAAAGGAAACCAAATTAACAAAACAACACAAACTCTAAGCACGAAAAATCGCTACTCAACTTAAAACAAAAACTAACAGTGATTCAAAATGAAGCACCAAGATGGGGAAAAAGGAAAGAAAGGGGAACAGAAAAATATAAAGTTTTATGCCAGTAATCAAATTTTTGCAATGTTGCTGAAGTTGGGCATAATAAATGCAAATTAATATTAAACATAAAAACAAGTTGTTTTTTCTTGTTGATTTTCTTATTTTCCTTCGTCGTGTTTTTTATTTTCATTATAGTTTATGAGTCTTAAAAGCATTAGCAAAATTACTCAAGTAAGGAAAATTCGTTAGAGCACATTTGTTCAAAAACATTTGCTATTTTTTTATTTTTTATAAATAAACAATACCTGTTCATTTTGAGAAATTATCTTTGGACGAAGGCTAAAATAAATTAATGATTTGCTTTTAATAAAATACATGCAAGTAATAAGAAATGTTTGCTAGGAAACTTAACACCAACCCCTTGTCATTAGACTTGTGCCAAATCGTTCGTTTAAGTGACCGGTCACTTTCGTTCAATCATTTAAAGTGAACCCGTTCGTTCAGTTCGTTCATTCCGTTCAATCCTTTGCTTTATGTACAACAAGAAAAAACAACAGGCCAAATTGTTTTTGTACTTCAAAAAAAGCAACATAAAGCAAAATAAAAACACAAATTGAAAAAAAAAACAACACGTGCATATAAAAATAATAAGTTAAAACAAATTTTTAATAGATTGTGCATTGTCAAGTGTAAAAATAAATTATGGTTGCAGGAAATAATGCATTTAAATATATTTGTTATGTAAATTCATATTTAATGTGGGTTTCCTTTTTTTAGATTATTGAAAGTTGAAAGGACCCAAGAAAATTTGCCGTGATGCCTGGAATATGGCTGTGTCAACGTTTCTTAAAACATCTAAAAAAGACAGCAGTGTTAGCGGTGGTTCTGGCGGAGGTGCGGAAGTTCACATAATTCACCTTGCCTAGCGGTATCTACCGGCTTGCATCCGTTCTAAAAACGTATACTTCATCAAATGTTATTTAATTTGGCCATTTCCATGTTGGGTAAAATACATAATCGGACATGTTCTAGAAATTGAAATTAAGTGGATTTGAAAACGAGCAAGATTTCGATTGCAATTTTTACAAATTACTACAGTTATTCCTATTTTGAAGAGTTGTTCTTGTAAATATAATTGGTACTCAAAATATGAAGTATATAAAAATAAATATTTTTGTGAACTTTCTTGACAGGCTCGTTTTCAAATTTTGTTCGATTTGAAATTCACTTCCTTTCAATTTATAGAACATGCCCTTCCTAAAATCACTTAAAAGAAAATTTCATATGCATGAAGATATCTAAATAATATTCGGCACAAAGAACTTTTTTATGAATCTTAACTCTATTACATAATTTTGTTCTGGCGTGTCTATGATTGGCCATGGTTCCCAATAGGGTACACTTGCAAAAATTTGTTCTTATATACTTTCGTGTAGGTTATCATGTGGTCCGGCTTGACCGACTACACTTTCTTGATTTCATTTTTGTTTTAAAAAACTTGACTTTAATTTTTGATATTCTTTTATTAGGCTTGAGTTCATCAAATTTAATTTTCATTAACAGCCAGGCCCACGATGTCACACGTTAACGTTCGCATAGAAAATAATATTTAAAACAAAAATAAATTTTAGAAATTGTAAATTATTTTCACGGAGGAAAGGAATTTTACAACTTGGAATTTTTATTAAAATTTATTGATAATTTTTGCTAGCTGAGCGGAAAATAATTAATGAAAATTAAATTTGATGAACTCAAGCCTAATTAAAGAATATCAAAAATTAAAAATTAACAGATCAACTAAAATCAAAATTGTTCTTAAACTTGACTTTAGTTAAAAAAAAAATACTGAAATTTAGTTTTTTTAAATATACCTACTAAATGAAACAATATGTGGAATTTATGTTTTTATTTGATTATATTTTAGGATTATTAAATTTTAATCTGTTGCCAAGTGTTTTTATGAATTTTATTTTGAAATGTTTTATGTGAGATCTAGTAATAATAAACCATAAAATACCATAACAAAATTTGTATTTTATTAAAAAGGAAAGAAATGCAAACTACATATGTACATTAGAGGTATAACCAATTTTTTGGCATAGTACCATGAGGTCAACCATGTCCTAGTAACCACGAAAATCATAATCTTTTGTAATTTTTCTCAAAAAAGTTCACGCACCAATTGGTTTTTCTAAACAAATGCAATATTGAATATTCATAATTTTATAAGGTGTTTTTTATTCTTTTTTAATTTTTTTTCGTTAAAAAAGGTTAAAGATACGTTTTGGTTTGCGGAAAAATCTCTTTTCATCTCTAAATGTTAATGAAATTTCATACTTGAGCTATTTTTTGTTTTAAATAAACATATTATTAATTTTTCTTAACCAAAAAGAAAATTAAAAATTTTCAAAACTTCATCGCGATTGGTGCGTGAACTTTTTTGACCTTAGCGAAAAAATAAATATACGTTCCCTTATAGTTGTTTATTCTCTATCGGACTGTGCTATGCCAATTTTGATATTTTAAAAAATTGTTAAAAAGTTATATCCCTAATTTACATAAATATGAATATTTATACATTTATAAATTATTCGAATAGAAAGATTTGTGATTTTAATTTAATAGAAATACAAAGAATTTAAACTATTTATAACAATATAATATTGAACGCATTTTTATTTCTTAAAAATAAGTACAATTAAAATCCATTTTTCAAAAGTTGAATTATTTGTATGATAAGAAGTAGATTATAGGTGCTATGCAACGCAATGCGCGACTTTTGTGAAGATAATTATCATGAATAATATGTTTGTGTTAAATATTAAAATAAAATTAATATTGTTTAACTCTGGGTTTTCTTAAATAAATATTGATTTTTTTAAATAATTTCTTTACTTATTGTTGAGTTCATGTTTTATTAAGGATACAATAGATATATATATATATATATATATATATATATATATATATATATATATATATGTGTGTGTGTGTGTATACATTCATATACAGTAGAATCCCGTTTATTCGTCATCGAAGGAACCGACTGCTTTTTACGAATTAGAAGAGTTTTCTAAATAAATAGATTTCGATTAAACGAGGTTAAAATAAAATAAAAACGATTCATAGGGGTTTGAATTTGCTTAAAGTAAGGTTTAAAAAAAAACAGACGATATAAGAACGTTATAATTAAACATCAAAAAGAATTAGTTTGTCATAAACATAATGTTCTTATCAGAATTAAACTAAGATTTTAGTATTGCAAAAAACCTGTAAAAAGCCATTGCCTTTGTGTTTTTTTTTAACATATTGGTTTTTATTACGAATCATAAGAGGTTACTTATGAATAAGAACGATTCTTAAGGGCCTCGTCAGACTTTGAATTACAAAAAATACGAGTTAACGAGGGGCCCAATTAAATGGATTTTTTTTTTTTTTGCAAATAAGGGAGGTTTTTAAATTCACGGAGTACGAATTATCGCGGTTTGACTTTATAACTAAAAGTAAAGAATGCATCCTGACGGATTTAGTTATTAAAATTATACTTCATAGTGGGCATTTTGGAAAAGTCTAAAACTAATTGTATGCATTTAAAACATAGGTGGTTGGTAAACTTTTGGTTATCTAATTTAAACATTGAATTTTAACATTTAATTATAAAATTTGTTTCCATAAGTTTATCTTAATTAAATTTTTTATTGCAAACGTATTTTATAAATATATTTATTTTGTTATTAAAATTTTTGTAACTTTCATATGAGTCGTCGCAAATTTTACTGTCGACTAAAACGGTGTCATTTATACACGACGTCGACTTAAAAGCGCCTTAGAAATACCAAGTGACCATTATTAGTTATAGATTGTTGTATCTTATGACTCATAAAATAAAATTATTGGTGGCTATTCTGAAATACGCGTCGAATAATAGAACATTTACATGAAAACAAAAACAAAACCAAATTGATAAAAAATTATTTTTGTTTATTATACAAAATTTGCAGTAAATTTAATTATAAAAGTGTGTAGATAACAACAACAATTTTCGTAAATTTTGTTTTCATGTAAATGTTCTATTATTCGACGCGTATTTCAGAATAGCCACCAATAATTTTATTTTATGAGTCATAAGATACAACAATCTATAACTAATAATGGTCACTTGGTATTTCTAAGGCGCTTTTAAGTCGACGTCGTGTATAAATGACACCGTTTTAGTCGACAGTAACTCCCCGTCTACAACTGACATGATTTGCTGGTATAACATGATGTTATAAAAGCGTTGTTAAAACATTTGCATTAACAACCGTGTTATAACACGAGAAAATCTCTAACATGACGAGTCTATACTTAACACTAACATCATTTTAGTGTTAATGTTAAGCATTTCATGTCAGTTGTAGACTGTATGTTAAATTTGCGACGACTCATATGAAAGTTACAAAAATTTTAATAACAAAATAAATATATTTATAAAATACGTTTGCAATAAAAAATTTAATTAAGATAAACTTATGGAAACAAATTTTATAATTAAATGTTAAAATTCAATGTTTAAATTAGATAACCAAAAGTTTAGGAAATAACAAATTAACGCTAATGTGACAACAACTTAAAATTAACGTCGGCATCGACTTGTATAATAGTGGCGATTATGTTTAAATAAAGCATTTTGTTAAAATGTAGTTACAAATAAATCTACACCAGGTACTTTTGTTTGGTCTTAAAGACATATATACATACATACATATGTTATCAAATTTGTTCAGTAAAAAGTTCAATTAAGATGGAATCGATCTAAAAATAAAAAAGCAAATGTAGTCAAATAAAAATATTATTTTTTATAGTGCTTTATATTACCTTTAAATATTTTTATGGCTTACATATTTCGTTGAAGGAATATCAGACTTGCCACTTTATCCGATTTCAGTAACGTCCGCCTATCATTTAAAATTTGACCCATTGAAGAAAATATCCGCTCGCAAGGTACTGATGTGGCTAATATACATAAACGCTTAAGAGCGAATGCATACACTCGTGGATATAGCTGTTTTCGTTCGTTCCACCACACTAAAGGATCGCGAACTCTTTCCAAATATTCCTCATTGAGGTATTTATCAAACTCCCTAATAGCTGCGGCAGAATTGTTGTCGGGACGAACAGTTTTGTTGTGCTCCTGGTCGTATTCCGTCCAAAAGTTAAATCCTTCTACAGCACTTACGGCAGATATTTCATGATGACCGGTTTCATCAATGTTAACGTTTGGCAGGCTTATAGTACACAGTTTTGTACGTAAGATTTTAACTGCGGCCTGGTACGAAGCTTCGGTTTTAAAACCTCTGCGTTTAAATCGGGGATCTAAAATTGTGCTCTCAGCATACAGTGCGGTTTTTTCATAGTCACCAAACCTATGTTTAAGGTCAGTTTTTATTTTAAAAATCATTGCTGATATTTTGCAGTCTGAGGAAACACATTTTGAAATAAAATGGTCCAGAATGTTACATATAACAGTTACTTTTGATAGTGTAACATTCTTTTCCGCACATATTTCCACAGTTACCTCGAAAAACGGTTTTAAAATGGGAATGATTTCATTAATATATCCCCAGTCTTGTAGGGATAGTATCAAATCAGGACGTTTTAACGACAAAGTTGATGTTACAGCATCCTTTGTCGCTACAATTCTCTCCAGCATTAGGTAAGTGGAGTTCCATCGTGTTGCGACATCTTGTTTTAGTTTTAGCTCAGGCATTTCCATTTGCTTTTGAGTCTCGAAAAGTTTACTTAGACCCTGAGAACTTCGATGAAAATACTCCACTATTTTTCTAACTTTTGCAATAGTTTCTTCAACTTCACCTAATGCTGCTTGAACAACTAGGTTGAGAGAATGTGCAAAACAACCCACTCCCCGCCAGTTCCCCAGGCGAACAGCTGAAACAATGTTTGCCGCATTGTCACTTACTACTGCTGTAACTTTATTATATATTTCGAACTCCAGCATAGTTTTTTTTAGAAAATTGCACAAATTTTCTGCTGTATGCCTTTCGGAAAATTGTTCGCACGCAATCAAATAAGACTTCAGCTGTGTTTCTTCAGCTATGTAGTGCGCTGTTATGGCTATGTAGCTGGCATTTGTCCTCGATGTCCAACTATCTGTAGTGAGACACACTGCTACAGATGTACGAACATTATTTTTAACATTTTGCAGAATTTCCATGTGTGTACTTGGGAGCAGGTTTTTTGACAAGGTTTTTCGGGTTGGCAACTGATACCCTGGGCAATACGATACTTCGTGTATAAGTTCCCTGATAGCTGGCTCCTCTACAAAACGCAACGAATGATTGCCCTGAGCCACCGCCTTCAGTACCAGTCTATCAATCCGATGCACCTTTCTAATTGGAGGAGGTTTGCGGATGAATTGCGTCATTGTCTGCTGCTGTAACCTGGCTTGTGAGCTTGTAGACGGCTGTGAACTGCTAGACGGTTGTGAGCTGGTGGAAGGCTGTGGGGTATTTAAAGGCTGTTCTACCAATATTACCTCTGGCGTGTCCAAATTGATGACTGGCTGACGTTGTAACGACCGAGGCGTTAAGGGATGTTTACATTTTAGGTGGCGACTTAAATTTCCCGAAGATCCACCAGCAACGCTCAAAGAGGATTTACAGTAGTTGCATTTGGCACGATCTGAACCATCCTCAGTGAAATGAAGCCATATTTCGCTGCTCTTTCTTGACGACATCTTTTTTAAATTATTTTTTGTTTATTTTATAGTAATACACTTTTTTTAACAATTAACACACTAGACACTAGGTATCGCTTGGGATTCACACTTTTTTTGTATATTTTATAATAAAACACGATTTGCTTTTTTATCAATTAACGCACTAGATACTAGGTATCGCTATAGGATTCACAATTAAAAAAAAAGTGACTGTTAATTTAAATTACAAAAAGTACCACAGCGATGATAAAAGAAAATTTACTTTTCAACATATCGCTTAAAGCAACTCTGAATAGGTCGCAATAATACAGCTTTAAATACATACGTTTTAATACAACTGAAACAAAAGAGCATAACATAAAGAAAAAGATAAATGAACGAACGAAATGGATTTTATTTTATTTAGATAATTGAACGATGGATACATCACTGAGCCAAATGCGCTCAGTAAAACAACCCGTTCAGTTCGTTCAGTTGTGTGAGTCGTTCAATTGAACGGGTTCGTTCACGAACGACACAACTCTACTTGTCATTATTTGTTTCATTTACGACCTTAGGCCTGAATTTGGGTTGAATTTAGGTAATACTTTTTTATTGTACTAATTTCATGGGCTTTTAAACACTATTAAAATATGCTTTGCTGGAGCTTGAGCAAAAGCTGCAAATAATAATACACCGTGTTCTTTTGAACGAAATGCTCTTGACTTTTTAATTGCGAAAGTGCTTCTTTGACTAAAAAAATTAAATAAGGTGTTCTACAGTGGCAACAAATAAAAAAGTTAAATTAAATATTGGACTTCTATACTTCACAGTCGTTTAACATAAATGCTATCTTGTCAAAGATCTCACTTTTTGACTTTTTTGTAACATTCTCTATTTAGTATGGGTATTATTTTGACCTTCCGAAAAATTCAAAAAATAAAACAATTTTGTTGAGCTCGAGGCCAGTGTTTTATATCACATATTTTTGTTCCATATTTCATTACCCTTTGGATATCATTCTCAAAAAAATGGGTAACAATAAACAGAAAAGGACGCCACAATTAAATAACATTCAACAAAAAATTTGTTACATGCATTCCAAACAGACAAATCTTCCAGTTATAATAACTGGTTTCCTCAAACTGCAGTATTAAAAAAATTCAGGTCCTTCGCTAGTAACTACAGTTTATTTATTTCATACTAATCGGCTTAGTTGCTTATAAGTTTAATATTTAATCAACTTTTTTAATTTAAATTTTGAATTAAAATAATAATCAAATAACAAAAAAAAAATTTTTATTAATCAATATAATCATTTTGGAAATAGGTGCAAAATCAACAAATGGGTTGCTTGATTCTATGAATTTAGTATAAAATTGGTGATTAGAGAAAATTTTTAATTTTTTCTGTGTACACGTTTTTTATTAAGATATGTAGGTAGGTAGGTAGAAAGGCTACCTATCTATGATCAATTGGGAAGCCAAAGTAGGGAAATAAAGAGCGTAGGCCCCCTTTCACACTCGGCAAGTTACTTGCCGACAACAACAAAGTCTGTACAAATTTTTTTTAAATTTGTTTTTTCCTTACAGACTTTGTTGTTGTCGGCAAGTAACTTGCGCAAGTAACTTGCCGAGTGTGAAAAAGGGCTAGGCATAAGACAAGATAAAAAGATGGATAAGATAAGAAAGTCAATGTTATATCTAGATATACAGAAAAAATTGTCAGTATTTTAATTTAATCAATGTCATAATTGAATCAATTAATTTTTTTTTTTTTTTTTTTTGTTGAAGAAAATTAAAAATATAATTTTGATTTAATTAACATTTTATTTGTTTTGAAATAAATGTTTAATTAAAATAATTAGTCTATTTTCTTCGACCTTTTAATTTTATTTCTTCATATTTTTAGGTCAAGCTCAAGGTCAGCTTATGCAAAATATATTAACTTATTAATTATTCAATATTTCGCTGCCACAATGGACAGCTTCTTCAGGGATCTTAGGTTTATAAATTTTAAACAAATTAAAAAAAAGAAAAAATTTTTTTAAAATTTATAAATCTTAGATCCCTGAAGAAGTTTTAATGAAGTTTAATTAAAATATTTTTTAAATTACAAACAAAAATTTCGTTTAAAATAAACTAATTTAACCCATATGTGAATGGCAAGTTACTTGGTACTTTTGGCATTTTCAACTTAATTTTTTTTTTAAATAAACAGAAGTTCCACATATTGAAAACTTCTTAAGAACTCCTAACTATAAATAAAATTAAAATTATGATTATTTTTTAGCTTACAAATTATTTTGAAAAGGCGTGGTGAACCAGTTTTCATCTTACATACTTAACGGCATGTCAAGGTAACCAGGTACCTTTAAACATTAAATGTTTCCTTCACTTGTTAAAAATCTAAGATAGATTAAAACAATACATATAAAAACATTCAACTACTGCATCTTTTTAATAAGGGAAATCACCGAAGTAATATTTACAAGTTTTTTGCTTCACATTTGCTAACTTTGATATTATTATTATTTGTTGCTTTTACGCCATATCGTGGGCGCATAGTTCAAATAAAAAAAACTTTGATATGCATAAAGAAAAATTTACGTTAAATTTCAAACTTGCATATCTTAGCATTATTACGTTGCATATCCCAGTGCGTATACGAAAATATAAATTTTACTGAAAATTAATACTTTGTTTAAGTCTTAGGGTTATTTTCCATGATTACATATGGGTAAATTCATGTCCAAAAGACCAAGAGTGGTACACGACCCCTTCCGATTTTAATGAAATTTGGTGAGAAGGTTTTTGTATCTTATAAGGAACTTATATGAACGAAAAACAATTAAAAATTTTTTTTTTCAAAAGTTATGTCATATTCAAAATGTCATAATTTCGCCGAATTAACCGAATGTGTTGAGCTTATTTCTTCAATATCTCGAAAACTACTTGATATACGAAAATGATTTTAATGTCATTTTAAAGAGAGAATACTTGGGGCTACAAACCATATGGGCAAATCCCAAAAATTTTTCAAATGAATTTTTTTTAATGGAATATAAGTCTAGATGTATAATTTCATTTTTATATTAAAAAATATGTATTTCAATGATCATTAATGCAATAATTTTTACCAAATTTTACCCCACTGCTGATTTCTTCATGTTATACCTGAATTTAGCATTATTTTAGCTGATTTTTGTGCTTAAAATAGCACTTACAGCAGACTTATCAAAATATAAATTTCGTTAAAAATAAAGTTGATATTCATTAGTTAAGAAATTAGTTTAAGAAATGCAATTCATAAAAATAAAATTTGTTTTGTTAAAATTAATAAAATATAATAATTAAATACTACTGGAAAAGCTGTAGCGTGCGTTAAGTAGCGTTTAGAATTCTCTTATAGTCATCTTTCTTTTAGGAATTAGATTTTGTATACCTTATCATGCCAAAATCGCTAAAAATTAGGAAGACGCAATCAACCTTTGAAGTTACTTCCACTTTTTGTAACGTGCGTCACAAAACTTTGTGATCAATTATTTCGCAACAAATACTTGCTAAGAAACTGTGATATATGCCATTCGTAAGTACACATTAATGTCACTAAATACCATATAAAAGTTGAAGCTAACTCTTTTTAAAGACCAAAAAATTTTTATATTTCAATCAGAAAACACGTGCGAAAGTAGCGTTCGTCACGCAGGATTTGCCCATATATTGTAAAAAAATATTTTTTTTTTTGAAAAATGTTATGTCTGCAAAATGTTAAATTTTAAAAACGGACTAAGTCAAAAACTTATTTTTTTATTTAGCTGATTTTTTTATATAATACCTCAAACTGTTCTTTAAATATCCTGAAACTTTGAAGAAGGTGTTTTTTTTTTTTTTTCTTTTTTAAGATATGATTTTTTTTCTTTCGCAACCTTTTAAAAAATAATGTTAAAATAGAATTTTAATATTGTAATTTTGAGCAAAATGTACACTGTGCAAGTTGCAAAAAACAGACCAGCCGCGCACCTAGCATTTTACCCTAATTGGGGACGCTGAATCCAGTGGTGCTAACCGTTTTTTTAGGTTAGCTCTTGTTTTCGAGATATGTATATACCGTATATACCGTTATACGGTATCAGGCGCGGATTCAGGGGGGGGGGGGGGGGAATAAGGAAATTTTCCCCCCGTAAGTTATAAAAACATGTTTTGTTTATTTCGATAATACAAGAATTCCTAATAATAATACTTTTTTTAAAGTACAAAATTTTTGGAAATCCCAGCAAGATTTTTTTGTTTTTTTTTATTGAACCTCTAACGAAATTTTCAATAAGTATCCACATCTTAATCCTAATAGTTATTTATTAGATATTTCCAATGAAACATCTATATCCAAAGACTAAACGTTTGACTTGATAATGCGTTCGATTGAATTATTAAAAAGCCTTAGTATTTGCAATATTTATGTATATATGTATGTGTTATATGAATCAAAATTCTATTCGATAATTTTTGACGAAAGCACGGATTTGTCGGGGATATTTGAGATATTTCAACATACAACAAAAAGTTTTTAGGGAAGAATTTATTGGCTTTGTTGTAAACGGTGTTGTTTACAACGTTGGTGTGTCAATTGATGCGAAGACACTATCATCAATAGTTCTTAAAGCTTTGACAAATTTTGGTCTTGACCTAAAAAATTGTGTAGGAGTTGGAACAAATGGGTGTTAAAAAATCCTGGAAACCGCGACAAATGCGAAACAAACGCCATGCTATTCCCATAAATCAAACAACTCAATTTCTAAAAGCAATAAAGTGCCACTAATACAAAAAGTTGTATCATTTGTTAAAGAAACGACAAAATTTTTTAAATATAATCATCCCAGGCAAAACACAGTTTTAGTAAAGTATTTGGGAGCCAAACTCTCTACATTATGCGAGACAAGATGGGTGGACCGTCACGACTCAGCTGTACACTTTGCAACAAGTGTACATCATATAATAGAAGCTTTTTAAGGAACTCCTTAGTACTTTTGAACTTATTTGCGGAATATACATATTCAGTGTGATACTTATTGTAACACAGCCACTAAGTATCATTTTACAAAAGCACGATATTGATCTTCAAAAAGGATCAAGCCTGATCAAAACTTTAATCATGTGCCTTGAAGAAAAATTATATAAAGCCGAAGAACAATTTAAAGCGGTTTTTGAAAAAGTTAAAGTTATTTGCGTTCAGATCGAGGTTCCAATCGAAAAGACAAGATTTGAACGAAATAATCACTTCCAAAATGTTGAAGATTACTACCGAGTTGTAGGTTACATTCCTCTTATTGAGTTTATTTTAGAAGATTTCGAAACAACTTTCCCAATAGATAATGTTTTGAACATACTTAAACTTCTACCTCAAAGTGAAATCAAGTCATATGGGCAAATCCTGCGTAACGAACGCTACATGCACACGTGTTTTCTGATTGATATATAAACTTTTTTTGGCATTTCAAAAGAGATAGCTTCAACTTATTTATAGTACTTAGTGACATTAATATGTACTTACGAATGGCATATATCATAATTTCTTAGCAGGCTTTTGTTGCGAAATAATTGATCACAAAGTTTTGTGACGCACGCCACAAAAATTAGAAGCAACTTTCAAAGTTGAAGTGTGTTTTCCTAATTTTTAGCGAATTTTGCATCATAAGGTATACAAAGTCTAATTCCTAAAAGAAAGGTAAATATGATAGAACTCTAAAATCACTTATTCGCAGCTTAAAAATGTTTTAATTTTTTGATAAAAGCCGTGAACCCTTTGTGACACACGCCTAACAACGCACGCTACAGCTTTTCAGTACTATACTTATAATAAACCCAATTTTATTTATTTTAACAAAACAAATTATATATATAAACTAATTTTGTGATTATTAATGAATGTATGAATCAATATCAATCTTTTTTTTAACGAAATTTATATTGTGATGAGTCTGCTGTAAGTGCTATTTTAAGCTCAAAAAGCACCCAAAATAATGTTAAATTCATGTATAACATGAAGAGATCAGGGGTGGGGTAGTATTTGGTAACAATTATTGTATTAATGATCGTCGAAATACATATTTTTTTAAATAAAAATTAAATTATACATCGAGTCTTATATTCCATTAAATATTATACCATTTATTTTAAAACCACAACTAGCTGATGAGCTGATTATGTTTGATAAACGAGATTAACACATCTTAACTTGAGCCTGAACTGTTGCATTGGCAAAAAACATGGAAAATATCTAAAAATCTATCAGATAACGTTGTAAATGTTTTAATAAACTGTGATGAAGATATCTAAACAAATCTAAGAAAAATATTTCAAATTTTCGTGTCAATGCTCGTCAGTAATGCTCCGAGCGAGAGGTTATTTCCTACCCATTGTCGAATAAAACCATGGCTCAGATCAACAATGACCGAAGATAGACTATACTATATATTTGCCACACAAAGAAATCACAATTTATTTATTTAAAAAGATTAATTTTATATTTTATTTAACCTTATTGTTTTGTTTTTTATATAATATATACACATTGTTTTTAATAAACTTTTAATACAAGTTTTTTACTTTTTTGTATCATACAAAATTTCCCCCCCGTAAGGCTCGAGCTGGATCCGCGCCTGTACGGTATATACCGTTATTTCGAAAATTTAAGAAAAACAGCATATATTCGCGTAACTCAAAAACTGTTTAGTTTATTGAAATAACTAAAAACCGAAATTCAGCAATAAATAATTAAGTGGGGTTGGTCATATATTTGACCCATCTGATACTTGAAAAAAAAATTTTTTAATTTTTTTTTTCGTTCATATATGTTCGTTATAAGGTAAGCGCAACCTTCTCGTGATTAAAATCGGAAGGGGTCGTGTCCCACTCTTGGTCGTTTGGACATGGAATTACACATATATTTGGACAAAAATTTTAGTTTCCAATACTCATTCCATATAGTCACCCGGGTACTACTCACAATTTTAAATTTTTACAAGTTTTAGTGATCTATATACAGTAGTTCAAGGATAAATGCGCCACGCTTAAGAGAGTTTCACGCTTAAATAGTTGTCCAAACGAACATTTTCCTCAATCTATTTAATTTGTGCACATATTTTTCGGTTAAATGAATCCCGCTTTACTGCGTTTCACTCATATATAGGTCGTGTATTTCATAAAAATAAATTATTTATCATGCAGACTTTCACGGTTAAATGCAGAAACTGAATTTAAAATTGTCAACCTTGTAAATTGTTTCTTTAAAAGTTCCACACATTAAAATTAATAAACTAACCGAAAAAAACGCCAAAATGAAAATAAATTATCAAATTTGGCAAGCCTGTTTTGTTTGTTTACAATCATTTAGTTTCATTCACAATGTCTGCGAAGAAAGTGCAGCTATCGTTGAAACAAAAACTTCAGATTTGTGCAGAAATTAAAGAAATTTGACGAAATATGCAAAAAATACTGCTGTTCGCGATCACTGTAAATCGAATTATTCAAAATTAAAAGTTATTGTTGGAAAAGTGTAAAACGAGTAACGTGCGCTCCAAAAGGGATCGCAAAAGCATTTACCACGAAATAGAACAGGCAGTTTCTCTTTGGTTTAACCAAATGCGGCAGTCGGGCGCAATTGTTTCAGGTACCATGGTTATGGAAAAGGCAAATCAGTTCGCAGTTCAAATGAACCAAAATTTTACCGCAAATACAGGCTGGCTATGGCGTTGGCAGAAACGTAATGGCATTACTTAAAAAAAAATACATGAAGAAGGCTCCTCCGCCGACGATGTGGGAGCTTGTGCATTTCAAGAGCTGCTTCCAAATATTTTAACAAATTACGAGCCGGAGAATGTGTTTAATGCAGATGAGTGTGGTTTGCTGTTTAAATCTTTGCCAACTTCAACTCTTACCAGTAAGAGGCAGCAAATTAAGGGATTTAAAAGCTCTAAGGAAAGAATAACGCTTACATTTATTTGCAATGCAACCGGTGAATACAAAAATGTGTTTGTAATAGGGAAACCAAAAATCCTCGCTGCTTTAAGAATAAAACACTGCCACTCAAATATTTTTCACAACCGAAGGCCTGGATGACACTAGAAATATGGGAGCAAATCCTTTTTTCGTTCAATGAAGAAATGGCTCGTAAGAATCGCAAAGTAATCTTGTTTATTGACAACGCTGCTCCCCACAAGCAGACTGATTTATCTCTTGTTCGAGTGGAATACTTGCCTCCTAACACAACATTGATAGCACAGCCTCTTGACCAAGGAATAATTAGATCAGTTAAAGCATAATATCGTCAAAATATAATTCGGCGGCAATTGGTGGCAATCGAAGGTGGAAAAACTATTGATGATTTTAAAAAAAGTATCACTCTTTTGACAGCTTTGCTATTAATAAAGCGTGCTTGGTGGCTGGTAAAACCAAGTTGCATTCAAAACTGTTTCAGAAAAGTAAGACATTGCGACACTGTCATTCACTGTTTTTTTATTACAGATTTTATTTTTAGTGCAAGTTTGATAACGGTTCTGGCAATCGAAGCGAACCACAAGAGAAAGTATTTGAAATAGTTGAAGCATCGGAGACTTATGAATCTTCACAAGAATATAAGCATTTTTTAACTTTTGATGATGATTTACCCTGCTTTGGCCAGCTAACCGATAAAGAAATAATTGCGGATATTAATTATGACGAAGTGCTTTTATCTAGTGAAGAAGAGGAAGCTGATGATCCTACAGACGATTACTCTGTACTGGATGTTTTGAAGTCGGTTAATGTTCTTCGTAAAACTTTTATGCCAGATAATAAATTTATGCACGAATTAGACGAAATGGAAGAATACTTTTTGAAAAAAAAATCTGGAAACCTTATGCAGACAAAAATAAGTGACTTTTTTGAAAAAATTGTAGATTAAATAAAAAAGCCTTGTTTTTCTTGTATAGTGTATGCATGTGTATCTAGCATACATACATACGTATGTATGTACGTTTCTTTGACGTACAATGTACCTATGTTACATGCACATGAACTTAAATCTGTTACCTTAAATTTTAATTTGTGAAATTGTTTTCTTAGTTTTTAAGATGTTTGCTTGAATGGTTATGTTTTACTTTAAAATTATTTTATTTTTTGTTTTATTGAATTGAATAACAAATCGGAAACGATGATCTCTAATACTTAAACATATTTTCGGTTTTTTTTTAGTAAGAATGAAAGGGATTTGAATTTTGTTAAATGCGTTGGTAATGCAAATAACCATGATTCTTTTAAATGCGCCGGTAACGCACTTAGCCGTGTCTTTTTAAAAGCGTTTATCGTTTAAATGCGTTGGGATTTAGGCATTTTCACAAACGCATTTATCCGTGATTTACTGTAATCATTTTGGTAATAGCTGCAAAATAAGAAATTGTTTGCTTGATTCTATGAATTTGGTATAAATTTGGTGATTTGAGACAATTTTAATTTTTTCTTTTTTGGTACTTAAATATTGCGGAGCTTTTTGATATATATTTTTTACCAGCAACACCAGCAACAAACTTTAATCTTTTTCAACCCAACTATTTTTTAATTATTTTTTCTTTTGTATTTTTTAAACAATTATAAACATAAATAAATATTTATGTACAACTCTTCCACTTTTTATTTGCTTTCTCATATACATATATATACATATTTTTGGCGCTGCGAAATATGGCCCCAGGAAATATGGCCCCAAAAAATAAATGAAAATTGACCCCAAATTTGGGGCTATTTTTCATAATGCAATATGGCCCCATTTTTTTAATGAAAAATTACCCCAAAAAAATGAAAAATAACCCTAAAAATAAAATGAAATATGACCCTAAATTTGGGGCTATTCTTCATTATGAAAAATCACCTCAAAATTTATAATGAATTTTAACCCCAAAAAAGAACACAAAGAAAGTGACATTTAACATTCTCGGTGGAGTTCATATGCCAAAAACTAAAAATCCCAAATTTAGAATCCCGATTTCAAAATCCGGATAATTATACAGTTTTGGTTTTAAAAATCGTACGATTGATAGCACGGTTGGGCTTTCGGCCATGCACAAGGATTTTTTTCTCTATGGTATAACGAACACTGGCTTTGCTTACTAAAGCTCTACGTTATAGCCGGCCTTTGGCCGGGCGCAAGGATTTTTTTCTCTATGGTATAACGAACACTGGCTTCGCTGACTAAAGCTTCTCTGTATAGCCGGCCTTCGGCCGGGCGCAAGGATTTTCTTTTCTATGGTATAACGAACTCTTCTCGTAATAGCCGGCCTTCGGCCGAGCTCAAGGATTTTTTCCTCTATGGTATAACAAACACCGGCTTCGCTAACTAAAGCATCTCTTCATAACCGGCAAGGATTTTCTCTACTTTGGTATAAGAATTTGGGTTTTTTATGTTATCCCTAGAGTTATCCATAGAATTTTATATAAATTTGTGTAAAAATGTTTGGGGTGATTTTTCATTTCTTTAAACTTGCATTTTTTATTAGTAGATGAAAAATAGCCCCAAAGTAAAAATGGTGATTTTATTTGGGGCCATTTTTCATTCCTTGATATTGGGGTCATTTTTCATTCCACTTAAAATGCAAAAACACCCTAACGAAAAAATGAAAAATAACCCCAAAAAAAACAAAAAAATTGCGCCAAAATTGCGTGTTGTTGTGTCTCATGTAAAATTTTGGGGCCGTTTTTCATTTTCCTTTTGGGGCCATATTTCCTGGGGTCATTTTGCGCACCGCCCATATTTTTATGTATTGTATACAGACATTTCTTTAATTGTTATTATTTCTTAATTAAATTTTTAAACTAATAATACAACGAAAGACAACCTAAACTATTACATTTTGCGATTGTATGCGTTGTATGCATTCTACATATGTTGTTAAATTCTCCTTAATGTGTGTGCACACCAGTAATGCCAACTGTTTACTATTAAAAATGGCTACATTATTATTTAAAAATTTTAATAGTGACTAAACAAGACTTAATTACAAAAAACCATCAATATTAATAGAAAACTTAAAATTTATTTACTACACTTAAGTTGCACAAAGAAATTATTTTAATACATTTTAAGTAACAATAAAAAATTTGTATTTTTATTTAAATAAGCGAAGTTAGGCCTCACTAACGTAAAGTTCAAATTATCGATAAAATTTATTTTTGTTTTTTTATTTTAACAGTAATTTGCGTTAACAACTGGGAAAAAATAAGGCATCATTTTAATAGTTTTAAGTCTAAAAATTTAAAAACTTCAAGAAAATTTGGTTCAATAAAAATGACTAATGGCTAAATTGATATTTTCATGGCTAAACGAGATAAAAAATTGCTAAATCTAAGCACTAAATGGCTAAATTGGCGACACTGGTGAACGTAATACAAAAAGAAAACAAAAGGCACGGCGCCCAGCATTTGTCTTTCGCTGCTTTAATACATGTATTTTTATTTATTGGCACTTAAATTTGATTGGAATTCATTTAACATGATTTTTGAACATTATCTCAAGTATTTAAGAAACAACCACATGCCACAAGTTAAACAAAAATACCAAAATAAAAGATTTGTTTGCAGTTTATTTAAAATCACTAACGGAAAAATAAACAAAACAAAAAGAACAGCACACACTCATTGTTATGGGTACCTTTTACTCAGCGTTGCCGATTTCTGCGTGATTATCCAAAACCGGAAAAAAAATTTTTGTGGACTATTTTTGTATCATGAAAGTTCTGTGTAATGCCTTGCTAGGCATTTTTTATTTTTTTATTTTTCCTAGATTTTTTTTTATATAATTGTTAAATGTATTAGAACGAAGCTTTTTGAATTCCTCAATCAAAGTGTTTTACAAGAAAACTAGAAGAAGTGTAAATGTTGTATATAGTAGAGATGCGAGAAATATAGGTTTAGCGATTGCGAATAATCAAATACACCAATTCCTCTTGGTAACGTTCCAAAAAAAAAAAAAAAAAAAAAAACGCAAAGTGAATTATAATTTTCTATGTAATGATCGAAGATAGGTTCCAGGATAACGAAAATACTACTTAGAAGATTGAATAATTGAATTAAGAAAAATTATATAAAATTTTATTACATACCTATACATACGAAAAACAAATTCAATTAAAACCAAATAAAATATTCAATTAATTTAAAAAAAAACAAAACAAAATATAAATTAATCTCTGTCTGATGAGTCCATAGCGGCTGTTGTCGCAAGTCGGCTTTCTCAAAAAACTGGTTCAATGTTCGCTGCAAAGCTTTTTTTTCAATGTAAAATTGCTTATGTGTATTTTTGATGTTAATAACAATATATTTTCTTAAAATTTTTTTGATGTTACTGGTATTGCCATCATTAGATATTCGCTTAAAATATTCGCATACATTTTAGCAAAAACGCAAAAATAAGCGAATAGTTTGCAAGTCCGAACACGTAGATTCGCCGCACACCTAGAATATAGTTTGGATTCTTTATAACTTTTTTAATTATTAGTTTTTCTTTGTCGCTTGTTTTCACAATTTGATAATGAGCGAAGAAGCCCATTCCTACTCCAAAAAGCAAATCTTAAGACTTTTTGCTACAAAGAAAAGCTCGAAAATGTGTAAGGTCAGCTGCGGAAAACCATACACATACTGCCTCGTTGGCGTTAGCAAGGGACATATTTGGCTTAGCTCCACGTTTACCTAATTAAACAGCTTCTGCAAGTTTTAGTTAGAGATATTTAAAAGTAAAAGCTAACATGCATTTTCCATTTAAAACCCGTAACTAAAGCATGACCATTACATCCGAAATTTTGCAAAAAGTAATGCAATATATGGATAAAAACCACTTCCCCAATACCGTTTTCCGAAGCTTATAAAGTTTACAATCCACAATTCACTTCTGAAGTTTACAATTCACAAAAAAAAATAATAACGATTGCAAAAATGAAAAAGTTATACATAAGTTAAACCGTACACAAAGCGCATTCTGCACAATGCTGTATATATATTGGTAATTAAAAAGCGTTACTTATTGTTCAACAATATTCGTTGTGTGTAGCTAATAAGATGTTGGATAATTTTAATGATTTTTCTGCGTGAAATTGAATTTCGATTCCGGCAACACTGCTTCTACTTCCCCAAATAACAAATAACAAAACAATAACAAAAACCAAATTGATCATCATAATAATTAAAAACAAAGGGGGGAAATTATTATTTCTTTCTAAAATGAAGAGAGTGAAAATTGTGTTGTCTCTTTTAACAAATTGTAAACACACAAAAATAATCGATGAGGGGAACAACAGATTTATAAAAACAAAATTTGGTATAATAAAACTCTTGTTAAACATACGTAAAGGTAGAGTTAGCAGAACGTCCGCGCCCCCTAACGGAACGTATGGTTCGTTTTGTTGCTTGCAAACAATGCAAATGCTTACTGAATTAAAATGTCACGTTGACGAAACGTCTCGATCTGTATAAAACAGATTTTTATGCCGTTGTTACGTGCCAGTTGTAAAGCAGTGATGCGCTGTTTGTATGGTAAATTGAATGCGGGTATTTTTGCTCTATTTTTGTAGTTTTTTTAGTTAATTTATGGAATCAAGACAAAACAACTTAATATACAATATATTTCCATATAAAGAAATATATTTATGTTTAGATGTACAATATAAAAAAATGCATATACATATACAATGGAAAGGTGAAACGAATAAAAGGCTTACAATGAATACACCACAATACAATATATAAAAGCCTAAAATATGCATGCTTAAAAAAAAATTTGTTTATTGTTAATCTATAATATAAATATTAAATTAATAACGTTTTTTAAGAAATACACAAAATACTGGGGGCAAATTACGGCATTCGATATCGATCGAAATAACAATACAATTTAAATGGAAATTTCGATCGATATCGAATGCCGTAATTTGCCCCCTGTTTTTATACCATTTAAATCACAGTACTTTTTCTGCACAGCGGTCACCATTTAAACATTTTTGATTCCCATTACTGTGTGTATTGTTTTATGTAAACTATTGCTTTTTGTTTATGCATGGGAAAAACATATAAAACGTTTTTAAATGTTCTAAAAGTGCACCAACGTGCTTACAGTACGTTGCGGTACATTACGGGTACATCAACGTTCGCCGAACTGGGCCTTTATTGTTGCAGGTACGTAAACGCGGCGGTCGATTTTAATAGTTGATGGTTGCTTAAAATACGTAAACGTGCTAAAATAGATTAAAAATAGTTTTTTAATCTATAAGTGTCGAACTTGTGATCTTACTGTTTTATTTGTTGTATAATTAAAAAAAAAAAAAATTTAAGATAAATTTTAAATAAATATCATTAATTAGTTACAACGAAAATTAAAATTTTCTTTCAACACACACTTCTCTCTTATAAAGCAGTAACCAAAGTAATATTTATTAGTTTGTTAAAAAAAAAAAAAAACTTAACTAAAAATTTCAAAAACTCTCAATTTTGCCACTGAAACAAAAAAAAATTGTGCTTTTGATTTTTATCTCTAAGAAAAAACCCAAAAGTCCCTTTTTCTTTTAGAAGAAATAGATCCTGCAAAATAAAGGAAAGTTTTAAATAATTTATTATTATTAAAAGAAAAATTTAAACGGAAAATGTTTCCCCTGTTTAAACGTTATTGTAAAAAACCACACGCATTTATACAGGAAGAAGGACATAAGAGCTAAAGAGAAAACATCGTATATTTAAAAGAATATATACACAGAAAAAAATAAAACTGTCTCTAATCACCAAATTCATACTAAATTCATTGAACCAAGCAATCAATTTGTTGATTTTGCACCTTTAATTTTACTAAAAATTGTGAATATTTTTTTTTCAAAAATAATATTCTTAATTTTTATTAAAAAAAAAGATCTAAAAACTTTCCCGTTTCAAACAATGAATTACTACATTGATTGAACTAAGTAGAGCTCAGGGGCTTGATTCTGCCGGTCGTGATCGAATTATTTCTTGATTCGAAAGCAATTTTATTTCTAGTTCTTTCAGTCGATGCTGAATGAATTGAAATTATTTTTTCAGTATTGTGAAACTCAAATTAATGCTTTACATCACTGAAAAAATAATTCCGATTCGTTCAGTATTTACTGAAATAATTAGATATTAAATTGCTTTCGAATCGAGAAACTACTCGATCACGACTGCCAGTTTCTGACAATTCCTTACAACAATTTTACAAGTTTAAATTATTTTATTTTTAACGAAAAAATCAATTAAGATTTTTTGTTATTTAATTAATATCTGAAATAAAAATTTATTTTAGAACAACTTAAATGTTAATTTTATCAAAATTATATATTAAATTTAATTTAAAAAAAAAATAATTGATTCAGGCATCACATTAACTTTATTCAAATAACTTTTAAGCAATTTTTTAATTGATAAAAAAAACTACTGTTAATTTTTTCTGTGTAGCAACCAAACAGTTTTAAAACTGAAACTATTCTTTAACTTTTCTCTAATGAATTAACTTATTTAAAGTATAATGTTTTCTTTAAGATAAAAATTTTTTTAAAAATAAAAAATTAAAAGAAAAATAAACTTTTCTTGCAACACATGTCTTAAGTTGAGGTTAAATAATTTTTGTTATTTAATGTTGAAAAGAGGTTAAAACCCTGAAATTATAGAAAATGAAATAAAAGTTATATGTATAAGAGTTTTAATGCATATAAAACTCATACACTCACTCAACTACATTATTATATGCATATTAGGGCTTCCAAGTTTATTTGTGATTATAAAATCACAAACCTGAAAAAAAACCAAACTTTACTTACTCCAATCTAAACTTATCCAATAGTACCTTTACCGATTTTTAAATTTATATAGAAAATGTTGATCTTCCGCAATAGACCAACTTTAAAAATCTAAAGAAAAGCATTTTCAAATTCATATGAAATCTGGAAATTGGAAACTAAACAACCAAATACATGAGCAATAATAAAACTCAAAAATTATTTTTATTTTCTGAGGAATAAATAAAAATCTAGAAATAACTTTTTTTCTGAGGAATAAATAAAACGTAGGAAAGAACTAAAAAGTAATTTTTTAAATAAAACTTATAACCAGCACGGTCCGTGGAATATTGTCATATGAATTGAGAATTAGTATTAAAGATTCTTTTTTAACTGCCCAAAATGCTATTAATTACACTGCTGTTTAATTTTTTCACGTACGCAATTGTATGGCTTCTATTAAACACGAAGCTTATTTTTTTAAACTTTTTCAACCCCGTTTTCTTCAATTTACCTCTTGCTAACAAACAAAAAGTTGCAAGCAAAAGTTGCGGCGTTAATTGCATAATGTAAATATGGTGTAATTCAAACTTGTGAAATTGTTGTTGGAAATTGTCAAAATCAATTAACACATTGTTTGAAATGGCAAAGTTTTTTTAAACATTTTTTTAATTAAATTTAAAAATATTATTTATTGAGAAAAAAATATTCAAAATATTAACAGCAAGGCCCACGATGTCACACGTTAACGTTCGCATAGAAAATTACATTTAAAACAAAAACAAATTTTAGAAATGTTTTTGTTCTTAATTTTATTATCTATGCGAACGTTAACGTGTGACATCGTGGGCCTGGCTGTTAATTTTTACAATTTTTAGTAATCAATATAATCATGTTGGTAATAGGTGCAAAATCAACAAATAGGTTGCTTGATTATATGAATTAGGAACAAATTTGGTGATTAGAGACAATTTTTAATTTTTGCTGTGAATAAAAAATTAAGCTTCAAACAAAGCAGGTTTGTATGGGAGAAATGTATCAGTTTCGCTTACCATCTCGCTTACGGAAGGCATGAATTTTATATGGTTAGGGCCAACTTTGAAGCGCTATATTCAACGCATATTAATGGCCTGTTCGTCGATAGCGAATGAAGTCTTCGTTCGCTTAAATTACATTTAAAACAAAAACAAATTATAAAATGTTGTTTTTGTTTTGCATGTTAGTTAAGCGAACGAAGTCTTTATTCGCTATCGACGAACAGGCCATAAAACTTTTGAAGTAGCTATCAGCTTTACACACTGAATATTTTTTACAGTTATTTTTTAGTATTCTCCCTTACATACCTGCTTCGTAGTAAGGGAATGTCGTGCAGAGATCAGCAATGAGTAGTGAAAAAGTGAGTAGCGCTAAATCATGACTCATAAATTATTGTACTTATACGCACTTATACTTACTCCAATGTTATTCAAACTCATATTCACTCAAAAGTTTCATTTTATTCATCGTACTCATACTTAGCAACATTTGTAGTGATTGATTTAGAATCTACTCAACTCAATGTGTAAAGGCGAGGCTGCCAGATTTGTCCCTGAAATAACAAAGTGACGATTTGGCAATTACAGTTTACTAAAGTTACATGTATAAAGTGGTCGATTTTTCGGCAAATTTATCTGGCAGCGCTGATTATTAAGGTGTGTGTTTTCTCTGTTGTGTTAAAACGGTAAATGGATGAGCTAAATGATTTGAATCATTGTGAGTATTGTAAGTATTTTCTTGAAATTATAAATCAAGCTGAGGTCATTTATGAGTATGCGTATAATGTCGACGTCGCACTCATAAATATTTCTCTTGTGAGTATGAGTGAATCAGAGTAGTTAAGTTGAAATGATTTCTACTCACTTATACTTACAGTTGCATGAGTCAGTACGAGTAGCGAAAGAACGATTCATTGCTGATCTCTGATGTCGTGGCACTTGAAATGTTATTTTTTCTTTTATAAAACTTGTTAAGAGTTCCTTCACTTACTTTACTGCAACTCTGTATGTCTTATTGGGTAGCGCTTAATTGTGCGCTTATTTTTTTAAATGTTTTATTAGTGCTTTAAATTTTTTATTGGGAAGTTTTATAATATTGTGTTTTCACTGAAATACAGTGATTGGAAGTAGTGTGCAAAAGACACATAACGTATAAAACATTTTGCGCAGCTCTCTAGTATTTACCGCTATTGAATTGCTTAACTGTCCTTCATTGAGTATACGGCAGGTGGAGCTTGTCTAAAGTCTTTCGATGAGTTTTATCAACATGCTAGTAAAGGAGTGCCTTTTTAAAATATATAAATGTTATATATAAGGGGGATCTCCATTCTATTTATTGACTAGTCGTTAATCGCTAATAAAGGAAAATTGTTTAATCGTAGCCATATGAAAAATCTTGAATAAATGCAAACCCTAATACTACATACATATAAAATGTTCTATACATTTTACATATTTAATTAAATGTGTTCATCTTGTGGTTGGTTTTTGCTATTTCTTGTTTCCCATATTTATATTTTTATACCCTTCACCACAGGTTGATATATAAGTTTTTCATTCCGTTTGTAATTTCTACAGTAGTGATTTTAGAACCTACAGTATAAATATTCTGATTGATTTTATTATGTCCGGCTGTATGATAAAGTGGCTTTTCCAAGAACCCAAGATGCAATGAAGACTAGGTTGCAATATATTTATGTTACCCATAGTCCGAAATAGATTTCCATTGAAGTTTATTCAGATCGGTCAAAAAATGACTGCGATATAATCAAAATTCTACGACTGCCTTTAATTTTTGCCTTCCTTTCCGAAGTCCTTCAATAAATACTTATAACTAATTATGAAGTTCATTTTTTCACTTTCATCATATATGTAAATGACCGAGTTAAAGATAACAGCGTTCATAACAAATAAATGGAGGACCAAATTCGAAAAAGATATCTCCTAAATATAAAAAGTATAATAAATCAAAAATTAGCCAAATCGGTCCATTATTTCAGCTGAACCCCATAAAAATGTCCACCCGAATTTAGGATTTTAATACGAAAGGGTCCGTACCAAAAAATGGCTGTTTGGTTTTTGAGCATTAGCGAAATTGAAATATTATTTAACCTAACTCCCATGCAAATACTAGCGACAAATAAGGCTTTTAGAACCATAGCGCACATACTTTTTAATTAACAGAACAGTAATATATATTTATATAATGTCCTGTGGCACCTATCTGGAAAAAGTGCCACAACAAAAGGACACAATTTCCTTAACAATACTAAAGCAGAGGGCATATAAGATTCGTCACAGCCGAATATTGCACTTTTACTTCTTTTAACCATAATTAGTACCGCAATAATTTATGTGGTTAAGTGGTTGTAAATAACACTTTTCTTTCTGATGGAGAGGTTGTGTTAGTTTAGTTTTCTGTATTCACTCCTACTTAATTTTTTACAATTTCCCTTTTTATTTTAAAATGGGACTGTGTGTGCTGGTTAGTTAATTTGTATAATTTTCTTGGATTTTGTTGTTTATTTTTCTTGAGAACTCATAAACTTTTATAAGGGTTAATATGTTCTTATCTTTAGAAATGTTCAAATAGTTAAAAAGAAAATTTTTATCTACTTTATAGATTATTCTTTAGCAGCTACTTCTTACAAATGTAAAGTCTTAATGTTAATAAGTTTAAACTACAGGGGCCAGAATATCTGTATAAATTCGCGTAATTACAACGTCTCGAGTATGTAAAAAGCAGGGTTTTTTTTAGCTTTGAACTAACGATAATGCACGATGTTAATTGTGAGTCACACTTTGACGTCAAATTGTTTGCCCAACTTATTTTGGCATTTCTCTGTTTCAGTGTTTAAAAAATTCAACCATGTGTTAAGATTGTTGAATCCTTTTTCAAATCAAAATGCAATATTTAGGATATGGACCTGAATGCTATGTGGCTCCAACAGAATGGTGCCACTTGTCACACAGCCAAAAAAAAACATGTCTCTTTTGCGCGAGAAGTTTAATGGCCGTGTTATCTAACATTGTGGCAATCTTTATTGGCCGCCACGATCATGTTACTTGACACCGATGGACTTCTTTCTTTGGGATATACATACATATATAAAGAAAAAGTGTACGTCAATATGCCTAGAACAGTTCAAGAGCTTAAGGATGAGATAATTCGGCACATTAACGACATTGAACCTCGAAGCCGTAGTTAGCATATGTCTGATGTTTTGTTTCACACATAATTCTCATACAACCTTCTACAATAATACAAAATATTAAGATAATACTCTGAAAACTTTTTGTTTTGTTTGCAATCAACGTCGTGCGTTTTGTTTGGACCACGTCTATATCGAAAACCTTATGCTTTAAAGGAATTATGAGTACAGATTAGGATTCAGTGCAACTCAAGCCTTAGAAGAGTGTTCTCTTGTCTTATACAGGAAAAAAAAAACACTCGGGAAAAATCAAATTTGTTATGACTACTTTAAGTACGAGTCATACTCAAAACAATCCTAAATGGGACTACCTTTGAAAATTATTTACTAAATTTCTTGAAATAAGTATAAAATTCTT
The DNA here is from genome assembly GCA_930367215.1 of Pollenia angustigena. Taxonomy (NCBI): domain Eukaryota; kingdom Metazoa; phylum Arthropoda; class Insecta; order Diptera; family Polleniidae; genus Pollenia; species Pollenia angustigena. Next base: position 173,622,142 of record OV884059.1, on the reverse strand, counting down.
TGAACAAGTAAAAAAAGATTAAACTTTTCGTTGTGTTTAACCCTCCGGCTTACGCATCTTTTGATTTTATATACACACTGAAAAAAGGTCTGGCCAGACTCATAAGAACCACGAAGGGTTAAAAAGTAAATTTGAACTCTTGCTTCTCATTTAGTTTATATTTTATGTACGTACGATTTTTAAAGTAAAAGCCATATCGGGCATGATGTTGGTGTCTTGTCATTCTTTAAGGTGTTGTACGGATAAGAAAATCAATCATAATAACTTTTTCTTTTTTGGTTTTATTTTCAAGCAAAAATTCAGGATAAAATCAACCTTATAATACTTGAATCAAGCGCATTTTGAGATTGATTCAATCTTAGTTTTACTTAAATCAATCTGATTTTAGGATTATTTCAAGTACGAAATCGGGATTTAATATCGATAATTTAAGCATTTTGCAATTGAAACGAAGTCAAAGCGAATTCATACAAGGTGGTTTTATTTTGAAAATGTGTACATCACTGTAAAATATTTTAACGTTGTGTCAAAAATTCAATGAAATATTTCATTTTGGTTTTAATTTTAAATTGCGCGTTTTGAAATGTTATAACTTAAAAATATACTAAATTTCATAATTATAAGCAAAAACTATAAAATTTAGCTAAGATTCCCCAGAACCGGCAGGACGGTATACCATTTTGACACATGGTTAGTTATCAGCTGTTTCTTACGTAGCAAGATAATTTCACCTGGTGTAAATTCGCCTGGCACGAAGTTTTATCGCATCTTTGAGGTGGATTCACTCACTTTTCTTTTCAATAATACAATTTCTAATTTCATATCTCTGGCCATGATCAGAACTACCAAAAATTGCATTATTTATGTTCATGATGCTATACTAACATATTAAGTACATCCATACATAAGTATATGTACTCGTATCCCTGTAGGAATCCTGCGACCAAGTGTTTCCGATTCGCCACTTTTGTATATTGTTTTGGTGACACTTTCAACCAAGTGCCTACGTTATTGGCTGCCTTTGAGAAATAAGAAAAATATATAAACTTTTGCTTCTTCCTTATATTGCGTAACCAAACCAAAATTTCGTGTGTAGCACTTAAAATATAAATAGTATACCGGTCGATTCAGAATCATATTCTGAGTCAATTTTACGATATCTCTCCGTCCGGCAGGTTTTTTCTCGATGTAACCTTGTGCGCAAGGTATTGGTCGCTTTATTTTAGGTAATGTATAACGACAAAGCATACTGCAAGTGGTGAGAATGAGTTCATAATTTCATATGGCTCATATACAAACATCTTTTCGGAAGAGTGTTTCTGCCTGTAAAACATCATAGAAAGCTCCCTTTCTAAAATCACTTAAGGGGAAATAAATCTCATATAGATAAAGAGTATTAAGTATTGAGAAAAAACTTCCACCAGGCGACTCCATGGGCAGTTGGGCTTACGAAAAATAACCAACAGATAAAGGCCAATCTCTTTAAAGAAGATAAGGTGATGGAAAATAATATACCACGAAAAACAATGGAAAGTTCTCTGGAGAAAGCACTACTTGAAAAATATTATCTTGACATTGTGTTAACAAAGTACCAAATATATTAAGTAAACTTCAATAATATTTGTATTTTCCTAAAAAATAAAACCAAAATCTTTTCTTGGAGTTTTTTATTAAAATTTTATGGTTCAAAAATTTTGTTATTTAAATAATATATCTAATTATAAAAATTATTTATTATTAAACCACAATATGTGAATTAACGACCAAATAATATGTTTACAAAAACTAATAACCATATGGTTCCTAGTAATCTATTGTGGTCGGTATACAATCAAGTAAAAATTCATTCAGAAAACCAAAATAGTTTTATTTAAATTTTATTTTAAAAAAAGTACTTTCAAACCCCAATTTATTGCTTACTTAAATCCAAAATAACAACATACACATGAAATTTAGATATGAATAGAAGAGTTTAAAAATATCAACAATAACAACAATAGCAGCACAACAGATACTTTAAAACATTTGTGAACACTCCTTCGATTGAAAGAATTATTTTTTTGTTTTAAGAGAATTAAGTATTAAAATGATGTTCAGCTAAAAATAAAATCTCCAATTTTACCCATACCTCAACATTTTCTATGAAAAATTAAAGGTATGTATGTATAATAAAAGATTTAATGGGTGAAATTCATAAATTTTGTATTCCCCAATTTCCTAGGAAATTTGCTAGAGCGAAATATTGGGTTCAATTTCATAACAATTTTTTTAATTGCCAATTGAAATTTTTGCTGGCTGTATTAAAATTAATTGCCTGGCTTGTTTCTACACACTTGGACCTTTAAAATTATTTCCGACACAACTCAAATGCAATGTTCGAGACTTTTGGCTTTTTGCTTGAACAGTAATGTCGGAATGGAACAAAACGTAGGCACAATGGTATGATTTTAACCACATATAACTGCTTAATTACATAACAATTAAATACACAAGGATGCAATTTTTTTAATAATTTATGCTCGCTGATTTCCTATAGAATCTCAGTTTCTCTCCATCAGCTTGCGTTTTTAAGTTACAGGTACTAATCGTATTTTTGACTTTTTTTTACAAAAATTAAAAGTTTAATAAACATAACTTTACACTTCATTAAGCGAATTTCAAAAAAAATTAATTTTAAGATGTAATTGTTAGCTTTAAAAAACAAAAAAACAAATGGTTGTCTACCTTAAATAAAAAAAAAAAAATACAAATTTTGTATTTTAAAAAATCACGAAAAATCCAAAACGGGAAAAAGCTTAATGGCCATTTTCTCAATCTATCGACAAACTGTCTGTTACTTAATGTTAACATAAATTTATTGGACCGATAAACTGTCCGTTAACGATTTTGGGTTTCTCAATATACCGACAAAAAACAAAGTTTTCAGCTGGCAATGCCACTCAAAATACATGTAAAAGTTGGGAGTCAGCTGATTGAATTTATCTGTTCGGCAAATAAAAGGAAAATAAATAATTGGCAGATGAGTGCCGGTTAGCTTTGCGATAAAATCGAAGCAAATGAGACATTGAGAAAACCGAATTTATTTAATGTGCAGTTTTTCGTTTGGAAAAAAGATAATCGCCTAATGAAAAAATGGCCATAAGTCTAATAAATTTCACATAAAGAAATATAAGCTATGAACAAAATGAGATAAAGTTCATAAACATCGCTTTTATTCACAACTAAAGGCTAGATGACACTATTATACTTTGTATTAATACATGTCAAAAACTCAAGTAATATTACAAAGTTTGATAGTGTGAATGCAATGTGTCACAAAAATACAAGTATTATGAAAACAAATTGGCATCCCATACGACTACATCGTTTTTATACCCTCCACCACAATTAGTTGTGAAGAGGGTATATTAAGTTTGTCATTCCGTGTGATACTTTTTTATTATTCATCTCAGAACCCATAAAGACTATATATTCTGGGTCCTTGAGTAATTCTAAGTCGATTTAGCCATGTCCGTCTGTCTGTCTGTCCGTGTGTCCGTCTGTCCGTCTGTTGAAAACACGCTCACTTTCGATCAACTCAAAACAAATGAACAAACTTGGTGCCAAATTGCTTGTAGTTATCCTAAGCAGTTTGGGATTGAAAACCAGCAAAATCGGTTCTGTAGGACCAGAGCTATGAATCAAAATGTGGAACCACAACCTAAAAAAATTGATAATTTTGTTACAAAAAATAACATAAATGCTGGAACAAGGCACGGAATGAGACAAGATTTTGCAAAAATTTATTTTATTTGACTGGAAATCATGCTGTTAAATTTCGTGAAGATCCGTGCATAATTTACCCTAAGCCCCATATAAACAATACTCCCGGAAAACAGTTTAGTATGCCTAAAACCGTAAAAAATAAAGCTAGCGTAACACAATTTGGAACGTCAAAGTTTTTTAGAACTAGAAATAACACTGTGAAATTTCGTGACGATCGGTCCATTATTTACCTTAGGCCCCATATAAACCCTACTACCGGAAAACAGTTTAGTACGCCTAAAACCGTAAAAAATAATGCAATCATAACAAATTTTGGCTCGTCACAGTTTTATAGGACTATAAATGATACTGTGAAATTTCGTGAAGATCGGTACATATTTTACCCTAGGCCCCATAGAAACCCTACTCCCGGAAAACAGTTTAGTACACCTAAAACCATAACTACTAATGCTAGCATAACAGAAACTGGTACGTCACAGTTTTAAAGGACTAGAAATGACGCTGTGAAATTTCGTGATGATCGGTCAATAATTTACCCTAGGCCCCATATAAACCCTACTACCGGAAAACAGTTTAGTCGCCTAAAACCATAAATAATAACATCGTCACAGTTTAAGATAATAATAACATCATACAGATATTACTCCTTAAACATTTGAACTGTCGGTGGAGGGTATCAAAGATTCGGCACAGCCGAATATAGCACTCTAACTTGTTTTTTTTTTAATTTCTAAACAATAATACTATTCATTAGATCAGGGGTGCATTTTATTTCATGTGTGCGTGTTCATACTTTGTGTGATGGTGTAAACACAAACTATCATGTTAAATTAGATTTTTTGACAGTCGCAACAATACTTATTAGATTTCTATCTCACAAAGTATTATGGAATACATAAGATTTGTGAGATAGTGTAAACTAGCTTTAAGTGATGGTACCTCATTTGTAAGGGAAGCAAAAACGTCCATAAATAGAACAGCAGCAAACACACACATATTAAAAAATATTATTTTTGTATGCAAATCGCGGTTTTTAGCAATTCAGTTTTATCAGTAAATTGTGAATAAAATCAAAAGTTGTGCACCGACTGCAATTAAATAAAGCTCATTTGATGCGAAATGTGTTGAACTAAAAGTTCTTAAAGCAAAATTGTTTTGCATTTTTACTATTTATGAATTTTTAACAAACAAAACTTTAACGATATCTCTAAAACTACTGGGTAAATTAAAAACCAATGTACGCACGACTAAAAGAGGATATTGTTGACAATTTTGATTTTTTTCTTAACTGAAAAGGTTGAACCGTTTTCAAGTTATTTCAATATATGTTGCGGAAGTACCTTAGTTTTAGACATAACGGTATATCTCGAAAAGTAGAGCTTGTAGAAAAAAAACATACGGTTCTTTAACTACAAAAACCTTGTTCTCTTGTGTTATTAATTCAAATTGCTGCACTACTTATTCATATATTGATTATATATGACCATATAATGTTTAAATTTAACCATCATTATTTTGCTCCTGATCATAATATGGCCACTATATATCATAATATGGTTAATATTTACCATAATATGGGCAATTTTTTTCATAATGGTCACTTTAACAAAAATATTGCTAGTAATAACAATATTGTTATCTGTTATAGATACACGGAAAAAATTTAAAATTGTCTCCAATCACCAAGCAAACAATTTGTTTATTTGCCCTATTACCAAAATGATTATATAGATTACCTAAAATTTTAGCTTTTAAAAATATTTTTTCAATTAATGATATTTTTGATATTAATAAAAAAATTATCAAAAAACTTTGTCGTTTCAAAGAATGTGTTAATTGATTTAATTAAATAAAGCTTTTTTTGACATTTCCCAACAACAAGTTAAAATTTGTTTTTGTTATTTAACCCTTCTGCACTCCTTGGGTCAATTTGACCCAATTTTGGTTTTCAAACGCAAAATTTGTCCCTTTAAATATAAGATATGGACGTGAAACTTCAATTTATCCATTACAGGGACAAAAATTATAAACTTAAATGAAAATAATAAAATTTTAGTTTTTCCTTCCCCCTCCAAAAAACACGATTTACACACATTTAATATCCTTTGGGTCAATATGACCCAACATGCGATATTGCAAGTTTAATTCCACTTTAAAATTTGTTTTCTATTGCATTGAGTTCATCTTCATTCAGAATCATCGATCAATAATTTTTTCGGTCAAATAATCAATAGAATCGCTTTTTTTTTATTACACTTAAATATGAAATGCTGTTAACATTTTATTGTTGGGTCATATTGACCCAAAGGATCATAGGAAGGGCACATATCCAAGGGATGCAGAAGGGTTAATTTATATTTTAATTCAAAATTTATTTCAGAGTTACTAAAATGTTCATTTAATCTAAATTATATTTTTCACTTTCTGTCAACAAAAAAAACTGAATAAATTATCGCATTTATTAAGTCGAAATGCTTTTAAAATAATTTTTTTTAATTGATAAAAAACTACTGATAATTTTTTCTATACATTTTTCAAAAGTGTTTTTGAGTCAAGCTGGTCATTATTTAGCATAACATGATCAAAATTTACCAGATTCCCGTTAATGTTAATTATTATATATTCATTATTTCCTATAATTAACACCATATTTATACTAGTTTGGGTCAACGTTCAAAAGTAAAATTTTTTTTGACGTTGTTATTTTCAAAATAATATTGTAAATAATAATTAGAAGTTTTCTCTTCTGGACAAAGGTGGGTTTAAATGTAAGTAAAATGAACGAATTTCGCACTCATCATCTAAAAACAATTAGTTAATTATTTAACCCTTGTGTTAATACCCAACTTTATCCACGTTGTTTACCACGCGGGGTACCCGGGTACCCATATACTATAATGTATTATTAATCCATATTTTTATGAAATAAAATAACATTTTTAAAAGCGTATTAAATTATATTTAATTTAAAATATGATTTTTTAACTTTGTATTGCATAACGGCTTAAATTTTAAAATTTTTATACAGGACATTATTTTTTAGTATAACAGTTGAACATTTTTGGTCATACATGATATGTGAATGATACTTCCCCGTATTATAAATACTAACGCTTTGGAAACTAAACTTATGTAATTGAATGATACAGAATTTAGATTTTTTTAATTTTTTGAGCAATTCAAACATGTTTTCATTGTTTTGAGTATTAAAGGAGCAAAAAAATAAATCTAGAATCTGAATTCGCTTTCTTTTAAGTTAAATAACGACTATCCAGAAGCTTGTTTAAAAATTTTAATTCTTAATACATTTTTTTCATGTTAATATACGTAGGTGGGAACTATGGTACCCGGGTATTAACACCAAGGGTTAAGCAAAGCAATTCTAAAAATTTCTTTGTAAATATGATTTTAGTATAGAACAAACAGAATCATTCGACATGGTTTTTTTAATTTAATTTATGAATCCTGTCAATGAGAACGGATTCACTTTCTACTGATCCTGGCCTTATAGTCTGAAGCGCGTGATATATGTTATCTCTGACACTACCACTTTTTTATCACTTCCTTTCAAATCTTGTAATTCCTTTTGTAAAGAAAATAATTTTCTTTCACAATGTGTCATAAAGTCATACGTCTTAAAATAATAACATTAAAAAATACGACTGTTGTGAACAACCCCTCATTATTTAGTATGCTATTTTGAATTTAAATCAGCTGATTTAAAACAAATATAAAAAATAAATAATTAACTAACATCAAAATATTTTTTAATTCTTTTCCATGAATTAATTAATTAAATTGGATCTTACCTGACTATTTTCCATTTTGCAGACGCAAATAAGAAATAAATTTTATTTTGTTTGTTTTCCAAACAGCAGAGTCATACGCCGATCTTATTTGACGCCGCAAGTGATTTCTTGCAAAAATTGCTAGCCGCAGGTCAAATTTTGATGTTAACCGGATAAAATTATACCATCAACGGCGACGGCTAAAAGAACCAACGCGATACGGCTCAGTCGCTCAGCTCTGGTCTCTTCTGATTAATTACGACAGCACAATAAACATAGCAAGCAACGTTCTATTTATTTAAGACACTTTTTGTTTACAAAGCAACAACAATTTTTTTAAACCATTGTAAAATGTTAGAACATTATGACAATATAACATGATAGCACACCTTGTGATTACCCCAATTATCTTAAAATTTTCAGTATCTTATCCAAAAAGTGTTTTATTCCCGGCAGCTGCCATAATTAAATAAAAAATTCCGAAAATTAATTTACCGAAAAATGTGCAGAATACCGGTTTTTTTTAATTTCGTATGAAAAACACCAACAATATTACATATTTTTGTTGAATTATTAAAATCTTAAAAAATTTAAATTTATCCATTATCCACTGTTACAATCAATTATATACCAACTAACACTTTTAATTACGTGGTGTAATAGACTTTTATTATTATGTTGTTTTAACACTGAGTTATTCTTCAATAAAAATTTCATGTTAATATCTTAACTCTGTCTATCGAATCTTGTTTGTACGGGGCATTCAAATCAGTCTAACAAAGCCGTCATATTAGATTTATCAAATTAAAAACATTTGTATATATGTATGGGGTCCCTAAGTGGCGCAACTTTTTCGCAATAGAAAATGTGTTTTCCATACAAAACGAATACAGTATTTTCATTCTGTATAGGTCTCATATTGAAAAAATAGAAAATTGTTGTATTACGAGTAGCACTGGAAAAACTCCCATCCCCTTGCGCATTAACGAAAGCATACAAAAATATTTGTATATGTTTGTTTGTTCGTTTGTTTTCAACAAGAGCATTTTCATCTGAAACACTTATCATTCAATGAAAAACATTTTCCGTAGGCAAAAGAGCGAAAGAAAGAGTGAGTGACAAGTTTAAATTAAAGGAAGAGGAAGTTGTTGGCGTTGTTTTTGTCTGCTGAGACGTATGTAGTCGAATGTCGTGTGCTCCCACATATGATTGAGTAAGTGGTTTGCTGTGAGTATATTTTTAGCAAAATAAACAAGAAAACAAAAACCAAAACAATAAATTTAACAAAAATAACAATAACAATAACAACAACAACTTAATACAAACAATTTCATGTTTTCAATGTTGCATATTTGTGTTCATGTTGCTGCCTCATATGCGATGTCTGTTGTTTATTTGTAATTCATATTTTGTATTTATATTGTTTAGCTGTCATTTTTATTACTCGTCTATGTATGAATGCTGATGTGTGTTGCCTGTAACGATGGATGCATCAGTGGCAGCCAGATCACGTCATTCAAATGTTATTCAAGTTTATTTTATTTGAATTTTTGTTCTTCTTCTGTTGTTTTGCGTTCGTACAATAACAATTTAGAGTTATGTAGAGGAAAATTGATTTGTTTTCTTAAGAAATTTTTGGTTTTTGCTTGATGATGTTTTAGAACATGTCTTTCTTTGTTTTTATTTACCCTAAAGGCTCAGTTAGGCGAACGTTGCTGTACCCGTAATGTACCGCACCGTACTGTAAGCACGTTGGTGCACTTATAGAACGTTTTCCCACACATAAACAAAAAGCAATAGTATACATAAAACAAAACACACAGTGATGGGAATCAAAAATGTTAATATGGTGACCGTTGTGCAGAAAATGTACCACGTGATTTAAATGGTATTAAAGGCGCCCGTACACGACATGTATTTGTCATCTGACATGTCAAATTTTCAAGTCACATGTAATTGTTCATGTCTGTCAAAATTGCTGTTTTACATAAGGTTTATAATATTCGGTCACAAACGTACATGTAATTTGCTTCTGACATTGTCTCTGTTTTTTTCGCATTGTTATTACAGAAACCAAAGTAGTTCTCGGTTTCAAAATAGCTTGCTGCCGCCACGAAAATATTTATTTGCGCCGTAAAATAATTTAGCCATCTTAAAATTTTTTCTTTTATTTTAAAGATAATAATTTAGAATTTTATAATTAAACGGTTTTTATGTATATATTTACATAAATTCTATTCAATGGTGAGATGAGCATACATATCTTGGTATTGTTAAATATTAACTTCAGCCGGCTAATGATTCCTTCAATAGTTGACGCCGCTGCCAGTTTCTTCCCGGCATAGATTTCTGATGTCAGATGGTTTGTCAAAAGAAAATAGAGCACGCTCTAATTGAAATTTTGTCAGATGACTTTGCGTCTGACTTTAACAGAAGCAAAGTTAAAAATGTAACACACGACATGTATGTGTTTTGTAGTGGGAAATTTGACATGTCAGATGACAAAAACATGTCGTCTATATGCTCCTTAAAACAGTATTTTGTGTATGTAAAAAATGTTTATAATTTAATATTTATATTATAAATTTACAATAAATAAATTTGTATTTTAGCATATATAAATTTTTAGCATACATATATTGTAAATGTGCACACACAAAACTAGGTTTTGATACCATTTAAAGTCTTTTATATGTTTCACATTTCCATTGTATGTGTATATGCATTCGTTTATTTTAAACATCTAAGCATATGTATATTTGTATATTTGGAAATATGTTGTATCGTAAGTTGTTTTATCCCAATTCCAAAGCAATACTAAAAAAAGTACCAAAAAAAAAGAGCCAAATTACCCGCATTCAATGTTACATACAAGCCGCCCATCACTGTCTTACAAATGTCACGTAACAACGGCATAAGGGAATGTTTTGTTTACATTTGCCTCATTTTTATTGGAAATATTTTTCAGCTTATTTAATGTTTCTTTTTATGTGTATTTAAATCAGTTAATTCCAGTGTTGCCACTTATGTGACTAATTAAAGTAATTTTTCTTTTGTTATGAAAGAATTTATTTAGCCATTAGATATTTTTTTTAAATATTTAAAATATAAGACCAATAACTGTAATGAAATATGTTATGCCTGTGATGTAACGTATGATTGCCCTTATTTGTACGAAGCAAAAATTAATCCTAACAAAGCACGCTGGGGTAATAAGTACTGATTTGTGAGATTAATTCAAGCAGAAAACCTAATTTGTCTTTTTTTTCGTTTGTTAGTATTGACAAAAGAAAATATATCTAGTTTTATCGCTATTTTCTTCAAAAAGTGTCCAACTTTTACGTCTACAGTAAAAGTATATAATGATAAGTTGTATTCAAGTGTTGATAAATTAAAAATATAAATAAACTGAAAATACATAATCAATTACAGCAAATTTCAATCCACCACCCTACCCGATTACAATTCCCGTTCAGTCAAGTATAAAAATTGTCAAAAAAAAAAATTCATTTATTGTAAAATTCCTTTCTTCACTAACACAATTTAATGAAAATTAAATTTGATGAGCCATTTGTAAAATAATCAAAAATTTCCATTAAAAATCAACAGTTCAATAAAAAAGTACAAGTGTTATTAAAGTTTTAACTAAGCTTTGTTCACAATCAGAGCAACAATTTCGTTTTTTCTTCCCAAATTATTTCATATATTTTTTCCTTTCATTTTTAGAATAAAAATGCAACTAAAATTTTTTTAAAAATGTAACTTAAGTTGAGCCTACTTTAACTTCAGCAACAATTTGTATGAAATTGTTTCTGACGTTTAAAATAATTTTATTTAGTTTTGAATGAAAATTTTAACAAAATGTTTACAAAAATAAATGCTTAATATTGTTGTGGTTAAAATTTGCAAACGGTTTCTTAATGCAAAATGTGTGTGGTTGCAAAAGAAATTGTTGCTCTATTATGAACACCAAGTGAAAATGTTTTTTTGATTGTGAACGTTGCTTAATATTTATGCTTCTTAAATATCTATACATCAACATGTTTTTTATCAGTACCAATTTTTTTAACTGAAACAGCTATTGGAAGTTTTAATAGTTCTGCAATAATTAGGCAAGCTATGAATTAAATATATTGAAAACTGTATTTTTGCAGGTATTATTGGATCGAAGCTCACTAAAAAAACGTTAAAAACATAATCAGTGGTCTTCTCCCGGCTGCATTTTGGATTTTTATTTATCTTACTGATATCACAAAGGTTTTTTTTAATACAATTTTATTTAATGTGTCAGAAAATTACCTGAGCTATCGTTTGTTTTTTAGCTATTATCTTTTTGGCAACACTGGTTTAAACAGCTGACGCACGTTTCGTGTTTTGTTTCACTGTCACACATCTTCATTTTGGTCTATAATTTAACCATAAATCATCTTACAAACGAACAACGCTTGCAAATTATTGAATTGTATTATCAAAATGCGTGCTCTGTTAAGAAAGTTCTCGCGCGCTTCTTGTGTTCAGCGACGAAGCTCATTTTTGGCTCAATGGGTACGTTAATAAGCAGAATTGTCGATTTTGGAGTGAAGATCAGCCAGAAGCATTGAAAGAGCTACCAATGCATCCGGAAAAAGTCACAGTTTGGTGCGGTTTATGGGCTGGTGGCATCATTGGACCGGACTTCTTCAAAGATGATGCGAATCGTAACGTAACTGTGAATGGTGAGCGCTACCGTGAGATGATATCCAACTTTTTTTTGCTCAAAATGCAAGGGCTTGAGTTGCATGACATGTGGTTTCAACAAGACGGTGCCACATGCCACAAAGCACTCTTAACAATGTGCTTATTGAGAGGCAAGTTCGGTGAACATTTTATTTCACGTTCGGAACCGGTCAATTGGCCGCCTAGACCGTGCGATTTAACGCCTTTAGATTATTTTTTGTGACTGTATCAATCAGCTGTTCGCTTTTTGTTATATGAAAACCAATACAAAAGCTTACCGAAATGCAATGTACCGTAGTTGCAACGTACCAATCTGTATAAAATAGAATTTCATGCCGTTGTTACGTGACATTTGTAAGACAGTGATGGGCGGCTTGTATGTTACATTGAATGCGGGTAATTTTGCTCTTTTTTTGGTACTTTTTTTAGTATATCTATGGAATTGCGACAAAACAACTTACAATACAACATATTTCCAAATATACAAATATACATATGTTTAGATGTTTAAAATAACAAATGCATATACACTAGACTGGTCCTTTTTTTTGACATCAAAATTTTTAATGCAGCACCCTCTTAAAATTTTATTTTTAGCAAAAACAATCGTTATGTAAAAGTTTAAAGTTGATATTTGATACTAACACGTGCCGCATTAGGATTTAAAGGTCGTGCATATGAGTTGGACTTACACGCAAAGAAAAAACATGGTTGTGGTAAACATATTCTAAGAGCAACATATTATGATAAGAATTATGATTGTAGTCACCATATTAAGATTATTATTGAATCATATTATGACTAAATATACTCGTACTATTACATCATAATATTTTTCCCTTAATCATATTATTATTCTGTTAATCATACTAAGTTAAGAAGTAATCAAACTATTGTCATGTTAATCATAATAAGCTAAGACATTAATCATATTATTGTCATGTTAATCATAATAAGCTAAGAAGTAATCATATTATCATCATGTTAATCATAATAAATTTAGAAGCAATCATATTATGATACAGCACCTTTCATAGCTGTCATAAAAATGCAAAATAAATTAAAATATTTTTGCATCGATTTTTTATTTTGTGGCTTTTTACAATTTTTCTTAATGTTAATCAAATAGAAATAGAGTCCTATAAAAGGCTTGCAAAAGAGCAAATAAAAAATCTGTGGTTTTCATGGGCAACCGCGTGTGTCCATTTTTTCGATTTTAAGATGTTGATGAAATATCGTAGCACTTTTATAAAATATAACGAAATCTCTGTGTGTTTTGTTGTTGGATTTTACAAAAAAACTATGATATTTTGCATTTGCACTATTACATCACTAATACCGAATGAACTCCGCTAATATTTTAATTTTTTAATTTCTTTAAACTTATTTTTTTTATGGAATTTTATCTTTTAATTGTTTAAACGCTCACAAATAAAAAAACGACACAACTGCTTAAAAATTATTTTACAAATGGCGCTAGCATAATATGATTAGAGTAAAAATAGCTTGATTGCATCTTTAACATAATATGATAAATGTATAGAAAGTTATCATGTTATGGCTATTAAATATCATGATATGGTTGTGAGAAATATAATATGTTTAGAAAGTTATCATAATAAAGTTGTTAGAAAAATAATTATTTTTCGGTCAACAATACTCAAATTCATAATTGCGATAAGCATTGATATGTTTACAGTAACTATAATATTGTTGATATTAAATTAAAATAACAATTATTTGTGTACGACAACAATATATTGTTACATTAAACATAGTGTTGTTGCCGTAAACATGCCCAACCATATTTTTTCTCTGCGTGTACATATGCACGACCTTTAAATTCTAATGCGGCACGTGTTAATATCAAATATCAACTTTAAACTTTTACATAACGATTGTTTTTGCTAAAAATAAAATTTTAAGAGGGTGCTGCATTAAAAATTTTGATGTCAAAAAATAAGGACCAGTCTAATGACCATAGATTTTTTTTGTAGTATATTTAATACAGCGCTCTTTTAAATTGTTAATTATAGCAAAAATATGATTCTGTAAAAATTTCAAGTCAATATCTTAAAACAAACACGTGCCGCCGCATTGAGCTTTAAAACATTTATTTACATATGCATGTGTAAAAAATTGTATGTTCTTCTATGGTAGTAATAAGAATTGTCATAAATAAATAAATGTACACGTACCTTTGTATGGACGTATGAATTTATAATTTGAGTTTTTTTTTTATATAAACAGGCAAAAATATTAGTCTTGGTACAAAAATATGCCAAATGCATGTGCTAGTTGGACTTACATATGCACGACCTTTAAATCCTAATGCGGCACGTGTTAATATCAAAATATCAACTTTAAACTTTTACATAACGATTTTTTTTTGCTAAAAATAAAATTTTAAGAGGGTGCTGCATTAAAAATTTTTAAGTCAAAAAATAAGGACCAGTCTAATATACACATACAATGGAAATGTGAAACATATACAAGACTTTAAATGGTATCAAAACCTTGTTTGGTGTATGCACATTTACAATATATGTACGCTAAAAATTTATACATGCTAAAATACAAATTTATTTATTGTAAATCTATAATAAAAATATTAAATTATTAAAATTTTTTACATACCCAAAATACTGTTTTAATACCATTTAAATCGCGTGGTACCTTTTCTGCACAACGGTCACCATTTGAGCATTTTTGATTCCCATCACTGTGTGTTTTGTTTAATGTATACTATTGCTTTTTGTTTATGTATGGGAGAACATATGACACGTTTTTAAACGTTCTATAAGTGCACCAACGTGCTTACAGTACGGTGCGGTACATTACGGGTACAGCAACGTTCGCCTAACTGAGCCTTTACACGTACTTCATTTGTTTTTTTTTTTTCTGTGTTTTCTCCTTAGCTGGTCATTGTTATCACTATTGTTTGGAGTAACAATATTTGCTCACAACGTTGAAAAAAAAGTCACGTTAATACTAACCTTCGACGATTACAAAATTAATAAAAGCAATGTTCCAGCCACGCGGTTTAAAAAAGACAGTTACACACAGCAAAAGTAAATCATCTGCTTACAGCATACAACATTTTAGATTGTTAGGCACACCCATTTAAAAGTAAATTCATTAAAAGCGAGCGATGCTCGTCGAAACGTCGAGCATTAGAACTCTAGGGTTAATCTCACTAACCACTAGTGATTACCCTAGTGTGCAATGATTTTAATTATCCGGCATTAAAAAAATTTTAAATTAAATTAAATTAAAAAAAAAAATTGGTTTTCTTTTTTTTTTTATTAAATTTTGGAGTAAAATGATGTGTAGCTGATGGCAGCACTGGTTCATTACATTTTTATAGGAAAATATTACACAAAAAAAAGTTGAACATGCGCCAGCTGGTAGAAAATTTAAATATTTAATTAAAATGTCGTAAATAATTTATATGTATGTAAATAATATTAAAAAAATACTTAAAAATTTTATATTAATTAAATTGGTTGCACAAACTTGTAAACTTTTTTTTACATATGTTGAAACATTTAAGTAAGATACCAGTCTCCGTCTATGTGAAATTTCAATAAACATTTTTGGTTTGACAGATGGAAAAGACAGCTTAGATATGTTGAAAGTACAAAATTGCTAAGCAATAATATAAAATAGTTAAACCCTGTGCGCTTTACAACCCTGCGACATATCGCCAGATATACAAACATTTATTTTAGAGTATTTACCAGCAGAAAAGTTTACAGAACAGACAAAATATTGTTGTTTTTATTAACATTACTATTGTTACGATTAATGAAATATATTTTAACCATAAAATGGTTCCTTCCCATGAAATGTGGTTGGATTTAGTAATATATTGTTTTAATAAGATTTAGCTGCAACCATATTTATAATAAAATTTAACAATAATATGCACAGAAAAAATTAAAATTGTCTCTAATCACCAAATTCATACCAAAAATTTATTTTAAAACAACTTAAATGTTAATTAAATCAAAATTGTATTTTTGGTTTTCTTTTAACAAAAAAAAATAATGGATTCAATTATTACATTAATTAAATTGAAATACTTTTTGGGAATACAAAATTTTTAATTAATTTAATTAAATTTATTTTTGATAAAAACACCGAAATTTATTGTTGAAGGTATAAAATATTCCTATGCGCATTTCACTGGTTGCTAAGGCCAGATCATCAGGAATTTCATCCAAATATTTAATAAAAACTAAATTTATTATACAAATAAAACTGTTCAGCGAATAAGAATTATAAGCAATAGTTTACTTGTAACAATATTAAAGCTTAAACAAAAACAACAACAATAAACAGTGGGTTTATCTTTTCTAACATTCCCCACAACGATTGGTTGGCGAGCAGTGAAATACGCATAGGAATAGATTATCCCTTCCACAATAAATTTCAGTGTTTTTATCAAGAATAAAAATTAGGAATTAAGCACGACTAACAATATCTTGTTAATTAATAAAAAACTACTGATAATTTTTTTTATTTCTAAAATAATATGTTTACCAGAAACAAAATAATGGTTGTATATATTTGCTACCTTGTATCGACAGTACGAATATTTCAGCAGTGCACCCAGAGAAAAAACATGTTTAAATATGGTCACCTCCAAACTATTTTTATATTATATATTATGTTTAATTATTGTCAGCGGTAATCATATTATGGTTAAATTAGGCCTCCATCAAAAAGCCCCAACCATATTATTGTTGCCTCCAAACATGTTATGATCAATAATTACTTAAATTTGGTTTTCAACCATAGTATGTTGCTCTTGAAAAAGAGGAAAATTCTATTGTACATTTTAAAACAAATTATTATCATATCTAACCATAATATTTTAAGAGGCAACCCTAATATGGTTGTGGGTTCTTGATGGAGGACTAATTTAACCTCAATATGGTTGACGCTGGCAATTATATGGTTATATTAACCATTATATGTTAAAAATTTTCCTTAAAAATAGTTTGGTTGCAGGCGACCATATTTAAACATGTTTTTTCTCTACGTGTGGGCTTTGTATGGGATCTGTAAGTTACCCAGCAAATAGTATTGGACTACCTAATCCATTAAGATCAAATGGACTACTCCATGGACTGGTCCAATGTAATGCGAGCATGGACCATGTCTTTGTTAAAAAGTGTTTGTAGTGAGACGACTCGTCTTCGTTTTTTAACGACATGTTTACGTTTTTAAACGATTTAAAAACTAATCCTTTTGAGTATACCATGGAGTAGTTTTAAGGCTACTCCTTTGTTATCCAATGGTGGGTTATTTGGTTCTGCAATAGAACATCTTAATGTTGAATAGACCATGTTTTTCCATACGTTTGGGTTACGTTTGGACTAGTCCTAGTCCCTTGTCGGCTACGTTTTACACGCGTGTTTGGACTGGTCCTATTATTTGCAGGGTATCAACCAATCCTTATAAAAAAGTGACCTCGCAGTATCCTAATTCGTTGCGATTTTAGCCTTATTAAAGTCAATTTCAAAAAAGTTCATAGAAAGCTTAATTTGCACAGAAAGAATTCTCGCCAATTTTTTTTTTTTTTTTTTTGAATAAAACCAATTATCAAAAATTAAATCAATTTTAATTAAACATTCCATCAAATTAATCAAACAATATTACTGCAGAAAATGTTGTAAATATCAAAAAATATATTTATTGATACTATTATTTTTTAGGCATCTTATTCATCTTAAAGGGGTTTTGGGAAGACCGATTTTTATGGGTTCTATACAAAATTTATATAAATATAAATTTTGGACCGGTTATCACAAAATTTCTAAGTGTTATTTCTAGCCATATAAGGCTAAATTAGATTTATACCTCAGTACCTATATTTATGACTGTTTTAGGCATATTTAAATTATCTCATACAGTGGTTTTTATATACAGGCTGTGGTAAATTATGGGCCGATCTTTACTAAAATTTAGTGAATGATTTGTAATCGTATTAAACGAACTTGTGAAAAATTTAATACGTTCGCCACTCAGCAGTTTTTTGCGTTTTCTGTACAAACTCACGAACAAAAAAAATATTTCTAGCATATGTGACATGAGTTTTGCTTAACATTTTCTTAACAAGAACTGTGTGTCACATATTTGTGTAAAATAGGTGCAACATATATGAGTACGGAAAAGTCACTAAGAACTGACATGAGTTTTGAGTAAAATTGGTGTCACATATGAAGGGCTCAAAGCTGAACCGAACCAAGTCATTAAATAAAATGCATAAATGTATTCAAAACTGGTGTGAAATTCTTCGCAAAGTTTAACCCAGTCGAGTTCTATAACGGACTAAATCAAAAAATGTTGCGTTCCGAAGGTAACGGCAATAAACCCAAGTCAATGGCTCCAGATCGTTCTGGAAACACAAATTCCTTTCTGATAAATAATGAAGTTCTGGAGGAGGTAGATTCATTCTGCCAATACCGGCGGCTCCAGTGCAGACATCTCTAGCCGAATAAAAATAGCTACCCAATCACAGCTCAGCAGAGTATGGAAATCGTCTGCGATTTCCCGCCGTGTTAAAATCAACATTTTCAACTCCAACGTGAAATCTACACTGCTGTATGGCTGTGAGTCCTGGAATGCAAGTGTTAAGGACATCCAATCACTTCAAGTGTTCGTAAATAGGTGTCTTCGCAGAATTCTAAGAATTTTTTGGTCACAGACCATTTCAAATCAAAACCTGTGGAACGAAACACACCAAACACCAACATCTACAGAGATTCGAAAAAGAAAGTGGAATTGGATTGGACACACCATCCGCAAAGAACCATCAAATATATGAGTAGTCACTAAATAGTTTTTTTTTTTTTTTAATAAAACAAAAATCTAAAAAAATGTTTTAAAATTTAATGCTTTTTATGTATGCTGACACTTTATTGAATATGCCTTATATTAAAGCAATAATATGAAAATCATCCAATTAATTTCTCTGTAGCTGCAAAAATAAAATATTATTTTGTTAGCTCCACATCAATTCAATTATTTTTTTTCCAAAAAATTTAATTTGTTTTTCGCGTCGCTCTTTCAGAAGCTGTAGATCAAAATAGGTTCAAGAATTTCCTCTTTTGTACCCATTTTTGAAATTTTTTATGTTACCTTTCTTTAGGTGCCACGATGATTTCTTCAGTCCATCCAACTTTGACAGATGTTTTGTATTCATATCCAAACTATGTGTATCAAATTTGTATACATATGTATAGTTTTACTGAAACTGTTCTCCATATGAACATGAGGAGTATAACCAAATGTTGGCCCTTGCACTACGCGATAGAGAATATTGTGTTATTTATGTTTGGGTCGTTTGAAAATAAAAACCTCACCCACAAAAGCGATTTTCTAAAATCCCTAAAGAAAAAAATTTAATATAAACATTTTTAAATATTTTATTAATAAATGAAAAAAAAAGTTTCTTAATTATTAAAGGACATGAATTTCACATTTAAAAACTATGAGTTTTTGGCTAAATGTAAAAGTACAAATAAAAATAAAAAATAAAATTTTCAAGCTTGACGCGTTTTGTGGCTGACCTTTTTTCAAAACCACGAAAAATTAATATAATTTTTTTTAATAGTTTTCAATGGACTTTTCGACTATGCTAGGGCAATTTTGATGTTTGCAAGAAATGGGAATAAGTTATACCCCTAATAAACATAAATTTTATTTTTATACGAAGTACCATGCCCACTTCTCAAATCCAGCCCACTTTATTGCAGATGTTTTTACTTTTCCTGTAAGCGCATCCCAGATATACAGAAATCTATATTATTTTAGTGTTGTACGTGCCACGCCCACTTGAAATTTTACAAATATATATAGCCTATGCCACGTCCCGACAAACTCATCAACATCATTAGAGCGTTTTATGATGGTTCTGAAGTATCAGTCCTCTACAACGGAACCTGTAGCAACACTTTCAAACAAATGCTGGGGTAAAACAAGGTTGCCCTTTTTCGCCACTACTCTTAACTATTGTACTGGACGAAATAATAAGAGAAGTGTGTTCCATCAAGAGAGGAATAACTTGGACATTTAGCAGTCATCTCGAAGATCTTGACTTTGCGGATGATATACATATGTTTGTTATCACATAAGATCAGTGATATGCAATCAAAGCTATACCACCTCCAAGAACTAGCAAATAAAGTTGGCCTAGAAATCAACGTCGCGAAAACAAAGGCTATGAGAATAAATAACAATAGCTCACATTATATTTTATTGAACAACCAACGCATCGACTACGTCAACAAATTCTGTTACCTAGGTAGCATAATAACAACTTCAGGCGGAAAAAAAGACGACGTAGCCAATCGAATCAACTGAGCAAGAGCAGCATTCGGTAGACTAAACGCGGTCTGGCACTCAACACAAATATCTAATAACACCAAACTGAGGATATTCAAAGCGTGTGTCAAATCCATTTTGCTTTATGGTTGTGCAACCTGGTTGGTATCCATAGGCACGACCAGGAAACTTCAAGTGTGTTTAAATAAATGTCTTCGTATTATTCATAAAATATTTTGGCCAGCCACTATACGCAACCAAGATCTTTGGCAACTAACGAACGAAGAAGAAATTGGCAAACAAATAAAAAGAAGGAAATGGAGGTGGATAGGCCACAGTCTGAGAAAAGATGCCACAAATATAACAAGAATGGCACTAAAATCGAATCCCCAAGGTTCTAGAAAACGTGGCCGTCTAAACAACACATGGAGACGATCAGTGAAAAAGGAGCTTGAACGATATGGTTTCACGTAGGACGGTGCCGCAGTTAATGCTAGAGACAGATTACGTTGGAGAAATCAACATGTTGAAGCCCTATGCTCCATTGAGGAGTAAAGAAGGACAAAGAGATGTCCCGGATAGTCATAAAAAACCTTTAAAATTAAGTTTTTATAAAAAAAAAACATAATCAAATTACAGGATTTACACAAGATAAAAGCTACTTAATCTATATCCAAACCACACAAAAAGATATTTATATCGCATTCCAACAGAGACTCTTACACACAAGAAAACTGTTTCCAACAAGCTTTCACGAAATTATAGTTAAAGAAATTTCAATAAAAATCGGTCTCTTATATCTGACATGAGTTTCTGTGAAAACTCCGGTGTGACATATGTGTGACGCTGAATGGCGAACGTGGTATTGACTATCGGTGCACTCCGCCAGGACTTTATGCTGGTTTTTGAAACATTTTTTAGAGTGCTTGTTTCACCTTTGGATTCATAACTCTTTTCCTTCAGAACCGATTTTGATGGATTTCAATTCGAAACTGCTTAGGATAAGCAGAAGCCACACGACAAAAATATAATTTTTTTTTTTTTGGGTCGTTCGAAAGTGGGTGCGACTTCAAGGACAGACTGACCGACATGGCCAAATCGAATTTGAACTACTCAAGGACCAAAGTTCCAAATTAAATGACAAACTTAGTATACCCCCACTCACCACTAGTGGTGGAGGGCATAAAAATAATTGAATAAATTACGATACATTTAAAAATTATTTGTATATCAATTAAAAACATCAATCAGAGTTGTTATACCGCATGATAAAACATAAATATTTCTTTCATAAAACACCTGGGGTCTAATCACCGCATTCGATACTATCGTATCGAATAAACTATCGAATGTTTTTGCATACGATAGACACTGACGTATCGAATAAAAACTCGATAAGTGTAATGTCGAGTTACTCGATAACGAATGCTATTATTTCAAATTCAATATATTTCATTCGATATCGAGTTTCATGATACCAAAATAAGTAATTTCGATCAATTTTGCTCGATATCGTATGCGGTGATTAGACCCCTGCTGTTTTTTTTTTTATTTAATATTTAAAACAAGCAATATATTTAATATTATTTTTTTAAATTCACTTACCTTAATAAATGTTGTTAAATAAATTGTTGTTTATAAAATGATGAATTTAAAAATTTTCAATTGATGAATTTGAAACACTTTTTAAAGTTTTTTTCCGATTTCTAATTTAACACACACACACAGCCTGTTACAAACACTTGTGTCTTTGAGAATGTATTTGAAAATAGAGTGTTTCTGGTTATTGTTATTGTTATTGATTGGTTTGAATGTTTTTCAATGTACTTAAATGTGGTATGAAAATTGGAATTGTTTTTATTTGTTCTTTTATTTGCTTTTTATGATATCTTCTCATAAAAATTCGTTTTGTTAAAAACTTTTTGCATGAGTATGAGTTAAATGTTTTCTTTTTTTTATTAAAAACTGTTAGTGTTATTGTTTAATAACAAATGAATGTAGTTTAGCTATGGATTTGTTTATTTATTGTTTATTGTGTAAAATTAACACTTTGTTATGTGTTTAAATGTTTAATTAATGACAAAATTTTGTCTATTGTTTTTGCCGTTATTGTTTTTTTTTTTGCACTTCTGCTAAATTTATTAAATTTTTTTTGTTTAAATAATTAATTGTTTATTTTTCCAAAAAAAAAAAAAAAAAAAAAAAAACTTAAACAACAAAAGAATATTGTTATTTTAATTAACTGTTCGTTGTAAGTATTTGTTAAATTAAAAAAAGGTTGTTGTTGTTGTATGTTTTGTTTGCTTAATTTGGTATATGTATGTGTGTGTGTGAGTGTAAGTGTAGGGTTTTCCCAGAAATATGTGGCAATGTTGGTTTATAAAAGTAAAAATATTTTAATTTCATTTACTTTTTCTTGTTGCAAATTTTATTAAGAGGGCAGTTTTTGTTGTTGTAAATATCATACAAGAAATTCGAATAATGGAATATTTTTAGTTTGAATTAAATTTATATTGATTTTAATTTAAATGCAAAATGTTATTTTTGTTTTATTTTTAGATACTATTTAAGTTTTAAATTATTTGTTTTATTATTAATTTATGATATGTTTAAATTAATTGCATGTATTGTTCAAAAAAAAATTCTATTTAAATATATATTAAATTGAGAATTTTTTTCGATTTTTTGCCGTTTTAACGGTTTATTTTATTTTTTTTTTTAATATAATAAATAAATATTTGGACTCTAATTCAGTCTATTGTTATTCGGTTTATTTTATTATAATTTTTATTTTTGTCAGTTTTATTACTAAAATATTTTTATGCTGGGTTTTGTTTTAATATGTGATGTTATTGTTGTGGTTTCAAATCCTTTTGAAATGTTGAATTTTCTTTTTTAATATTTCTTTGTTGGTTTAAATTTTAGTCTTTGTTTTATGTGTTATTTTTCTTTTACTAGCAATTCCCTCTTTTTATTAAAGTTCTTTTGTTATGTTTGTTTATGTTCTTTGTTAGATTTCCGTATACGTATATTTCGTTCAATTCCAGCAATTTTTTATGCTCCAAAAACTCTGCAAATAAAAAAAAATTTACTTGAAAAAAAATTCTTTTAGAAGAGAAACGTATTAAGAAAGAAATAATTGACAATTTTTAGTATAATAATTCTTGGAAAGAGCAAATTACGCTTTAAAGTTAAAATTTATATATTTAACCTAAAAGTAGGCAGTGAAATTCAAAATACAAATTCTTTGCTAAATTTAAATCTATATGTGACAGTTTCAGTTAAAAGGGAGGAAAAAATCGATTTCTACATTTTTGGGAGTCTTATAATAGACAATACGCTCTTTCTAATGCAGCAAACCGCAGTTTTCTTACTTCATTACTTTTGTCATAAGTAAGCTTTAAAATACACCTTTGATAAGAAAAAAACAATTAACTTGTTAACATTAAAATCGTTAAAATAAATAGCTTCTTTAACTCATTATTTAGTAGTTTTGTTCTATAACTATATTTATAACAACTTTATAACTCCTTTTTGCTGGATGTATTTAGGTAAAAAAAATAATGACTTACTTTTGAATGAGTTTATCTTGAGGCATCCCTTGTAAAATTCATTGGTTCTTTCAGTAGAATTGTAAGTAGTAGTGCTGGGAAACTATCGATAGATATTTTAAGACTATCGATAATATCGATAGGAAAAATATAAATATCGATATTTTTATTATTTAAAATACAGCTATGAAGACATCTAACAGCAGCTATACACACACAGTTTTTTGCCGCAGCAATGAATACAAACAACAAGAATGGCAAGTGGTATGGATTGCTTAGCAGTGCTTTTTACTGCTAATTAAAGGCCTTTAAGTCGAAATTTGTACATGTTTATATAGGGACTGAAATGTCAAATATTTTTAATGTTGTAAAAAAAATGCAAATCCAAATGCAATTGCAAGCATAGGACAAAACAATGAACGACCATTAGAGGATAAGTCTGCTAGATTGATTACCTTTTTAGGTTTAGAATTTTTTAAAGTTGAAATGGAATATCTTATAGTCCCTGTTACTTCGGTTCCTTCAGAAAGGTACTTATTAATTTAAAAAAAAAACTACCATCTAAAATAACGTGCGTACACACATACGTTTCATACATTCAATAAAGTGATAAAAACAACGAACTGTAGCCTTATAAAAAAATAACTAAAGTTTTCCTGCACAAGTACAAACATTGAGTCGATAGTAATATCGATATATCGATAGTGAAATTTGAACTATCGATAAATATCGATAGTAGAAAATATCGATAGTACAACAGCACTAGTAAGTAGTGTTCTTATGGTTTTATGATTACTCAACACATTATTTTGTAGGCGAAGTTTTTACTGGGAAAATCATTTTTTGTCCATAGGTCCCTTTTAACTGAAAGTGTCACATATATATACAGTAGAATCCCGATTATTCGTAATCGCAAGGGACCTGCCATTTCTGACGAATTATAGGGGTTTTCGATTTAGCGGGGTTTCGATTTAACGGGGTTAAAATAAAATAAATTCGAATAAACTGGATTTTAAAATTTATTTACTTAAACGATAAAAAAAACATACAAAACAATTGTTAAAAATAAAATATATAAAAATTATGCATAAAAATGATGCATGTAACAAACTGATCTTAAGAAATTAAACCCACACACAAGCAAAAACCCACGCAAAACAAAAGTGGTAAACAAAAAATCATTCTTTACATGTTTCTGTAGTTCTTATTACCAATTATAAGTGGTAGTTAGCAACCAATTACGATTCATAAGAGGTAAAGAAGATTTTATTTGCAAAAAAAAAATTACAAATTAGCGAGGGGACCAAAATGTAAAAAAATTTTACGAATTAACGCGATTTTTTCAAGGGACCAACAGTTTATTACGAATTATAGGGAATTAGATTTATCGAGGTACGAATTATCGGGATTTGATATATACATATATAGAAAATACATATGTATATAAAAAATGTTTCTTCCTTTGTCCGCTGTAGAATCTGAAACCATCCAATTGATGCACAGTGGTTCAGTAGTAGGACACAGTTGTCAAAAGACGACGTTCGATTTTTTCTACGTAAGTTCGCTCCAATACTAACTATTAGTGGTACTACTAAAACATGCAAACAGTTTTTCAATCACTTGTTTTTTACATTTACTTTTGTGCGTCGGAAGTTAACAAATCAAAACAACTTTCCTTATCTTTTTCAGCAGTGCTAATAAATTTAATTTCTAGGGCGTGTTTTTCAAAGAAAAAACATTTTTGATTTATTGTTTTACAATGGATATTTAATTTGAAGGTGTGTACCGTTATTATTATGTATTTAATAATTTTTTTAAGCAAAGCGTATTTTGCGGAAAGCGGTTCCACGACAAATCAATTTTCACGTATATTTTTTATGACATTTTTTTTCCTTAAGGTATTAAATATGTTGCCGTCTTATGACGCTTTCAAGTTTCATATCAAAATGTTACTCTATATCTGTACTTTTAATTTAAAAAGAATAAATCTGCGTCTGTTTGCGAGTGTGCATGGTACAGAGGGTCTTCGTCTCTACGACTAGATTCGTAGCAAACACATATTTTGTTGTGTGAAATTTAGTACAAACGAAATATTATCACTTATAGAAACTGGGAATTATTTCCTTGTGAAGGTTACTTTATATTATATTAAACATTTTTTCATTTTTCGAATTTATTCTATATTGTATTTTCTTTTTACATTTTACCTCTGCTGGTGTCTAATAATTGTAAATTTTTCTATACATTCAATATACTTCATTGCTTTCCAAAGGAAGGCTAAGGTAAAATGTAAAAAGAAAATACAATATAATAGTCTGATAGTGTATAAAGTCATTTCTGAAAAATTAAAGGAATAGAACTATTACAAAAAAGCTTTATAAAATACAGACCTGAAATTTAACTCATAGAATAAATTCGAAAAATGAAAAAATGTTTAATTATCACTTATAATTATCAAAACAGCATTATTTAGTACTAAAGGAGTTAAGCAATTCACAAAAACCAAATGCATTGCCATCTTATCATAAAATGGTGTTGGCCAAGAAGCAGTGTTATCCACCAGAGGAACATATCACGGAATCATCTGCCAAAATAGAGTTACAATCTTTGCTAGATCATACAACTTCCCGTATACTAGAAAATCAAAATCATGTCCTCAGTAATGCTGACATTAGTAAAGAGTTTGTTTTGATTGGTAAATGGGCCTTTGACGGAAGTACGGCGCACAGTGAATATAAACAGTAATTTTCAAATTCCATTAAACAAGATAATACCTTATTTGTTACTTCAAATTGTCCACTTCGTTTAATATGCAAATCAAATACATCCGATCCGGACCAAATTATATGGGAAAAACCACCCTTCTTCCACTAGGTTTCGTAAACCTCTTCGATTTCAGTTTACTAAAAAAACAAAAGATCTTTCTGTGCAAAATAAAATTAGCAATTTACAACCATCCATTTTTAACATCAACAACAACGAAATTAAAGTTGTACATTCATTACAATTACCATGGTTGATGGTAAAGTCTGAAGTGGTTTAAGTAACTCAGCGTGTAGTAGATGCTATATTTGTGGAGAACCACCGAAAGAAATGAATTATATTAACATGTGTTTAAGTAAACCCGTTATTGATACTGCTAGATATCAGTTTGGGTCATCTCCTCTGCATTCATGGATAAGATTTTTCGAATATTTTATACATTTATCTTACCGATTAGATTTTAAAAAGTGGCAGGCACGTTCAAGATGAAAAGGGGTTTCTTGCACAGAAAAAACTTTATGCTTAGCAGCACTTTAGGTCACAATTATGTTTAATTATCGACAAAGCTCAAAGTGGCGGAAGTGGCACATCAAATGACGGAAACACTGCAAGAACTTGATTTTGAATTCATCTATATCAGCTGAAATTACTGGATTAGATCAAGCAGTTATTGATCGGTGTCATCATTTTTTGCAATGTCTTTCGTCGGGATACAAATTAATAGTGTAGAATTTAGAGATTACTCGTTAGGAATCGCGCGAATGCTTATTAGTACGTATCCATGGTATAATTTGCCTGCTTCAGTTCATAAAGCGTTAATTCATGGATCGGAAGTAGTTAACCACTATCTTGTTTCCATAGGCGAGCTCTCTGAAGAAGCCGCTGAAACTTGTAATAAATTATTTAAGCAATTCAGACTTGGCAACACGCCTAAAATTCTACTTAATTCCGACCCGTTGATTTTCTTTTTGGGCCAATTGGCCCATAAATATCGTAAACATAAATATTCATATTAATTTTGATGACTATAGCTGAGTAAACTACGCATGACCGCATCCTTAGAAACTTGAACCACTGTGCGATTTGCTCTAAACTGGTTTAATTAGAAAGTCAATTTTGCGAAGATGGTTTTAGACTATAAATTTTTTCAAAACTAGGACCACGAGGGGAGTAAGTTAGTTTTGAATCTAACCAATTCATTTTATCCCTGCTTGCAAACATAAATATTTATTTGCTTAAAATTATGCAGAAACAATTTGTTTTTAATACCCTTGACCAAAATTTTCATTAAAAAACACTGTTTGAAAAACAAAAACTGTAATACGCGTATTTAAAATCGATTATTAAAAATCTTTAATTTATATAAAATTATTAACGATTCAGCTTATCAAAACAAAAAAAAACTCCCTGTTTAACAATTGAGAACAAAATTTAAAGGGTTAGGCACTTTCAGCCAAAGGTAAGCCATGGCCAAAGAAGCTAGCTTTCCCTCAACAATAAATTTCAGTGTATTTATCAAATATGAAAAATTGGGAATTCAGCACGTCATACGGAAATCGTATTATCCTTTAACTGTGGAGGTGAAATTTTGGGACATACCTTATCACGTGGTGGTAAATTTTACCCCTCTAAATTTAACTAAAAAAAATTTAGTAAAAAATATTTTTTTATAATTATTGTTTTTGAAAAATAAGCTTCTACATTTTTAATTACAAAAAATAAAGAAACCAAAAATTATTTTGATTTGTTAAAACAAAACAGGTCCTTTACTTCACAAACCTTTTTTTTAATATAAAAAAAACGATATGGGCATTTCCGTCAAAAGGTCCACCGTGACCGAAAATTTAAAAGTTATTAAAAGCTTATTATTTTACGATATTGTTATAGAGAAATATGTAGATTATACTAATTTTATAAATTTACTCATTAATTTGTTCACTTAGATGAACAATCAGACTGCAAAGTTCTGCAAACGTAATTTCTTATATGTGAGAATGTTTTATTGTATGTTTTTTTTTTAATATTTATCTTTCTTAAAAGAGGTGATATTTGATAAAAATTATTTAAAAAAAAGTTTCTTACATGATCTGTAATCTAAGGAAGAGTTCAAAGAGAAATATGTTATTCGAATTAACAGTTAATTTTTTTTTTATTTTGATCATTATTTAGTTAAATTATTACCGAACAAGTTTCACGTTCGAAATGTCACGTATCGAACCCAAATTTTGGCTTAAAAAAAAGAAAATACAGAAGATTTTGGAATCAAACCAAGACATTTTAATGTTACATTGCTACGTAAAATTCTGAAAGTAGTTTGATTAAAAAATTGTGCCAGGTTTCTCTGAATTACGCCTTTTTATACATGGCCAAAAAAAACACTTCTGTTTCTTTCACGTTCGAACCGCTACTTCTTTTGCCATTATCTTCGACCTAGAATCGCGCTCTCCATAAACTTTAGCATAGATAACAGTGCTTTCTTAGTGCTATAATTTAAAGGTTAACAAAACGTAAAAATATTTTGTTGCTTAAAATGTTATTACATTTTTTCATGCGTATGACTGTCACGTTCAACACTTTGGAATTACCCATATGGGCAAATCCCAGAAACAGTTCACCAACCAAACATTTTTCAAATTTATTTTTTTTTAATGGAATATAAGACTAGATGTATAATATCATTTTTATATTAAAAAATATGTATTTCAATGATCACTAATGCAATAATTTTTACCAAATTTTACCCCACTGCTGATTTCTTTATGTTATACCTGAATTTAGCATTATTTTTGCTGATTTTTATGCTTAAAATAGCACTTACAGCAGACTTATCAAAATATAAATTTAGTTAAAAATAAAGTTGATATTCATTAGTTAAGAAATTAGTTTAAGAAATGCAATTCACAAAAATAAAATTTGTTTTGCTAAAATTAAAAAAATATAATAATAAAATACTACTGAAAAAGCTGAAGCGTGCGTTATGTAGCGAGCGTCACAAAGGGTTCACGGCTTTTGTCAAAAAATCACAACATTTTTTGGCTGCGAATAAGTGCGTTTAGAATTCTCTTACAGTCATCTTTCTTTTAGGAATTAGATTTTGTATACCTTATCATGCCACAATCGCTGAAAATTAGGAAAACGCACTTCAACCTTTGAAGTTACTTCCACTTTTTGTAGCGTGCGTCACAAAACTATGTGGTCAATTATTTTGCAACAAATACTTGCTAAGAAATTATGATATGTGCCATTCGTAAGTACATATTAATGTCACTAAATACTATATATAAGTTGAAGCTATCGCTTTTGAAAGACCAAAAAATGTTTATATTTCAATCAGAAAACGCGTGCGAATGTAGAGTTCGTCACGCAGGATTTGCCCATATATAAAAACCTTATCAAAAAAATATGAATTAAAAAAAAAAAAAACTAAAACCTTAAAGCACATTTTTTCACTGCCAAATTTATATATTTAGCCTTTATGTCAACAGCAGAAAAATTATACTTACTTTGATAATTAAAAATGTTCATGTTTTTTAATAAACTAAGTTTGACTGATATTATCACAAAAATCGCTTCAAATAGTTTGATTTCAATAAATTTATACGCCAATTCAGTTGTGTTGAAGAAAAATTGGCTGCCAAAAATTATTTTCCATTTAAATTCTTTAATTTTCGAAACATTATAATTAAGTTTATATATGCTTTTTCCATAAATTTGCTTTTAAAACTACAATTGATAGGAAGAAATGCTATGATGCCAGATAAATTTCCTTAAATATAAATATAACATTTATATATTTAGTATTAATATTATTAAACAAAAACGTATATTGATTTTCCACAAAATCTGATAACTCTAACAAGATATTTGCTTCTTGACATGCTAAAATATGCAAGCTTTTTTACATAGGTTTAAATTAGGGATGTAATGATACGCCTTTATTTATTTATCTATTAATTATATTTTTGATTTTAATTCATTACGCATTAGCTAAATTTTAAATTAATTCTTTTCACACAAAAAATGAATTGAAGGAAATTTTAGTCAATTCATTTCCAATTCATTTGAATTGAATTGACTTTGAATTAATTGAAATGAGTTAGAAAAAATTAATAGCAATTTATTTCCAATTCACTTGAACTGATTTTGAAAAAAGACTATAGTAAGTAAATGTGAAGAAGCAGTACTCCCGTTTTGTTATCCAACTCGTTTTATTATATCAGACAGCATTACACTCATTTCGGATATCACCTAGTACGAAATAATCGTCGAAAGGCAAAGATAATAATAAGAATAGAAATTCCAATGATGTACTGTAATTAGCAGGTAACGGCAGAATATGACTTGAATTAGTAGGGAGCTGCGAAAATCCTATCAGCATTAGCCTTAACTCATTTATTTCATTAATTAGTTCAAAATCCATTCAAATGAATTGGAAATGAATTGCAATTAATTTTTTCTAACTCATTTGAATTAATTCAAAGTCAATTAAATTCAAATGAATTGAAAATGAATTGCAATTGATTTTGCCCAATTCAAATGAATTGACTCAAATTTCATTGAATTAATTTTTTTGTGTAAAAATAATTAAGTCAAAATTTGCTAATTCATTGCATGAATGATTTACGAATTAATTAAAAACTGAATGATTCATTTACATCTCTGATGCAGATATATTGAATTCAAGTTATAATCTGGTTTTTATTGTATTATTTGTAAAAAAAAAAAAAAAAAATATGTAAAAGAATCATTGCACAGAGGAGTATTTGGCCTGAAAAGCTGGCCAAAAAGGCAAAAATGAATTTTAAGAAATCTTAAGAACTATGTACGCAGCTCGACAGACAACAATATTTTACATTATATTGTAAATTTTTAAGACTTTTAGTTGGGATTTGTAGCTCTGAGACCCTGCTAAAGTCAGGAAAGTGAAGAAAATTATATGAGATTTAAATGTTTTTTTTCGGTTTCTGGATGCTTATATGATTTTTTTTTGCGGCTAAACGAATAAAGGTTTAACAAAGATTTTTTTTTCGCTGAAAGGTTTGATAAAAAGTTATTTAAAACAGAAAAAAAATTTCAAATATGTTGAATATTCATGTTGAAACAATTCGTTCAAAAGCTAAAAAAAAAAACAAATTATACACTTTTTTTTTGCAAAAGAAGGTTTTTAAAAGTGAGGTTAGCATGTCTACGAATTATGTTTGATACCACAATAAAATTTGGAATCTCTAATTTTAGAAACCAAAAAAAAAGTGTGCGCAAGTTTGCGCCATTATTTTTGACGATTTTTTTAAATTTTCACATTTCGTCTATTTTTGCTCATCGGGCACTTTTTGTTATACCTTTATATCGTCATAAACTTTTATGTATTTTGAATTATTGATTTCAACTGTTATTCACATCACTTTTAACACTTCACAATATTAATACCTGCCTATATGTATTTATAAATTGCAAAAATTCTTAATTATCCGTAATAGTTTTAAGGGAATGTCCCACACATCCCCATAAAAAATTTTTGCTTTTTCCAAAAAGAAATCGAATTTTCACCCAAGTAAAAAAATTTCAAGTCGAGAGGCGCGGATTAGGATTTTATTTTAGACCCATGGTTTCTTCGGAGAATTTTCTTAGAATTTTATGTATATTACGTTTTTGCTATACGATTTTTAATTTTTTTTTTTCATCCATACAAATCGACCCGCCCTAATGTATATACAGTATGTCAAGGATGAGTTTAAACCTTTAAAATCAACATTTGTTAATTGAGTTTTGCGATTTATACCAACTTTTATTCCTTAAGCTTCGTACAGACGATGGTCAGATCTTACAATATTGGTAACCAGCGTTGCTTAAATTGCATTAAAATTGGCTAAAATGTCTTACAACTGTGTGAACATTGTAAGCTCATTTGTATTTGCAGATGTGCAAAATTAATGCATCTGACAATGGACCATTGTCAGAAAAATTTTGCTGTTGGCAACGCCTGCTTACAATATTGTAAGATCTGACCATCGTCTGTACGAAGCTTTAGGAATGTGGCTTTTAGAAAAATCTTAAAAATTTAAACTTTTTGGTTCTTAAATTTTTTTATTGCATGTTGAAAACAAAAAATTTGACGCATTTTGCATCTGAATTTTTTTTTCGCCATTAAATTTTTAATAACTCCAAAATAGTAATAGATATAAAATAAATGTGTATGGTTAGTTTAAGCAGAATTTTCCGGTGCATCTTCTGATCCTCCTACTATTCGGAGAACACGTTTTCAACTTATGGCAAAATATATAAGGCAACCCAACGATTTAGGGGGTGAAGAATGCCACGCCTTTAAAAGAAAATCCTTACGTACAAGAGAAAAACGGAAAACAGATTTGAATTAAGGGCATCAAAATCCATATAATCCACATACTTTTATTTCTAGGGTAGAGAAAAATTTTTTTGTTGCGCAGTGTACTTTTGTTGCGCAGTGTAATTTTTTCAAAATCTTCCACTAGACTTTTTATATCATACTACACCTAAAACTAACAAACAACTAAAACTTTTAATTCAAAAAACACGTTTAACAATGTTGGCCAGCTTTTCTGGCCAAATACTCCTCTGTGCATCGTATCGATAGCAAATTATCGCCGAAACCTATCTATCGGAAAATCTGAAGAATCGCCTATATATCGATATTAGTTACATCCCTAGTTTAAATAACTACGGATATCTGGAATCAACAATATTTATCTTTGCAATAATAAGCATAATAACTAGTTATTTTGCACTTCGGAGAAGTTGCCATTTTAAAGTTGGCATTTATTGAAAATAGGCTCTCATTATACTCTTAGCTATAAAAAAAACACCACAGAGTAATTAAAATTAAAAAATCCTCTTTATATTGCCTACTTAATAAACTAATTATTTTTAAATATAAAAGCCTAATTTAAGGCATTTAATTAAATTAAAAATTCTATCTAAATAAAATTACAACATATTTCTTTAAATACATAAGTTCGTCTAATAAACTAACACTAATAAAAACCAACAGTAAATACAAATAAAAATATATATACAATATATACACATATCGTCATCTTAAATTTAAGCGGACGTAACAACACTTTATTTTTTTTACAGGAGAAGCAAAAAGCATTATTTAATAAAGTCGCCATTTATTATCGCGGCGGTCTACAAATTTGCGTCAGCATAACTAAAATCAAATTAAAAACTCCACTTTAAATTTTGTGTAGTTACATCCGTTTGCATTTAAGGTGACGATATACAAATTCACACACATAAATACATACAGCCGTACATAATAAACTAGAAAAATCACTTTCAAGCATACAATAATAATGACTATAATAACCCAAATAATGATAACTACTTATAATAAAAAAACGCCAAGTGAAAAAAGTCTATGTACTTATACTTATAAATGCAATACATTTATATTCGCAAGTATATAAATACTAATACATACAAGTTAGTATGTGTAAGTGAGCGTGTAAGTGTTTCTGTAAATATAAAATATTTTAACAACATGCATAAATTTATGTATGAAGAAATGTGGCTATCAAATTGGCTCATTGTTACTTTTTATATTGTATAATGAATGCCATCGAAAATGAAACGAAAGAAGTGTAAAAACGCAAAATAAAACAAGTTAGAGTGCTATATTCGGCTGTGCCGAATCTTTGATACCCTCCACCGACAGTTCGAATGTTTAAGGAGTAACATCTGTATGATGTTATTATTATCTTAAACTGTGACGATTTGTTATTAATTATGGATTTAGGCGACTAAACTGTTTTCCGGTAGTAGGGTCTATATGGGGCCTAGGGTAAATTATGGACCGATCTTCACGAAATTTCACAGTCTTTTTCCCAGTTCTATAAAACTTTGATGTACCAAATTTTGTTATGATAGCATTATTTTTAACGGATTTAGGCGTACTTAACTGTTTTCCGGGAGTAGGGTTTATATGGGGCCCAGGGTAAATTATGGACCGATCTTCACGAAATTACACAGTTTTATTTCTTGTCCTATAAAACTTTGATGTTCCAAATTTTGTTATGATAGCATTATTTTTTACGGATTTAGGCGTACTAAACTGTTTTCCGGGAGTACGGTTTATATGGGGCCCAGGGTAAGTTATGGACCGATCTTCACGAAATAACACAATTTTATTTCTTGTCCAATAAAACTTTGATGTACCAAATTTTGTTATGATAGCATTATTTTTTACGTTTTTAGGCGTACTAAGTTGTTTTCCGGAAGTAGGTTTTATATGGGGCCTATGGTAAATTATAGACCGATCTTCACGAAACTTAACAGTTTAATTTCTAGTCCTATGTAACTGTGACTTGCCAAAATTTGTAATGATAGCATTGTTAGTTAGGGTTTTAGGCTTAATATACTGTTTTCTGGGAGTAGGGCTTATATGGGGCCTAGGGTAAATTATTGACGGATCTTCACGAAATTTCACAGCGTGATATTCAGTTGAATAAAACGGACTTTTGCGAAGTCTTATATCATTCTGTGCAATTTTCCACCATTTATGTTAGTTTTTGTAACAAAATTATCAATTTTTTTTAGGTGGTGGTTCCACATTTTGATTCATAGCTCAGATCCTATTGAACCGATTTTGCTGAATTTCAATCCCAAACTGCTTAGGATAACTACAAGCAATTTGACACCAAGTTTGTTGATTTCTTTTGAGTTTTTCGAAAGTGAGCGTGTTTTCAACAGACGGACAGACGGACATACGGACATACGGACAGACGGACAGACGGACAGACAGACGGACATGGCTAAATCGACTTAAAATTACTCAAGGACCCAGAATAAATATACTTTATAGGGTCTGAGATGAATAGTAAAAAAGTTTCACACGGAATGACAAACTGAATATACCCTCTTCACAACTAATTGTGGTGGAGGGTATAAAAAATTACTAAATAAAATAAACGACTAAGAAAGCAAACGTTTATAAAGTACAATGTTGGAGAATATTTGTATGTATGGACTTATAGGAAAAACAACAACAGCAAAAGAATAAACTGCAGGGATAAATTTATAAAAACAATGTATGTTTGTGTATGTATGAATATATAGCAGAAAGTAAAATAATGCAATAATAACAATAACAAAAACAACAACAACATAAAATAATATTTAAAAGAAAGAAAAAAAAAACAACACATGCATACAGATGTCATCCACTAAACAGAGTTTGAAAGGAATTAAATCTGTTTTTGGCTGCAAAGTTGTAATGACTCGTAAATGTTATATCGTATTTATTAAGTACCCAAATCAGAATTCTTCTTGCACTTTATTTTGTCTGCATAGAAAAGTGAATTTTACAACTTGAGAGTGTTTTTTTATCATGAGCACTTATTTTTTTAAATGACTTATGGACGTAAAATAATGTATCTTAGTGTAAATTTGACAGCGACCTTTTTATGTGGGTGCTTTGAATCTGTTCTATAATAACGTAAATATAAATCATAATGGCCTAAGCTTTTAGTAGCGGACTGCACAATTCGATACTGAATCTATACTGAAGAGCTGCTGTATCCAACAACTACTGAGGAGAAATGCATACAACGAATTAAAGTGAGCCTGAACGTGTAGAAGCAGAAAGCAAATTCTATACTTTAGTTAAAGTCCAGTTATAAGAAATACTTGCAAAAATTAAAACAGAATTTTAAATACCAGCAAGACAATAAGAAGTGGGAACAAAAAATATACTCATATTTTATTTTTTAATGCGAGCTTAGAATATCTATGTATGAAATATTTAGTACTATTTTTTTCTTTGATTATATTGCAACACCAATTCTATGCAAAAATAACTTTTTGTATGAGTATGCCACATACGACACACAACCAAACATCACAAATTCTTTTTATGCACAAATTCTCGCAGATTGCACGAGATCGTTTTCAAATACTAGTGCTGTAGGCAAAAATTGTTTACTGTATCTAAAGGTTTTGGAAAAAACAAGTACTGACTGTAGTGTATTTATTTGAATTATTATAACTTCACAGCACTTCTTAAATTGTGCGACCAACAGCACCACATAACATTTGTTATTGTGCTTGAACACAAACGCTTTGTGCACAAATTCGAAAAATTTTTTGTGTTTTGTTTTCAAATACATGGAACCAGGCCTTTAGCTTACATTGATCTTAGTTCGTAGTTGACGTAATTCGTGTACTATCATAGCCAAGTCTAAACAACAATAAGGAAATGCAAATCTTAGAGCATAGCTTTCTCGACTATGGCTTAAGATCTTCAGCATAAGGTAAGAGGTTCATCGAAAGCTCAAAAATCTGGTTGAATTCTGTCCGGCATAAAAAATGCACTTAAAATCTGTCACACTATCTCTTACTAAAATCGTATTAAACAGTACAAATTGAGGCTGTCAGCGCAAAAGTGGTGCAAGCCACATTACATTTATTTAATATTAGTATCGGGGGATTTTTTAGCTATTATCTTTTTGGCAACACTGGTTTAAACAGCTGACGCACGTTTCGTGTTTTGTTTCACTGTCAAACATCTTCAGTTCGGTTTATAATTTAACCATGAATCGTCTTACAAACGAACAACGCTTGAAAATTATGGAATTTTATTATCAAAATGCGTGCTCTCTTAAGAATGTTCATCGCTTGCTTCTTTCATTTTATGGTCAGTTTAATCGACCCACTGAAGCGGCTATTCGGGCTATTGTGACTAAATTTCGAACCAAATTTATATTGTTGGACACTAAACCACCAACACGCATACGTAGAGTGCGAAGTGAAGACACAGTTTGGTGCGGTTTATGGGCTGGTGGCATCATTGGACCATACTAATTCAAAGATGGTGCGAATCGTAACGTAACAGTGAATGGTGAGCGCTACCGTGAGATAATATCCAACTTTTTTTGCCCAAAATGCAAGAGCTTGACTTGCATGATATGTGGTTTCAACAAGACGGTTCCACATGCCACACAGCACGCTTAACAATGGACTTATTGAGAGGCGAGTTCGGTGAACATTTAATTTCACGTTCGGGACCGGTCAATTGGCCGCCTACATCGTGCGATTCAACGCCATTAGACTATTTTTTGTGGGGATATGTTAAAGCCACATGCCCGCTTCAATTGACGCTTTGGAAGACAACATTGAAGCATTTATTCATGAGATACCGGCCAAAATGTTGGAAAGAGTATGCCAAAATTGGACTAAGCGGATGGACCATTTGAGGCGCAGTCACGGTCAACATTTGCATTAAATAATCTTCAAACATTAAATAATATGGACCGTACTATCGATTCAAACAAAGATTTCATGCATTTTCTGAATTTTATGTGTTTTTTTTAAACTTTCCTATAGCTTAAAAAAATCACCCATTAAAACTAAGGGCTACTTTTGTATTATAAGCAGAGCAAAAATAAAACGTACTTGTGGTGGGAAAACTCACGCTCACTCTGAGTAGCCGCACTACTGTAAATCGTTGTTGTAGAAAATAACTTTATATCGCATTTTAATTCAGCAATTTCTACACAAACCCGCGATCACAATATCACCTCAGAATGGAATAGCGTAGAAAAGGCACTAATTGAAGCAGCCACTTCTTTACTCGATGTACTGTCCCGTGAAAGAAAAGAGTGGATTTCAAATCGAACGTGGGACAAAATAACAGCACGAAAACGAATGCTGCAGGTCATCAACTGCTGTAATAACACCGATATTGTACGCCTCAGGGTGCTTAAACAGCAATATAGCAACCTAAATCGCGAGGTCAAACGCTCAGCAAGAACTGACAGAAGAATATTTCTAGCAAAGCATCTCGATGAAGCAGAAACGGCGGCACGACGAAACGACCTTCGGAAAACGTACAAATCTATTGCATCTGTAACTTCAACAAACAGAAACACACACCCGCCACTATTTGATTTACAAAGAAATGTCCTTAACAGCACAGACCAACAACTTCGTAGATGGAAGGAGCATTTCGCTACACAACAAAACATCACAACTGATGTTGTAGATACCAATTTGCTTCTGCCGCCGCGACACACGGAAATACCAGCCGATCCCCCTTTCACAAGGGAGGTAATAACTGCAATCGCAAAACTGAAGGGAAATAAGTCGGCGGGAACAGATAATATCCCACCAGAATTTTTTAAAACCAATCCTTAGTGGATTGCAAATGTAATAACACTATTAATCCGCAATGTATGGGTTAATAAACAAATCCCAAATCGCTGGAACGAAGGCCTCATAATAGTTATACCAAAGAAAGGAGACCTTCGAGAATGCAAAAACTGGCGGGGCATAACCCTTCTAAACATCATACAAAAAATTATTGCAACAATTATAATGCTAAGGCTGTCACCTCTTTGCGACACGCTAAGACAAGAACAAGCAGGCTTCCGCGAAGGTAGATCGTGCATAGATCACGTGTCGACATTGCGCAATATAATCGAGCAAGCAAATGAGCACAGCTCGCCCACTTATTTGCTCTTCGTAGACTTTGAGAGGGCATTCGACACAATCGTGAGGACGAGCATTTGGAGAGCACTGCTTCACAGAGCTGTACCGGAATCTATTATAGACGTTATAAAACTGATGTACTCCAACTCCCAATGCTATACAAGGGTCAAACGTCTGAAACATTCACTATTGATGCGGTAGTTCGCCGGGGTTGTGTTCTGTCACCACTTCTTTTCCAGCTTGTCCTAGATGATGTCATGTCATTAACAAACATTGAAGCACCAGATGGCATTCAGTGGACGCCCTTTTCAAAACTTAATGATCTTGACTACGCTGATGATTTATGCCTCTTAGCACATAGGTTCGAACATATAGAGAACAAACTGAAGGCTCTCCATAACAACGCTCTCAAAGTTGGTTTGAGAATAAACTGGCGGAAAACCAAACTAACGAGAATTAACACCACCAATACCACCTCTCTAACTCTCAATAATAATACCATAGAGGATGTACAATCTTTCTGTTACCTTGGTTGCACAATCACAACGAACAACGGTGCAAACGAAGTCGTTTCTGCGCAAATCACAAAGCCCCGTCATGCCATGCATTGTTTAAAAAAAGTATGGGTATCATCCGACATATCAACACAACTGAAGATCAAGGTATTTAACACATGTGTGAAACCTATACTTCTATACGGATGTGAAACATGGGGCCTTTCCAAAAGCGACATACGACGACTGCAAGTATTCACTAATCGTTGCTTACGAAGGATTATTCGATGTTTTTGGCCCAACACAATAACTAACGCTGAGCTGCTTCGAAGCACGGGCCAACAGCCAATCCAGTGCGACATCCTGAAAAGGAAATTTGGATGGATTGGGCATACACTGAAATCCGACAACGAGGTAGCAAAGGCAGCGCTGCAGTACAACCCCCAAGGCTCTCGGCGTCGCGGACGTCCAAAAACCACTTGGCGAATCGCAACCATTCGTGAGCTGACAATTGCAGGGTTTTCATGGAACGAGGCATTAAGAACAGCCCACAACAGAGTCCGTTGGAAGTCATTAATTGAGACCGTTTGCTCCCTAGCTGGAGAATAGCGACCATCATGTGCTTATCTCTTGTTTCACTAATCATTAACAGAGAGCGTTGCACCTCTCTTGTTTCGTACATCTGCTAAAAGTCGAAGCCATTTGCTTTCTATCAAAACGTGATCTATTTGGGCTTTATATTGTGCGCCTGGAGACACATAAGTATACTTATGTATATTCTTGTGGGGAAACTTTGTGCCCGCAATAAACAGTCCATGCGTCGCGCAAAGATCAATAAGCCGGTTGCCGTTGTCATTGGAAGCAATCTCGAGCCCATGGTTGCCGACTACACAGAAAAAATTATTAGTAGTTTTTTATCAATTAAAAAAATTATTGTAAAAGTATTAAAACTTAATTAATGTGATAATTGAATCAATTATTTTTTTTGTTGAACGAAAATTAAAAATATAATTTTGATTTAATTAACGTTTTAGTTGTTTTGAAATAAATTTTGAATTAAAATAATAATCGAATAACAAAATATTATTTCGTTTAAAATAAAATAATTTAAACTTGTGAAACTGTTTTTGGAAATTGTCAAAATCAATCAACACATTGTTTGAAATGGCAAAGTTTTTTGATAATTTTTTTAATTTAAATTAAAAATATCATTTATTGAAAAAAAAATATTCAAAATATTAAATTTTTAAAATTTTTAGTAATCAATATAATCATTTTGGTAATAGGTGCAAAATCAACAAATGGGTTGCTTGATTCTATGAATTTGGTATAAAATTGGTGATTAGAGAAAATTTTTAATTTTTTCTGTGTATATTACGCGTAGATGGGTCATACGTGACTTTGGCATTGAAGTCGCCCATAACGATTTTTATATCTCTCCGATGCGTTCTATTGAGAGCTGT
The DNA here is from genome assembly GCA_930367215.1 of Pollenia angustigena. NCBI lineage: Eukaryota > Metazoa > Arthropoda > Insecta > Diptera > Polleniidae > Pollenia > Pollenia angustigena. The sequence continues at coordinate 173,580,806 of OV884059.1, read as the reverse complement.
GTCCAGTTGTTGGTAGAAAGTTTCTTTATCTTCAGTGCTCGCGATTTCTGTGGGCGCATAACATTGTACAAAGGTGATGTGTCGTAACTTGCTTTGGAACCTAGCGGTTATTATTCTCTCGGATAACGGGTTCCATTCTATTAACGATCTGCTGGCTGCGGGTGATAAGAGTAGCCCTACGCCCTTGTGATGATAATCAGCTTCACCGCTGTATAAAAGTTTGTGGTTGTTGGAAATAAATTCGCCATTGCCCTTCCATCTAACTTCGCTTAGTCCAAGTATCTGCAGGTTATAAGTTGTCATTTCTCTAATTAGTTGTGCTAGCCTTGATGGCTCGGCTAGTGTTCTAACATTCCAAGTTCCATAGCGTATCCATTTTCGTTTGCGTGTGGTCGTTGCCGATATTTCCAGTCCGTTTCTTTCATATGAATTTTCTTGAATCTTTTTAAGTAGTTCATGCTGGTAGCTGATTGGGCTATCGCGCATTATCCCAGATTCTGGGGCTGCCCGTCTCCCTGGGCGGAGTTCGTCGCTCGAATTTGCTTCAGTCTCTGTAAGACTGAACCCGAATGGTACAACGAGGAGGCCATTACCAGGATAATGGGATCAGCAAGCTGATCTACGAGTCGACTTGAGGCGATTTATTAAGGATTATGGGAACGCTTTGCCTTATGCTGCACAAAAGGTGTAGACTTCTTAAGGGTTGCTATTGCTAATGCTATTTTTGCAACGCTCTCTGTTAATGATTAGTGAAACAAGAGATAAGCTAGTTCCGGATTAAAGTTTAGCAAGTTTTAATTCATTTGGCGTAGAAAAGTTAGGATATGAAAAATTAAAGCTTACACCCCTTTTGCGCTTACCCCCCTCAATTGTTACAACTCGTAAATTGTTTCATTCAAATCGAAATACACGGTAACCGCACTGAAGTCATATTATTGAAGATAATTTCCACCAGAGCGATGCGAAATTTTTGAACAATTTCAGAGATCTTCGTTTTAAGGCTGAGGCTTAATATCGATCCCTTTACTTTTTTCAAAGACGTTGTATCAACTTATTTTATCTGTTTTTTAAATATATATATATATTTTATATAATTCGCATAAGTTCTTAAATGTAAAGTGTTTAATATGATAAGTCTCCCAAATTAAAAAAAAAAAAAAACTATTTTTGATATGTGTTTCGAAAAAAACACGTACATGTGCAGTAATGCCAGGAAAAATTTCAAAACATCCCTACGTGTGTCCAAAAAAATCCCTTTTTTCCCTACAACCAAAAAAAAAATTCCCTACACTTTTCCCTACGTTAAAAACTTAATTGTTTTAAACAACAAGCAAACAAATACATATTTATTTTGTTAACATTTTGAACATATTTATTATAATAAAATTTATTTATTAAAAAAACAATTAATTTCAAAAATAACACTGTGTGACAAATTTAATTTTTGTCTTTTTGACAGAAACGCCTCTATAAATCCTTTAATCTAGAACAAAACAGAGTTAAACTTCGTGTTTGATTAATCGTTTCTTCATCTTTTGTTAATTTTTTTAAGAGGTTAATAGTTTTCAAGAATACTTATATTCAAAAATTTTTTTAACATAAGTTTCTAATAATTTTTAGCAAACTTGGTACCAAATAAAAGGGGGATCTGTAAAATTAAAAAAAAAAAAAATATATTTTCTTCAGTTACTGAACAACCTAAACAAAAGCGGCAAGCGTTTTTTAAACATGAAAATTTTATTTAAATACAATTTCAATAAAACAAACCGACAAAGCGATCTGTCAAATAAGATTTATCAGCCGGGTGGTTTATAATTCGCATTCTAATGGTTTGTTTCGTATAAATTGTATGCAAATGAGAAGTTTTGACATACAAAAAACGCTTCCGCTCTTATTTAGGTAGCTCAGTTAATATAAAAAAAAAAAATCCTTTTAAAAGTAAATAATTTCATATCTTTAAAATTTTTCAAAAATTCGAAATTGTATATTTTTGTTTCTCTTATCTTACAAGGTGTGATTGGTTTTTTACAAATAAATTTATATGCAGAAATTTCATTTATTTGATATTCGATTTTAATATTCGCATACATTTAAGAGAATGTGAGTGCGAACAGCAAAAATAAGAGTATAGGTCGCAATGCGAACGCGAATATACCGTTGCCACTTAATAATATATTCGAGGGTTCGAACTGCCAGCCCTGTAGTAAATAAAAAAGTCAGTTGCAAAAAACACTAACTATAAATTAACTTTTTTTGAAATGACTACAAATTGGTTTAAATCTCATGCAGATATCAACCAAAAAGGCACAAGTAAAACACAAATAAAATCAAAATAAGTAAAACAAGCATGCCATGAAGTCAAATGAAAAAAAATATATACAAACATTTTAAAATAATTAAAAAATGAATCAATACAAATCTGTTTATGTACTAGCAATTATGTGGCGTATTTATTTCAGGACTATTATACATCATCATTTAGGGCAGTTTAATGCAAAATTTTCATAAATAATTATTTCTATAACAAAATTTATAAAGATATACATATGTATGCAGGTTCATATGTACATATATTTTTTTGACAAAAATTATTTAAAATTTAAATAATTTATTATAAACTGACAATACTTTTAATTAATTACAAATAGGTTGAAAAATAATTAGTTAGTAGTCAGTTAAAAAGTCATGCAAAGATGGCCAATTGACTACTGCCTATGACATGCCCATGTTAAAATAATGAGTCGTCGACAAGGAAAAAAGTCACTTAATCAACTAGATGTGGTTATAAAAAAACCAGTTTGAAGTTAGTTATAAATGTGTTTGACTTCCTACAGGGAGGCGTATGGTTTCTTTTAAGAAATACTACATTTGTACTAAAATACTATTGTATACGAAAAATTTTAATTTTTAAATGAAAATTAGATGAATTTTCATCCAAATTTTCAATATTTTTTAATTAGATGAATATTTACGTATTTTTAGATAATATATTGAAAATAAGATATAGTTTTGAAAATTCCCTTAATTTGCCTTAAAATAAAAAAATCTGTCCTTTTTTCCCTACGCTTGAAAATTTTCGAAAAATCCCTACAAAAAGAGAAAATTCCCTAGATTTGGCATCACTGTATATGTGTATTAAAGTAAACATAATGCGTCAGAGCCGCAGCGTTCGATGTTTTGGAAATTTTCAAAAGTTTTAAATATCGAAATCCAAAATGGGTTTTCTTAAAAATATAACCATAATAAGTTTCTAAATGAATGTAAAATATCGGAAAAAATAGAATATAAAACGCCATAAATTCGAAAACTTTAATAATAACACTGTGCAACAGAAAGAAAATGCAAGTCAATTCTGTTTTGTTGGAATTCACAGATTGCAGAAATACCAAAAATATTGATTTTTGTTAGTCTTATGTTTTTGTACCATAAACTCTTAATTTTTTTTAACCGTACGATGCATACCCAAATTTTTCTACGAGAAAACATACCCGGGATACGTTTGTACCTATTTAAAAGCGTAAATAAATATTTTAAAAATGTTTTAGTTTTGCTTCATGCAAATATTCTACATGGTTCAAAAGATATAAGCAAAAGTGTGCATGCAGGCAACTATTATTCAAGTGTTTTTAGTACAGTAAAAGTTCTCTTTAGGGACAGCTCTTATAAGCGGACATCTCTTTTGAACGGATAATTCTTGAAATCTTTAGAACCGTTTTTAGTATCCTAAAGAAAATACATTCCCTTAAACGGACGTTCTCATGGCCGATCGCGGACATAAAAAAACCACTTTTTTTGGGCAAAAATTTATAATAAGCGGACACTCTAAAACAAAAATATGTAAAATATTAGAAAAAATAATCTCCAAGTTGGCACCACTATTCATTTTTAAATGATAAAACAGAGTCACATTAATAGCGTTGCAAAATTATTAAAATGCAGAAGATGATATTCCCGTATATATTCTTTGCAGATTGGTTAAAAAAATGTAGAATGTGTTGAATTTACAACTATTGACGGACATCTTTTAACAGACTCGAATAATATAGAAATTAGCATCGTAGAAGAGGACCACAACAAAATATCTTTTTATAAAGAAGCCTTAGAAGAAGTTACACGTTTGGTGAAGTTTGCAGAAAACGACTACACATATGAAACATTTAGAATGCACTTATAGGGATCAAATGATGAAAGAAAATGAAGAAAAATTAAAACAAAAAAAGTTTTAGATTATTTTCCTACTTTGTAGTTCTTCTTTAATAAAATAAAAAAATTAAATAAAATTTCTTTCCAATAAAGGGACATCTCTATCTTGCGGACAAAATCTTCGCCAACGAAAGGTGTCCGCATATGAGAGCTTTCAGTATTTGGATATTCTAACGGTTGCTTTGATGTTGTTGTGCATTCGCCATTATTTAGCTGATCACCAATACCGAGTGCAAAATAAGTAACAATAATTCATAATTTTAATTTTTCAAATAAAATAATATAATTTAAACACACTATAAAATGGTTTGTTGCCTTTTATTTTGATATAAACTGGTGTGGCACAAACGTATCCCGGGTGTGTGTTTACGTAGGTGTCGACTTTGGAAGCTCGTAGCTCCTGAACCACTGATCCGAATTGCATTAAACAGTTAGAAATTACTTATGTTTCCTAGATCCGAAATCTCTATTCCTTAAATTAAGCCGTTCCTCAGTTACAGCACTGTAAAGTTGCAAGTGGATACATTTGTACCCGGGTGTGTGTTCTAGGGTTAATTAGTATTTTTATTATTAGCCTGACAAGCTTATTGGCTTAATTGACAATTAATACACTTATTAATAATTTATTCAAATTGCCCAAAATTAAAATTGATATTTTAATTGAATTACAATTACCGCCTGGCTGTAACGAAACTATTTAAGTTTACTTATATCAACAAGCCTTTAATTAGATTAAATTAAGCAGAAATGTTTTTTTATTAGACTTTTCAATCTTTATTATTTAATATTTGACTTTACTTGAGATGAAAATAAATAAAAAAAAGGGATCTGAATATTTATTTTGCTATAAATTTGATTTTAAGCACAAAATTTGCATAACCAACACAGTTGGGAAATAAATAGGATTGTATTTAAACCCGGCTTCAACTCTTTTAGGTAAATTGGGATAATGATGAGAAGTTGCATTATTTAAGATACAGTTTTTATTACTTCATGTTTCGAAATATATGATCGATTGGGACATTTAGTTATTTCAAAAAGGGGTAGGGTAACAAATGAAAAGAAAAAAATTATGCAGAAGTTCTTAAGCATATTATTTCCTATAGCAGTTCAGATTTGTTGGACTTCAAATTTACAAAAGTTTTTTTCACAATATTTATTTATTGAATCTTCATACATATATTAAATATGAACTAACAATAATTAATCAAATCTCATCTTAATAAATAATTAAATGTCCTGCCAGTGGCAGACAAAAAATTTCGTCAGCACGTATTATGTTCACATAAAAGAGTAGGTGCTTATCGCTCTTCTGATTATGTGAGTGCTGCAGTGTCTCTTCTCATTAAGCAACTGTGGCCGCCATGATTGAAAATATTCCGAGCTAATGGTTTTGGGTGTAGTTCAAGCCTTTTTAAATATTCTACTGCATATTTCGTAATGATAGTTTTTACTAATGGCGCATTGAGATCCCACGTCTCCATGCACTTTCGATTAGAGCATGACATGACCATAACGCTGGAGGTCCACACCACGCGTTACTCGCTTTTTCGCAGCATACACAGCTGTCAAAAAAGTAGAATCTGTGTAGTTATACGTAGTAAGTTGCATGCACAAAAGCGTAGATGCCTTGAGGCGAAAAGTAGGTTTACTTTCTACTTTTGTAAGCGTCACAAGCAGCGTTCGAACAAATCAGCTGATTTTGACAAATTAAAATTTATGTTTACTTGTGCTGCTGCTGCATAAAAAGCGTTGCATGTAACTTGAAACGTAGAACGCAAGTAAGGTTATAAAAGCATGCGCTGCGTGGAGGCGAAAACGCGTGTTATGGACCTCCAGCTTAACTGCCCGTCTACAACTGACATGATTTGCTGTTATAACTTGAAGTTATAAAAGCGTTGTTAAAACATTTGCACTAACAACCGTGTTATAACATGAGAAAACTTCTAACATGATGAGTCTATACCTAACACTAACATCATATTAGTGTTAAAGTTAAGCATTTCATGTCAGTTGTAGACTGCATGTAACGCCGCCAGAGCAACGGTATTAATTTGTTCATGTTCTTGTATGTGGCGAATACGTGTTGATTTTCATGTTCTGATTGACCACAATTTTTGTTGTTGTGCGTTTGGTTGTATACAAAGAATACATTGTATGGCCAACATCATGGCGCACATGGATGCTAAGACGAATGTTTAGGCAACGATGGCAGCACATGGACGAAACATGAACAGTCTACACGAGTACAATTCATGTGCGACATGCTGTTCTTACCAAGTTGATGGATGGTGGAGACTGGTAGTTAGGACGGAAAGAACACTATTTCATCATTAAGCTCTAGTGCCGAATGTTCAGATGACAGTTTACTTAAATAAATAATGAATTTAAATTACAAAAAAACAAACGTTGATAACTAATATGCATGTGGCAGTGTAAATAAAGCTGAACTGGCAAAATAAAATAAAGAAATTTCTTTTTATTTTTGTTTTTTCTTTACCCAGTTACAACTACATTTAGAGTTGACAAAAAAAAAACAAGCAATTGTTTTCGGGATTGTAAGAAAAGATCCACTCACTGTTTATTGTTGTTGTTTAAGCTTTGATAAGCTGGGGTTTATAATTCTTATTCGCTTTTTTGTATAATTTCTTTAGTTTTCCTAAAATCTTTGGATAAAGTTTCCTGACGATCTGGCCTAAGCAACCAGAGAAGTGCGCATAGGAAAAGCTTATTCCATCAACAATAAATTTCAGTTTATCAATAGTATGAAATGGGAATTTAGCACATTTTAACGAAACCTTGTTAATTTTTCGTTTATGTTTCACATTGTATTAAAATCGACATTTGAGAATAACTATTGAAAGCAAGTTAAAAACGTATGCGTTTCTCAATTTTAAAATATTTTTTCTGTTGCGAATGCTGTAATCATTATCAAACGCTTGTCGTTTGAGAAAAGGTTTGATTTCAAATCATTTTCAATTTGAAATCAAGCCTCCGTGTTTTTTGGTTATATGCATAATGTTTGCAGAAGTTTGTTGTAGCAACAATAACACAACACAAGTTGGTAAAAAACGGTTTGCTTGTTTTGTGTAGAAAAAACAACACTACAAGAAGTAAAACACACAGTCAATTCAAACGGGGACTTTTACGACGTCGCTTTTTCGACGACTCTTTTTGTTCGGTGTAGAGAAGCTTCATGGTGGTTTCAAATGTTTCTTCTCTGTAAGCTAATTTTCTTTTTTTCTTGTTGCGTTTTTCGTTTTCTTACTTTTAAGTGTCGGATAGAAGCTACAGTAAAGCTGGAGGTCCACACCACGCGCTACTCGCTTTTTCGCAGCATACGCAGATGTCAAAAAAGTAGAATCTGTGTAGTTATACGTAGTAAGTTACATGCACAAAAGCGTAGATGCCTTGAGGCGAAAAGTAGGTATATTTTCTACTTTTGTAAGCGTCACAAGCAGCGTTCGAACAAATCAGCTGATTTTGACAAATTAAATTTTGTTTTTACTTGTGCTGCTGCTGCATAAAAAGCGTTGCATGCAACTTGAAACGTGGAACGCAAGTAATGTTATAAAAGCATGTGCTGTGTGGAGGCGAAAACGCGTGGTATGGACCTCCAGCTTAAGATGTTGATTATTCGCAGCAAACAGGACCGAGAGCATTCTGGATAATACGTTTTTCCCGATTATGTGTGTAACAATTATGAGTAGTTTTTTGTGTGTTTTTTATTAAATAATAAAAGTATATTGTTGTATCTACATACATAATTAAAAAGTAACAAAATTACATGTACAGATTTCCGCATGTATGTAAAAATTTAGAATTTTTGGAAGAAACGACGTCGTTGTATGAATTGGGTGATACGTTATTTTCATGTTTATAAAGTAAAATAAAAAGCAAAATTTCCCAAGTTCAATTTGTTAAGTAGTATGATTACGAAAACCAGATCGGGCATACTGCTGCTGGTTTACAATTAAGAGTTCATTGTAAATCAGCAGGAAAGGGGTAATACAACAAAAGTGAAACGAACATGTGTAACGGGCACGTAAAAAATAATATTCTCTTTCTTTTTATTATTCGCTAGTGCTAGTATTAAGGTTAGAATCCAACTCTTTTTCGGATTATTTTAAGCACGAGTACGGGATTATGTCAGAAAACCATTTAACTTACACATTCTTGAATTTTTAGCTTTCTTTTAATCTAGTCTGTTTCGCTTTCGAATTATTTTAAGTACGGTGCATTGGAATAATCCAACAATCCAAGGAAATCTATACTTGCCGCACTATTGATCGCTTCGGCTTTGATTGAGTTTCTTTTTCATTGAATTTATATCCGGTGAGTGCAAAACCAAGAGGTTTTTTCCCTTTAAGACGTTTACGCTCAATAGCCGAGGGGGGATGCATAAAACTTAACATTTTCCCAAATATAATTTTCATGGACATATTTATGTTTATTTTGGTTACAAAAAAAATCGTTTAATGTAGCAGCCCTAAAAATGTCCCCTCAATACAAGTATTTCAGCACTATAGTGTCCATATGGGTAAAAGAAGGATTTTTGTTTTTAATGCTTCTCATATAAAAAGTTTATTCTCACTTTGCACTACATTAAATTCATTAAGGCCCGGTTTCACAACTTACCGGTAGCTTAAAGTAGACTTTAAATGGCCTTATAAAAAGTGTTCCATTATTAAAACTTTACATTAACCTAAAGTCAGCGAAGAAGTAAATTAAGGCTTATCCTACCTGGTAGGTTAAAGCAGTGTTCGAAAATAAACAGTACATTATTTAGCGTTCGGCTCACACACCGAAGAACGATATCTATTTTTTTAGTGTTTGTGTAAACATACACAAACCTTAATACCGTTCGTAACTATTTTCAAGAAAGAACCGAACATTATATAATGTTCGGTTCTTCGTTAAAAAACAGAACAATTGTAGTGATACTGTAGAAAACCATTATATTTTAATGTTCTATAATGTTTTTTTCGTGTGTGTATTTTGTTTTTGTAAAAAATTGTTTGGTTTTTTTTTATCAGCAAAAAGCGACGAACATTAACGAGCCGAACCGAACACATTGAAGTTCGTGGATTTTCAAAAAAAACCGAACGGAATTTAATGTTCTCATCATTTGTTGAGTATGATGAAAACAGCATTATTTTTGTGTTCGAAAGATGACAAACAGGGAAACGTTATTTTTTTTAATGAATTTCTACACAAACACTATTAGAGTTTGTGTTTTCCACAAATCGACCGAACCGAACATTAAAGAACGATATTTAGTGTTTATTTTCGAACACTGGGTTAAAGTAAAGTTGTTATAATGGAACACATTTTATACGGCCGATAGAATCCTAACCTTAGCTATCGGTAAGTTGTGGAAACGGGCCTAAATGTTTTGAAAATTGCTTACATTTGTCATTAGACTTTGGGTTTTTTTTGAGACAATTGATTTAGGACAAACAATTAAATATTGAGGAACATTTCTTGCGAAAGCCTTCAAAATTTTTCGAATGTCAAAGGGATTTATTTTATTTTATTTAAAACATTATTTTTAGATTTTTTCTAATAAACTAATTCTTTTAAATTTTTCTTTTATCAAAAATTTTCTTTCTTGGTTTCTCTCTTTTTAATTTTTTTTTATTTTGCTTAATAGGAAAAGCGCCACTATATTAGTTGTTGTTGTTGTTGTGTATTTAAAAAAATAAATAAATAAACTTCAAGCATGTGTTTGTTTGTGTGTCTATAAGTTTTGGAAAAAAAATCTGATGTCCTACTTTAAATGACTGTTTGGTGGATTGCTTCGCCAATGTGTGGATGTGTCAATGAGTGAGTTGGTTAGACTTTTTAATAGTTGTTTGGTTGGCTGAGTTGTCTTGGTTAGGATTGCTTGGCTTTGCTTTGGTTGACTGTGGTAGTTTGGCAATAACGTAAAAGATATTTTTTACTTCTTTTTATTTTTTGTTTTTGCTGTTCTGTGCAATTGTAGTATTATATAGACACTATTGAGTAACTAGATGCACAGACATTTATAAATTAACAAAGAAGTTTGTGTGTGTTAATAGATACATGTATATGGGGTAACGTCATTATAACTGCCACTGCCACATTGCTTTCCTTTCCACAAATACCACTGGCACACTCGGCCAAAGTACACAACAACCCAACACAACTCTTGCAGCACGAATATTATAACTAGTATATTGTAAAATATATTAAAACAATTGTGTTTTGGTATATAAAGTTAAAAAAAAAAAAATTGTTGCTTGTATGCATTAAAGAAAAAACAAATACACTTATGTATAAATTTGGCATCATATGCAAAATAGTAATGAAAATACCAGCAACAAAAATGAAATTTGCAATAACGTTTTTTTCACGTTTGAACTAAAAAAAAAGTTATATAAAAAAATAAAATTACCAACTTTATAAGCTTCCGTTTTAGTCTTCATTTTGTTTTTTTTTTCAGTTAAAGCTATTTTTTTAGTTAAACGTTGTTGCACGTTGCCGTTCTAGAAACGAAAGACAAAAACTATGTACAAACATGATGATGATGATGATGATTTTGAGGTAGTTTCACTTCTTGTCCTATTTCCAACAAACTTGCCATTATAAATACTTAAATGTTTTATTTAATTTAGCTCTAGTTGTAAGAGTAATAACTTTTGGTAAATTGCAAACAATGAGTTGCGATTTTCATTTTACTGAAAGCGAATTTAATTGGACCAACCCATATTTGTTTTACAACGTTCATATATGAAAAAACTGTAGTGAAACTCGGTCAAGTCCGTAGAAAATTTGATTAAATTGTAAAGTCAATAATAATTTTGTTACTGATTGATTTGGTAAAGGTATGTGGAGAATAAATTGTGGATGGATAAAATGAATGTTGTTGACCTAGATAGGAACGGTAAGGTAAAAATGTGTATACATACATATGTGGAAGTGATTTGCAAGCATTTAATATATCTATGGCAAAAAGGAAAAAGTGCTTAAGTCGACTTAAGAAAAATTTGAGTTAACTTTTGCAATCTCTATTTTTAAAGTTTCCATGTAAAAAGTTTTAATTATTTCGTACGATTTTATTATTTTACTTTTTCGTTATTTTTGTCTAATGTGCAATAACAGTTGGAATACAAACTTTAGCTATCTTCCGATATATGACATTAGAAGTATTTAGGAATAAAAACTTAAAAAAACTATAGCGGAAGAAAAGCAAAGATTTAGATTAGTAAAAAAAAATATATTTTCTAAAATAACCTTTAAAGCTTAAAATTGCTTTCCTACAAAACTCCAAAAATTTATTTAAGCACTTTTCCTTATTGCCACAGATATACGGCCTGAGTTCTAAAATATAAAATAGGTTTACAAAAGGTTTATGAAACGGTATTTCTATGAAAGTTTGATTAATTGACTTAGGCCGATTATTAATTTAAGGGTAGAACAAATATATTTAAAAACATGGAACAAAATATTGTAATTAAAAATTGAATTTTATTTACATTGAAGAAATTTGGCCCCTATTAGCTTGACAAAAATAATATTCAATATTGAGTATACTTTAGGATTTTTTTGTAAATAAACGAAGATATGCTATAAAATTTTTCGGTACAGCCAAAATTATTTTTCTTGGGAAAAGTTAAGGACAGATCAACTTTTTTTTAAAGCAACGGTTCCTTAACAGATTTTAAGGAAAACACAGAAATACTTCTTTTGGCATTAAGAAACGTATTTTTTATTTTAAGTTGAACACAATATGCAAAATTACTCTAATTAAATTAGCATTGAAAATATATCACATGTTCGTTAATTTTAATCGATACTAATGGCGACTTCTTTTATGATAAAAATGTTGCATTAATGTTACATGTTCTACATTTTTGTCTTCGTTTGTACAAAAAATACAACTGTGGGAAAAATTTCAATGTTGATGAAAAACATGTTGCATATTTTGCCATTACTTTTACTTAAGGTGTTCATACTGCTCTGTTCTACAACTTTGGTACTTACTACTTTGTTTGTACAACAAATGTTTTATTTTGTTTGTCATAATTCATACCGCTCATAATTTTGTAAAAAAAATTGTTTTAAAAAAAATATAAAACTATTTACAAATTAAAATCAAAAAAGTCTATTTACATTATAATCGTTTAAATTTTTATAAGCCATTAGTGATGTTAATAATTGTTTCCAACCCGTAATAGCGTGCAGAAACCGCTAAAATAGCTTAAAAAAACGATCATTAAGTACATTAATGATGAAAGTGTAATAGTTGTAAATAAAAGCACTAATTGTGTTCTATTGAAATTGCACAACATGTAACACTTCGAGTGATTATAGGTAACATTAGAGAATGTTACATGTATATACTGTAACATATTTTTCTCAGAAAAGAAATCGCCATAAGTTCTATATAATGTGGATATTAACCGTGTTTTGCTTTTAACTGTAATTTTTCAGATCGAAAACGACAAAAACTAAAAAAAAACATAAAACATTTTATATGGTAAGCGCTACCGTGAGATGATATCTAACTTTTTTTTGCCCAAAATGCAAGAGCTTGACTTGCATGACATGTGGGCTCAACAAGACGGTGCCACACAGCACGCTTAACAATGGACTTATTGAGAGGCGAGTTCGGTGAACATTTTATTTCACGTTCGGGACCGGTCAAGTGGCCGCCTAGATCGTGTGATTTAACGCCTTTAGACTATTTTTTGTGGGGCTATGTTAAAGCCCATGTCTATACACACATGCCCGCTTCAATTGACACATTGGAAGACAACATCGAAGCATTTATTCATGAGATACCGGCCGAAATGTTGGAAAGAGTATGCCAAAATTGGACTAAGCGTATGGACCATTTGAGGCGCAGTCGCGGTCAACATTTGCATGAAATAATCTTCAAACATTAAATAATATGGACCGTACTATCGATTCAAATAAAGATTTCATGCATTTTTCTGAATTTTATGTGTTTTTTTTTTAAACTTTCCTATAGCTCATAAAAAATCACCCACTAATAAATGAGGAGCTCCATAACAAAATGGAACAATTCCACTTTTACAATTTTTGGATGAATTAATAAAAAAAAAAATAATTTAAGCCAGAACGTTGTAAGTATGTATGTGAATTTGTGGCGTTTTTACCCGATTCAAAGTAAATGAACTCGTTACAACAATGACTTTAAGGATTTTTTTTTTTTAATTTATTTGTTTGCGTAGCTTAAAATATGAGGTTTGGTGTAAGAAATCATGATCTAATTTTTCAGCTCAATCCGACGGTGCCTAGCCGTGCCGGGTGGGGCCCGAAGTTTCCCATATTATAAAAAAAAACATCTTTTCTATCAGATCTTTATAGCTATACTGGTTGAAAAGCCGAAAAATATGGCTTCGTTACGATCTTCCGCAGAGAAAGTACTTAAAGTGTGCCAAATTTCAGCTTCCTATGTCATCAGATGGCTTTAGAAAGTTGCGGAAAGGATAGGACATACATGCAAACATCCTGACATACTAAGAAATTATATATTGTATAGATAGATTAAAGTATTTGCAGTTTAATATTTTAGTATGATACGAACGAAAGATTTTTAACTAATTTTAACTAATTCGGGGTCGCTGAATCCAGTGGTGCTAGCCGTTTTTTTAGGTTAGCTTTAGTTTTCGAGATATACCGTTATTTCGAAAATTAAGGATGTTGCACAACATATGTTCGCGTAACTCAAAAACGCTTTAGCTTATTGAAAAACTAAAAAAAACCGAAATTAAATTAAATGATGGTGATGAAAAATAAAGTGGGGTTGGTCATACATTTGACCCTTCTTGAGGCATCCTAGGGCCAAATATAAGAATTTCAATTATACAAATATGGCGGTTTAATAAAATTCTTAAATTAATTAAAAATTTTCGTCTTTTGTGAATACATAAAATCAAAAGTTGTTAACAGATTTTAATCATTTATTGCTTGTTTTGTTTGCAATGTTGTTTTTTATATGACTGCATAAAATTATGAGCATAGCTGCATTTTTAAATTTTTTATGAATTTTTAAGAACGAAAATTCCGAAATTTTAATAAAAAATTTTTTTTTTTTTCTAGAAAAAAAATTATGTTTCTAAAACGACTGCGCATATAAGAAAAATGTTTTACCTTTCTTAAAGTAAAATATGTATTCTTTTATAATATGGGGAACTTTGGGCCCCACCCGGCACGGCTAGGCACCGTCGGATTGACCTGGAAAATTAGATCATGATTTCTTACACCAAACCTCATATTTTAAGCAGCGCAAACAATTAAATTAAAAAAAAAAAAAAAAATTGCGACCATTCTAATGTACAGTTTTATTCAGTAAAAAAACATTGAATTTTAAAAGTGTAATTGTTGTGTTTTGTTATGGACCTAATCAAAAGTTTATTCTATATTGCGCATAATTTTGAAAAAATAAAAGAGATTACTCAACATTTTGGCTGACATAAGCAGAATACGTTGTCAGAATTAGCAGAATTTCAATCCAAAGTCCCTTAAGAAATCTAAAAACAATTTGGCACCAAGTCACTTTTTGTGAAGCCGTTTGGAATTTAATATTCTTTTGTTATGTTTATTCAAAACTATGATGATTTTGAATTAATAAGATGACGTCCTAAATTCCCAATTTTTCATATTTGATAAATACAGTGAAATTTATTGTTTTTTTACAAAATGTTTGAAATTTTATAATAGTATGGAAGCATTGTTGAGAGAATGATGTTCTATACAAGACAGTAAAAATGCTCTCAAAATAAAATAAATCCTATTTTAACACGGGTTTCTACGGCAAATTTTTTATGGAAAATGTCGTGTCGACGTAGTTCTGTTGGAACACTTAATTTACTTTTAAGTATAAAAGAGATATTTTCAAAAAGTATGAACGCTAAAACTTAAATTATTTTCGAACAAATGTAGCATCGTTTTTTTAACGTATCTTAAAATTCCTAATATTAGCGTTTTATTCTAAGACAAAAAGTAATCATAGCTTTCAAATATTTTATGTCATTTATAAATCTTATGAAAAAATGTGCAACACGATTGACATTGACATTCTATGGAACTCGATAAAAAAAATTCTGTACTGGAAGCTTCCAAATATTCACCCATTTTATGAAAGTCGACCAACGAAACAATTAATGTATTTTCCAAGTCATTATTGACTACTATTGAAAGTCAATTGGTATTTTCTACGGCGCTTTTATGTCGGCGTCGCGTATAAATGAAAGTTAAGCAACAACTTAAAAGAAAACTAAAGACTGCAAATCCAAAAGAGCTCATAGACACACTTTTTAATTATAATTGTTAAAGTGTAAGGTTTTATTTAGTTCACCAAAAGTTCTCAAAACACCTGGGCCATCAACGAAATGCTCAATATTAAACATCACTTTAACAACTTAATCCATCAGGATGATAACTTGACTTTTAGTTTTTTTAAAACACACTTTTCAATTAACTGCCGTTCAACAGTTCGATCGTTAACGTTAATATATTGTTACGTTTTTCCTTTAATAAACGCGTTCGGTTTACTCCCTTTATAATAAACCGTTGAGTTCTTTTAATTGCAAATAAAAATAAATACACACACTTATTCAACTTAACAAACTTTATTGAAATTAATTATTTTGTTCACAATTGTTAGTTACGAACAGAACCGTTTTCCAAAACAGACTCAACTCATTTTACATGAGTCACCCCTTTTTATATTTCATAATTATTTCTAGATTTTTCCTGAACCTTTCCGTAAAAACTATTTATTATGTTCTATAACCATTTCTAGAAATTACTGGGAAATTTATATAGGAATTATTTTTAAAATAACAGTTGTGTTGAAAATTATACATGACAATTTTAAGTAACATAAAACTATAACTTACAAGATAACTTATAACTATAACTATAAATAATTCCTAGATAATTCAACTTTCGTAACAATATAATATTTCTATGAAAAACACTCAGTGTTAAAAAACATATTTTCCATTTCAAATTCTATACGAACTTTAACGCTCGCAATTAATAAACTGACATCTAATTTATTTTGATATAAACTTAATGAAAATAAAATAACAAACGCTAAACTTTGAAAAAAATAAGAGATGGTATTTTCATGTCAGATTTTCAATAAAAAGTTGACACCGACACAACGTTCTTAGAAAATACAAGATTAAAGCCGTCGAATTAATGTGACAAAAACTTAAAACAGACGTGGACAAAGACTTACATATAAAATAGGGGTTGTTGTATTTTCTGCTATACATAATACATATATATATATATATTTATATATGTATAACAAGTGAGAAATTATATTCGGTCAAGCTCGACCCTAGGGTATCCCTACAACACAGTTCTTAAAAACAAATTTTCGAGAGAGTACCCTATTAGGGACCCATAGGCAATCACGGACACTCCAGAACATAATTAGATATTTCATATTTGAATATAGTTTAGATATATTCATCTATAAGAGAATAAGTTGCCTTTAAGTGATTTTAGGATGGTGGCTGATATGTGACCCATAATTAATTTTGTCAAAACATAGTTGCTGTCGTAATAGTTATTGTCGCCAATAATTATAACAATACCAACATTTATAAGGAATTATAGTATAAAAAACTATTTTCGGAAGTAGTATTGGGTTTAATGAGAATTGAATTAACATAATAAGAAGGTTTATTGGCAGAAAGAAGGTTGTATTGGGCCTTGTTAAATTATAATCAGATTCTCACAATTTTTAATAGGTCTGGTGCTTGTGGCGATTTTAACCTATAGAGTAATTTTCATAAAAATATCTATTACATTGATAGCAAAAACCAATTCAAAAATATTTTATATTTTTGCTGTTGCTTTCCACAGAAATTAGTTGGTTATAAATACACAACATCTGTCAAAAAGTAGGCCTGTTAAATCTTACAGACAATTTATATTTATATATTTTTAGGTAACGATTACTTCATTATCAACAGGGCAAGTTTAAAATGGCAGGAAAAGTGGCACAAAATGGCAAAACTAGCAAAAATAAACATGTTGTTATTAAAAAACATTTATTTTATTAAGTTGTGTAGTATATAAATAATCTACTGTTATCGCATAAAACAGTTTAATAAATGGAAAACACTCTTTCAAAATTGCGAGATGTAGCTGGAACATATTTGAACGCTAAAGGCTCAGTTAGCCGGGAGTATCAGTAACGTTGCAAATCAGCTGCTTCATTTTGTTGTATGTAAAGCAATTAGAACGATTACAGTTAGCAGTAAGATGTTACATCTCAATCTGTTAGAAATAGATTGGTCTTACATTTTTTACGGTAAGGTTACTGTTACTCCCGGCTAACTGAGCCTTAATATTTCAGATGGAGAGAGGTTGTCGACAAACTCATTCGTCTGATATTCATTCAAATATCAGTAGTCTTGCAAACACCGCTAAGTTAAAAAACAAAATTCTAAAAAATCTATTAAAACATTTTTTATACCCTCCACCACAATTAGTTGTGAAGAGGGTATATTAAGTTTGTCATTCCGTGTGAAACTTTTTTATTATTCATCTCAGACCACATAAAGTATATCTATTCTGGGTCCTTGAGTAATTTTAAGTCGATTTAGCCATGTCCGTCTGTCTGTCCGTCTGTTGAAAACACACTCACTTTTGAACAACTCAAAAGAAATGAACAAACTTGGTGCCAAATTGCTTGTAGTTATCCTAAGCAGTTTGGGATTGAAATCCAGCTAAATTGGTTCAGTAGGACCAGAGCTATGAACCTAAAAAAATAGATAATTTTGTTACAAAAAATAACATAAATGCTGTAACTAGGCACGGAATGAGATAAGATTTTGCAAAAATGTGTTTTATTTAACTAGAAATTACGCTGTTAAATTTCGTGATGATCCGTCCATAATTTACCCTAAGCCCTATATAAACAATACTCTCGGAAAACAGTTTAGTATGCCTAAAACCATAAAAAATAACGCTAGCGTAACAACATTTGGTACGTCACAGTTTTTTAGGACTAGAAATAACACTGTGAAATTTCGGTCCATAAGTTACATTAGGTCCCATATAAACCCTACTACCGGAAAACAGTTTAGTACGCCTAAAACCGTTAAAAATTATGCAATCATAACAAATTTTGGCTCGTCACAGTTTTATAGGACTATAAATGATACTGTAAAATTTCGTGAAGATCGGTACATAATTTACCCTAGGCCCCATATAAACCCTACTAACGGAAAACAGTTTAGTACACCTAAAACCATAATTTATAATGCTAGCATAACATAAATTGGTACGTCACAGTTTTAAAGGACTAGAAATGCCGCTGTGAAATTTCGTGATGATCGGTCCATAATTTACCCTAGGCCCCATATAAACCCTACTACCGGAAAACGGTTTAGTCGCCTAAAACCATAATTAATAACAAACCGTCACAGTTTAAGATAATAATGACATCATACAGATATTACTCCTTAAACATTCGAACTGTCGGTGGAGGGTATCAAAGATTCGGCACAGCCGAATATAGCACTCTAACTTGTTTTTTTTTTTTAATTGAAATGCCGAGCCATATAGCGAGTTTTGCAGGAGTATCGGATAATTAACCAGAAATTGCGCGTAACTTACGGAGTTTTGTATGAGATTGACAATGGCTTAAAAAGGCATTTTAAAAAACAAATAAAAAGGCGACTTTTACAGATTTTTTTTTTACTTAAAGGTGGTTGCCAGTGGACTACTAACATATACTACTTCTTATTTTAATTAATCTTGAAATCCGGTATTACGATCTAAAACTTTTTTAGACTTTTGAACAAAATCTTTAAAATTTAGCACTGTCCATTAAGTCAAAGCTTTGTTTGTAATTTCAAGAGACTTGAGCAGATGCATTGAAAGTGCTCTTTTATGTACACTTAGTCACTTTGTACATCCGATTTTTGCAACATTCATTTAGCATTTCGTATAGACTCTGCTTCATATTCGCTAAGCTTATTTAAAAATTTCTTCTAGATTGCAAAAAAGGCATTTGTTGGCAAGTTGAACCAAAAGTGGCTTTTTCACGAAATAATTGACGAAATGGCAAAAATGGCATATGCCATAAAAAACTTGCCCTGCCCAGCAAAAACTTTACTTACCTGGTAAGTTAGCAAATAATGTTGGAGAAAATAAACACTACTTATTATTCGGCTGAATAACTACATATTTTTGTTCGAGGTGTCCAAAGAATTCAGTACTTACAAAATACACTTACTAGAAGTCAAAAAATACCTAGTTATTTATTAACTACTAGTAAGTTTTGAATTGTAAGTACTTTCAATAAACTTACCAGAAGCCAAAAAATCACAAGTTAATAGACCTAATAAGTAGTTATTGAGTATGTTACCAGTAAGCAAATATTCAGTAGTGAAAATAACAGAAGTAGTAAGTAGTTGCTGAGGTCATTACTAGTAAGTACTTATTGAAGTTTTCAGAATAATGAAATAATGAATAATTACTTACCAGGTAATGTATGAAATACCTACCACCTATTACTAAAAATCAAAAATTTTTTTTCTGTGTGGTTATCAATAAACGAATACAAGTTTACCTAATTAATTTCAATGGAGGTAGCAATTACACTACGTGAAAAAATTTCAACAAAGTCGTGACCAAATGAGTCTGACATCTAATCTTTATGTGAAATTTTCCGCAGAATCGGAATATGAAGTCAGAATTGATAAAAGTAGAACAGATGATGTGACTGGAATGCAAATATCTTCAAGAATTTTAAAGAGATTCTTTCTCTATAATGAAAGGGAATCAAATTTCTAAAAAAACTATGGATTGCATGTGGATTTTTTGGATTTAAAAATCCTAATGTTTTATTGCATGCGACTTTAGATTATTTTAATATAAACATTTTGCGCCCAACAAGACATAGATTGGTACAAAAATTACAAAGCTACAGAAGATTAAGTAAATTAATTAGCTTTTGCAATTTTTTATATTTTCAAATTTAGCTTTGTATATTAATTTCTTGTGGGTTAATTCAATCATAACTTCTGTAACATTTTTGCACCGATCTGGATCCTATTGGGCACAAAATGTTCGTATTGAAATAGGCTAAAATTTTATTTTTTGGATATATGCATTTCGGTCACAGCATCTTTTTTGAAAACACAAATAACGGTTATTTTGGAATATCTCAACAACTGTTCTACTTTGGACAATTCTGAATTCATATTCGGATTCAGCATAAAGATTAGCTGTCAAATTCATTTGGTCAAAAAATTGTCACGTAGTGTTATTAAATGTTTAACTTTAAAGTTCTAATTTTGGATTATTGTTACTTATTATTTTATTTTCCTGATGGTGCTTACCGATGGTAGGCAAAAAATTTAAAAATTAATAAATGATTATAACACAGACCTCAAGCCTGATTATTTACTTAATTTATTTAAAATTTAAAAGGTCGAAACAAAAGCAAGTTTTGAGCTCTATTAATTAGAATTTTTCCCAAATTCTTTTTAATTGCTGACATTTAGATTTTTAAATTATTATTATTAAAATTATTCTTAACTTAATTTTCAAATTCAATTACAGAAAAAATTTCATTAAATTTAAAATTGTTCACAACAAAATCTGTTGACAATGCAAGAAGTGAAGCTTTTTATATAATTTTTTTCGCATTTTAAATATAAATGAAAGATAATAAAAACTATTCTTATTTTATGTTTATATTTTAACAATTCTTTATTTGAATTTTGCACTGATTTTAAATTCGAAGTTGAGATGGAAATAACGTCAAACCTTATGATACATAAAGTATTTATTTTTTCATTTTAATTTTATTTTTTTTTTTTTTCTCATTTTGTATTATACTTTAATATGTAAATGCTAAGAGAAGAGAAACTGTAACGTCCTCTGACCTACATGTGTTGTATATGTATGTATGTATGTATGTATAAGTATAAAGAATATAAACACGAAATCTAACAGACAAAAATTAAAAAGGAAACTACAGAAAAAATCACATACATTTTCATACAAACGTTGTTATAGACAACTAAATGGGAAGAATGGAATTGAAAAAAATGTGGAATAAAACACAAACTTCAGCCTGGTTGGTGTCAGTTGTAAGTGTTTATTAACAAAATGAATATAATTTTTTCTTACATTTTTCTGTAGAGTTTCGTTTGACAGTTTGTTTTTTTTCACTTTCTCTCACTCTGTGTTGCCATGTTTAATAGTGTACATTTAATATTATTATAAAACACTCACAACCGGCATAAAGTGTAAAAAGGGAAAAGTTAGTTTGAGTTTAGTTTACATTGGTTTTTGTTTCAAACACTGCCTCACTGCTTGCTAGCTGTCTTTCACTTGGTTGTTAGCATTTGTAAAAGATATTTGTGAATTTATATTTTGCACGGAAATATGAGGAAATACAAAAAAAAAGTTGATAAATTGTTTTAGTCAACAAAAAAATAAACAGCAATCACACACTGTCTTAAAATACAGCAACAAAAAAAAATTGAATAAGTTAAATAAATAAACTTTAATTTGCTTATCTTTAGTTACTCATTTTGTTTGTCTATGTGAATTTGAGTTTGGTTGCTTGTATTTTTCTCGTTACACAAACAAAATCAGAAATCAAAAGAAAAAAAAAATTTGTTTGAAATACTAGCTAGAGTAAAATTTTGTAGAGCACGGGCTCACTAAATCAACACACACACACACAACAACACAAATGAACAAGTTTCTAGAAAAAGCGAAAATTATCATAAGTATTTTATAGTATAGTTTTAGGGGCAAACACCACAAAACACAGATATTCTATATGCAGATGTGTAAGAATGTAAATGAATATAGATGAAAGTATGTGTGTGTGTGTATTTGTATTGTATAGCAAATAATTTATGAACTGTTCTGTTTGTAGGTCAGTTGGAAAATAATTTGCTTTATATTTAATTTAGCATAATTTAAGATAACTAATGTTATGTTAAATGTTTATTCTACTTATTTTTACTGTTTTTTTTTTTTTTTTTTTTTTTTGTTTGTTAAATATTTATTTTTCTTTATTCCCGCTATTTAAAGCATTTTATGCTTTATAATTTCCTTTTAAATTAATATTTCCTAAAAGTAGGCTGTGGTATTGCTAGGAACTTAGATTTAAATAAATATAAACAAAAAATAAACAATGGAAAAGGAAATGGTATTTATCTTAAATTATGATAAATAATTAAATAGAATCCCAAAAATTTTATAATATCCAATTTTTTATAGTGTCAGTGATATTAAGTTATATAATATATTAAGTATATTAGGAAGTGTCATTACCAAGCAATGCATAGTTCGGCAAGATGTATGATGAGACATCTGAACATCTACTCTTAAGCCAACCCATTAATTGTATATTAAAGCTCCGGAAAGAAGGCATGATGAAAATACATGCTCGATGGCCAGTACTCAACGGCCTAGTTACGATTCTAGGAAAAAGCGTTCTACTTGGGGTTTTTAGGGGTCAGATGAAGACAGTGATATAGGTCATTACGGTTCACTGATTAATATGAACCTGTGCGATGAGGATGGGCCTAGATTATAACTTCTGCAGAAGTTGTTACAATGAGGAGGAGGAAGAAACGATGTTTTCGTTTCTCTGTCAATGCCTTGATCTTGGGGTTATTAAAATGAGACGTTTAGGGAGAATATAATTGCCGTTGTTGGATGCTCTATCTAATTTAGGACTTATGTCAATCTCTCTAATCCGCAGGGAATTGAAATGGTTCGAGACTGCAGTGATGTCTGGAGAATAATCAACTAAGTACTGGCTCGACTCATTGGATCAGGATATCACTAAGGGACCTCTATAAGCTCCTAAATGACCCGTCCTCACCTAATCTCCCTAAGGTCAGGCTAGGCAAGGACGGGTCATTCGTTGATATAATTTCTAGGGGAACCCATTATGGCCCCAACAAAACTGTATGCGCTCTCATTTAGCAGAATAATGGTCTTGATATGTAGCTTACTACTACCATAGTCAATATCGTGTCTGCACAATGATTCAATGGGTCGCAGTGCGTTTTATCTTAATGTATATATATATCAATTTATCTATCTTAAGTGTGTTTTTTCGCTATGGTTTGAAAATTATCCAAAATACAATGAATTTTTTGTCGCGAGTTATTATTAGCTTAACAAACTAAACTTATTCAAATAATAAATTGCTGCAAGAAATATTGTTATTAAGTTTATTACTGATTTTATACAAAATGCCATCGATGATTCGTCTCTAGTAAATAAAACAAAAATGTTTCCTTAAGATTACAACATTGCAAAAATGAAACCTGAATGAAAGAATTTTAAAAATCCGTTTCAAGAACTTGCTGACTTTATTATTCGTATACTTTCGTTCTTTACTCGATTGTCGAAGTCGAAAGAACATTTAGCTTAATAAATTTTTTTTTTAGCCAAAGATTAGAAATCGTCTTTCTTCAGCTTTGGGCGTGGTAACTCCCATATTAACAGACTATAGATATCTATATTTGAAGAAGGGAAAAGAGCCAAATTTTCCAAATAAGGCACAAGCAATACACAACATCCGACAAAATCTGGGCGTGATTGATTAATTTATATCTTAATCAAGTTCTCTCCTCATAAGGACCCAGAATATATATACTTTATAGGGTCTTAGATCAATATTGTAGCAATTACAAACGGAATGACAAACTTATATATAACTTTTTCCACCGGAGGTGAATGGTATAAAAAGAGTAATTTTTAAGACTTCAGTATTTTGATTATAACTCAGCCATTTTTTAACCGATTTGACAGCTTTATATACCGACGTGTTTAAGATGAAATTTGCCAGGTAGTTGGGTTATAAATCTTGGACTCGGGAAGATCTATGGTCCCCGAAAGTGGGTATTTTGGTCATGACTTTTTCGTATCTGAACCGATTTTTCCGAGAAAATATTTTTTACTAAAGATTTCCGATCTTTTGATATACAAGGGATAACCATAGGTCATATAACAGTCCAAAGCAACAGGTTTTTATACAATTTTTGATATTTTTTGTACGGGAGGCACCACGCCCATTTCTCCGATCCCGCCCACCTAATTTGAGAACTTTGGCTCTTGCCCTTCTCAAGATGTACCGAAAAAAGTAATAAAAAATACAAAAACAACAAGGGGTTTAAAAAAAAAAATTAGAGGTAGTCGTGGTTTTTTGCTCATATCTCAGCCATTTTTGGACCGATCTTTCTGAATTTCAATGGCAAGAAATGGTGGGCTATATGTGACATAAGTGTTAAACAACCTAGCCACTACCATTTCTGGAGTCTCCGGAAAACACATATCAAACGTAAGACGGACAGATGGATGGACAGACGGACAGACGGACAGATGGACAGACGGACAGACCGACAGACGGACTGACGGACATGGTTAAATCGAGTTCTCTCCTCATAAGGACCTAGAATTTACCCAGCAAAAACTTACATTGCAAAGTAATGAGCTAAAAAGCTAATATAACGACTCTTCACTACTTATACATTGGCATTTTAACTCATTATTTTAACACGGTGATGTCATTGCAGGCAAGTACTTCAAATAGGGAGTTAACTGCCTGTTTTTAGAAAATGAATACAAGTGAGTGAGTGAGAAATTATATTGAAACCAACAATAAAAAACGAAAATTTGTTTTTGTTTTTAATATAATTTCTCACTCTTTCATTTGTTTTCAATTTCTAAAAACAGGCAGTAAATAAGTCATTACCACATTCGCTTACAAATAGGGACTTAAATAACTTATTACTCCGATGTCACCATTACAACTAACATGTAATGACTTTAAAAAAAAATTTTTTTTTTTATTATTTTTTTTTAATTATTTTTTTTTCTATTTTTCTTATTTTATTTTTTTTTTTCTATTTATTCTTATTTTATTTTACTTTGTTTTATTTTTTATTTTTTTTCTGTCTCTGGTGGGATTCGATCGCTCAACCTCGGTGCTGATAGACTAGCTCACTACCATCTAGTCTACCGGGGTAGTATAGTTTTTAGATAAAAAAACTATGTTTTTTACTCAATTAAGAGCGTAAATATGAGATTAAATTGTCCATAATAACAATAAAAACGTTGATTGAAAGTTTTTGTTTCATTACTATAATGACAATTTGTTATTGAAATATGTTGCTTTTATAAAAAAAATGTTTTAATTCATAAAATTAATGGCATAGATCTAACATTAGATGTATGAGATTATTAAATCTTTTTTTTTTTTGTTTTGTTATGTGTGTATGTAGACCTTTTCACTTGTTAAATGTGTTATATTAATATTATTCGGCTTGAGGTCTGTTTCATAAATTATAATAAAAATAAAAACTCTTGTTCTGTTTTAATTTTTAATTATTTATTTTATTCCAATATTTCGACCAACTTTGTTGGTCATCCTCAGGGAAATAGTTATGATTTAATATTTAATGCAGTGTTGTCCGATGTTATTGTTTAAAGTTTTTCTCACTTTATTAAATCTTACATTTTTTAATTAACAATTAAACATTTTTTTTAAGGAAACTATAATTTTGTATTAATTTATGAATAAAGTTATGTTTGTATATTGTTTTTTTATGTTCCCAATTAAAATTTTTTGTTTAACTTGTTTGTCCAAGTTTTCATATATCCAATGAAAATTTTTAACGTAATTACGAAATCCAATGAATCGATTTTAACGAAAATACTTCATTATAACTATGAAATTCCATATAGACAATGAAAATTTTCATTTACCCAAGGAAATTTTTTTTATGAAAATGA
Organism: Pollenia angustigena; assembly: GCA_930367215.1. Classification (NCBI taxonomy): domain Eukaryota; kingdom Metazoa; phylum Arthropoda; class Insecta; order Diptera; family Polleniidae; genus Pollenia; species Pollenia angustigena. The sequence goes on along the minus strand of OV884059.1, from coordinate 173,554,802 downwards.
TTCATTAAATATATGAAGCATTTTTCTTTCAGTGTAATAAAAAAAAAAAAAAAAACAAATTGTAAGAATAAATATTTAAAACCAATTTGTATTAGATTTTAAAAAAAATTAAACCGTAGATGCATTTTATTATGAATGAATTATAAATTTTGTTAATCAACTCATACATAAGTACTTAGGTATCAGATTATATGTCAGCCATTACTAAACTACTTCTATGTAATGCAGATGGCATGAAGTAGTCATTGAAAACTAAGTGGTTCAGTAATGACAAGTCACTACCAAGTTTTTGCTGGGTATATACTTTATAAGGTCTTTGATCAATATTGTAGAATTTACAAACGGAATGACAAACTTATGTATACCCTTTTCCACCAGAGGTGAAGGGTATAAAAATGTATGGTTATGGTGACACAATCCCCCGGAAAAATTCAACTCACTATTTTTAATAGGCTTGGCTCTTGAGCCAATTAAAACCTATGTGTGTACAAAATTTCCTCAAATAATCTACAAAATTGCGTGTTGTACTTTGCGCAAAAGGTTTTCATGTACGGACGGACATCGTTAGATCGACTCAGAAAGTGATTCTGAGTGTTAACATAATGAACATTAAGGGGCTACAAAAATCAGCACAATCGTATACTACCCTCTAATCTGTTGTGATGAGGGTATTAAAATACCATAATATGTCATTTGGTGTTGCATTTTATAAAAAGAAAACGTTGTTTGCGTCAATGGAAAGTTCACCCTGCTAATAATCATAGATATAAAAAAGTTCTTTAAAAGCTGCTACGTAAAAACGGAGAAAAATTTTAATTTGTTGAGAATCATCCGCAACCCAATGTCACGTTTGCTTTATTTTTCGTAATTAAGTCTTAGCAAATATTTAATATTTAATAAAATATCATAAAATTTTTCGTTAAAACTCTTTGCACACATTTTGCAATTTGTTTATTATGGCCTTATTCTTGGTCAAGTTCTTTTATTTCTATGACTTCAGAACGACCCCAATTCGAAAATGTCAATCAAATGTTTTTTATTTTCTGACTGTTACTTCTTCTTTTTTAATTCGATAAACAATTGTCAATACTGGCTGAATATTTTTTTAATTCTTTGCATAGACATGCTAAATCGATAATAAACAAAATAAAACACAAGTGCTATTAGGAATTGTAAAAAGTTAAGAAAACAAATATGTCTACATTTTTAAAAATTAGAGCAAAAGGCGAATAACAACTAATTGAATATTTTATTACCTTTTTTTTTTGTAAATTTGTATAGATTCAAAATTATAAAGCAATAATTTTTAAAAACTTCAATAAGAGCTATTGCTATACAGGTATGTGATCGATTTTTTAAACAAAACGACTTAAAACCGAAAATACCGTTTCGGGGTTTTTTAAAAATGTATTCTTATACATTTTACTTGATGTCTTAATTCCCTCAAATTTTATATTCAATAAATTTTTTTAAACTGTATTTTTAACAAAACTTTTTGACTTTAATTCAGAAACGGGTTATAAAATCGTTTGAAGCTTCTAACACTTTTGAAAACGATCGCTCAAAAACGGGTCTTCATAAAACGAGTCCCGCAAGTTGCCAATTTTAACAAGTGGCAATTCTAAGCGATATCATAAAAACCATTAATATTTTAACGGTCTAAAATTTGAATTACAAAAGTATTAAGAATTACATTTTATATAGTTGATTTTTATTTATTGAAAATGTTTCGAATTTGTGTCGAAACGAAATCACATCTTCGTAAAATAAAATCGATTTATTGTATATACTTTGATAAAATATGGTTTCTTATGTCACACTTTAAGATTTCTTTTACACGATCTTTTATTGAAATAGTATTCGAAAGTTATTTTAAAAAATGTTCAACTATTTTTCACCGAAAATCCAATAAATACACGGAAAGAAGTTAATTTTCTAAAGTAATCAATTTTATCTTGATTTTAACTTATTTTGTTCGTAATTAGATAAATTTTCTTAAATATAGAAAAATTTTCCCATGATCAAAAAATTCACGTTTTTGGTATATGAGCAAAAATTTCCTAAAAAAAATACATAATTAGCTTTTTTTTTAAAATAAGAAATATATTTCTGAGTTCAGGCTGCATTTATATAAAATAAGTCTGGTTTTCTTGATTTTCAAATAGAACCGAATTTCTTGCAGAAACATATGCTAGGGATTTTTTTTTCAGATAATACCTAAGAAAACTTGGTTTGATTCAAATAATTTTTATTTTATCGACTTGTTAAGCAAACCAATAAAAAGTTTCTTATTTTTATATTAAACTAGCTTAACCCGGTGTGATTCGCTACACTGCTTTAACGAATTCTTCAGTTGAGAGATATTTAATATATGCATCTTATGGGAGGTATTTCTCCCCTGCGCCTACCCGCTTTATTTTTATTTTTATTTTTATTTTCAAAAGTGTAGTATACCAAAGAGTGACTTCTACAAAGTTTGAACATTCTTACTACATATAACAGTTCTTAAGATATGCGATATTAAACATTAGCGTCCTATGGGGCCTACACTTCCCCTGATACTATTTTAATTCAATTTTGGGGCTTAGAAGATCCTACTACCAAAAGTTCAACAAAATGTGTGCAGCCGCTCTTAAGATACGCGATATTTAATATTGGCATCCAAATGGGGGTACCAATTCTCCTGCCCCTATTGAAAAAATAAGTAGCCTATTTTATTTTTAGGCCTCACGTAAAAATTTCAGGAAAATCGGTTCAGTAGTTTAGGAGTCTATAAGCCAACAAACAAACAAACAAACAAACATACAAACATTTTTAATTTTTATATATATAGAGTTTCTTAAACTAACTAATGCTTCACGTTTTTATGTAACAAATTCAGGCTTTTCTTTGTATTTTGTAGAATATTAATGGCCAATTTCACCAATTTATTTATATATCAATTTATGTTTTAAATCAATTTTTCATGTCAAAAAAAAAAAATTAAATTATATAAAAAACTAACTATATTTAAATATGAATTGATATTTGAGAATTGTTGAAATTGCACATAAGCAACGAAAACTTGATTTAAGTGACTACCCAGTAAAAACTTCGCCTTCAAAATAATGTGTTGAGTAATCAGAGAAACATAAAAGCACTACATAGAATTCAACTGAAAGAACCAATCAATTTCACAGGAGATGTCCCAAAATTGACGCATTCAAAAGTCTGACATTATTTTTTAACTTAAATACATCCAGAAAAAATTAGCTGTAGAAGTTGTTATGGAAGTGGGTATAGAAGAAAGCTAATAAATAATGAGCTATTTATTTTTAAAAAGTAGACGAAGTTTTTAATAGGTAAAGAATAGAAATAATCAGCTGTAAATAATTAAATTTTAGTTCGATTTGAGTCATAACTTTTTGCTTAACCCATTAGAGGTCACTGTACTCAAACGAGTACAGTACCATTTTACAAGCTTCCAAGCAAAAACAAAGAATTTTTAATCGTTGTACCGTTATTTATGTTTGCAACAATTATACTAACAGTAGCTAAAAAAGAATTTGTGTTTCTTGTTTTTGGGTATAAAAGTTAAAATCTGATTTGTGTCACGAAAAGAGCGTGAAGTTATGAACACTATTTTGATAGTATTGAAAACAATATTGAATTTTTAATTTTTATAATTAAAATCATATCAGAAAAACTCACAGACAAAAAAAAATTATTTACATAAAAAAATAATAAAACTAGAACAGTATAAAATTGACTGTACTCGTTTGAGTACACACTGACAACATACGTAGGTAAAAAATAAGTTTTTTTTTTTTGTTAGATTTTAACTATGAGTGGAGAATATGTTATAGCCAAAAAGTGATTTAAAATCCTTTAAGAAGCGTTTGAAAGCATATCATATGATTAAGAGGTGTTAAGGAACATATAACGGTTTCGAGCCTACCAGAAGACAAACCTGGTACTATTAAAGTTTTCGTTAATCCGGAAGTCATACACTACGACGTCAGTGACGATAGTGATAATGAACCGTTGGCACCAAAGTAAACTCGGCAAGACTTCGCAAAGCAAATAAATCCTATTTGGAAATGCTTTATATCGCAGAGCTCAACCCCTCAGCAGAACTCGGAAGTTTGGGAAAGATTAAATAGTGTACGTGAAGAAATATTTGAAAATTTTGAAAGCCGAATCGACCTGGCTTTCTTCGAATGAAATGCTTAGCGGTATGGTGGCCAAAACAATTCCTTAAGACGAGTCAATGGTAAAACATTTTGACTACCATCCCGCTAAGCAATTCATTCGAGAAAATCCAGTCCAATTCGGCTTCGAAAAATTTTATAGAAAATTTGAAATTATCACGTGCAGCATGGAAATGTAAAAGAAAGAAATTTAATTTCCCGTATTCCCCTTTCTGATAGTTTTTTCTCCCCGTAGAGGTTCGGTTGACAAACAAAGGAGAGCGTTTTTTATTATTCCGATTTATACATACGATTTATATGTCGAAATATTCAAAAACAGGTTTCTGATTTTTATTATGTGTCTGCATATGTGTTAGTATCAAATTTAAATGATTATTACTCTGAAATGATTGAACAGATTTTAATAAAATATACATTGTGCACATCGGTGAGTAAATACCTTTCAAATGGTGTATATTTTGTGCAAATCGGTTGAAAAACCGATGAGGAAGGTGTTCTTAACTGTTTTGCCTTAGCCGATTTATATATAGATTTATGTTAAAATGTGATTTTTTAACTTTGAATTGCATAACGGCTAAAATTTTACATTTTTTATAAAAGACATTATTTTTATACCCACCAACACAATTATTTGTGAAGAGGGTATATTAAGTTTGTCATTCCGTGTGAAACGTTTTTGTATTCCTCTCAGACCCCATAAAGTATATATATATTCTGGGTCCTTGAGAAATTCTAAGTCGATTTAGCCATGTCCGTATGTCTGTCTGTCTGTCCGTCTGTTGAAAACACGCTCACTTTCGAACAACTCAAAAGAAATGAATAAGCTTGGTGCAAAATTGCTTGTAGTTATCCTAAGCAGTTTGGGATTGAAATCCAGCAAAATCGGTTTAGTAGGACCAGAGCTATGAATCAAAATGTGGAACCACCACATAAAAAAATTTATAATTTTGTTACAAAAAATAACATAAATGCTGGAACAAGGCACGGAATGAGATAAGATTTTGCAAAAATTTGTTTTAATTGATTGTTAAATTTCGTGAAGATCCGTCCATAATTTACCCTAAGCCCCATATAAACAATACTCCCGGAAAAGAGTTTAGTACGCCTTAAACCGTAAAAAAACGCTAGCGTAACAAAATTTGGTACGTCACAGTTTTTTAGGACTATAAATGATACTGTGAAATTTCGTGAAGATCGGTACATAATTTACCCTAGGCCCCATAGAAACCCTACTCCCGGAAAACAGTTAAGTACACCTAAAACCATAAATAATAATGCTAGCATAACAGAAATTGGTACGTCAGAGTCTTAAAGGACTAGAAATGACGCTGTGAAATTTCGTGATCATCGGTCTATAATTTACTAGAGTTGTCAAAACCGGTTTCCGAACTATTCGAAAACCCGATTTTTTTTGGATTTTTCCGGTTTTTTAAAACCGGTTCCTTACAAAGGCCGGTTTTCGAAGTAATCGAGAAACCGGTTTTTTGGTCTCGAATAATCGACTTTTTCTTATATTTAATTTTTTTCATTATCTTGCATTCGATGACATTTTTTAGTAACCACTTTTGTTAATTACAATAGTATTTTAATTTTTGTCATCATACATAACATATTCATTACAGTACCAAGCTATTGAACTTGCAGAAGAGTACTACAAAACAGAATTTTTTATAATTCCCAGCAGTATGAGTTAAGCCCAAGTTCTGACTTTGGCTTTGGTTTGTTTCTTTAAAGTATTAAAAATGGATAAAATTACTTTAATAAAGTTATCAAGAGATTATTTTAAACATATTAATGATGGATTATTTACCCTGCAGCCACACAATTAAGTCTTTCTTGATAGTCTTTTACTGTTTGCCAAAATTTCCAAACATTGAAAACTGTAATGTAGGCTGAACGCAATTTTTAAGCAAATTACTTTCAAGATGTCATCAAGAAAACAATTTATTAAGACAAACTTGTAATCAGCTGTTAAATTGAACGTAAAATTGCTAATCAAATGGAAGTTGGTATTGAACGTAAAATTGCTAAACAAATGGAAAGTTGAAATCGAAAGCAATCTATGGTTAACAAATCACTTCAATGTACGGTTAATTATCTTGATTTTGTATGATTAAAGCTTAATCACGTTCGAGATGCTTTAAAGCGCTTAAAAACCCAAGTGTGAACATAGCATGACATTTTATGTAGTTATATAAGTAGCTTGTATTTTACGTTTTAGTTCTGAAGAACATACGTACAAATAGCTTGTTTTGTTTTACTTTTTTATTAAATAATTTAAAAAACCGAAAAACCGATTATTCGAAACCGGGTTTTAGTTGCAAAACCGAAAACCCGATTTTTTCAGAAGACGGTTTTTCGATGTATTCGAAAACCGGTTTTTGTAAATATACGAATATTTGACAACTCTAATAATTTACCCTAGGCCCCATATAAACCCTACTACGGGAAAACAGTTTAGTCGCCTAAAACCATAATTCATAACAAATCGTTACAGTTTAAGATAATAATAACATCATACAAATATTATTCCTTAAACATTCGAACTGTCGGTGGAGGATATCAAAGATTCGGCACAGCCAAATATAGCACTCTAACTTGTTTAGTATAACAGTTGAACATTTTTGGTCATACATGATATGTAAATGAGACTTCCCCTAAACTTACATATGTAATTGTATGATACAGAATTTAGTTTATTGAATTTGTTGTGCAGTGCAAACGTGCTTTTGTTATCCCATTAAGTTTATTGTATTGTATTGGGTACCGGGGTACCCGGGTGAGTATGTTACGATGGTTAAAGTTTCAGCAAATTTTTTTGTGCATTAAAGCTTCGTTCACAATCAAAAAAACATTTTCACTTGGTGTTCAAAATAGAGCAACAATTTGTTTTGTAACTACACACATTTTGCATTAAGAAACCGTTTGCAAATTTCAGCCACAACAATATGCATTTATTTTTATTTTTGTAAACATTTTGTTAAAATTTTCATTAAAAACTAAATAAAATTATTTTAAACGTCAGAAACAATTTCATACAAATTGTTGCTGAAGTTCTAGACTCAACTTTAGTTACATTTAAAAAAAAAATGTTAATTACAATTTTGTTCAAAAAATGAAAGGAAAATAAAAGAAATACTTTGCGAAGAAAAAAGATGGAAGAAAAAACGAAATTGTTTTTTTGATTGTGAACGTTGCTTAAAGGCGCAAAGAAATAAATCTAGAATCTTTATTCACTTTATTTTAATTTAAATAACGACGATCCAGATGATTCTTTAAAAATTGTAATTCTTAATACATTTTTTTCATGTTAATATACCTATGTGGGTACCATGGTACCCGGGTATTAACACAAGGGTTAATTAAGATTTTTACGAACAATTCACAATAATTATAATGCCACCACCTTTCTTAATACCAGATTTCTCCAAATCCCTATCTTTTCTTTAAACTTGATAGATATTTAAATTCAAAAACTCTCCATCAAAAAAAAAAGATTAACTAACTTTTAGGTATTTTATTAATTTTACTGCTATTAAATATTTTTTTTTTAATTTTATTTAGTTTAAATTTTATATAAATTGAAATGAATATGAATATATGTATAAATATACACTCGCATTTAGAGAAGAAACATTTCATTCGAGAAAAATCTAATTCGAATGACTTTTGAAAAGGACTTTGAAAATATTCTCTTTTATGTATATATCGAGCTTAATCGTAAGGAGCAGTGATACTAGAAATATCACGATATTTATTGAACGTGTAGCATGCAATATTGATGGATCGCGATCCATATCGCAGAATGGCCTAAAATATGAAATCCAGAAACCCAGATCGTGGATCGCGTGATAAATATTGAACGTGTAGCATTTCCATGATATAAAATAATAATTATAAAAATTAATACATCAGTAAAAAGTGTCAAAATAAAAGAAATAAAATACGCAGTGGAAAAAATTAAACAAATAAAAAGTAAAATAATTGACATGATACGTCAGTAAAAAGTGTCAAAATAAAATACGCAGTGGAAAAAATTAAACAAATAAAAAGTAAAGCGATTGACAAAATTTGTGAAAAGTTTATTGAAATAAAGGGTAATGGCAGAAGACAGTGAAATCGAGTGGGTTCTGCCGGTGGAATCGGAATTAACCAGTGAAAAAATTATTTTAAAAGATTTCATTTTTAGTTAAGAGGCATTGCCGGAATTGTGGGACTCGTCGGCTAAAGCTTATTCCGACAAAATAAAAAGAGCGACTGCACTGCAAAAATAATTAAAATAACCAAAATACATAAAAATAACATAAATATTGACGCGATAAATATTGAACATGTAGCATACGCTCGTGATCCATCAATATTTTAAAATGGATCGTGATCCAAATATCACGATATTTATTGACCATTTTAACCATTTTAACTTTGATATTGAAGGCAAATAAAAAATAATTTTTAAACCAACCGTTTCATTACCAAAAAGTAGACAAAACATCACGATATTTTTACAACGGAAAGATGTGAATATAACGTGATATTTTTTCAAAAAAGCGAATAAAACGAAATTTTTAATTAATACCCTCTTTATGCTCAAGCGCGAGGCATAAATTATTCTGCATCAAAACTACCTTTAAGCACAGAAAAATCGACTGTTATTTTTGAAACAACTAACCTGAAAATCTCCATCGAATTCTATTTCCATGTTCTGCAAGTCGAAATGCAGTCAAATTAAAATCGATTAAAATATTTAGTAAAATTTTTTTTAAATTGGCCATTGTTTTTCCTGATTTGAAGAGAAGAAGGTCTTTTAGAGATCATTTTAATTCAAGGTATGTGATTTTAAAAGGTACTATTTTCATTAGCAATAAAAACAAGATCGTTCTTGAAATTAATTCGATTATAATTTCACTGGAATTCGATTTCAGTTGAATAACACATTATTTAAAAAAAAATCAGATATAATAAAAAAAACCACAAATTAGTTATCACATTTTAAAGCATTTTCAGTAAATGGTTAATTAGTTTCTAATTTCTTATTTGTTAGTTAAAAAAAACTTTAGTTGAGACTTTTTTCGAATATTTCACAATACTGCACATACTGATTTTCTAAATAAAATCATTTAATTCAACAGCTTACACGAAGCAAACTTCATAATAACACCAAATTCTTAAATTTTTTTCTAAAAATATTTGTTTTTATTGCCTTAAAGACAGTGACTGAAAAAAAGGAATATTTTTCAAATCTAAACTAAAACAAGTAAGAAAGTATAGTCGGTCAAGCCCGACATATGATACCCTACACCACAGTATATTAAAACAAATTTTGCGAGAGTGTATGGCTAAATAAATAGGGAATTATCTATGTTTTAAATTTCATTGAAATCGGTTTGATAGTTTCTGAGAGCCAAATATTGCCCCCCCCCCCCCATATACCCTCGTGTTCCTACAATTCGGCCACTATTGTGGTGTGTGTACAAAAATCAAACTGAAAGAGAAGTGTTACGTGAATAAGGAATACACGAAGATAATCGTTGTTACATGGACTTACTTAAGATGCATTAAAATTTAATTTTTATGTTTTATTAAAAAACTGTAATTTACCGATTATTTTTTGGAGTTGTATTTATTCCCTAGGAAATACAAATTATTTTTGTTTTTTTTCAATATAAAAGTTATTTATATTTTTTTATTCCTCCGAAATAAAAGTTATTTTTTTTAACAAACTCAAAAAACTTTTTTTGTTTCAAATATATTTCTAAGAATTCAACATGGTGAAATAAACAGTAAATAAAGATCTAGATATGTAAGTCGAATTTGTGATAATTGCGTATGATTAATATTTTTTTGATAATAACAACTATACGCCAACGTATGCCGTTAAGGCAATTAAAAAACTGCCATCAATACATTTTTTGATAAGGTTTAGATTTTGATAAAGGTAAGTTGAAATTTTGCAATCCTTTGACGAAAACACACGCGAAAAGCGTGACAACTTAATTAATTTTGCACTACATTTCTTTTTTTATTGATCGACTAAACTTTATTTCAAAAACAAATCGTTATAGAATGTGATTAAAAATGTAAGATACTATTTGATATAGCAAATGTTATATGCTATCAATCAAAGGTTTTACTAAAATAGTGCTACCGTTTGGGACGATTATGAAATTTACTTGTTTTAATGTAATTTAAAAAAATCGGTCGTATACAATAATGGTGTTTTTGAAATTTATTTTATAGTTTTTATTAAGCTCAAAATATTTCCAATCATTCTGTTATCATTTTTAAGATTAAATTCATTTACCAATATAAGATTTATTATATACTTAGAGTAGAGCTTTAAAGCAAAATATTGCCTTTTAATATTAAGAACAAGTAAGAAATCATAGTCGGTCAAGCCCGACCATATGATACCCTACACCACAGTATTTTAAAACACATCATGCTTATGTGTGCATATTAATATGGATTTATCTATGTTTATAAAATTCATTAAAATCGGTTTAAAAGTTTGTGGTCCTATTTTTAAAAAAACTATATAGCTTATGTGTCCACATAAATATATTTCTATGCCTTAAATTTCATTAAAATCGGTTTGAATGTTTCAGAGAGGCATAAATTTCCCCCCATCTTCCTCGTGGTCATTCTATTCTACCCAAATTCAATAGGCTTGGTCCCTGTGCCAATTAGAAACTTTGTCCCAAATTGTATCTCATTATCTCCAAAATTGCGTCCTGTACTTTGCGCACCAGGTTACACGGGAAGCCAGACAGCCAGCCAGTCAGCCTGCAAGCCACTATTGTGGTGTGGGTATAAGAACATCAGTGTTTGAAAACAAAGAAAATATTTCGTTTGAAAAATGTACAATACTTTCCAAACTTTTGTAAATCATTCTGTACCTGAGCAAAACCTTATGAAATACTATTCAAGTGACAATGTTTGTAAACGAAAAATTCGCATTTTATTCAACTGCATGCTTTGCCTGCGTAAATTTAAGAACAAATCGAACGCCGAAAAGTATTTTGATAACGATTTATTGAGTTTTTTGCTCTTACATTTAATGATTTGCTTTTGATTTTCTTTTGCTTTTTGTTACTACTGTCGTCTAATAAAGCATTAATAAAAGCAAAAAAACTTTACAAGAAGATGTCATTTGGATTCTACTAAAAAACATTTCTATTGAAAGCAAATCAATCAGCAAACTTTTATGAAAAGTTTTTGTTCAAAACTATTTAATTTTGCTTATGTGATTTCTTTTCGTTTAAAATAGTGTACGCATTGTGCACAAGGTAAAAATAATCTAAATTAGCTGGCATTATTCTTATTGTTTCTGTTTTGCTCACTACAAAGTACAGTACACTTCTTAGCGTACGGCTCATAAACAGAGAAATATTATTCTTTTTAATAATTTTCTACGGAACGGAACACTAAGAAACGATATTTAAAATTTATTTTCGAATACTGTTCAAAAATATTCAAAACATTTTGTTTGGTTTTTTTCAGGATTTTGATATTGCAAAACTATAAACCTGATGAGCTGGGGCTCGAACTTGGGGCTGAATTTACATATTTCAAGAATCACCACAATTCTTTCATCAGAATTTCTTGCACCACTAAGGTGCCTGCCAACCAACGCAAAGAAGTCTGATGTAAGAATTGTGGTGATTCTTGAAACATGTAAATTCAGCCCGAGTTCGAGCCCTAGCTCAACCAAGGAAATTATCAAAAATAAAATTTAATAAAAATTCATGTTGTAAAAATTCCTTCCTTCAGTAAAAATAATAATTTAATGAAAATTAAATTTGATGAACTCAAGCCTAACTAAAAATATAAAAGATTATTTTTTTTGTACATTTTTAAACAAAACTTAAATTAAATCTGAACAGTTTATTTTATGTGTACACACATCAAATTGGCGTAAAATTTTTGTGGAAATCAAAAGTAGTTTGTATTCATTATTTATGATGTGCCAAATTGCCAAGGTTTAATCCTTGATGAAAATGCTAAAATTTATTTATTGGGATGGGGGGGGGGGGGGGGGGGGCTATATTCTAGTTCCTTTGCGCATGTTGCTCAGGCCAGATCCTCAGGAAACATTTTTCCAAAAATTTTGGAAAAGCTAAAGATATAAACTAAAACCGTAAATCGAATGAGAATTACAAGCACTCAAGTCGTATTTGCAACGATATTAAAGCTTAAAAAAAACACCAACAATAAACAGTGAGTTAACATCTTCTTACATCTCCCCACATTTGGTTTGCTTTTTTCGACTCAAATTATAATTGTCAGTGAGGAAAAAGAAAACACAAAATTAAAAAGCAAATTGCTTCATATTATTTTCTTCGTAAAAAAAAGTATAGCAATTAGCCAGTTCAGTTTTTTTTGCACGGGCACATGCTAATTCATTATCAAAATTTATTTTGGGAACACAAAATTTGTTATTAATAAGATTTCTCTATGACGTCCTAAATTCAAAATTTGTTTTCTCGACTAATACACTGAAATTTATTGTTGGGGGATGAGCTAATCCCTATGCTTAAATTGGGAATTTAGCGCATCATAAATAATGAATGAAAAAGTTTGTAATCCCAAAAATATCTTTTTCAAAAGTATTTTGATTTCTGTCAAATTCAAATCAAATCCGTTTCATTTTTATGATCCAGTTTGATGTGTGGCCATTCCTTTTTAGTATAACAATTATGAAAATATTTATTCTTTTGAAAACAAAAACAAGAAACTGGTGATTAAATAATTCTTGCTAGTAAAAACTTTACCTTCACAGTAAAAATTGTCTCTTATCACTAAATGTATACCAAACTCATGGAATCAAGCAACCCATTTTACCAAAATGATTATATTTATTACTAAAAATTTAAAAAATTTAATATATTTAAAATTTTTTTTTTTTTTTTTTTTTTCAATAAATGATATTTTTAATTTTAATTAAAAATGTTAAAAAAACACTTTGCCGTTTCAAACAATGTGTTGATTGATTTTGACAATTTCCAACAACAATTTCACAACTTTGAATTATTTTGTTTTAAACGAAATAATTTTTTGTTATTTAATTAATATTTTAATTCAAAACAACTAAAATGTTAATTAAGTCAAAATTATATTTTTAATTTTCTTTCAACAAAAAAAAAAAAAATTATTCAATTATCACATTAATTAAATTTAAATTATTTTTAAATAATTTTTTTAATTGATAAGAAAAACTACTAATAATTTTTTCTGTGTTTAGAAATTTAAAAAAATACTTTTGTCTCTCAAATTTTTATTTTCTTTTTATACCCGCACCACAATAGTGGAGAGGGTATTATGCATTTGTGCTGATGTGTGTAACGCCTTAAAATATTGGTCCTGGACCCACCTTAAAGTATACCGATCAGAATCACTTTCTGAGTCGAACTAACGATGTCCGTCCGGCTGGCTGGCAGGCTGGCTGGCTGGATATCCATGTAACCTTGTGCGCAAAGTACAGGTCGCAATTTTTGAGATAATTTGATAAAATTTGGGACATAGGTTCTTATTGACACAAGGACCAAGCCTATTGAAAATGGGCCAAATCGTAGGACCACGAGGGAAGATAGGGGGAAATTTCTTCCTCTCACTATCAAACCGATTTTAATGAAATTTAAAACTAACATAGAACCATATCTTCATGGACACAAAAGGGATGTATTTTTTAAAAAATAGGACCACGAGAGGAGATAGGGCCAATATCTGCCTCTCGAACCGATTTTAATGAAATTCAAAACATAGATAGATCCATATCTATATGGACACATAAGCTATACAGTTTTTCAAAAATAGGACCACAAGGGGAGGTAGGGGGCAATTTCTGCCCCTCACAAACTTTTAACCCGATTTTAATTAGTTTTATAAACATAGATAAATCCATATTTATATGGACATATAAGCTATAATACTGTGGTGTAGGGTATCATATGGTCGGGCTTGACCGACTACACTTTCTTACTTGTTTTATTCTTATGTTGCAAGAAAAAACAATTATTAAAAATAGGCAATAATTTTCAATTATTGATCAGCCCTAATGTCTTTTTTTGTCATTTTAATTTTTCTATTTATTTAAAAATACGAACTCCTATCTCCTTATTGAAACAAGTTCACATTAGTTAACCAACACATTAAGCCCAGCAGAAGTGAATGGGGTTATGTCTTGGTTAACTAATTTGAACTTAAACTTTTTTTGCATAAGGGGGTAAATGTTTATTTGTAAACGATATTAGTTGTGCGAAACTTAATGTTTAAAAAAAATATATATTTTTTAAAAAAATTTTAATGACACTGTGGCAGTCGTAATTTTTAACAAGCTGGGCACCCTTCTGGCAAAGCTTATTCAAGTACGTTGAATTCAATGGCGATAGACGTTTTTTAAAGTTAGCGCTCGTATTCGCGATTAAAAATTTCAATAATAAAATACCACAAAATTATATTTTTTTTTTATTTTTTTTAATACAATTGGGGGATTCACAAGGTGTGCTATCAAGTCATATCGTCATAATGTCCTTAATAATATTTTACAATTGTTTAAATAAAATATTGTTGTGTTTCAAACAAAATAAAAATGTTAATGCTGTGTTGTTAGATTCGTCAGTAGAAATCTATATTGTAATTTTGTAATTATTTTAAGACATATGATTTTACAACTTTACGACTGCCTTGTGAATCTCCCAAATATTTCGTTATTTTTTTCGTTTTTCAGAAAAAATTTTATTTTGGAAAATTTTGATTATTAAAACAAAAGTCACACAAAAAAAAAAGTTTCGATAAAAAATTTGCATTTAACAAAAATTACAGCTACTTTAAAATGATTAATCGCGAATACAAGCTCTAACTTTGAATTAAGCGTATCAAATTCGATCGAAGTGTGATCAATTGAAATAAATTTTAATAAGAATTTTTGTTTTGTTTCACTTTTTTAAAAAAAGAGAAAAACTTATTCTTCGAAGTACTTGAGAAATATTTCGCTTTATTCTGAATAAATTCGAACAGTATGTTTTTATGTTTAACAATGTTAAGACTCTGCACCGCACAAACACTTTTTTCGTCAATATTATCGAGAACTAGATAAGAATTATAAGTGGCAACACAGCAAAATTTTCCAAGCTTCTGTCTATTATTTTTGGTAAAACTGATAGTTTTGAGTACGATGGCATCGTTGACTTTTTTTCTAGAAGCTCTTGTTTTAAAGATATAGTGACATTTAATAATTGTATAATTTACACCATTTTTTGTATTATTCGCTTAATATTTCGCGGACAACCCTTCATACCTTAATATGTTTCCTGGATTTTAAATTTTCATAAAAATCTGTTTCATTTGAGAAGAGTCAGATTGTTGTGTCTATTATAGGGCTGCCAGATGTTTGAACCTGTCAACCCGGACACATGGATAAAATGGATAAAAAATTATACCAGCAGAAAAGTTTGTTTTTTAATACATATGTATGTATGTAGTATATCGCACCCTAAATACTAAAAGGTCACACTCAAAATTTTTCAAAAATTACTTTTTCAATGAATTAATTCTCATAAGTCATAGCAAAACTTTCTTCAAATTGGACTTTTTTCATTAGGGAACTAATATTTATTTTTAAATATTAGCACCATTTTTACATAAACTGTTTTTTGGCTCTCCTGAGAATTTAAGAATTTTAAGTTGTTACAGTTTAATATTTAGGGTGCGATATGTAAACACTATCCAGTTTTTATTTTTAAACCCAACAATATATAGAAAAAAAAAATTAACGTGTACTTCATGAACATAAAAACGATGAAAAACAATAAATATTTGAGCTTAAAATGTTCTAAATTAAAATAATTTTCAGAAGATTGCACTTTTTCTAGAACTTAATTTTGGTATTTGATATAGTTATAAAACAGGTAGCATGTCATATTAAAATCAAACTTACATTGAATAAAACTCTCCAGGGTTTCAGACTTTAACGAGTTTCTTTCCTTTACACTGAAAGAATTTTCTTCGCAATACTAACGAATTTTGACATTAATCCCATGAAAAATTGCATTATAAAGGAACCTATGCAGCGCTTCGTTGGATCAATGAAACCTGTTTCATTAAAAGGACTTAATGAAACATTACATTAGATCCATGAATATTATTCATTGGATGAATACTTTCAATAAAGTAAAATTTTTTTTTTTTTTTTTATTTTTTTTTTTTTATTTATTTTTTTTTCTTTTTTCTTATTTTATTTTATTTTTTATTTTTTTTTCTATCTCTGGTGGGATTCGAACATGTAACCTCGGTGCTGATAGACTAGCTCACTACCAGCTAGTCTACCGGGGCAGTGTAGTTTTTGTATAAAAAAACTATGTTTTTTTCTCAATTAAGACCGTAAATATGAGATTAAATTGTCCATAATAACAATAACAACGTTGATTGAAAGTGGATTGAAAGTTTTTGTTTCATTACTATAATGACATTTTTATTGTCATAATGAAAATTTAAATTTATGAAGGCAATTATTGAAATATGTTGCTTTTATAAAAAAATTTTTTGATTTCATAAATTTAATGGCATACATGTAACATTAGATGTATGAAGTTATTAAATCTTACATTTTTTAAATAACAATTAAACATTTTTTTAAGGAAACTTTAATTTTGTATTATTTTATGAATATAGTTATGTTTGTATATTGTTTTTTTAAGTTCCCAATTAAAATTTTTTGTTTAACTTGGACAACCTTATGTTTTCATATATCCAATGAAAATTTTTAACGTAATTACGAAATCTAATGAAGCGATTTTAACGAAAATACTTCATCAAACCTATGAAATTCCATTTAGACAATGAAAATTTTCATTTACCCAAGGAAAACTTTTTTATGAAAATGATTCATTAAATATATGAAGCATTTTTCTTTCAGTGTATCCATTGAGCAGACTAAGTACTCAACTTGAAAAAAATCAAACTCTTTTGATTTTTTTTCATTCAACTGGACAACTGTCAAACTAATCAATTGAAAAACCCAAACACGCTTTGATTTGGACAACGACCGACTCAGTTGACAATTGAATTGAAACGTGCATGGGCTGCCTTAAAGAAAGCAATTTGTTATCGGTTTTCGATTTCTTATAAATGTTGTTTACACGGTATAAGTTTTAACAGTCACTAGTTGAAAGAGGATTGACTATCATCTAATATAATTGAAAGCTTTTACCAGCTTTACACCAGATAACAGTTGAATTTAATTAAAGTTCTTTATACAATTACCTTATGTTAGCAGTGTAATAACAGAAATCTTAACCTTTGTTAACAATTTAAACCAGCAAAAAAACAAATTTGTTTGTCTTGACCTGTACAAAAAACCAAGACAATTTAATAGTGGACCAGGACACCAGGATAAGAAGTCTAAAACCATTGCAAGGATATCAGAAATTATCTTTTTTTTGGTTAGCCCTTAAAACTTTAAATAATCCAACTTTTATCACTTGTTTTTTTCAACTGAACTATTTTTGGTAAAAACTTTTTAAAAAGGACCCTGAAAGATTAAGAAACAATCTTTATGTTTTATCTAATTTTGTACATGATTTAAAAAGTACCAAAACGGGTTTTCCTCATACAAAAATTAAAAATATTTTTACAAAATTTATTTAACAGAGTCATTACCTACAAAATGTTCTCTTATATAATTTTCCGGAACAAAAAGAGCCTGCTTAAGATCTCGACAAAGAATAATCTGCTATCATATGGTGGTCCTATCATTCATGATATCGTTCCTCCATTACTTGTATATCTTGCTTAAAAGTTTCGCCTCGCTACTCGCCATAGTCCCCACATGACGTTAAGATACAGCGCAGTTTTAGCAAATAGCAAATGTTCGCCACCCATTGTTTGTATTGAAATTAGTTTTAGAGTTTACAGTAAATTTCAGAAGGCTGCTTAATATATATCACAAAATTGCATGACATTTTTCCCAGCCATATGAAGCTAATATACCAATAAGCGCTAAAAAATTTAATTTCAAGTGCTTACAATTTAACTGAAAAAAACTTAATTTCAAACGTTTTTTTAAATGCAATTTAAGTTTAAAAATATTTTACTAATATTCACCTGATTCCCAATTCCCATTTTACTGGAGAATGCTTTTGAAATAATGAATAACAAAAGTATATCTCAACCCTTAAAACTAAAAATTTTGAACTTGAATACCAATTGTTTTGCAATTTCCAGCAATCAAGTAAAAATGGAACAAATTTTACCGAAATATCTTTATCTGTAGTTTTTATTTGGGGCCTATATATAGTAAATTATCGACCGATCTTCGCAAAATTTTACAATATGATTTCCAGTCACATAAAACGAATTTTTGCAAAATCGTATATCATTCCGTGCATTATTCCACCACTTATATTGTTTTTCGTAACAAAATTATTAATTTTAATGGGTGGTGGTTCCACATTTTGTTTCATAGCTCTGATCCTACTAAACCGATTTCACTGAATTTCAACCCCAAACTGTTGAGTTTTTTTTCGAAGTGAACGTGTTTTCAACGGACGGTTAGACATACGTACATGGCTAAATCGACTTAGAATTACTGAAGGAGCCAGAATATATATACTTTATAAAATTCTGAGATTAAAAAAGCTTTACAAGGAATGACAAACTTAGTATTCCCTCATTCACCACTAGTGGTAGTGGAGAATATAAAAAGATTTTGCTTTTGCATGTGAAAATGATTTAATTTATTCGATTTGTATAATTTTAAGACATAGACCAATTGAGCGTTAACAACGCTCCTTATTCATATTGCTTAAGCTTTAGGCAATTGACACGCACATAGCACGAACAGCTTGTGTTTGTATTGTGTACATATTTTGTTTCTGGCAAATTTATTGGTTTATGTGGCTTTTCCCCTTTCAAAACCTATTCTAATAAATTGCCGATATCTTCAACCAAATGATTTTTTTTAACGTATGTATGCATGTAAAATTATTAAAATCGAAAAAACTTTTATATCTTATACATGAAAGAACAAAATCAAAATGTTTGAATCCCAAGAAAAACTTTGTTAACTAATATGCATGTGGCAGTGTAAATAAAGCTGAACTGGCAAAATAAAACAAAAAAATTTGTTTTATTTTTGTTTTTTCTTTACCCACTTACACTTAGAGTTGACACAAAATCAACCAATTGTGGTCGGGATTGTAAGAAAAGATAAACTCACTGTTAATTGTTGTTGTTTTTGTTTATTTGTATAATATCTTTAGTTTTTCTAAAATCTTTGGATGAAGTTTCCTGACGATCTGGCCTTAGCAACCAGTGAAATGCGCATAGGAATAGCTTATCCTATCAACAATAAACTTCATTTTGTCAATAGTATGAAATGGGAATTTAGCACATTATAACGAAAACTTGATAATTAGTTTTTGAATCCAAAGAAAAACTTTTATAACAAAATGTTTTTTGTTCTTCATATTTTTGAATGAAAAATCAAAAAACAATATTAAAATTTCTCTTTTATGAGAAAAATCAAAAACGTTTGTTTCTTAGTATTCATAAACGAACAATTATATAAGCTGATATAGAAGATCTCCTTCTGTGAGTAAAAATAATTATGTTTAAGCTAAAAAAAACTTTGAATTAAATAAAAGTTCGGACATTAAGTGCAAATAAATTTTTTGAAAATTAAAATTGATTACTTTTATAAAAGTCATAAATTTGTGCGAATCAACGCCTTAACCCTGCCGTTAGGTTTAGGCCATTTTGGTGATTTTTTGTTGTCTTTTCGCTTTATTTACGGAACGGTTGACTGTGTCAACCTAAAACTTTAGCTAATGTGGTGTTTTTATATTTTATTACTTCTGCAAAATTTTTAATTATGAATAATGTAAAGGAAATTAGAAAAATTAAAAATTACGAATCTTAGTTATGACCATTTTGGTCCGTTCTTTTTTAACGATTTATTGATATGAAAAAAACACAAATTTTCTCATTATATGATGAGTAAATGAGCTTCCGTTGCAACTTGAATATAAATTTGTTGCTATATCATAATAAATCATCCAGATCTTAATTTTTTCGCGATAAACTCCTGCAAGAATTATTAGAGAACTGTATGCAGTAGAAGTCTCTAGACCTCTCCTTTTCTTGTCGAATTTTACCTTGCAATACTTGCTTGTATTTCAGTTATTTTTAGTTTTTTTCTGGTGTTGGGGGAAAAATAATAAAAACGAATGCAATACACCATGGCGTCAGGAAACGGAAAATCGAGTTGTCCCTGATTGTGGAGATATGATATTCTTATACCACTGTACAGTGGAGACGAATTTTATAGCATTTAATTTTTTGAGACATTCAATTCTTCCACTGAATGAGAATAATTTCTTCCGGTGATTTCATATTCCATATCATGTCTACGCTATTACAAGTTGAAATATCAGAGAAACTTTTATTTAGAATGTGAACAATATCATTGCAGTTTACTCGTCGATTTTCCATTATTTCAGCAAAAACAAAAACAGTCAAATACTAAATATAAACTGAAGTAAAACTACAAGATATGAAAATTAACTCTATTTGTTTTCAGACTATTAAAACAAGTAAAAAATGTGTGCACTTATTAAAAAAACCAATATGGACCAAAATGGTCCTATACCAAAGATTCGTAAGTTTTTCTTGACCTAACAGCGGGGTTAAAAGAGAACTGATTTATATTTCCTGAAAATGTTAAACGGAGTAAACCGAAATCGGATAGTTATAAAATGAATTAAATAAAATTGTGTTTTATTACGTGATATTAAGACCTTAAACCTCATTTAAAAAAAAAATTACACATAACAACACAGCTTAATAAAAATGGAACACCCTCAATATAAACGCCTGTGTTCATAAAAAAATTTTAAATAAAAAAGAGGTTAACAAAACAAATTTTGTATGAAAAATTTCCTTAATAAACGTTTCTTATATTCAATAATCGTTAATGAATACGGGGGTAATAATATTAAAAAAAAATTATATTCTTATTCAAAGTCTAAAACATATTCCTTTTTACAGCCCAACTTGCCAAAATTCAGAGTATAAACACTAGAAAAATTTAAATTAGAAGAACCAAAAAAAATAAATATTCAGTTTGATTTTTTGTTCGATCGTTCCTCTAAATAGAGAAAATAACTTGAAGTAAAACGAAATTTTTATCAAACAAAACGTTCAATTCTAAATTCAAATGTGTTGTGAACTCGTTTAATGAAAACTTCGCTTCGAGTTATTTTTTTAGTGGCCTATATTTCACATATATTAACACTTTTAGGGCAACAAAAAAACTTAAGCATAGCATCAGGAAATAATATTTATTTCAATTAATTTTACTCTCAATTATTAAAAATATTAAAATAGAAAATACACACCATTTAAATCTTGTTGTAAATTCATTTCAGCAACTCAGGCATTCTCTGCTGTTTCCATTTTCTCTGTGACGATGACAACGATGCCTTAAAGTTTGATTAAACTTGCTTTTATACTTTATGCGAACTCTTTGAGATTTTTGTAACATTTTGGCCATTATTGCAACATTTATAAAATTTTAATTCTTTTTTATATATTTTGAATTTTTTATATTTCAACTTAGCATAAACATAATTCTTCTTCAACCATGACTTTTTTCCTTCATTTATTTATATTATGACATGAATTATGGTTTTATAACTTCCGTTTTTTGTGTTTGTAATTTTAATTTAATGTATGCAGCACTAGAATTGTGTTTTAAACATAATTAAACTTTATTTTGCAAATGTAATGGAAAGAAAAACAACAACTTCTCTACTCCAGTTTTATAGACTATTTTTGCCATACATTAACATTTGCTGTGGATATTTTTTTTACTTTTTCTTAACCTTTTTTGAACGTTATCGTTATCGTTGTTGTTGTTTTCTTTTCGTTTAAGCTCAAAATTAATTTCTATTGCTTTTTGCTTACACTAACACATGCACACCGATACTTTACTCCGGATATTCTGTTTTTGAGCTCATAGTTACACACTTGCGGAAACTCATTCAATTCATTGACACAGAACACACAGAACAACGGGCAGCAGTTGCAAGTAGCAAGACCATTCCTCGCGTAAAGCAACCAACTTTTTTTGCTATTGTTGTTGTTTAAAATGGCATTAAAACTTGCTGTTGTTTTTACTGTTGTTTTGTATGCAGCAGGCAATCGCAGTTGTAAAAAAGTATTGCATTGGCATTGCAGCAGAAAACAACAACTTGGAAAAAAGCAATGAAATTAAAAAAAAACTACAACAAATTCACGAAACAAAAATAGAATGAACTGAATGACAATACAAGAACCGATAACAACAACCATACAACGTTCAAAATACAACAGAACAACGAAAAAACAATTGTCAGTGCAATAAAGAGGTCGATCGGTCGGTTGGTTGTTTGAATAGTTGATACATATACAATTTATTTTATTTAATTTTTTTTTTTTTTATTGTATTGTTTAAGCTCTTGTCTTGTGTTTTTAGCCGTTTTTATTATTGTGTTTTCCAACGACTGTTGTTGAAGTGGAGCAGTAGTTCTTAAGTGTTGTATAATTCTCCTTGTTAGGAGAATTAAGTTTCGGTTTCAGTTAAAAAAAAAAGATAATAATTAACTTAAATATTTTTGAACTTAATTTACACTCTTGTTTAAAAATGATTTTGGCATATAATTACTTTATGTTAACTTTTTTAATAAACAGTTGTTTTCAATATAATTATGAAAAATAAAAACACTGCCGTTAATTTTTTCTTTTTAAATATGTTTGCTGATTTTCTTATTTTATTTATTTTTTATATATTAACTTTTTTTATAATAATATCCGTCTTTCCGTAATATAAACGCGTGTGCGAGCACGCGGAAAAACAAAAGTAAACTGTTCCACTGCTGCACATCGAATTTTATGTCTTAGTTGTCTTCTTCGTTGTTGTAGTCGTCGCAAACGTTGTCGCTGTTGTCATCATTATGATCATCAACATGATTATCATATTATTCATCATTATCATCACTGCCAATAAAGTATTCGAAGTCATTATTATATTCTTCATTCACACATACATTCATGCAAAAATGTGTGTTGGCTTTAACATTTTTCTAACAAATTTTTTCTTTTTATAAAATTTTCTTGCTTCTGTTTTTTCCAGTTTAAATGCCATCACACAAACTTATCATCACTAACATCATCATCATACACACTTACACAGGTTCGGATACCGTTAAAGAAGACACTCACTCACTCACACACACTGGCACTCTTAACATTACCGCACACTAAAAAGCAATACTTGCTACAAATGAGTGTATTTGTGAGATATATTTTCCTTCACTTTGGCTTTTTCTTTTGTATTTCTATTTTTCTTTTGCTTGCTTTACTTTTAACAAAATGAATGAACCAAAAAACAACACAAAAAAAAATTTATGAAATGAAGAACATGTTTTTTCATGCCTTTTCTTTTTCTTTTTTAAAAAAAATTATTTCCACGGAGCTGTATTCTATACGACGACAAGTAGCAGTGAAACGCCGCACACGAATGCTGTACGATATACCGACAATGCTGATACCAAGTGCCTGTGCTGTTGGCTTTTTTATTCTACCGGAATCACAGCACACACATACCAAGGAAAATTCCAAAAACAGCAACAACAACAGCAATACTACAGTGTAAAATACTGTTTTGTTTGTTCTCACCATTGCAAGCGTTTGTGTATTTAGAACATTAGGAGAGGAATATTTTGTTCAAGAGTTCTAAATAAGAGTGCAAGAGTGTGGACGTGTGTCCGTGTATAAGTGTATGCAGATGTGGCAGTGGGAAATACAAAAACGTGCTACAAATTTGCAGTGCTAGTGTTAAGGTATGATTAAAAAGCTTTTTCCGCTTAAATGTTTTTTGTTTTTTGTGACCGGAGCTCTGTTTATCGAATGGAATTGGAACATTTAAATGTAGAATGTTCTTTGAGTTCAGGGAGAGAGAGAAAAACGTATTAAGTTTAACAGAGAAAATAATTTAAAATTTTGGTGTGTCTAAAAGGATACTTCTCCTGCTTCAACATTTTAAGAACAGTTTTTTGTAATGTATTTTACAATTAACACAACTATCAAAGTAATTTTTGGGAATACAAAATTTAAATTTAAAAGATTTTGTTATTCGTGCTTAATTCCCAATTTTTATTCTTGATAAAAACACTTATTGTTGATGCGATAAGCTATTCCTATGCGCATTTGGATGAAGTTTCCTAACGATCTGGCCTAAGCAACCAGTGAAATGCGCATAGGAATAGCTTATCCCATCAACAATAAATTTCATTTTTTTTTTATCAAGACTCAAAATTGGGAATTAAGCACGAATAACAAAATCTTTTAAATTAACACAACTTTAAAATCTAAAAAAATTAATCTCTAAAAATTTACAAAATTTTTCCAAAAATTGTTTTGTTTGCATATAATATTTTGTTATTACTATCGTGTAACCCTTATTAATTTGTTATAGAGTTCACCCTTAATTTCGTATTATCGTTTGGAACTTAGTTGTACCAACAGTTTTGTATCACAAAATCACAGTTTGCACTTTGGGACTATTTTTCATTTACTTGCATAAAAAGTTTTAGCGAAGCCTGTGTTTGTTAAAAAATAAAGGAAAAAAAGCCGAAACTGTAAAATTATTTGGGATATTAAAATTCAGGATTTTTAAATTCCGGATTTTGAAATTCTTAAAAATTATACAGTTTGGTTTATAAAAAGCACGATAGATAGTATGGTTGGGCCATCGGTCGGGCGTTAGAAAAAATTTCTTGACACATTTTTCATTCCTTAAAATTTGTATTTTGTATTAGCAAATAATTTAATATTGTGATTTTATTTGGGGTAATTTTTCAAGTCTTGATGTAGGGGCCATTTTTCATTGGCTCCACGAAAAGCCCCCAATGAAATAACGCCCAGGAAATAACCCCCAATGAAATAAACCCCAAAAAATAGGAAATAACACCCAAAACTAGTGAATGAAATAAAATCGAAAAATAAATTAAATAAACCCCAAACGAAAACGAAACAACCCCCAATATTTGGAAGTTATTTCATATGAAATAACACCCAATGATGAAAATGAAATAACCCCCATGAAATAAACCCCATCAGCAACAAAAATGAAATTATGCCCAAAATAAAAGAGTCAGTCTCACCAAGGATTTCATGAAGTCAATATGGACCAACAGCAAAGTTGCAAAATTATTGAAATGAATCGCCTTTTACGTTTGGCCTTTACACAACTACATCCACTGTTTAAATATAATTGTTTTTCACTTAAAGAATAT
Source organism: Pollenia angustigena (assembly GCA_930367215.1). Classification (NCBI taxonomy): domain Eukaryota; kingdom Metazoa; phylum Arthropoda; class Insecta; order Diptera; family Polleniidae; genus Pollenia; species Pollenia angustigena. Next base: position 173,529,280 of record OV884059.1, on the reverse strand, counting down.
AGACAATTGCTATTTCTTCGTTTTCCACCAACAATTTCGAATTCCATTTTTTTAAATACTAACACGAGATGATGTAAAGCGTCCGAACTTCGATGCACAACTGAAAATATTTTATGTTTAACAACAACTCAACTCAACATTCAAAGCAGATTGTACTCATATATTGACACTGTTATTCAAAAGAAAAAAGATCAATCTAAGCAAATGAAATAAACCCCATATAAAATGAAATAACCTCCAAAAACAAACAGCTTTAAAAATGAAAAACCCCCCGAATTAAAAATGAAATAACATCCAAATTAAACACGCTATGAAACAAGCCCCGAATTTTAAAAATTTGTTGGGTGTTATTTCATTGGAGATTATTCCATAATTTGAAAACCCCAAATGAGGAATGAAATAATTCCCAAAAAAAAATGAAAAACGTCCAAAAAAAAATTGGGAGTTATTTCATATCAAATAACACCCAAAAATGTATGGAAAAAAATTGGGGAATATTTCATTTCACGTTTGGGCGTTATTTCATTGGGGGCTTTTCGTGGAGCCTTTTCATTCCACGTAAAATGCAAAAACACCCCAACGAAAAAATGTAAAACAGTAAAAAGAAAACCCAAAAACTTTCCCCAAAACTACGTGCTGTTGTGTCTCATGTAAAATGTTAGGGCCATTCTTCATTTTCTATTTGGGGCCATATTTCACAGCCAAACATTTCATAATAGCTTCGCCAAAAATATAAACATTAGACGGACTCGAAAAAAAAGTTGTTGATGAGAGTAGCTTAATATATTTAAAAAACGTGTTTGCTGGGGAAATATATGCCTTTTTTGGTTATAAAATGAGTTTTTAGTGATGTCTAAATGAACGTTATAAAAAAGTTATGATAGGCAGTTAAGGCTTAATTTTTAACTAAACTCTCCAGCGGTGGTAAACATCTTTCAAACGACGTATTGGAAAGGAAAATCGGGCGAAAATGGTAAAGTTATTTAAACTTTCAATAAAATCGAATTGAAAAGCATAAAAAAACTGGCATCTCGCTATCTCGAGTCTGTGGTTAGATTTTTAAAATGTTAAAATACAGAATCAAAGAATTCCTAAATTTGTATCTATAATATTTGGCCACTCATTGGACAAAAACAAAAATTTCCAAACTTCTTATTCATGAAAGATATAATTTTTGGACCCTTTTTTGACGCGGTTTAGCTCACGGAAGATTATCGCTAGAGCCAAAATATTTTGGGAAACTTCATAAAACACATCAAAGTTAATTTTCAGGGAGGTACAACTTTAACTTATTTTTGCCCATATAAGTCGGTCTAATAAACATGCAAACGTACCAGTCATGGTACGATTTTATGTTATTGAAAAAGTTACTATAAGTTTTAGTTTAAAGCAGCGTGGCCACACATCAAACTGACTCATCAAATTTACGTATACATATGTTGGTAATATTAATTTTTGCTTTACCCCATATCAAATTCAGGCCATCATACTTCATTTAAAAGTTGTTCATATAATAAAATATTGAATTTTTTGCCGGAAAGTATTACATTATTTGTCAAATAATGAAATTTCAATAAAAAATTTTTAAAAATAAAAAATTTCAAAACATAACACTGTAGTAAATAAAATAGTCAGTTGCAAAAAACACTAACTTTAAATTCATTTCTTTCAAATGACTATAAATTGGCTTAAATATCATGCAAATATCAGCCAAACATATTGCATAGAGGCACACGTAAAACAAAAATAAAAGCAAAATAAGTTAAACAAGCATGCCATGAAGTCAAATGAAAAAAAAATATATGCAAACATATTAAAATAATTAAAAATGGGAGCAATACAAAAAGCTGTTTATGTTCAAGCAATTATGTAGCGTATTTATTTCAGTACTATTATATATCATCATTTAAAGCAATTTGATGCAAAATTTGCTTAAATAATTATTTCTATATAAATATGTATACATAGTATGTATATACATACATACATATTTTTTTGACAAAAAATTTCTTAAATTTAAAAAATTTATTATAAACCGACTATACTATAAATTAACTACAAATTGGTTGAAAAATAAGTAGTTAGTAGTCAATTTAAAAGTCATGCAGAGATGTGTTTGACTTCCTACAGGGAAATCATATTTACAGAGTTTACGGGCATACACATCAAATTGGCGTCAAATGTTTAAGAAAACCAAAAGAATTTTGTTTTCGTCAAATTCACATCAAGCCTTACGTGTCAGTTTTTTGTATTACCAAAAAAATAACATCACTGTGAGTTTGATGAGCTTGTTTAATGTGTGGCCATTTCGCTTTTATATACACCTAATAACACATTAAATAAATGTTTTTTGATGTTGCACATTGAACTACGGTCCAAAATTACTCTTATTAATTATAAGTGTTTGTAATAGGTAAACAATCATACCCAGCGGTAAATATTGAAAGGACCGCAAGTGGCAGGCCTTTTTAAGATTCGCTCCGCATGATATCCTGCCTTCAGAAGTATGCCTTCTAGAAGGTATAAACTTCTATTTAAAAGACCTTCTGTCATTGGGCGCAAGGCCTTCAACTTGCGCCCAATGACAACCTGTGTAAAAAATAAATAAGTATGGAATGCGGCGAGAAGGGCTTCTGACTGCTTGTGACTGCTAAATAAGGCGTTCTATTAGGCCTCTTTAGTCATTCTAGTTACCGCTGGGTAGCTCAAAACTAATATACATACACACATATTAACGTCCAATTCTTACTAAAAATTTTCAAATAAAATTGTATTTGAAAAGAAATTAAAGCATCAGATTGTACTTATCATCACTTGCAAAATAAAATGAAATGTTATTAATACACATTATTACGTTTGTTTAACTTAATAATTTCGACAACTAACATTTAAATGTTAAATGCAACACAATTATTTATTACTCATACGTATAAGTATCCACTCCCAGAAAAAACTAGAACTCGATTTTTTCTCTCTCCCATTACAAATGAAACTAAATACTATATTTCTCTGTCTCTCAATTCCATTCAAGAGCACTCTTGTGAAATTCGTATTTCCTATTTTCACACATACGCAATCAAACAAAAACACAATGGCATATAGACATAATCATCTCTTGCATAATATATTTTTCCGGTAACTATTATTTTTCTATCAAAGTGTTTGGGTATGTGTCAATGTGTATGAACTGTTGTATATGTGTGTATATGTATGTATCAAAATGTGTGCTAGTCTGCAAAAATTGGCAATAGTGCAACGTGTTTTCTTCCGATTTTTTTTTCATTTTTTTTTTTTTTTGTTGCAATCTACGAAAAGTTGTGCAGAAGGCATTCACACCATAAACTATGACGATTAAAATTTATAATATATGTAAAAAAGTACAAGAATGATAACAAAATAAAATCAAATATGCACACACACATGCATGCTTACATGTGTGTATATACAAACGTATATAAATGAATTTAAAACGTTGATTATAAATGAATTAAATAACATTAATACAAACATACATACACTCATGTACACATTTGTACTCATGCATTTAAATTATTTGAAAAAAAAAGGAAACTAACAATGGAATTTTAACAGGAATTAGAAAAAGAAGAAGCTGATAAAAATGTTTTTTGATTTTTTTTTTTCAAAACAAAAAACCAAATTAATGTGCGAGCCCGGGGTAGAGTTGGTAACGCAGTTTTTTGCATTGTTTGGGAAAGAGTTCTAGTTTTAGATAAATATTATGACATTTTCATTTTGTTTAGCTCCATTTTTATTATGCATGTCTGCATAGGCAGAGTAAAATACAACAAACACTTAGTATAGATTCTGATTGTTAACCCGGTTGTTTAAAATCAAAATGAGAGTTTAAGTAAAAAAGGTAAGAACTTTTATTATGTTTCTGATGCTTTGTTATGTTGTTTTTTTTTTCAACTTAAGAGTGTGGCATTTTTCCACCTTAGCTATAAGCAATTATCTTAGTTTTCATTTTTTTCCTCTTTAATTTTTGTTTTTGCTGTTAGCACAATTAATGCAGATGATGACGATAACAGTGATGATGATGTTAAGTTCCTGATACCTTCATACTCTGACGTTTTCAACCACTTATTCATATCTAGTATTTAAAAACAATTTTGAGGTTACACTATGATGCAATCATGATGACGTTAAAAGCAAGATGAGCATAAACTGACAGTTTTTTACAGGTTAGAAAAAAAAGAAAGCAGAGAACTTGTTACAAATTGCAGATTTCTTAAGCAGGCTTTATTTCCATTTAAAAAAAAATAAACAGATTTACAAAAAATTTATGTAAAAAGACTTTCAGATATTTAAAAATTAAATTGTAATTAATTTGGAAAAATTCCATTAATTTCCGTATGAATGTGTGTGTAGAAACTGTTCTGCGTATACTTCATTTTTGAAGTTTTGCTTGTGTGTATGTATAAACATGTACATATGTTTATGTTTACGAAGTTGTTGTTGTTTGTTAGTATTTGACACAATTTTGAAAAAGATGCGCCTGGAACTTTTACGGGTTTTTATGTTCACGTTAATGTATGTGTGTATACCTTTTTGTATTATAATCCTGCTATTCTGCTCAGTTTTCAGCTTGGCATAATTTTTGTTTTGTGTGTTCAAAAATGTTGATGTAGGTCTGGATTTTCAGGGCATGCAATGCAGTCATAAGGTACTGAGAGTAGGAACATTTATTTTGCCTCAGAGCATGAGAGAAAATTCATGCAGAGCAAAATAGAGTTGGAAAATAAAGATAGAGAGAGAGAGAGAGAGAGTGAGAGATTTGAAAATACAACTGTTTCGTAAAGTTCATATTTTCTTTTATAAAAAACATTCTTTATGTTTTCTGCTAAAATTCTTTTCTTCTATCTTCACTTGCTAAAGTATTTTTGCTTGTCCCAAACTTTAACCAGTTTTAATTTTACTTTTTCAAAAAAGTTTTCTCTTAAGGGCCAATTAAACTCCTGAAAACTGAAAAAGCTTTCTGGTAAATCTAAAAAGCTTAAGAGATAAAATAACAGCATTAAGAGGAGAGAGTTTTTTTATAATGACGCTTTAAAAGTGACGTTAAAATAAATTTTTGTACAATAACAATTACAGCAACTATAACATAATAAAGTCACGCGACTTTAATGCCTTGTAGAAAACATATTGCCAGACTTGGAAAAAACGCAAAAGCATTACCTTTTCATTGCAAAGACTATAATATATGCTGCGATATAAGTACGCTTAAGAAATTATTTTTACAGTGATAAAATATGAAACATTTATGTTCTGTAATAAACTTCTTAAACTTTTTTAAAAAAATGTTCATTACCCAGTAAAAACTTCGCTTACTTTTTCAAAATGAATAGCTGCTTTAACTCATTATTAAGTAGCTTTGTTATGTAACTACATCTATAACTACTTTTTTCTGGATGTATGTAGGTAAAAAAATAATGACTTACTTATAAATGTGTTCATTCTGGGACACCCCTTGTAAAATATGTTGGTTCTTTCAGTAGAACTGTAAGCAGTGCTCTTATGTTTTTCTGATTACTTAACACATTATTTTGTAGGCAAAGTTTTTACTGGGTACTGTGATAACCAAGAGTACATTTAGAAGAATATTATTCGACTGAGTTTTCTTTATGACTTGTCTGCTGTTACAAATCTTTATGACTTTTAATTTTGTAAGTAAAGAGCTTAGAGAGACATCCAATCGTGATTAATAAGTATTTGTCCACAAACTATTGCTCTTAGTCTTAGTGCTATGCAAATTTATATTGAATCATATTTTTACTGTGCTAGCTTTGCTCGTTTAGAAAAGTTTCATAATTCTGAACAATAATAAATTTACATCATATATATGGTTTCTCTTTATAGAAAAAAAACTTCATCAATAATATATTATTCTAATTAATAATAGAGGTCTGCAACGAGTAACTTTTTTCTTCACATGTGAAACTCGCTGTCGAATATAGTATTTATTTGTTCTCTTGCTTAACGCGCAAAAAGTGAAGAGAAGTGATTGTTGTTTTTATAAATACTAACATACAGCAGCCGTAGATGAAATATGTTCCGAAAAAAAGGAACATATTAGAATGGGTACAACGAAAAAGAAGTACCTATAAAATTATGGTCACTTCATGTGGTACTTGTAGTAAAGGTGAAATTTGTGTAATTACCAAAAAATTAGACAAAAATTTATTTCTTAAGACTAGATAATTAGAAATTTTTTTGTGTAATTTAGCCTAAATATTTTTTCATATACAAGTAAATATTATTGCAAATAAATTTCACTTTTAAATATTTATAAATAAATAAAAGTCTAAATGATCTAAATAAATAAAGTTATGTAGGTATTAACATACCTCATTTATTTCCATTTTTTTATACCCTCCACCACAATTAGTTGTGAAGAGGGTATATTCAGTTTGTCATTCCGTGTGAAACTTTTTTACTATTCATCTCAGACCCTATAAAGTATATATATTCTGGGTCCTTGAGTAATTTTAAGTCGATTTAGCCATGTCCGTCTGTCTGTCCGTCTGTCCGTCTATCCGTCTGTTGAAAACACGCTCACTTTCGAAAAACTCAAAAGAAATCAACAAACTTGGTGTCAAATTGCTTGTAGTTATCCTAAGCAGTTTGGGATTGAAATTCAGCAAAATCGGTTCAATAGGATCTGAGCTATGAATCAAAATGTGGAACCACCACCTAAAAAAAATTGATAATTTTGTTACAAAAACTAACATAAATGGTGGAAAAATGCACAGAATGATATAAGATTTCGCAACAATTCGTTTTATTCAACTGGAAATCACACTGTGAAATTTCGTGAAGATCCGTCAATAATTTACCCTAGGCCCCATATAAGCCCTACTCCCGGAAAACAGTATATTAAGCCTAAAACCCTAACTAACAATGCTATCATTACAAATTTTGGCAGGTCACAGTTACATAGGACTAGAAATTAAACTGGTAAGTTTCGTGAAGATCGGTCCATAATTTACCATAGGCCCCATATAAAACCTACTTCCGGAAAACAACTTAGAACGCCTAAAAACGTAAAAAATAACGCTATCATAACAAAATTTTGTACATCAAAGTTTTATAGAACTAAAAATAAATCTTTGAAATTTCGTGAAGATCGGTTCATAATTTACCATAGGCCCCATATAAACTTTACTCCCGGAAAACAACTTAGTACGCCTAAAAACGTAAAAAATAATGCTATCATAACAAAATTTGGTACATCAAAGTTTTATTGGACAAGAAATAAAATTGTGTTATTTCGTGAAGATCGGTTCATAACTTACCCTGGGCCCCATATAAACCTTACTCCCGGAAAACAGTTTAGTACGCCTAAATCCGTAAAAAATAATGCTATCATAACAAAATTTGGTACATCAAAGTTTTATAGGACAAGAAATAAAACTGTGTAATTTCGTGAAGATCGGTCCATAATTTACCCTGGGCCCCATATAAACCCTACTCCCGGAAAACAGTTTAGTACGCCTAAATCCGTAAAAAATAATGCTATCATAACAAAATTTGGTACATCAAAGTTTTATAGAACTGGGAAAAAGACTGTGAAATTTCGTGAAGATCGGTCCATAATTTACCCTAGGCCCCATATAAACCCTACTACCGGAAAACAGTTTAGTCGCCTAAATCCATAATTAATAACAAATCGTCACAGTTTAAGATAATAATAACATCATACAGATATTTCTCCTTAAACATTCGAACTGTCGGTGGAGGGTATCAAAGATTCGGCACAGCCAAATATAGCACTCTAACTTGTTTTTTATTAAGCTTAACAGTAAAAAAAGACAATATTTTTTGTTTTTAATGTTTGCAAATCTTCACGTGGTACTGATGGTACCTAGTGAAGTTTGGCTGTCGCATGATACTCGACCGTTCGTTTTATGAATGGTCAAGTGAGAGAGAAAAACGAACAAGTGGTTAGCAAGCACAAACAAAGTCGAGTAACAACCAATAGTTACTCGTTAATTTTGTTGTTCTCAAAAACATGTACCATGTTTTTTTATTATAGTTCGAGTAAGTGTTCATGCTTTGCTAGATCATATGTACTTTTTAAGTACAAATCCATTTGTGCAGGCGTCTAATTAATAATAAGATTTCCGTATGACGTGTTAAATTCCCTATTTTTATTTTTGATAAATACACTGAAATAAGACGTTGAGCGTGTATAATTCTTATTCGCTTTAGAGTTTTGTTTATATAATATTTTTAGCTTTTCTAAGATCGTTGGAAAAAAGGTTTCCTGATGGGCGGTATGAACTAAGTCCCCAATGAACTAACTCCCCAAACCCAAAATGACCTAAGTCGCCAAATTTGGGGACGTCGTTCATTTATGGAAAAACCCCGAAAAAGCCAATATGAACTAAGCCTCCAAACAGGTGAACCAAGTCCCTAAACAGGAATGAACTTAGACCCCAATTTCACCAAATTTTCACAAGAGTGAAAAAAGTCCTCTATTGAAAGTGAACTAAGTCCCCAAATTAAAAAAATATAGAAATTGTTTTGGGCCTCCATGGTATAACAAAGACCAGTTTCGCTAACTAAAGCTTCTCTGTATAGCCGGCCTTCGGCCGGGCGCAAGGATTTTCTCCTCTATGGTATAACAAAGACCGGCATCGCTAACTAAAGCTTCTCTGTATAGCCGGCCTTCGACCGGGCGCAAGGATTTTCTCCTCTATGGTATAACAAAGACCGGCATCGCTAACTAAAGCTTCTCTGAACAGCCGGACTTCGGCCGGACGCAAGGATTTTCTCCTCTATGGTATAACAAAGACCGGCTTCGCTAACTAAAGCTTCTCTACATCCTTGCGCCCGCCCGAAGGCCGGCTATGCAGAGAAGCTTAAGTTAGCGAAGCCGGTCTTTGTTATACCATAGAGGAGGGAAACCTTACGCCCGGCCAAAGGCCGGCTGTTCAGAGAAGCTTTAGTTAGCGAAGCCGCAAGAGTGAAAAAAGTCCTCTAATGAAAGTGAACTACGTCCCCAAAATATGAAAATGTTCGTTCATATGTACTAACTCCCCAAAAAATAAAATGATCGATGTCCCCAAAAACGTGAACGAAGTCCCCAAATATCGTTGTTGTTTTTTCACATACAGTCGTTTGGGGACTTAGTTCATTTTGGGTTTGCGGAGTTAGTTCATTGGAGACTTAGTTCAAACCGCCTTCCTGATGATCTGGCCTAAGCAACCAGTGAAATGTCGGCGGCATGCAATAACCCCCCAAAATATAACCCCCAAAAAAAAACAATGAAATAACCCCCAAAAGGATGGGGCCTTATTTCATATGCAATATAGCCCCAATTTTGAAAATGAAATCAGCCCCCAACGAAATGAAATAACTCCCCAAACAAAAATGAAAGCTTATTTCGTATGAAATAAAACCCCAATTTCTGAAATGAAATGAGAGCCAAATATATGAAATATAATTAATAATACAGTTTTGCTTTAAAGTATGATATGATACTTTATGATATATGGGTGACTTTTTAAGAGCTATAGGAAAGTTTTAAAAAAAACACATAAAATTCAGAAAAATTTATGAAATCTTTATTTGAATCTATAGTACGATCCATATAATTTAATGTTTGAAGATTATTTCATGCAAATGTTGACCGTAACTGCGCCTCAAATGGTTCTTTCGCTTAGTCCAATTTTGGCATACTCTTTCCAACATTTCGGTCGGTATCTCATGAATAAATACTTCAATGTTGTCTTCCAATGAGTCAATTGAAGCGGGCATGTGTGTATAAACATGACCTTTAACATAGCCCCACAAAAAATGGTCTAAAGGCGTTAAATTGCACGCTCTAGGCGGCCAATTAACCGGTCCCGAACGTGAAATAAAATGTTCACCGAATTCGCCTCTCAATAAGTCTATTGTTAAGCATGCTGTGTGGCATGTGGCACCGTCTTGTTGAAACCACATGTCATGCAAGTCAAGCTCTTGCATTTTGGGCAAACAAAAGTTGGATATCATCTCACGGTAGCGCTCACCATTCACAGTTACGTTACGATTCGCATCATCTGTAATCAGCTGCAACCAGCCCATAAACCGCACCAAACTGTGACTTTTTCTGGATGCATTGGTAGCTCTTGCAATGCATCTGGCTGATCTTCACTCCAAAATCGACAGTTCTGCTTATTAACGTACCCATTGAGCAAAAAATGAGCTTCGTCGCTGAACACAAGAAGCGCGCGATGAACTTTCTTAACAGAGCACGCATTTCAATTATAAAATTCAATAATTTTCAAGCGCTGTTCGTTTGTAAGACGATTCATGGTGAAATAATAGACCAAACTGAAGATGTTTGACAGTGAAACAAAACACCAAACGTGCGTTAGCTGTTTAAACCAGTGTTGCCAAAAAGATAATAGCTAAAAAATCACCCGATACTAACTAAGGCTTTTCTGATTTTCAATGACTTTTTCCTTTATGGTATAACAAACATCGGCTAATACTAAATCTTCTCTGCATAGCGCCAGATTTTTCTCCTCTATAGTATACAAATACCGACTCGACCCGGCTACGCAGAGAAGCTTCAGTAAGCGAAGCCGGTGTTTGGTATACCATATATTTAAGAAAACCACTGCGCCCGGCCGAAGGTCGGTTATGCAGGGCAGCTTATTTATCGAAGACGGTGTTCTGTATATCAAAGTGAATAAATCTTTACGCACAAAAACGTTTTCATAATAAATTTGAAAATGAAATAATCCCCCAAAGAATATATTGGTGCTTTATTTCATAATAATTTTTTTGGGGATAATTTCTTATGAAATTATACCGCAAGTAAGTAAATGAAATAACACCCCAAACAAAATGAGATAGCCCCCCAAAAATCGTTTTTATTGTTCTCTGTACAAACTTTTGGGGGGCTATTTCATGCCGCCGAAATGTGCATAAGGCAAGCTTTCCCTCAACAATAAATGTCAGTGTATTTGTCAAAAATAAAAATTGGGAATTTAGCACGTCGTACGGAAATCTTATTAATAATAAAAAATTTTGATTTTATATTTTTTTTGTACCTAAGAAAAATTTAATTTTTTTTCGTAAAAAAAAACATTTCATCACATTAGTCGATCTTTTTCTCATACAAAAAATTTCAATACAGTTGCATTGCATTTTTCTATAAAATTTTTTTTATAAGATTTATAAGGTTTTCTTTAATAGAAAAAATTTCACCATCGTAAAAGGTCAAGACAAAATATTATTTTTTTGTTTTTTCCTTTTTAGAAAAATTTCATCAAATTTGCTCTTTTACGAAAAATTGAAAACTAAAAATTTGAAAATAATATTGGTGTAGAGAAAAACTGAATTTGCTTTAAGAAAAAAAAAAAAAAATCTAACTGTATGCAGTCAAAACTGTTCATGTAAATAAAAATGCATCTGCAGTCAATTGTGTATTATTGTGTTCTATTATTTGCAACAGTTGTATCACTTTGATCAAAATTACTTTCTACAGAAAATTCTACGACTGTAAAACTTTTCATATTTGAATTATTGCCCTATTGACATACTTTTTAAGCACTTATTCTATTTTAAACAGTCTGGTAACTCTGCCAGCGTATGTTAAATAAACAAAAGTATCACAGAAACCAGATACCTACAAGAAACAAAACAAAAATGAACATGAAACAGCCAAGTGTATTTAAACTTTTTCTTCTGAACTGTATACACTCGTAGATACATTAAATAAGTAAAATATGCATTTTGAAGTTACCGGTCACTATTTGCTTTCTCGTTATTTTTTTTCCTTAATAACATAAAACTGAATCAGTGTTATTTGGGAAAATTAAGCGCCTGCGCATTTGCCAAAATATGGGGAAAAAGTTTGTTTATTAAAAATTTCCGCATCATTTGGATAGCAGAGACCAAATATGAAAGACAGATTGCAGACTTTTAAAAAGAATTTTTTGTTTGTTTTTGGAAAATGCACCTCATCTTAAACATCTCCAAGTTTTGCCTCATTCCACTTTTTGGCCCTCGAAATCCTTATCATCTTTGCGAAGGCAAAAAAGTGTTATAATCTCTTAAAATATACGAACATAAAAAAAAAAACGAAAAACAACAACATAAACAAATAAACCCTTAAGAAAAACTAAAAAAAAAAAAATATGTGTAAAAGACAAAAACAAATGAAAAAGCAATATTTACAAGGGTTAATAAACCTTCGTCTTTTTCAATTTTCTGTTTAGTTTTTGTTTTCTAGATGATTTTTAATTTAAAAGCAACGTCAAAATAAAAAAGAAAAAAAAAACGAAAAAAATTCTTACCAAAAATGTTTTGTCTAAAGTCATACATTTTTTCCTTTTTACGCACGTTTAAGTTTTTCTGCGGGTTTTTGTTGCAGATTTTTTGTTGTAGTTTAACTTCGGTTTTACCTTGGAGGCAACCAAATTTCAAGATATTTTTCGGAAGTTCTTAACACCATTTCTTCATATTGTGCATTTTGACGTTAGAAGTTTTCGTTCTTGGTTTATTTTATTTCCTATTTTGTCTTTTTTCTGCATTTATTTTTTTTTATGTTTGGGTTATTTCAATTATTTTATATTTTGTTGCGGTTTTCTTAAGTGGTTTGTTATTTTGTGCAATTCAGCTGCATTAATACTGCAACGCAAGTTGTATAGTTTGTCGGCGTTGAAAACAATATTTCTGCTGGTTACGAAGTCACTAATGGGAAACATTGCCTGATTTTCAATAAGAAAATTAATGAAAAAGAAATTAGATGGTTAGTTGCTACAACGACACTATTCAAGCAAAAAGTTTGTATGGGGCAAATGTGAAATTATGGACTGATTCTGAACATTTTTAAATGACCTTCATCCTTATAGAAATCAAATTGTATGGAACGAATATTATCAAACTACCTTCAAAATTGCGAACTTTACTTTGCGCACAAGCTTTTTAAGGACAGAAAATTTATAAGACGGACGGATGCCGTTAGACCGATTAAGAAAATAAATCTAAATCGACCACTATACTAAAGCTAATCACCCCTATTATGAAAGACGACGTCGACATATGTCGGCGGCACCGGAACAGTAATTGTATTTTCTGAGTCGTTATTGACAATAATCGATTACTATAGACAGTCAATTAATATTTTCCAAGGCGCTTTTAAGTCGACGTCGAGTAGAATTGTCCCTGTTTTAGTCGACAGTAAATTTTGCGACGACTCAAATGAATGTTAAAGAAATTTTAAATGAAATGTAAACATATTTTTTAGATGCGTTTAAAATAAAAAATGCATATTTAAAAGAAGTTATGGGCACAAATTTTATTAATAAACTTAACCCGAAAATTGCGAAAATTCGGAAAAGTTTGCAAAAATATCAAAAATTCGCGAAAATTTCTAATTTAAGACGAACTCCTCAAAGAGCCAAAATTACGAAAATTCAAAAAAATAGCGGAAATTTTTAATACATCAAAAGAGCCATAAAATTGATTAAAAGTTCCGAAGACTATAAGGAATGGTAATAATTTCAAAATTAGCGGAAACCGTTGAAGCTGCAAAGAATCAGAAAACTTACAGTAAAACTATCTGTAATCGAAAAAGTGGTAAAAATTCGCGAAAAAATCAAAATAATCTACACTTTATTTGAAAAAGCTAAACCGGTTAAAAAAATATGTAGGAAAGTAGCATGATAAGCGTTAAAAAGTGAGCTATAATGATGAGGAACAAAAATAATAAAAAATAATTGGAGATAGGATTGTTTTTGTCAACTTATCAATAACTAGTCGACGTCGACACAACATTCTTATAAAATACCAAATTAACGTCGAAGTGATGTAGTCGTCGACTTGATGTAAGAACACTTTAAAATTAATGTCGACGTCGACGACGACTTACATAATAGGTGTGAATATTTTTATATGCTAAACTCACCAATACAAATTCAAATTATCCTCTCCACTATCATAAAATTGGTTCTTAATAGAAATTTAATTACTCCGATTAAATTTTTATTGTTTTCTAAGACAAATTTTATTATGGTGATAAAATAGTTTTGGTTTTTTTACATTTCAATAATGTGATGAAAAGGTTTCCGGTTCAAAAATTTTTTTACCTTAACTTGCGGCCACACGGTCAAGATGTTCTTGGTAGTCTTTTACATTTACTGCTTTTCAAAATTTACATAAATTGAAAGCTCTGACGTAGGCTGCATTAAATTTTTGTGCAATTTACTTTCAAGAAGTCATCAAGAATACAATTTATAAAGACAAACGAAAAATTTGCACACTAAAATTGAAACACTCACTGTTTTTAAAGGCAAGTTCGTACCCAGCTAGCCTTTTGTATCATAATCTAATCATTTAGGAATCAGCTTCAAGGGCAAAACACCCGCATATGAGCTCATTTTTCAATCAAAAATGATACTCTCGTTGTGAGAAAATGATACCCTACCGATGAATCACCTGAAAAAATCATTTGTGATACAATTTTCTGATTCCTTTTTGATCATTTTAATGTTAGTTTTTCTAATCATTATTGAATCGTTTTTGTTTCATTTTTTAATCGTAAATTATACGGTTTTTGATTATACATATGTATGTATGTATGTATTTCATATCATTTTTTAAATGTCATGTTTTTTTAGTTTTTCTCCAAAAAATCAGCCCCATTATGGCTTTTGAACCAAACAAAAGTAATTGCTTTTTCGCAAAGAAGATAAGAAACAATCTGCACTAACATTCAAGTTTATAAATTGTCAATAATTTTAAGGCTTCTTTTTAGCCAAGCTTTTTATTTGTTTGGCTGACATGAAAGTTTCTGTTTTTATATTTTTTCATTTGGCAAAAACAAAAATTCAAAATATTTAAAAATCATTATTTAAACATATTGATGAATCATATACGAATCTTTTTTTAATCACTCAAGTGATAAATCAGTTTTTTATCATCAAAACTGATCTGAAATGAATCATTTTGGTGATTTTTACAAAAAATAATCAGCCAAATGCTAGCTGGGTATGCATTTTAAAAAGTATGAGTGTATTAAAACATGATAGGCAAAACCTGATCGTGTAACCCTCAAGATAAACATTTTATTACTTTTATGAAATTTTTTTCTATAGAATAACATCAGTACTGTGATGAAGTTTTCCTTTACTCGTAATTCATAATTTCTTATTACGATTTAATTGTTTTTTAAAGAATACATTTTATGTTTGTGATATAATGGGTTTCTTTTGAAAATTTTATTAATATCATGAAATTATATTTTGATTTCATTTCTATGATGAATTAGTTTTTTTACGACAAATTTTTTACACGAGATAAAATTTCTTTTTATAAAAAAAAAAATTATCACTGTGATTCAATTGCTAAATAAAAGAAAAATTGTTAGCTTGACAAAAAAAAACATTCGAAAAAAGTTATAGTTATTTATTTTTTCTCTATATGTGACACGCAAAAACGAAACGGACCTAAGGGTTTTTTTCAGGAGAGCCATTTTATCTTTGTATCTTTGGTGGACCATCACTGAGCGTGCTGGTATTGGTCTCATTTGAAAGCGACACATCTCAACCTTGCTGGTCAACCTTGAAAACGCGCGTAGGCGGTCCCTACCTCTTGTTTCGTGTAATTCATTTTTACTGTTCCCTTTACCTTACTGGTCCCATTCTCTATGCGCTGTCACATATGTGACAGTTAAAACGCCCCTATGGGCAAAAAATTAGTTTTGCAGGAAAACGATTTTAACCTTCGCTTTCATAATTCCTACCCGGGTAGAAAAAGCGACTTTCATTTGCAAATAGCTGAGCGAGTTTTCATAAAATCTGAAAATGCCACCGAGTCAGTTATCAAATTTTCGACTTTAAACAGAAAATGCAAACAAAAAGGATTTTACTGCAGAACTTCATACTTTTTTTGTAACTTTGTCTTTTTTTCTACGTAGGTTTATAGTATCTACCCAGGTAGGTATATCGAAATTTACACTTACATTTCCTAATATAATCATCTGAAACTTTTAGAGAAACATTACGTCATGTAAATAAATGGATTTTTCGATTATTGAAATTTTAAATTTACAAAAAAGTGAGAAAAAGTATATTCATATATATGTATGTAATATTTATTTACGCAAATTGTGAGAAGATGAAGATGGCCCGTATGACAATCTTCACACTTTGTCCGGGTGAAGCTATGTTCAA
Source organism: Pollenia angustigena (assembly GCA_930367215.1). Lineage (NCBI taxonomy): Eukaryota > Metazoa > Arthropoda > Insecta > Diptera > Polleniidae > Pollenia > Pollenia angustigena. The sequence goes on along the minus strand of OV884059.1, from coordinate 173,513,090 downwards.
CGCATACGGGCTTCTTGCATTTGACACATGCTTGCCGTGCAGCTCTCTTCCTTTTAAAATATTGGCAGCACATGCAGCACCAACATTTTTGTTTGATGCGCCAACTTGCATCTCGTTCCGGGACATCATCAAACAAATAAATATTTTTCCACTCAAAAAGGTTCAAAAATATACCTAAAATACATTCAACGGCTGTCTTGATGGCAATCTCCTTGAGTGACATTTGTCTTTGGGCTCGGACCATAACTTTCGAAATACAAAGCTCTTCACCCAAGCTCTGTATAAATTTTCTACGTCGCGATTTCTTTACCGCACTATGTGGACTGTTGGTGACGCATATTATATGAGGCCGTCAGCGCAAAAGTGGTGTAAGCCTCAATTTTTCATACCCTGACTTATCTACACCAAATTGATTAAAACTATGAAAATAAAATAAGAAACTTGTTTATCTCTTGTTTTCCAATCACTTACAGAAAGCGTTGCAAAAGTTTGTGTTGCAGTTATATATTTTTGATCTACTTGTAATACAAAAGTAGCCATAAGCCAAACAAATATGAAATACATAAATATAGTGTGACCTACACCACTTTTGAGCTGACGGCCTCATACATATATGCTGCCAGGGCCGAGATATCCAACATGTTGTAAACATCGCAAAAGGCCAACGAGTTGTTTCCCTTTTTGTGGTATATTTGGACACCATTTTATCCATTGCGTCTACACTGTTCTTGGTTTGATTATAAAACAAAATCATTTCTGGCTTTTGTTTTATATCGGACACAGCTGCATCTCGATGCATGGACGTTAGCAACACTACAGCTCTTCGTAGCAAATAAATTACTTAAAGTATAATTTTTTAATAATATTTCTTTTAGCCTTGTATGGCATTGTTTTTATTTTTCCCCATATAAAATTAAGAAAATATTATTATATCTACCCGGGTAGATAGTATCTACGATACTATGTGTTGATGTAAAAAAATTCTTCATGAAAGCGAGAGTTAAAGTTAACAAGTTAATTTTTTTCTTATCAAAGGCGTATTTAAAGCGTAGTTATGAGAAAAGTAATGCAGTTAGAAAACTGCGGTATTGTTTATTTTAAGCATCACCAAAAAATTCAAAATCGATTTTTTCATCCATAGGTCTCTTTTAACTGAAACTGTCACATATATAAAATTGCAACTCTGTGGTTTAATACCTACTGCATAGACAAATTTCGGGACATTTTATTACATATTTTCTCTAATAAAAAAAATGTCATCATTGTGGACAAACCAGCAGAGAAAAAATACACACCTTCAACGACATAGAAAATTCATTTATTTTGGTATGCTTTACACATAAAAATTTTTCGACTTTTTCACACGTAGAAAAGCAGATACGGAAAATACCCAGCAGTTCGCGTAAGTTTCTGCTTTTGGAATTATGAATCTATAGTATTGAGTGGTCGTTCAATTTCTAGTTAACAATACAAACACACAAAATAGTTATGCCGATTAGAGAGACATATTAACATTAAAAAGTTTTGGTTACTCCAAATGAGTTTCTCAGTGTTGGTGTACATTAGGGTTTTTAGTTTCCCGCACTTTTTTGATTCTTTTGAAACTAAAGATTTTTCTTTCATTTTCGGAATTTTTTGTTAGTTTTTTGGTGTAAGGAATGGTAAATAAAAGTTTTCAAATCACAAAAGTTCTAAATTTATTCTGAGAAAAATTACGCTCGAAGCATTTGCTTGAAAGTTAAACATTTTAAACGGATTTATAAATACGATTTCCGTATGACGTGCTAAATTCCCAATTTTTCATATTTGATAAATACACTGAAATTTATTGTTGAGGGAAAGCTAGCTTCTACGCGCATTTCACTGGTTGCTTAGGCCAGCTCATCAGGAAAGCTTTTCCAAGGATTTTAGAAAAGCCAAAAATATTTAGCAAATAAAACCCTAAAGCGAATAAGAATTATAAGCACTCTAAGTCTTACTTGTAACAATCTCAAAGCTTAAACAAAACACCAACAATAAACAGTGAGTTTATATTTTCTTACATCCCACTACAATTGGTTGGGTTCTTTCCGACTCGAATTGTTGTTGTAAGTGGGTTAAAAGAAAAAACAAACTGCTTTATTCTATTGTCTTCGTAAGAAAACAACAAAAACCCAATTTGCCAATCGGTTTTTTGCACGGGCACATTTGGATTTTGTTGGACAATATCATCACCGCCGAAACGTTGTTAGATTTTTTCTTATATTAATTGTTGCCTTTCATCTATGTTCAAATGATGTTGAAAACTAGACCCTCGCTAACAAATAAACTTTAAGTTTATTTCCTTAAATGGTGCTTGTTGCGCCATATTATAATAATATGAATTTGAATTTAAATAATAATATTAATACTAATAATAACAATAATAATAATACCAAAAAATGAATTTAATAATACTTACCCTATAATACTTACTTGATTTTAATTACCTGTAAACTCTAGAATTGCTTAATATGTTAAATATAACTGTATTGCTGGATTTAAAAATAAATACACAAAATTAAGCATTTTTTATATATAAGAAATAGTAAATAAATACTTGCAAAGTGAATCTTAAACCAACCAGTTGTGTTTTATTTTAGTAAAGTTTTTAAAGTGCCCAAATTAATAAATAAATCTTAAATTAAATTTTAATTTTCTTAAAAAATATTAAGAATAAACATTTTGGCGCCCGAGCAGGGACTCTTTAAAAAATACACATTAAAACACAAAAATTTGATAATTTATTTCAAAGTAAATTTTGGTGAAAATTTAAGTTAAAAAAGTTAACAAACTAAAGAAGCTTCTGTTAAATTATTTCAGAAGGTTTATTTCTTATTAAAAAATAAAAAACAATTGTGAAGTGTTGTGTTAAAAACCATTTTATTAAAGTTAAAACTTAATAAAACACAATAAGAAATAAACAATATACAAAAACAATTAAAACAAAAGCCACTGGTGTTCATAACAATAAACTCCTAGATGCCTCGTCGTTGCCGCTGTATAATTTGTAAAGCAGAGAGAAACCAGGGGAGTAACTCCGAATCTGAACAAGAGGTAACAAGTGTAAAAAATATTTGTGTTATTAACTTAAATTTGTAAATTAATCAAATTTAAAGATTTTTGTAACTTAATCAAAAATTATTTCACTGCAAGTCAAACACAAAGAATATTTTTTACACTTAATTGTGAAACAATTTATTTATTTAATAATAAATTTATTAAAAAACCACCCTTAAAAGTGAAACAATCGCGAGTGTTAACATTTAATAATAAACATATTTATACACACACGCACTTGTATAATTTGGTCTCTTTTATTACTGAGAGACAGAAAATAAATTAATTCTTTTTACCGTCGGCATCTTACCGTAGCAAACAATTATTTATATTTATATTTTTGCACGTAAAATTAAACGAAAATATTCGCGAGTGTTAATTCTTTAATTTTATAAAAATAATTAATTAATGCTAAATTTATTATCTTTGTTTTCTTTTATTTTTACATTCGTTTGTCAATTTTCAAGATCACGGTTTAATTCCATACGTTCCTATACCATTTAATAGTTATATCAGCTGTACAGTGTGAAGCATTCACACTAGCATCGAAAAGTTAAATTAATACAGGTTTGAAAAAATAAATTGTTTGTTGTGTTCACACTAGCATCGAAAAATTTAATTTCATGCAATCATAATATATTAATTGAGTAGTGCGCTCACACTAGTAACAATTATTTTAAACAACTTGGTTTTAAATTTATTAATGAAAAAAAGATTTCTTGGTTTAATAAAATTTAATTATTTGAACCAAAGGCTGATTTAAGTGGAAAAAATAATTTAATATTTGAACGTAGTGATCGTAATTGATAATTTTAAATAGAAAGATAAAATATTTCTACAAAATAGAAGAAATATAATCCGAATATTTTCATAAGCTGGCGAGAGAATTATTATATCAATTTTACTAATTTCATTAAAAATTGATTTTCGTTAAAAATAGTAAACCAATAAGTTATTTTGGTATTTCAGAAATTTTAACTATTATCCATACAAATTATAAAATATAATGCCTAGTAGAAAACATCAAGAATCTCCTTCCATAGCGGAAACTTTGGAGAAATTACTTGCTAAAAAGGCAAAGGTCGTACAAAATATTACGCGAATTCGTCAGTCCATTCGAGAAAAGACGATTTCTTTTAATCCAATTGAGTTGGAATGTAGATTAGACATTCTTAAAACTTATATTGAGCAGGCAATGAAGCTGCAGTCAGACGTGGATAATTTAGATCCCGACAATGACGATAGAGCTGAGCTTGAAGACATTTGTGTGACCACTAAATCGTTGTTTTTGAGTATTTTGACTAAAAGTAGAAAGTCAAGTGTGCCTGAAACTTCTTTTAGTGTACAGTCACATCATTCTAGACTCCCAAATATGAAGCTCCCTAAATTTAGCGGAAAATACTCCGATTATAAAAATTTTATGAGCCTATTTGAGAACTTGGTCCACAATGATCCGACGTTGACAGACATAGAAAAATTTAATCATTTAATATCATGCTTGTCCGAAGAAGCTTTGGGTACAGTCAAAGCTTTTCAGATTTCAGAGGAAAATTATCCCAAAGCATTGGCCAGTTTAAAAAAGGTATATGACAACGAATGTCTGATATTTTTTGATAATATATCAAAACTTTTTGATCTACCAGAGATCACTAAACCTTCGGCATCTGCTTTGAGAAGTATGATTGATACAGTTTCAGCAATATATGATTCACTTTTATCGATTGGTGATGATAAGAAAATTACGAATGCTATTTTAATACATTTAGTGATGTCAAAAGTAGATCCAGTGACTAAGACAAAGTGGGAAGAACAGCTTGATTTCGAAAGGTTGCCACTATGGTCAGACTGTGAAACCGCCTTGAACAAACGGTATCAGCATATTGCAGCTGATGAATCTTCAAGTTCAAGACCGAGGTTTAATAAAAATAAAACTGAAAATTTTACTAAGAAAAATAATAAAACATCACTAAATTGTACTAAATCTAAACAATCTACTGACAAATGTTTATTTTGTAAATCAAATCAACACATAATAACAAATTGCCCTTCTTTTGCTGCTGAGCCTGTAAACCAACGATTTGATTTTATAAAATCTGTGCCAGCTTGCATAAATTGTTTAAAAAAAGGACATACAGTAGCTAGATGTACAGCATCTAAATGTAGAATTTGTAGTGGTTCTCATAACGCATTGCTACATAGATACAGTACTAGTGCAAATTCTAATAATAACAATAATAATTCTTCAAACAACAATTTTGAACCACCGTCAACTTCTCAAGCATCGGTAAATTATTCATCTTCTGATGAAAGAATTATTCTTGCTACAGCCGTCGTGAAAGTTAGAAATAGTTCTGGTGATTTTATATTAGCCAGAGCTCTTTTAGATTCCGGTTCTCAACCAAATTTGATTACTGAGGAACTTGCACAGCTACTACGATTAAAAAGAGAAGGAGGGAGATTGAATTTGAATGGTATTAGCGAAACAAATTCATTTTCAAAATCATGCGTAAATTTAACTGTCACGTCGAGGGTTAACTCTACACAATTTACTTCAAAGTTTTGGGTATTGAGTTCTATAACAAATTTACAGCCTGATCATAAAATTAGTACGACTAACTTGAATATTCCAAAAAATATAGAATTAGCCGATCCTTGCTTTTATAAGCCTCGAAAGATTGATCTTTTAATAGGAGCGGAAATATTTTTTGACTTAATTTGTATTGGACAAATAAGGTCTGGCCCTAGCCTGCCAATTCTTCAAAAGACTTCGCTTGGTTGGATTGTTACTGGAAAGTATAACCAATCAAAGGGCTCTAGCGGCAATACCAACGTCTTTCATTTAAGTACGTCTGTAGAAAACGAGAGCAATATAGATTCAATTGTTAGAAAATTCTGGGAGTTAGAAGAACTTCCAAAAGAATCAACACAATTTTATTCTGAAGAGCAGAAAAAATGTGAGGAAATGTTTAGAAATTCAGTACGACGTTTACCGTCAGGACGATTTGAAGTCTCTTTGCCTTTCAAATCTGATACAAAAACACTTGGTTTATCTTTCGAAACCGCTAAAAGGCGCTTTCTTCAACTAGAAAGGAGACTTTCTAGAGATTTAAATATGAAAGAAATGTATCATGATTTTATGAAAGAGTATTTCGACCTAGGTCATATGTCATATGTTGACAAAATACCGGATTTCCCTCACTATTTTATTCCACATCAATGTGTGTTGCGACCTCAGAGTACAACTACGAAACTTCGAGTAGTTTTTGATGCTTCGTGTCGAACTTCTTCACATGCATCACTTAACGATTTGTTAATGGTTGGCCCAACAGTTCAAGAAGAATTATATTCGACATTGATCCGTTTTCGATTTCATAAGTACGCAATCACTGCAGATATTGAAAAAATGTATCGTCAAGTATTAGTTGGCGAGAATGATAGAAACTTTCAACTAATCCTTTGGAGACTGAATCCATCTGATGATTTAAAAATTTTTCGGTTAAATACCGTTACTTATGGTACGGCTTCTGCGCCATTTTTAGCCATCAGATGTTTGATTCACTTAAGCGATTTATTCAAAGAGACTTTTCCTATTGGTTCAAAAGTTGTTCGCAGTGATTTCTATGTTGATGATTTGATAACTGGGGCTGAAAGCTACCAAGACCTAGATATTATTCGTAACCAGGTTAATGAAATTTTAAGTTCAGCTGGTTTTAAACTTACAAAATGGGTTTCAAATCATCCCGAAATTTATAATTCATTTCAAAAAGAGAAACTATTACATAGTGACTCTGATTCGGCAAAAGCTCTAGGTATACATTGGGTACCGAAGAATGATTCATTTAAGTTTCATTTGGAAGACAATTTTCGTGATTTAAAAGCAACGAAAAGAAACATTTTGTCTGTTTCTTCTCGATTATTCGACCCTCTCGGACTTTTATGCCCAATTGTTACAAAATCCAAAATGTTGTTGCAAGAACTTTGGATACAAAAACTTGACTGGGATGAATCAATTCCTATGAGACTAAATACGTCATGGGAAAATTTCAAATCTAATTTAATGGAAATTGATTCAATCTCAATCCCAAGATTCGTTTCCACAACATCGACAGCAAAAATTCAAATACATGGATTTGCTGACGCTTCGATTCGTGCTTATGGTTGCTGCATATATATACGAAGCTCCGATTCAAATAAAATTGAATCGAGACTGCTAACGGCAAAGTCGAAAGTTGCTCCACTCAAGACAAAATCTCTTCCGAGACTTGAGTTATGCGCTGCACACCTATTAGCTAAGTTGTGGAGTCGAATTAAATTAATGATGACCTTTGAAATTGAAAGTGTTAATTTCTGGACAGATTCAGAAATTACATTACATTGGATAAAAACTCATCCGTCCTCACTGGCAACATTCGTGTCGAATCGAGTTGCCGAAATACAAGAATTGTCAGAACAGGTTTCGTGGCGCCATGTGCCTACCAAACAGAATCCAGCTGACATCGTTTCAAGAGGATGTGATGTAAAAGATTTAAAAAATTCAATTTGGTTTGAGGGACCTTCGTTTTTACTAAGCGATAGTTCACATTGGCCTGTTAACGAACATTTCGAGTTAACAGAGAATCAAAAGCTTTTAGAGGCGAGAAAAACAAATGTACTTCTTGCAGTAGAGGATCCACAAAATAGCTTGTTGGATCTGATAGAAAGATTTTCGTCATACAAAAAGTTGCTAAGAGTAACTTCATTTGTACTCAGATTTATTGATATGCTGAGAAAACGTAAAATAAATAAAAACTCTACACCTACTGCAATCGAATTGAAATGGTCATTTTATCGACTTGTAGAGACAATCCAGAAATTAAATTTTTCTGAGGAAATTGCAAAAATGCAAAAATCTGAAGTCTTGCCGTCAAACATTCAAAGATTGACGCCATTTATTCATTCATTTATTGAAGATGATAGAAAGTTTTCACTGATAAGGGTAGGTGGGAGACTGCTTAATGCAGATTTGGAATACAATACCAAATTCCCACTTTTGTTACCGAAAAGAAATAGTTTTGTCACACTGTATTTGCGAAATCTCCATACTGAGAATTGTCATGCTGGTACAAAGGCTCTAATAGCTCTTTCACGAGAAAATATATGGCTCATAAATGCCAAAGAAGAGTGCAGCAAAATAATTCGCAAGTGTGTACATTGCTTCCGCTATAAACCAAAACTAATGTCCCAAATAATGGGAAATTTGCCCACTAATAGAGTGAGAGCTACTCGACCATTTTTGGTAGTCGGGGTAGACTTCTGTGGTCCTATAAACGTTTCATTGCGAATTCGTGGTAGGCCACCATTGAAAATGTATATAGCGGTTTTCGTGTGTTTCACTTCTAAGGCGGTACATTTAGAATTGGTATCTGATCTGTCTACTGATTCTTTTCTTCTTTGTTTTAAAAGGTTCGCTGCCAGGAGAGGTCTACCACAGACGGTGTATTGCGACAACGCGACGAACTTCGTCGGAGCCAGCCGCGTTCTGAGGGAGTTGCAGCAAGCGTTCGACAGGAGTCGACAGGCCGTCGAGTCGTACGCAGCGTCGTCCGGGGTGAAGTTCAGCTTCATACCACCTCGGGCGCCTCACTTCGGAGGGCTGTGGGAAGCCGCTGTCAAACAGGCGAAGTTCCTGCTTCTGCGAGCCGTGGGCAACGCGTCGCTCACACAAGAAGAAATGGCAACGATGCTTGCAGAAGTAGAGGCGGTGCTCAACAGTCGTCCAATAGCACCGCTGTCTCCAGACCCGAACGACGGGGAAGCGTTGACACCAGCTCACTTTCTTCTCGGAGAGGGTCTGCGTTCGCTGCCGCCAGAATCAGGAGAAGGCGTGAACGTCAAAGAGGGGAAATTATGGAAGCGATGGCGAATGCTTTGCGGTCTCAAGCAGACATTCTGGCAGGCTTGGTCACGCGACTATATTCTCGGCCTTCAAACCAAAGCGAAGTGGCACCAAGATTTTCCCAACCTCAAAGTCGGTCAGGTGGTCCTCATCCACGAGGACAATTGCCCGCCTCAGCAGTGGCTGACCGGGAGAGTCGTCAAGGTCGTAGAAGGCGAAGACGGCAAGGTCAGAGTGGCGGAGGTCAAGACTCGAACAGGCGTATTTAGGCGCCCAGTGCACAAATTGGCTCCACTGCCTAATAGTTGAAGACGTGCAGTCGTTCAATGGGGCCGGAATGTTGCGCCATATTATAATAATATGAATTTGAATTTAAATAATAATATTAATACTAATAATAACAATAATAATAATACCAAAAAATGAATTTAATAATACTTACCCTATAATACTTACTTGATTTTAATTACCTGTAAACTCTAGAATTGCTTAATATGTTAAATATAACTGTATTGCTGGATTTAAAAATAAATACACAAAATTAAGCATTTTTTATATATAAGAAATAGTAAATAAATACTTGCAAAGTGAATCTTAAACCAACCAGTTGTGTTTTATTTTAGTAAAGTTTTTAAAGTGCCCAAATTAATAAATAAATCTTAAATTAAATTTTAATTTTCTTAAAAAATATTAAGAATAAACAGTGCTTATTCTATTTTTCTTTTTTTTTTTTGACATTAATAAACTGTTAGGTTTGCGCGCTTTATTTCACGAAAAAATAAATTTATGTTCAAACTTTGAGAGGAAATTCCCAAAATTGCCCATAACAAATTCCCGGAAATTGCAAAAATATATTTTTCGGGAATAGTATAAATAGAAACCCTAGTTTATGTGCACAAGTCAAACCGGAAACGTAAAAAAGTGAAAAAGAGAGTAAAAGAAATATTTATTGCGAAGGTATTGGCCGGATTAATTTTATGTACGTGGTTATTTGTTAAATGCGATGATATTAACCACAAAAGCGAACATTTCGTATTCTCTTATTTTTCAGTGTGATCTTTAACTACCAAATTCGTTGAAAATAAAAACAAATAAAAAGAATTATTCTTCTTCTTTATTTGCATATTCGGTTTTCAAATGTAAGTGACCATACAATTACAAAATTTACATTACAAAAAGTTAAATGAATATTTTACATTTGAATTGATTTCAAACATCCTTTACAATCTGAGCCAAAGCATCTCTATTTCTCGCCGCATTTATGAGATTCTCCATATTCTGGGATCTACCTAGTCCATTGTTGTATATTTTCATGCCATGACATCTCCTTTCTGCCCCTACTACATTTTCCTTCAACTTTGGCTTGGATGATTGTTTGGAGTACCACATATTTAGGGTTCCTCATAACATGTCCTAAGTAAGCAGTTTTTCTTTTTTTTGAGGTGGGATAGAAGTTCGCGTTCTCGATTCATTCTCCTTAGAACTTCGTTATTAGATGTATAAGATGCCATAAGATGTTTAGGACTCGTCGGTAAATCCACATTTCAAATCTTCTAGTCTCTTCATATCTACAGCTTTTATAGTCCATACCTCCACAGCATACAGCAGTACTGACCATATATAATTTTTTAGGAATCTCGATTTTGTCTCTATGTTTATATCATGATTGTTAAAAACTTTTCTGTATTTAAAAACTGCATCGCTTGCCATCTCTATTCGGCATCTAATTTCTTTTGTTCCGTCCCATTGCTCATTAATTATAACACCAAGATATTTAAAATTCTGCACTCTCTCGACGTATGAGTTTTGAATTTAAAGTATTGTATCGTTGTATTTATTTTTCTTACTAATTTTAAAACCATAATTTTCGCTGTATGAAGTGAGCTTTTTGACCAGGTTCTGAAGTACAGACATACTGTCAGCCAAAACGGTAGTACCATCGGCGTATCTGATGTTGTTAATCGATTCTTGGAAAATTCTCTGCGAGTATACCTTAAATAATAGAGGAGATATAGTTTCGCATTTTTCATTAATCCTGTTATGAGTTATCTTATGAAATATTTTAAGTGCATGACTCATAAAACTTATAAGTCGGTATTCATTACACCTCTTAGCGTGCCTTTCTTCGGAATTGCAATAAAAGTGGATTTAAGCCAATCTTGTGGATATTGGCCCGTGTCATATATGAGGAGGTCCATTACAAAAAGCAAAAATTACACCATAACATTTTTTTGGATAAACGACAAAATGTAATTTAAGTAAGTAGCACATAATTTTTTTAAAGTTTTCTTTATCCAGTTTAATCAAAAATATATCGTTACCTTAATCGCAAAAGGACCTAACAAACCCAAAATTTTAAATCGACTTTTTCATTGATTTGATTGCAAAAGGTATTAACTAAACAAATATTCCTTACGTTTTACAGTTATCTAAGAGTAGCCACCAGAGCATAATTTATTTATAAAGTTGACTTTTTAAAACTTCTTGCAGCGATTTATTGCAAAGATGTGTAATTATTGCATTTTGCTCTGATCCATTATATTCGATATTGAATTGCAGTGTAGTTATTGAGTTTTGGAATGCTTTATAATACAGGTAATATAGATTTCAATGTGTAGAATCCCTGCGGGAAATTTGTGTCAATTGGTCCAACAGACTGGCACAGGGAGTTGTGAAAATAGAACATGTACAAAAAGAAAGAACTCATGACCAGTGAAAGGAGAACCAATCATGTGACTGGTTTATGAAGAACAAAAAGGTAGAAAAAGTAATGAATTACAGTACAGTCTTCACCGGTAGTGTGATACATTTTTTTGGGAGTTTCTAAAATTTGGCTCTTGAATTATATCTAGGACTTGTTTTATTGAAATAATACTACATCGTATTGAAATAATACTACATTTTAGTCACTGTCACTAAACATGTCCATTGAGAATAGATTTGTGACTGGTCAAATGGTGTCAATTGACCCCCTCCAATGACAACCCCATGTAAAAGTGATAGGTCTTATTCATAGAAAGTGTTAAAACTAGAACCGGTCTCTACCACTTAAGACCAATCACAGGACTACTTTGGTGTCAGTTCGCTTCTCTCTAGGGATATGATTCAATCAAAAAATCAAAAAACTTGAAAAATTTAATTATTGCGTTATATAATGGACCTCCTCGTATGTGGTTAAAAAGTTTTATAAACAGTTGGATGTTGTCTTTATTTATAAGTTTAAGTATCTCGGAAGGGACTTCGTCTGCGCTGGTGGCCTTTTTATATTTGAGGAATCTTTTTGCACCTTCTACTTCACTGTCTGTAATGCAAGTTTCCGACATTTGTTGTGATGTTTGGTTGTCGTAACCTGATCTACTGTCATCATTAAATAATTGTTGAATATATTCTTCCCAAATCGCTTTCTTCTCTTCAAAAAGAATGGATGCTCATAATTATTTTTTAGAAAAGAGGCACAAAATTATTTTAGACAATTTTTGTGAAACAAACAAATCTAATTTTTAATCAATTTCGAATACGCCAACAGACAAGTGAGTAGCTGTATGTGTTTTGAATTATTTTATTTTATTTTTATTTCTATGATTTTTAATTGAATTTTCAAATGTAAGCGAAATTAATTAAACTTGATTTAATTATGATTTATACAGCCAATTAAAATTATTGCATCACAGATGTGTTGGTATCAATGTTCAAGTTTGTTTTTTTAATGTAGATAATTTTCGCACTAAACTAATTAACATTTCATTTCTATGATTTTATAAATAAAAAACTTCATTTTATTGCTATTATTGTTATACCAAACATATTGCACAGTGGCTTGAAATGGAAAACAAATTTAAGATAGAGGATATAAGAAAAAATTATTGTTATCAGTTTTTATGCCCTTTGCTGAAGGTAAGAGTACATGTTTTTCATTCCGTTGGTAATTTGTACCATATATAAATTTTGAATTTGATTTAACAATGTTGAAATGGGTTTTCCGGAGACGACAGATATATATATTTCTGTCACAATTGCTACTTATAATTTTGCTATTGAAATTCAGCCAGATCGGTGCATTAATGGCTAAGACATGAACAAACACCACGACTGGCTTATTTTACCCATAGAGACCATGTTGCTATTGTTTTTTAATTACTTTTTTTCTATATATCTGGAAAACCGCAAGATCTAAAGTTCCCAAATTAGGTACAATCATCTTAACTATCAATTCACAACCTCTCTAAAAAATGGGCGGGATTGGAGTAGTGTGGTGGCACTTCCCATACAAAGACATTACACATTTCCGTATATCTGAAGACTATTAAGAGTCTACATTTCCAAATGAGGTACAAACATATCGGTTATCAATCCACAAAATATGGATAGGATTACAAAAGTGCAAAAAAAAAGAGAAATATGTTCCAAATTTGGTACACATATGTGCGTTTTTAATACACAGCCACCCTAAAATATGGTAGGGATTGTAGAAATGGGCATGGCACCTCCCGCACGCAGACATTATATAATTGTATGTATCAGGAGATCGGCAGGCATTTTGGTTACAAATACCAAACATCCGACAAAATGTTTCAGGGTCAATTTCTACTAAAACGTACCCGAACAGTTTTCTTCGCTTTCTTTCTGGAACGTCACAATGCAAAAATACAGCAAGAGTCACTAATATTGGATGGATGGCTGAAATAAAAACTTTCTCTGATGTTCAAGAACTTGTGATTTAATTATTTAGATAATTTTTTTCAAAAAACGTTATTTGAATAGCAAAAATGAAATTAGAGTTTGAAAGTGGCGTTCAAGACATTTACAACTTTTTATTGTTTTTTTAAGAAGTTTAATTTGCAAAAAACCGAAAAGAAATTAATGAAAACTTATAAAGCAATGATTTAAAGCTTAAATTTTTTTAATTTAGGTGTTTGCTTCTTCCAAAATTAGCATGACGTTTAAGACATTTTTACTCGTGCTTACCATTATATACTAAAACAGACTTAAAAACCCTTCACTTAATTGTCTTTCTTTTAATTCTTAAAATTTCGTAGTTTTTTAAGAAAATACTTTCTTAGCCTAATGCACTTCAGTTCCATGCGACGAGTTTATTATTAAATATGAAAAAAATTAAAAAAGCGTGGCGCTCATGACAATGCGTGGGGACAAAATTCTTTCAAAAATGCACATCCGCGTTGACAATGTTTTAGGAATAAAAATAGAACAGCATTTGAAAAATAATTACAATATTTTAAAAACGGTTTCCAGTTTACTTTGTGTTCAAATTTTTTAATATTGTTTATCAAAAATTGTAGCTGGGGACAAGTGTTTTTAAATGTCACGAGTATGAGCGAGCTAAACAATACTGTAAATATTGAAGAAAATATTAAAAATCTGAGCAATGTTTTTTTCTGACATGTTCTTCAATGGCTACTCCACTATTTAGGTTTTGTGTTTTTATTCAAGTTTTTACATCAAAACAGAGTTGAAACAGCGGGGACAGAAAAATAACATTTAGTTTTCAATAGACCCATAAACGATTCTAGAATATAATTGACAGGATTTTCCCTTCCGGCATTAAAGTGTTTTTAATTTCTACTTCTACGAGAAATTTAAGCCTGTTAGTTAATTTTTTAATAGTCCGAAACACGTTGTACGTTTCCCTTATATCTCGATGCTTTAGAGAACCTCGTATATATTTATAAATTTAAACTGTTCGTTGAAAAAACCTTAAAGCCCGTTTTCACAACTTACCGATAGCTAATACCAACTTTTCATTAATCTTCCAGGTAGGATGAACCTTTCTTTAGCATATCGCTGACTTTAGGTTAACGTAAAGTTGTAATAATGGAACCATTTATATACGGCCAATAAAGTCTTACATTTAGCTAATGGTTAGGTGTAGAAACGGGCTTTAATACACAGAAAGAAAAATACTCGCAAAATATTAAGTTTTTTATACTTACTTTAAGTACAAGTCGTACACAAAAATTAAAGTACGATTAACAGTAAAACTTAAAAAAAAACTTAAATAGGATAACTTTTGAAAATCAATTCCGGAATTTCTTAAAATAAGTACAAAATGTTTAAGCCAAGTCAAAAAGAGACTAAACTCCGAGAGTAAAATCACAAAGTGAGTGTTTAAGTCTCATTTTTTAACTTATCAATCTTTGTTGGAGACACTACAACAAAACCACACAAGTAGTTAAAAATCGAATTGCTTGACAAAACAAGACGAAAAAGAAAAATTGAGAACTCTTGCTTCTCATTTAGTTCATATTTTCAGTTATAATTTTACATTAATGCCCAATTTTCAGGATAGTATTTAAATCAATATTAAGTTAATTTCCATAACAAACTTAAATCGTATTTAAAACAGATTGGTTTTTTGAGTTTTATTTGAAAAGTCTTATTTAATTAAGATAAAAGTATGGTAGCACTACTAAATACAAAAAAATATATAAAAAAGTGTATTTATTTACAAGATGGTCTGAAAAAAACAGCTGACTGTTAATGCTTTGCCTGTTGTTGTTGTATTGTTGTGATATTGAAGCCACCGTGCTAAAATATTACAATGGAAACTTAAGTTGAAATTAAGTGTACCACATCGGTGACTTAAATTTCACTCAAGTTTTTAGTGAAGAAGAGAATTTTGTTTTTAAAACGATTTTAAAAATAAATGTGTTATAATATCAATCCTGAAAATTGGCCATAAGTTTTAAAGTAAAAACCATATCGGGAAAGATGCTGGTGTTTTATAATTGAAATTTAAATGTTAAGTGTAAAACGAGTAAGTAACACAATCATAATAAATGTCTCCTTCTAATTTTACTTTTGGTTTATTTCAAGAACGAATGCGGGATTGAATCAACTTTATAATACTTGAATCAAGCTCATTTCGAGATTGGTTCAATCCTAGTTTTACTTAAAGCAATCTCATTTTCGGATTATAAATAAGTTAAGTATTTCTCGGTTGCAAATTCGAACTTGAATCAATCTTTCTGTACTTGATTAACGAAAATCCCTACTCACCTTACTTTATATACCGCTTCGGATTGATATGAGTACGGTTGGATTAGGTTTTTTTTAGTGTTAACATAATCCTGATCGAGAACTTTATTTTTTGTAATTACATGTTTTTTTAAAGAAACATTTCGTTGCTGTTATTAAATATTAAATAAATAAAATTTGTCAAAAATAATATATTTTGAATCCCATTGTACACTCTGCTTCTTATTTACTTATTTTTTTCGTTATGCAGTCATTATAATGTCTTGGATTTTTTTTGAGCTCAAAAAAAGACGATGCTACCACAAATGACTTCAATGGGGTGTTTTGCTAATTTTTTTATTAGGTGGCCATTTGTACAATTTTAACCATAAGTGCCAATTGTCAAAACATTTAACATCTGTAAATGGAACATGCAAATAATCTCACACAAACCATACATATATTTGTATACTTATATGGAATCCAATGCGCAAATAGACTTTATGTAATACCAGCCAACTTGTAAACAAAACGTTTGTTTGTGCATGTTTGCTGGCAATTTTAAATGTAATTATGTGTGTATGTTTGTTTGTATATGTAGTGTTAATGGTCAAAATTATTAGCTAAAGCTTTGGTAAAGTGCGAAATATTAGAATTATGATTTTCTGCCAGAGGGTTGGTTGTACACAAATACAGATACGCACGCACATATTCACTGATATGATTTTCGCACAGATTTACACACAATTCAAAAACCACTTGTAAAGTATTTGGCATTTGAATGTACGGCTGCAATTAAGTCATTTATTTAATGGTTAATAATCTTTTACATTTCAAAATAAAATTTTAAAGCATTGTAAAGTCATTGAAATGGCTAATTTAGCAGGGCTAATTAATTCGAGAGTAAATAACTTGTAATTTTACCAAAAGTGTGAAAAAATACACTGTGCTACAAAAGAAATATACAGGGGTCTTATATAGAAAATCTATTTGATCACTTCGTTTACCGTTTTTTTTTCTTTTTAAATTTTATTTTAAATGGCCCTTTACAGCTTCAAATTCCAAAAATCATGAAACCGTTATCTAAGCTCAGATGTTAAAATCTATTTGTTTTAAAAGGTAAACATTTTTCCAAAAATCTGTTGGAAAATGTCCGCGTTACGCTCGTTGCATTTAAAATATTTTTCTGCTAATTTTTATATGTATTAATTTTCAATTTAAGTTTAAGGCAATAAAATATTTTATTGACAAAATTAACTAATCTAGCTTTTCTAAGTACCTCAATGCGGCTATGGGAAATATTTACAAAGGTACCTGCGGTGGTGGCCTAACCCTACGGTGGACACAGCACCGAACTTAAAACAATGCGTTCATCAGCCATTCGCATTTGTGAGCGCAACCAACGCAGACAGGTGGCAATTTTAGTTAATAATTCGGCAGAATTATAGACAAGCTCCTTGCTTAATAACTGGAGCTACCTAACCACCGACTTCATAATATAGTCGCAATTATCATCACATTTAATAATAATAATAATTATAGTGCACAGAAAGAAAAACAATCGGAATAAATAAATTTTTTATGATTACTTTAAGCACGAGTTGTACTCAAAAATTCAAGAACGAATAACACTTAAATGTACTTAAAACAATCCTTATGGGACTATTTTTTTAACCTTCCGGCTCACGCATGTTTTGATTTTCTATACACATTGAAAAAAGGTCTGGCCAGACTCATGTGTACCATGACGGGTTAAAAAGTTAATTTTAACTCTTGCTTCTCATTTAGTTTATATATTTGGTTAAATATGGACATACGATTTCTTAAGTAAAAACCATATTGGGAATGATGTTGGTGTTTCATCATTCTGTAAGAAGTATTGTGGGTAAGAAAATCTATCATAATAATAATTTTTGTTTCTAATTCCTTTTTTGGTTTTTATTCCAACACGAATTCGTGATAAAATCCACTTTATAACACTTGAATCAAGAGCATTTTGAGATTGATTCAATCTTAGGTTTACTTAAATCAAGCTCATGTTCGGATTATTTCAAGTACGAAATCGGGATTAAATATGGATAATTTAAGTATTTTGCGATTGAAAATCTGTACTTGACTCAATCTTTCTCTACTTGATTCAAGAAAATCCGTACTCACCGTACTTTCTAGGGATTGCTGTTCGGTTTTAACCGAAATCGAAACCGCGGTTTTAAATGCCTAAAACCCGAAACCGAAAACCGACAAAAAAAACCTCAGTTTTAGGATTTACTTTACCAATATATTTATGCATAAAGAAATTGCAAATTATACATAACATGGAACTTTATATATAACAGCTTGCAACAATGGCAAGGTATTTCAAAATTCTTAAAATTCAAAATAAGTACTAAGAAGATCAAATGTTACCTTTTTAACTCTTATAAGTAGACGCCTAATTTGTGTGGCGCAAACTACCACCTGGGCCTAGCTGGGACCAATAGTATTTTGTATTGAGTTTTTTTGACTATAGAAAAAACTCACACTTACTAACTAACACCTGGGCAAGGCTGGGACCACTTTTATATGTATGGAGTTTTATGGCATAGCAGAAAAATTTTGTCGGAAAGTGGAATAATTCTTCGAAAAACAGTAAAAAAAAAGAATTCTTATGTATTGCGTATGCTTTTTGATACGTTTCATCTGGCCAATTGCGACGCCCACGGTGTTTACACTTTTTTCGCATTTTCTTGTAAAAAACACTTTGATTGAGGAAAACATAATGTTTCGTTTTGATATACTTAATAAAATTTATAAAAAAAAACTAAAATTTATAAAAAAAGTCCAAAAAATTCCTGGTATTAAAGGTATACAACGGTTATTAAAATTACCTGCATTGAAACAAATAAAAAAACATATATTTTTATGTATTAAGTTTAACTTTGACATTTTCAAAACCTAAACCGAACATAAACCGACCGGTTTTAATCATTTTAAAACCGAAACCGTGGTTTCACAGTTTTACGGTTTTTACCAAACTCTAGTACTATCAATACCGCTTCGGATTGATTTAAGTACGGGTGGATTGATTTTTCTTTTGAGTGTAGGGTTGCGTTAGCAATAACGTAATAACATAGACGAAAACTTTCTTAACAAGATAAATTATTTATCCGTGACATATTTTTCTCTGCGTCCATTTAGAGGAAATGGTTTCATCAAAAACAAATTAAGAAATTATATCCCTTCATGCCTAAACACTGACTCCGCGAGAAGATTATGTAAAGTAATTGCCCGACTAGACTTATAAAGAGTACTAACCCAATTATTCGGTTAAGAAAATATTTTTGAAGATTTATTTTACTAGATTCTCGCCTCCTAATTCATCTTTAATTTAAATGCATTTAAAAACCAATAATAGATTCCTCTCTTTTGAGCGTACAATAAAAGGTTAAAAACCGATATCCTTCTTAATACTGATAACGCTTAAACCATGTAAAAAATTTGTCATCTTAGTCCCATACAGGAATAATAAATCTGTACCGTTATACCGATACCACTACTGACACCGAAATAACAACTAATTAAATACCGTTACCGAAATTTGTTTGGGCTTCCAAAATTCATGCAATATAATAAAATATTAATAAATAGATTAAGAATTAAAAAAAAAAAAATCCTAATGAAAACAATAATTTTGCATCATGTCTACCTTGTTAATGCTAATTGTTCCAGTTTAAATTAATTGTTTATTCTTATTCTTCTTTGAATATTCATAATACATGCTTTATGAACATTTTATTCTGCAAACACAATTTTTGCTTATTGATGTACTGTTCTACCTCCAAACTGAAACACAAACAAATTTTACCAAAAAAAACATACAGACACACCTGTATACAGGGTAGGATATTGCGAATGAATGCAAATGTATATGAACTTGCCTGTGATTTTTAACTAATTTCTACGAGTTTAAAGAGAAGTTTGTAACCCAGCAAATACTTTAAGTGTGCTCATAATTTGAAAATGTTTTTATTTGGAATTAAAATAGCCAGTGGCTAAAAAACCAAACTAAAAGTGGCGTAAGCAACAAAAATTAAGGATTGCCATATTTTTTATACCCTCCACCACAATTAGTTGTGATTCCGTGTAAAACTTTTTTTTATTCATCTCAGAACCCATAAAGTTTATATATTCTGGCTCCTTGAGTGCGTCTGTCTGTCTGTCCGTCTGTTGAAAACAGGCTTAATTTCGAAAAACTCAAAAGAAATCAGCAAACGTAGTGTCAAATTACTTGAAGTTATCCCAAGCAGCAAAATCAGATCAGTAGGATCAGAGCCATGAATCAAAATGTGGAACCACCACCTTAAAAAATTGATAATTTTGTTACAAAAACTAACATAAATGGTAGAACAATGCACGGATCATATAAGTTTTGCAAAAATTCGTTTTTTAGGACTAGACTAGATTGGCACTACTCCTGGAAAACAGTTTAGTAAAGGAGCGTATAGACGACATGTTTTTGTCATCTGACATGTCAAATTTACCACTGCAAAACACATACATATCGTGTGTTACCTTTTTACCTTTGCTTCTGTAAAAGTCAGACGCAAAGTCATCTGACAAAATTTCAATTAGAGCGTGCTCTATTTTCTTCTGACAAGCCATCTGACATCAGAAATCTACGCCGGGAAGAAACTGGCAGCCGGCTGAAGTTAATATTTTACAATACCAAGATATGTATGCTCATCTCACCATTGAATAGAATTTATGTAAATATATACATAAAAACCGTTTCATTATATTATCCTAAATATTATCCTAATTGGTATCTTCAAAATAAAAGAAAAAAATGTTAAGATGGCTAAATTATTTTACGGCGCAAATAAATATTTTCGTGGCGGCAGCAAGCTATTTTGAAACCGAGAACTACTTTGGTTTCTGCAATAACAATGCGAAAAAAACAGAGACAATGTCAGAAGCAAATTACATGTACGTTTGTGACCGAATATTATAAACCTTATGTAAAACAGCAATTTTGACAAACATGAACAGTTACATGTGACTTGAAAATTTGACATGTCAGATGACAAATACATGTCGTGTATGGGCGCCTTAACGCTATCATAACAAAATTTGGCACGTCACAGTTCTACAGAACCATAAATGAGACTGTGAAATTTCGTGCAGATTGGTCCATAACTAACCCTAGGCCCCATATAAACCTCACTCACGGAAAACAGTATAGTACGCCTAAAACCGTAATTAATAATGTCATCAGAATAATATTAAATACTTCAAAATTATTTATGACTAGAAATCACACTAAAAAATTTCATGATGATCGGACCACTCTGGTAAATTAATAAATACGTCAAAAACCGTAGCAGATAAAGAGATTGCGGTAAAATTCTTCCAACTTACTGAAATTCACTGTTAACGCTAAAACTAATTTCGCCACTGTTTTGAAATTTATTGTTACGGATCATGATATTTTTCTCAAGATATCTGTTTGTATAAAGATAAATTAATACTAAATAGATCCTACTCCTAAATTTATTCGAACTGTCGGTGGAGGGTATCAAAGATTCGGCACAGCCGAAAATAGCACTAACTTAATTTTTTTTTTTAATTTTTAATTTTAATTTAGTAAGAAAAATTTAAAGTACTTGTAGCCATATTTGCCATATTACTGTTCCTTATTTCGCATTTTCTTAGCAAGACATGCTGTCGTAGCAGAGACATACAATTTTTATAGTAATAGAGTTACGTACGTTTAACTCATTATTGGCCGCTACCATAAAAGATATTTTTGAATCCCTTGCAGGGAGGTGCTTTTGAGACTTCAATTTAGAATATTTTTCACAAAGCTGCCAGAGTCAGATTTTTTTTGTTTAGTTTGTTTTCATATATTTTTCACTTAAGAAGTAAACAAAGAACAGTAATAAATAAGCAATATTTATCAAACTTGATAAACTATTATAAAATGGATAATATTAGTAAAGGTATGAGAATTTAGATTTAAAAAAAATTTGTACAAAAATATTGTTGCGTTACTTAATTTGTGCTGTTAATTTGTGACGCCTTTTTTGTGAAATTTTGGTTAAAGTTTTTACGTTTTTTGGAGTAGAAGTTTGTTTATTGGAACGTATTGTGAAAACCATTGGTATCGAAAGAAAGGTATTCATGTCTAGTTTATGTGTTTAAAAAATTGCCTGCGGCTGTCTGCAACCTTCTAAGATATTAATCTCTTTAGATTGCCTGAAAATAAAAAATGCTGATATTGTTAAATTTTGGTTAGAAAATAATCGAAGTGTGACCGCTGTTGTCAACTGGATCTGCAGTAAATTTCAGAGAGATGCTAATGAGAACTGTATGATACCAATTAAGAGGAAAATTAATAATTTATGTGCATATGCTAACCAGAAATGGGCCGCAAACTTCAGAAACTGGTCTAAATTGGAAAAAAAAGAAAGACAATGGTTATCATGTGAAACTGAGCTAAAATTAATAAATAATAATGTCCAAACTAAAAAAGGTCGTCCTAATGTTGGTTACAATGAAGGAAGTGAGCGTCAAAAACGAAAACTTGCATCCGTTGTTTCGGCGTTGCAGCTCATTCAAATAAAGAAAAAGATTTAAATTTTGTTTTAAAAAAAGCATCTTCTTCCCCAGGAAGGCCAACTAAAATTAGAAAAGAGCTCACTTCTGATAATAAAAATCCGTTTATGGTTTCCTCTGAAGAAGCATTAGTTTTTTTGTTAGAAAATAATCTGACAAAAAACAATATATTAGCATGAGGGAAATAAACAAATTACACAATTGTGATATTTATCCCAGCTACAAAAAAGTTTTAGAATATAAAAAACAATGCCGACCTGAAGGGTTAACGGTAACAGAATCAATTGCACAAGTCCCTTTACAAAACTTAGTTAACCACACGGCTAAGAGAATACTGTCATATCAAGAAGAAGTTTTAATGAGAATACCTGGGATTAGTGAAGTCATATTAGTTCTTGGTTATGGTTTCGATGGTTCCACAGGACAAAGTTCGTTTAAACAAATATATAAGAGCAATGTCCCACAAAATTTAGATAACTCCCTCTTTGTAACCTCTATTATACCGCTGAAACTAGTCACATCGGCTGACGATTGAATAACCGTACTCCACAGTCTATTCGGTTTTGCCGACCACTTAAAATTGAATATATAAAGGAAAGCAAGGAGCACATTTTGAAAGAAAAGAGGTATATAGACATTCAGATATCAAATCTTGAGCCTTTTAAATATTTTTTATCAAATGGTAAAGAAATTTTAGTAAAATACGAGCTTATAATGACTTTGATTCATGGTAAGGGGCTAAACGTGCTAACAGATACAAAGTCGACACAATCGTGTCCAATATGTGGAGCTAATCCAAAGCAATTTTTGTCGATTAAAGATTGAAGATCGTTAGAGTTTCAGCCAAAACCAAGCTCATTAAAATATGGTATAAGCCCCTTACACGCATGGATAAGATGCCTCCAAATTGTTTTAAATCTTTCATATAGACTTCAAGTTAGAAAATGGCAAATTCGAAATAAGGAGGACAAGATATTAGTGCAAGAAAGAAAACGTAAAATTCAAGAAATTGTTTGGAAGGAAATGGGTCTTCATATCCATAAGCCGAAAAGTAATGGTAGCGGATCGACGAACGATGGCAAAACGGCTCGAAAAGCATTTTCAAATCCAGAATTATTAGCATCTATAACAAATGTTAATGTCGAATTTATAAAACACTTGCATATAATATTTATTGCCATTTCCTGTGAATTTGAGATAAATGTTGAAATTTTTAAGAATTTTTGTTATAAAACTGCCGATATATATTTTGAAGATTACGAATGGTGCCCAATGTCACCGACATTGCATAAAATTCTATCACATTCTTCACAAATATTGCAAGCTTCAATTGTGCCCCTTGGATGTGCAGGCGAAAACGCTTCTGTGGCTAGAAACAAGTTCTTTAAAAAGGATCGAATTGAACACGCACGACTGGATTCTAAAGAACACAATATAACTGATGTCTTTAACAGAGCAATGGATTCGTCTCACCCGTTCTTATCTAGTGTCTATTTGAAGAACCGTTGCTCATCAAAAAAAAAGTTGCCTTTTCCATGAGAAGTTATTTCTCTTTTAAAGGTCCCAGAGACTCCTGAATGTGTGTTTCCATCTATATCAAATGCCATCGAAAATGGTCATGATTCTAATTCTGAAGAAGAGGAAATCGCATTTGAAATTAATTTGGAATAAGAAGTTGATGAAACATCGGAAGACTATGATGAATTTTAATTTTGCTGTACTGTACATAATTTTTTTGATATTTGTTGAATAAATAGAAAGTAATTTAATTAAATACCTACACAGAAAAAATTGTTTCTTAGTTTTAATTCATTTTATTTAAAAAATATGATTATTTCATAGTAAAAAAATTTATATGTATTTGTGCCAGCGAAGCGGACCGGGCTCAGCTAATGATTTATAAAAATATGTGGCATAATTTTAATAAATGAATTCAAATTTATTTTTGTACTTTATGTACAAATTATTTTAAAAATTCGTCATACTTTTACAGCTCTGGTCGCAAGCATTATATTGAAAATTGCAGACAACTTTTAGATTTTTAATAGGGCTTGGTAATAACATCGACATAAAATTTTGATCTGAAACTTTAATGTCAAATTAATAATTAAACTAAACACAATTTCAAGTAATAATTTTTCCTCAGACACACAATTCATTTATCCACGAAGAAGTGGGCGTGACATCGCCCAATCGACTTGAAATTTTTACTGAGGTCTGTAATGGGCCTTTTACTCAATTCCACTAAATTTCAAACGTCTAGCTGTTTCCAGTGATTAATTGCCTCAAAAGATGGTCACTGAGCCCACTGTGCGATGGCCGAAAACAGTAAACAAAAATTATTTTATTTTTTTGTAAAAAAATTTTTCTTCAGGCTTAATTTATAAGAATTTATTAAGAAAATGTTTTTCGAAGCCAACTTTTTTAGAGTCCCTTCCCGTGACTTTGAGTATAAACCAAAAGTCAAGTCAGACCGGAGTCTTGATTCCAGAGGCTAATGACTACCATGATTACAGATAGGTCTATGGTCAGCCGCGATCTGAAGAAATATGTAAATTTCGAACTATGCCGACTACCCGATTTGACCAGAGGGAGTAACACAACAAGATGGCATATACTTCAAATTATTCCACATACCCTTGGGGGATTTAGGAGCATATAAAAATCCTTATTGTCAAACCCACTGAATTGTGACTTCAGATCGAAAATGAATTTGTGAAAGAGCTCCATTGTCATGAAATCTCACAACATCCATATCGTTATTATACTCCTGCATTGCTTTCGGCTCTGAAATACCGCTTAACATTAGCCATTGGTTCGTCTGAGGAATTATTGATAATAACATTGGCTTCCACGCTGTTATTCCCGCGCTTATTCAATAGACAGATGAGATGGTATGAAAAAAATAAGAAAACGTTAACTATCCACTAAATACAGAACAGTTTGAGCCATTATATGAAATACTGAAGAATAAATCTTCACTTTCGCAGCGTATGCAAAATGTTTAAAATCCAATACGGATTGATTTTCTCTTAATGAATTTGCATAAACTGTTATCAATTTTATTGGGAAAATCAACAAGTTGGCGAACTTTGACAAAACAATATGTTGTACCTTAGCGAATATTATCTGATAGATGATAATACTTTTTAGATGTTCTGAACCGATTGCCAATAAGTGATAATGCTATTGTAGTGCTTCCGACCAGTGGTCGAATTTTCTACCACCAAAGATTATGGGCATTTATAAGTCAGAAAACTTATCAACTTCAAATTGATTTTTGTCGATTCTTATAATATATTATTTATGCTTTAAAAATAATGAAGAACAAAAAATTTAATTTTATATTTTTTAATATTTAAAACATACATATTTTTAAATCGAAAAATCTGTCAAAAATGGGCTTTTTTAATCCTTTTACCCACATATTTTATAAAGTCTTTATTACTTATGAAAACAGATCAAAAAAATTATAGAAAACTTTAAGGATATATGCCTATAAATCTACTGGTCGAAAAATCGACCAGTGGCATAAAATGGATTAAGAAATAGAAGTAATACTTAGTCTAAAACTTTGACCTTATAGCTGATATAGACAGCATGTGCGGTAGAAATAGCAATCAAGTAGCATAAGATGAAGTAGTTATGTAGCGTTTGAAAAATAAATAAAACAAAAAGGTTTTTTTAATCGCAATTTTATAGGGATATTATTTATAGAACGCCCAATATGGATAACCCTATTTTTACATATGAACGCTATTTTTTCGTTTTTTGACTTTTGTATTTCTACTTAAAAACTTCGTTTATTACTACCCTCTGCATAAAATATCTTTCTCATCAGTTAAAGAAATTTAAAACTGAATATGAAACTATTAACCACAGCCTTTTAAACAAAATTTTTTAATTGCCAGAAATATTGAAAAAGTCACAACTATAAATAATTTGTTTAAAAAATAATCGATTCTGATGAAAGGAAAGACATTTTTCTAAAAATTTTATTAACAAACGATTTTTTTCAATATAAAGCCTTTTTTCTTAAGTTTTGCTACTTAAGACAGTAAGATCGGCTTTTGGTTTTGAAATAAACCGTTTATTTGATAAAATTTAAAGATAATTTTGCAAAAACTTAACTTATTTTTGTAAATTAAGACAAAAATTAAAAAAAAAAAAAAATTTTTAAGTGAAAAACTAATTTTGATGAAAAAAAAAAATTTTTGATAAATGCATAAGTACATTAAGCTCCTTTATTGCAACATAGTCAGCAATAGTGCAACATAGTCAAGCAAAAGTGTTTCTTTATACCTTTTTTATATGTTAAACTCAGCAGTATATCTCAAACTGAAACGTGTAAATTCGAATGTGTATTCTAAGTCAAATTACAATCCATAAAGCATTCATACCTTAATACCGGTGGCATGTCATAACGTCCAGTGTCATAGTGTCCATTGACGTTATGACACTCCAAAAAGTGTCACAGTGTCCATGGACTTTATGACACTTTTGAAAATGTCATAATGTCCGTGGGCATTATGACACTTTGCTAATGGACATTATGACATTTTCAAAAGTGTCACAGTGTCCATAATTACTAAAGAAGTTAAATACAAAACAAGATCTGCATATGCGCAGAGAAAAAATGTTTTATTATGGTCGCAACCAACAAAAGCATTTTTAAAGAAACTTATTTTACCATAATATGGTTTTTGGTGACAATGATTTGGTTAAATTACACATAACATGGTTAAAGTCAGCTTAAAAATGGTTTTGCTGCTTTTTCTCTGGGTGTATATATTAAGTATATAACGAAAACACTTTTGGGCGCAAGGATTTTTTCCGCTATGGTATAACAAATACCAGCTTCGCTAACTAAAGCTTCTCTGCACAGACGGCCTTCGGCCGGGCGCAAGGATTTTCTCCTCTATGGTATAACAAAACCCGGCTTCGCTAACTAAAGTGTCTCGTCATAGCAGGCCTTCGGCCGGGCGCAAGGATTTTCTCCTCTATGGTATACCGGCTTCGCTTACTAAAGAGGAGCACAGCCGGCCTTTGGCTAACTAAACCTTCTCTGCGTAGTCGGCCTTCGTTCGGAAACAAGGCAGATTTTAGAAGCTTTACTTAGCGAAGCCGGTGTTTGTTTTACAATACAGGAGAAAATCCTTACACCCGGCCGAAGGCCGGCTATATAGAGAAGCTTTAGTTAGCGAAGCCGGTGTTTGTTATACCATAGAGGATATAATCCTCAGAGATGCTTTAGTTAGCGAAGCCGGTACTTGTTTTAGTTTGTAAGCATGTTGCGGACATTATGACACTCTAGAAAGTGTGACACTATGACATTTCTTTGATGGACGTTATGACACTTTGGAAAGTGTCATAATGTTTATGGACACTATGACACTGGACGTTATGACATGCCACGTTAATACCCCCATTCCATCAATATTTTCCAGGAATATGTTTCTATGCAGATTTTTTTTTTTTTTTTTGTTAGTATATTTCTAAAAATGTTACTCACCATGAGAATTAAATTCCCAGATCCCATTTGTTAAAATATATTTTTTGAAATCTGCATATCAAGGTACATTTTAAAAACTTAAATCGCATTTTGCTAAGTTTGATTTTTTTTGAGAGATGACTGTGCTGCAATAAAATAGCGATATGTATTTTAATTTTTCTTTTAAAATTTTAATGTAATATGAAAGTTAATCACTGTTCTTTTATTATTACACTAGCATTCTCATCAATCTCTCAAAACAAGATTTTTATAAAAAACATTTATAAATGGATACTCATTTAATATTTTATCTTCTTCAAATAATTTTTTTCCCTAAATTTATCTTTAAACAAAAAATATTTTTATTTTATAAAAAAAAAACACATTCTTATAAAGACACGTTAAACTCAAACAGCAATTTTAAGTTTTTGTAGAAATTGCAAAAAACTGCATCACAAGCATACACACACACACACAAATATGCAAACTCATTTTAATTTCAACACATACATACTAATTTAACTCTACATACATGCATAAATTCCCGAAAACAGAAAACAGTGAGCATGAGAGAGGGAATGTGAAATACGAAATAAAATGATGAAAAAAAATAATAATATTTTAGTTTATTGCAATGGGCGTGCGACAGATATAATTAATGGTTTGAACATTTGCTACGAAGTTTCCTGTTTTCTGTCTATATTCGCACACAGTACAATATCTACAATTGCTGGTACCACTACCACTGCAATACATGTACGTCGAAGTTCATGCATACAAAAAATGGTTCAGAGCTACCAACACATAAGCGATACACAAATGTTTGCCTCATACTCGTATTGCTAAAAAAAATTATATTTTTATAAAGAACTACTAACTAGTTAGTAAAATGGTAGTTATGCAGCTTTTTTTTTTTTGGTAAATGCAATTCTTTACGTTCGGCTTTCATTGGTTTGAGTGCTAAAAAAATCTTATAAATTACATTTGTTTAATTTTCGAGTTTCTTTTTTATATTCATTTGAAGCTTAAAGTTTTTATCAAATCCTATTAAAGGGGCATATGTATGAAGCTGCAATTTAAGTCCAGTCTGCAGACAGAACAAGTTTCTTTCAATGCTGCATATTTTAACCCTAAAGGTTTAATTGAAACTTTTTTCTTTTAAGCCGAAAATAAATTGAGGTAAGTTCAATGTCATGTATTTTAGTTTTAGTAACTTTTAGAGATATTTAAAGTTTATTGATAAAAGATTTTATAAGTTATTTTATTTGAAGTAAAATGCTATTCGTTGAGTTAAATATAATTTCTTTGAATTGTATTTAATGCAAACTTTATGCTAAGAATTAAAAATATTTATTATTTTAAGAAATTTCCTTCATTATTCATGCCTGCTCACAGATCTGTTCGTTATATAGTAACTACATTTTTAAACTTGTACCTGAAGGTCTGTAGAAGTCCTTGGATAGGAACAAAAATTTTCGTTTTTTTTTTTTTTGTTAGGGTATTGATAATATTTAATAACCCTGAAGGAAACCTGGGTGCAGGTGTCTCCAAGTCACCAGTTTTGTCGACTATATTGGTGACATTGTCAACGAAGTGTATACACTACATTCCATTTGCCACTATATTTTGCTTGAATACGAAAAAGATTTTATCAATAACAACTGAGAAGTACAATTCCTATAAAAGTTGAAGAAATAATAAAAAAAAAAAGATTGTTGTGATTTCGTATTCTTACAAAAAGTTTAGATACTTTAACTTAAATGTACCAGCGATTCTCTGGTTCCAATGTCTACATATGTTCCCAAAGGAACTACCTAGTCAGTAGTACTAACGTCAGTAGTAGATTTCCAATGACACGCACATGTTAAATGTCTATTGTAAATAACATTGCCTGGGGTATAATAAGTCACTAGTACTGGTGACTGTGTCAATAGTGAATCAGTACAGATTCACTAGTGACATTTGCTGCAGGGAAGTATGTGTATTTAGATGAATATGTATACTGGCTTAAAAAAAACTGAAGTCGAAACAAAAAACTGTCGAACATAAAACGAAAATTTGTGTACAACTTTTCTCTTTCTGAGTTGGTTTAACAGCGTCTTTAATTAACATTTAATGAATCAGAAGCAAAGGCAACCCAATAAAAAATTTTGAATCACTTTCTTATTGTTAAGCTTTTATCATTTCGCGAAGCACTAATGGTACGTTAAAAAAATGCGCATAATTATGCTACCGAAAGTGAAAGAGCTCTCAACAACTTTTATAAAAAAAATTAAATTTTAAGAACCACGGCATTCCCTTACTACGAAGCAGGTTTGTAAGGGGGAATACTAAAAAATAACTAGATCAAAACATTCCGTGTGTAAGGCTGATTGTTACATCCAACAATTTTTATATGGGCTGAACAATGCGATTTATGTGTCAAAAATGTATTGTTTCAAAGTGGTAACTCGCCATACAAAATTCATGTCTTTCGTAAGCGCAATGGTAAGCGAAACGTTTATGTTTCTTCCTTCAAACCTGCTGCGTTGGAAGCTCCATTTTTTAATTGGGATAAATAAGTGGAAGAAATGGCAGCTTTTCTATTCTGACTGCAGTTTTTTTAACGCTGCAATTAACTAACGGTTGAAATTATTCATCAGTTTGTTTGATTAAAATGCCTGCTTTAAATTTTTTTTTTAAAAATCTTATATTTGCTAGCATATCTTTTAAATTGGTTAACTTTGTACTTAAAGAAGGTGTTTATACCAGTGTTCGAAAATAAACAGAACATTATTTAGCGTACGGCTGACACACCAATGAACGATATCGAGTTTTTAGTGTTTCTGTAGAGGTGCACAACCCTTAACACCGTTCGTGAAAAAACAAAAAAATTTAGCAACCAACGCACCAAGAATAGCTTGTGTGTATTGTGTAAGTGTTTTGTTTGTGTTAAATTATTTTTCTGGCTTTTTGTTTTTTTTTTTGTATGGTTATTTTTTTTGTAAAACATGTTTGGTTGGGTTTTTTTTTACCTGCCAAAACGAAGTTTGTGTTTTTTTTTTTTTTTACCGAACCAATTTAATTGTTCTCATCTTTTGTTGAGTTGGACACGACGTTTTTATTTGTGTGCTCGAAGATGGCAAACAGCGAAGCGCTATTTTTTAATGATTTTAATATCTATATCTGCTACGGTTTTAGGCGTATTTAATTAATTTACCACAGTGGACTTTATATGGGGCCTATTGTAAATTATAAGCCGATCTTCGCGAATTTTACAGTCTCGTTTAAAGTCCTATAAGACTGTGACGTACCAAATTTTATTATGACAGCGTTGTTTATTAGATTTAAGGCTTAACTAAACTGTCTGCTTGGAGTAGGGTTTATGGGGCCTAGAGTAAATTATGGGCCGATCTTCACGAAATCTTACAATGTGATTCTTGTCCTATAAAACGAAAATCTTATATCCATAGTTTTTGTAACAAAATGATCAATTAAGAATGGTGGTTCCACATTTTTTTTCGGAAGTGAGCGGGTTTTCAGCAGACGAACAGACATACGGACATGGCTTAATCGATTTAGAATTACTCAAGGAGCCAGAAAATTTGTACTTGATGGGGTTCTGAGATGAATAATAAAAAAGTTTCACACGGAACGACAAACTTAGGGTACCCTCTTCAAAACGTATTGTTGTATAGGGTATAATAACGTTTCCCTGTTTGTCCAAAATAATACTGTTCTATCCAACGCAAAAAAAAGATGAAAACATTTATTTCCGAACTCTCAATAATGTTCAGTTTATTTTCGAACACTAGTTAAGACCTTAACCCTTATGTGAATGGCAAAATCCCCGGGTTCATTCGGCATTTTCAACTTAATTATTTTTAAACAAACAGATTGTCCACACACAGAAAAAATGCCAATGTTAAAATAACATGGCGAAATGTTGATTGAGAATCATAGTAAATATCTGCAAACGTATGCCCTTTATTTAAATTAATTATTATTTCATATTAAAATAACCTTAAATCACGTTTATTTAATATTATTCACAGTTAAAATAACATTGTTCAATATTGAATACATAAAAACCTGTTTTATATTAAAATCAAAAGTTTATGTTGTTAAATTAACATGCATATAAAGTTAAGTATGTACATTTTTTTATTTTCATGTTTAAAATATGTTATAAAAAGAAGAAAATTCCCATATTCTTTTAATAAAAATTATTAAGTTAAATAGTAGATCAAGTTTTCAAAGTAGCATGACGACGGAAACCATATCGGGCCATTCTGCTGATGCTTCTGTTAACAACGGAGATACAAAATAAATGAAAGATGTGTTACAGGGGTAAGTGTTTTGAATTATTCTTAAATAAATGCATAAATTGTCTTCACACTGTTATATCACACTCCAACCAATTTGATTCTACATGAAATTCACGTTGTTTCAACTTAAAATAACTTTCATTCAACGTGATTCGGATTTTTATTTCAATATAAATGACATTTTGCTCTACCTTTACTGCAATGTTAAATTAACATGAATTACAGTTATTTTAAAAGAAAAAATGTTGTTCGCAAGTTATTGTAAAATCATGTTAAATCAAAATGAAACAATGAATCTTCTTGATAATTTTTAATAAACTTTAAATAATAATTATTTTTTAGATTACAAATTATTTTGAAAAGGCGTTGTGAAGCAGTTTTCATCTTACACCCTTAACGGTATGGCAAGGTACCCGAGTACCTTCATACATTAACCTATTATTGCCCAACTGGTGATTTTACTTACTAGCTCTTTAGTCAAGTATAAATTATAGGTGCTGCAAAATATGGCCCCAGGAAATATAACCCCAAAAAATAAATGAAAATTAATCCCAAATTTGGGGCTATTTTTCATAATACAATATGGCCCCATCTTTTTAATGAAAAATTGCCCCAAAGAAATGAAAAATAACCATAAAAATAAAATGAAATATCACCCTAAATTTGGGGTTATTCTTCATTATGAAAAATCACCTCAAAATTTATAATGAATTTGAACCCCAAAAAAGAACACAAAGAAAGTTACATTAAACATTTTCGGTGGTGTTCATATGCCCGAAACTAAAAATCCCAAATTTAGAATCCCGATTTCAAAATCCGGATAATTATACAGTTTTGGTTTTAAAAATCGTACGATTGATAGCACGGTTGAGCTTTCGGCCATGCGCAAGGATTTTTTTCTCTATGGTATAACGGACACTGGCTTCGCTTACTAAAGCTTCACTACATAGCCGGCTTTCGGCCGGGCGCAAGGATTTTCTTTTTTATGGTATAACGAACTCTGGCTTCGCTCAGTAAAGCTTCTCTTAATAGCCGGCCTTCGGCCGGGCTCAAGGATTTTTTCCACTTGGTATAACAAACACCGGCTTCGCTAACTAAAGCAACTCTGCATAACCGGCAAGGAGTTTCTCTACTTTGGTGTAAGAATTCGGGTTTTTTATACTATCCCTAGAAACTTTTACATACACACAGAAAACAAATTTGTTGGGAAACGGTTGCAGTAATAAAATATTGATCAAGTAACATGATTTTTTATTGCAACTATTAAAAATTTATAGTTCTAACTGATTTTTAATTCTCTTGATTATTAAAACGTTATTCTAACTGAAATAAGATTCCTTCAACTCTTTTATTAGTTATGATAACTAATTTAATTTAGTTTTGAAAATTAGTACAAATGGTTAGAATCACAACCGAATTTAATATAGGGCAATACTGAATATTGGTCATTGCAATCAATAATTTGCTTTCGTCAATAAATTTTGTAATATAAATGATTATTCATTTATTGCAGCTAATTATTGATTGTTGGAATAGATTCAATTCGAGTACAACAAATGAAAATATAATTATTCGGAATTCACAACCAAAAAATAGTTAATAGCCCCAATTGCTTACTAAATTTTCTGTCAAAACATTTGATAGATAAAATTAATTTTTAATATTATATTTAAAAAATATATTTGCGGTCAAAAATGGAAAATGTGAAATACTTAATAAATAGGGGTAAGTAATTTACGTATTCTTATAGGTATGAACATATACAAGTGCATACATATGTATGTATGAATGTATGTATTATTTTTTATACCCTGCAAATTATATTGGACTTCTTGATCCATGTTGATCCCGGACTGGTCCAATGTAGTGCAAGTATGGACCATATCATTATTAAAAAGAGTTTGCAGTGAAACGACATGTCTTCGTTTTTTAACGACATATTTTCGTTTTGAAACGAATTCAAAGCTAATCCTCTGGAGTATACCATGGAGTAGTTTTAAGACTTCCCCTTTGTAATGCAGGCTGGGTTATATGGTCCTGCCCTAGGACATCGTACTGTAAAATAAACAATTTTTTCCATTAATTGAGATTACCTTTGGACAAGTCCTTGCCCCTTATGGGCTTTATTTGACCGGTTAAAAAATTATTTTGATAACGACAATGAAATCTCTTGTTATGAACACCAATTATGTGTTAATTCAGTTGCACCTATCATTTATTCGGGTATAAGCACAATTTTGTTTCTAATAACCATACTTACAACTAACAATATCTGTTGTTATGTACTAAAATTCAAATGTTGCTATCAAAAATATTATGCTAAGCAACGAAATTTTCAGTAATTGTAACCGAATTGTGTGATAGTACATGCAACCGACAAATTCGATTGGCGCCAAATTCGGTTGTGATCACGAATCTGTTTTCTCTGTGTACACAAAACTGAACCGATTTAGGGGGCGGGGGGAATATTAGAAATCAAAAAAAAAAAGAAAATAACGGCCACCATAATATACATACATATATTGAGTGCTTATTTGAAAATTTGCAGACTCACTAGGCATGAGTGATATTAAAAAATTTTGCACGCAAAAAAAATTGCTTGGTTTAAAAAGAGCACTCACTCAGTTGATTCCAACTTTCTTTTTCTTCACTCAGTTGAGTTCAAGTTAAAATGTTGCATTAAATTGATTTGTGTTTATTTTTGCGCACTTATTTTAATCTCAAGACTAAACTTATTAAGGCAAAAAGAAAAAAAAAATAGTAAAAAATTGGTATGTATTTAACTTGATATGCAAAATTCGTTGTAATCCTTGCAAAAGCAAAATCCATTGTCTTGTTGTTGTAAACACAATTTTTTTACTGTCGAGTCCGCAATTTGTTCGTAAGTATGATTTCCAGCGTGTTCACGTCACGCCAATGCAAGAAGTTTTCTGTTTAAGAAGACCACAGCCACAGTGTGCTGTAGTGCAGACATATTAAATGTAAATGCTGCAAAACAAAGTTTCATTGTATGGACACTTATGCAGTTGTAAAGAGAATTGAAGAAAGTTTTACAGAAAATGTTTAGTTATAAGAATAAATTTTTTTTTAATTTTTGGTTTCAATATCAACTTCAAATTTTTAAATCATCATTTTTATTTCATCCGAAGAAAGTAATTTGAACTTTGTTGATTAATATCATATAGGATTTTTTGTAGTTTTCACTCAAAAAGATTTTTTGCATTCAATCTGCGTTTGGTGATATTGGAAATATTTGGAATATCACTTAATTTTTTTAGTGGTAGTTTAAAAAATAACAATCATCACTAAAGCTGGTAAAAAAGAGTGCAAATAAATTGTTTTGATTTAAATCAATATTCAGTGACTACCCCCAACTATGATGTACACACAGAAAAAAATAATTATTATTATTATTTAGAATTATTTAAATTTATCATTATTTCATATTAATTTTATATGAAAAATATTAAAATAACCTTAAATCACGTTTATTTAATATTATTCACTGTTAAAATAACATTGTTCAATATTGAATCCATAAAAATCTGTTTTATATTAAAATCAAAAGTTTATCTTTTTAAATTAACATGCATGCATACTTAAGTATGTACGTTTTTTTATTTTCATGTTTAAAATATGATATAAAAAGAAGACAATTCCCGTATTCTTTTAGTTAAAATTATTTAGTTAAATAGTAGATCAAGTTTTCAAAGTAGAATGATGACGAAACCCATACCGGGCCATTTTGCTGATGCTTCTGTTAACAAAGGAGAATACAAAATAAGTGAAACATGTGTTACAGGGGTAAGTGTTTCGATTATACTTAAATAAATGCATGTGTTGTCTCTGAAGCTTCTTCACACTGTTATATCACACTCAAACCAATTTGAGCCATGAGTACATACATATGTATGTATGAATGTATGTATTATTTTTTTATACCCTGCAAATTATATTGGACTTCTTGATCCATTTTGATCCTGGACTGGTCCAATGTAGTGCAAGTATGGACCATGTCATTATTAAAAAGAGTTTGCAGTGAAACGACATGTCTTCCTTATTAACGACATGTTTTCGTTTTGAAACGATTTCAAAGCTAATCCTCTGGAGTATACCATGGAGTAGTTTTAAGACTTCCCCTTTGTAATGCAAGCTGGGTTATATGGTCCTGCCCTAGGACATCGTACTGTAAAATAACCCATTTTTTCCATTCATTGAGATTACCTTTGGACAAGTCCTTGCCCCTTATGGGCTACATTTGACCGGTTAAAAAAAATATATTGATACCGATAATCAAATCTCTTTTTATGAACACCAATCATGTGTTAATTCAGTTGCACCTATCATTTATTCGGATATAAGCACAATTTTGTTTCTAATAATCATACTTACAACTAACAATATTACAAATTATTTGGAAAAAGTGTGTTTTAAAAAAAAACTAAAGAAATTGATATTAAAAAAAAATATCTGTGTAAAAAATGCAATTTGCTATTTAAAACAGGTTAGTTAATGATATTAAGCGACAAACACACAAAAAAAAGTTGTAGCTTTGTCCTCAGTATTTTTTTAAAAATCATGTTGCCTATAGGCAACATTTGTCCATTATGTTCTTAATTTACATAAGAACATTTTGTTCACTAAAAATGAGTGCAAGGGTTTGGCAAAGTGAAAAATTTTAAAAAATTATTAATTTGAAGAGTGTGAAGATGAAGACATCGAAAATGATGCATGAAGTAGACTTCACACCCTCAACCAGAGACTGATATGGTCTATTGTGACGCCTTAGTTAGTGAAAGAATTCTAGTATGAAAGAATACGAGAAGTAAAGAGTGGAAGAACAGGAAAAGAGGAAGTAGTGGAAGATAAAAAATCGGACTGCACAATCCAACAACAACCCTATTAAACAGAAAAATTCCTTACATGTGCCCAGTACCCAGTCTTCAGCCGCGCAGCCAGGTCATTCCCATTACAAATCAGATTCTAGAGGCCGCATCTCGAGACATCTCCTAATTCGCGCAGGAATCTGCTTCCCAGCCACCTCAGGCTGCTGATCTGTAGCCTAGGACAGTGGCACAGAAAGTGCTTACTGTCTCCAACTCCTCTGGGTCCTCACACAACATACATGAATCCGACAAGTCAGATCCCATTCCCACCGCCATCCTGCCTATCATACAGTGGCTTGTGATAATAGCTTTTATGATCCTAACGCAGGCCCTACTCTTGCCCAGCAGCGCATCTGAATTTGAACTGCTTAGAACCGGTCACAGCCTGCGCGATAACCGTCAGTCCGTTCGGGTACGCTACGCCCGGTTAGTCCCGTTTAGCGCCCACTCCCTTATTCTTCCAAAGAATAATCACATTTGAGGCCTGACCGCCTGCAAACTATCAGGACCCTTTATTTCCGAGCCTAGTTGCAGTAACCCATATTCACCAGCTCTATCATCACTAGATACTCCATCATCACCAACTTCATCACCGACATCGCAAGCTCTTGAAAAAGATATTATGTAGCAGAACCCGCAAAAAATTAAATATATGACAAAACTATTCTCGGGGTTGAATAAGGATCAAAAGGACGATGCAGGATATGTCACACAGGCTTTCCAAGTTCGAAGTGCAGAAATGAAGAAATTTTGTATTATATCAAACCTAAAATATAAAAAAATTGCAATATATAAATTATCAAATATCTTCAACATGCGTTTAAAGTTTACACAGAACTGCCCAATGTTGCCTATAGGCAACATCTTATATATCCTTACCCAGGATAGGTAGAACTTTAAATTTTATTTTATTTTATATCTAGGCAAAAACGAACTTAACTAACTTAAAAAAAATTTTTTTGAACCGCTTAAACAAATTCATATCTCAGAATCCAATCGTTCCGTATTCTTGAAACTTAAAATATATTTTAGTTAGACCAAAAAAATAATATGAGCAAAGTTTCAACGAAATTGGTTGACGGTTTCGGGTAACGGGATATAATGGGTTTATTGTTTCCTTCACTCGGTCAAAATCTAAGATAGACTAAAATAATACAAATAGATAAACTCTCTGTTTATTGTTGACGTTTTTGATTAAACTTTGATATTGTTAAAAGTAGAACTGTTGCTTATAAATCGTATACGCTTAACAGTTTTATTTGGCTTAATATCTTTAGTTTTTCTAAAATCTTTTGGATGAAGTTTTCTGACGATCTGGCCTAAGCAACCAGTGAAATGCGCATAGGAATATCTTATCCCATCAACAATAAATTTCAGTGTTTTTATCAAGAATACAAATTCGAAATTAATTAGTTTTTCTATTCTGTTGCGGTTCAGTTTGTTAAAACTTGTTGAGTAAGAGGTAGTTTACACGGAGACTTTTCGGACATGTCTAACAAACACGTCTGTTTTGTTTGTAGTCGATCGGGGTAGAGAAGAAAGAGGGGTTGCCAAACAGACATGAAATGAGTTTTCATGTGTGTTTATATGAATTTCCATGTTTTTAATGTGTATGTATATGTATATTAGACTATACCCAGTTGGCCAAATGGTCCTACACAGAAAAAATTATTGCCGAATTATTTTCAAACAAACGCTTGTTTGAAAATTTTTTTAATTTCTATAAATTTTTTTACTGATTCAAACAATATTTTTGTTTGATTTTTATTTAACCAACAAAAATGTGGACAACTCTTCAAAAATATAATAAACGCGTTATTGGTGTCAAGTTTTCATAATTTTGTATGAAATATTTAACGCTCTTTAATGTTATATAGGAACAACAACAAAAATCACACATAGTCTATTTTTGGACGCTTTTAAAAAGTGCAACTATAAGAAAAACAATAGCAGAAACAACATTACAAGAAATCCCGTATTCAATTTTTTAAAACTGTTTGGTTAAATACATCAAATACAAAAATAGAAGATGACGAAAAACATATCGAGTCGGTCTGCTGCCGTTTTTGGTTACATATCTTCTTTAGCAAAGGAAAGGATACAGCAACAGAGAGTGATAAAGAAAAAACATTGTGTTGTGTGTATAAGTAAAACAAGACTTCGTTCAAAAATTATTCCAACAAAAAAAAATGTGTCTCAAAGCCAGCCGGCGACTCTGCTCTCTGCCGTCATCTTCTTCTCATACAGTGCTAACTTGTGTGCGCATCATTGCTTGTGCAAAATCATTTTTTTTATTTTGAAATTGAGTATAGGAATTTCAGTAAACTTTTTGTTTGATTCAGTTAAATTATTTGTTTGAAAAAATCAGTGTTTTTTTCAATAAACAAAATGCAAATAAATTGTTTGAATATGCAAATTTGGTTATAGGACCGATTTCAGACAAAAAATTGTTTGATTCTACAAAATTTTTGTTTGAATTGGAAAAATAATTTTTTCTGTGTAGACGCAAATGTCGTCAACGACAACTTAAGTAAGAAAACGTGTATATTGTCGTGTTAAAAATCGTATCTACGACTTTTTTGGAGACATTTTTTTAAATTTTTCTTGAATAATAATTTATTGAGGACAACGTAAGTAACGATTGCATGTATTTTGTCGTGTTTCAAACCACTCTGACGACAAAACGCAAGCAATTGTAACTTATAACGTGGTTGTATTTCAATTGTGCAATTGGAAAACGTGAATTGATAGGACAAGAAACACAAAAAATAAATGTTCCTGCTGACTACATTGCAATATCGTAGGCTCAATATGCAAACCTGCTAAATAGTTTTTCTTCAAATTGAGTCTAAAAGTGTGTTAAACCAACTATATTTTTAGGTTTTCTCTCAAGCTGCGCATATGAAATATAAAAAGTTTGTTGTTTCCATTTAAAGTTTTTGGAAGTTAGCAGGTTTCAGAACCCATTCCCTTATTAATCTAAAGCCTATTGGAGGTCTGACTGTCTCCATACATCCAGTATCAACTATTTTCGAGCCCAGTCTCTCAAACGCATCTGTCATTTCATTAGTTTGGAATTCACTAGTTGGAATTCACAGCCCATGAAGGCCCTGAAATTCCTTAGTTGGAATTCACAGCCCATCAAGACCCTAAGAGATTTTAGTAAATATATCCTCGAGGTATACCAATTTAACCGTTCCCCTTATTCTGGATATGTCGGCCAATCTGCAGGATCGCCAATATATCAATATCGGTGTTCGTTAAATCACTAATTGTCACTTACCTATCGGCGACTAAATCGTAGATAGTGCAACAATATTATCATCAACGACACCATTAAGTTAATGTCGCTTATCGGGCATTAACGACTTTATGAGAAAAAAGTCGTTTATATAGTCGCCAGTGACAACTTTAACCACACTGTTACCCATTTGATCATTAACTACAATATGCATAATAATGTCGCTCACATTGTCGTTTACGACTAAAGTGCCCCTTGTTCGAAAAAGCCGTCGACGATTTGCATGGGCTGTCGCCAAAATGTCGTCAGGGATTTACTATGGGTCTTGTACGCGTCCTCGACGTTGTCTTGAAGACATGCCCAACATGGATTATATATGAAAACAGACATGTTTATAAAGACATCGTAAAAATACAATAGGTTTTTGGAAGCATGTTCAAAAGAGAATGTCAAAAGCAGACATGTCGTTATTAGAGGCCGATGCAGTGCCCCATAGTTGAATACCGTAGCACATATTTATATTGAAATAAACTTTTTTTTTGATTTTAAGAATTCATAAAATTTAATTTCTTCAAATTTACGAGCATTTACTAACATTGGACGGCGCAAAACTAATAAATTTGACGTAAATGGCTAATAAGTTACTACAGAAAAAGTAGCTATTACAATTTCGTAACAGAACGGCACGGAACAGAACAGAACAGAAACAGAAAGTAAAGACTAACTGAGCCTTAACAAAGAATTTGAAATCGACTTTTTGATCGATTATGATGAACCGTATCCAACAAACACGCTTCTTGAAAATTGTACATTCCTACAATTAAAAATAACGTTTGCAAGTGCCTTTCTATAAATAATAAATAACAAACACAAACAAAAGAAAGTTTTGTGTATTTGTGTTTTAGTAACAGTAAATTTTCCTCATTCCTCCTCAGGTTATTTTTCTATGTAGAGCTTTTTGCTTCTCCTGTGAATTTTTTTCAATGTTAATAACGGCTTTTTTGAAATTATATGACGAAATGTTATTAATATTTTCAGTAAATATTATTAATATTATTCTTCATAATCTTTTTAAGATGCATTCATAAACACGTTCTGAAGCAAATTTTTTGTATAGTACCTATCTCTTAACAAATAAATATTTTGTCATAGTCTGTGGCAATGGATTTCCCCCTCAGATAGCGCAAAGTACTTGAAACTTTATTAATTTTAATTAAAAATGCCAAAGGGGTTAGAATCTTTGTAATAGTATTCAGCTCACCACAGGTACTACCGAAGCAGCCAAAAGTAAGCAAACAACTATAAACAATAATTTATAACTATGAGCCAGAGATAAGAATAGAAATGCTTAAAGCATTAAATGCTAAATGCAAATAAAAGTTTAATGTGATAAAGAGCATTGAAGGAAAAAGATTTTTAATTGACTGCCTTCTTTAAATGTCAAGGTATAATAAATTTAAAAAACAATTTATTAATAGTTCAGAAGTATTTAATAGTTGGTTTATGGACTCAATAAGATGGAATAGCATTTAAAAATTCCAGCAAAAGTAATTATAATCGATTTTTTGTGTTGTATTCTTCAGATAACTTTTATTCTTTTATAATGTCTTGTATAAAATAAAAATGTCATTTGTCATCTCTCTATTCTTATTTAACAAATTTCTGCCGTTGAGTTTATGATATAAATTTTTTCTAACAAACTGAAGCCTAACAAATACTTTCAAAGTTTAACAAAGAGCAAAACAACAATTTGATTAGAAAAAAATCATAAAAAGCAACATATTTGATGCCACACTGTTATATGACATACATTTTACTGTTACAACATGTTATTATGATAACATTGCAACAGCAAGAACGACAATAAAAGCAAAAAATAAAAATGACGCATACAGCAAGCGTTACACACAATTGCATGCATTTATAATGAATACATGTATGTTGCATGTTTACAGTATTGTACTTGTAAATGTGTGTCTGTTGCATCTTTCAATGACAACAGGCTGGAACAATAGTAACATCATTTTTATAATAAACAGAGAATACAAAAGCACAAGTAAATCATTTATTCCAACAAAAATTTAAAAAAAAAGAAATACAGACAACGCATAAAGCCAAAAAGAAGAAAAAAACCTGGTCAAAATTAACATCAAAATTGCCACAAGGAATAGAATATTATTTGGCAAAAATTTGTTTTTAGGCAGTTGTATGTATTAAATTTGAAATAAAAATTATCATAAACCTTCAACTATTTTTATTCCTTTTTAGTCGAGCTTAAGGTTTAATAAAAAGATTTAAATAGAGGTGTGGCTGCCAGACTTTTAGCAAGAGGTCTTTTGGACTGTCACGTAATTATCTGTCATAAGTTGTAAAGCAGTATTTTGCTAATCAGTTTTGATGCTAATTGTATCAAACATTCATAAAAATTATTGTTATTTAAATGACATTTAGCAAAAAACACAAAAGCTCTAAGCGATCGGCCGGATCAGAACAAATACAAAATCTGAATTGAAAGTAACATAGCGTCTTCACCTGACAATTTTTTGTCATACCAAACGCCAAAGTCTTTTTATGTCAGCGTTTTTTTAATATGAAGTTTGACGTTTGGTATGACAAAAAATTGTCAGGTGAAGACGCTAATGTAAATGCTATTCATGCTCATTAACAAATATTAATCAAACTTCTGTAATCAACTAACAAATACAATAACAAACAAGTAGAAAAGTAAACTCGGTCAAACCCGAATATTTCATACTCTACACAACAGTATTAACAGAAAACAAGATGACCCGTGCGAATATTTCGCACCGTTAGTCGCCATTTTTGTAGCATAAAATGAAAATAATTAATAGAAATTTTAGTAACTTCAATACATTTTACAATATAATTTTTATCAATGAAAATATTAATTTTTCAATTTCTAATTATTTTTCGTCATTAGTGTTAGAAATAAGCTTTAAAATGAGATATCATTCATTAAATTTGATGCGGTGGTATGGGAGATATTTGCAACCGACAAAAAAAAGTGCTTTAGAAATAATATATATGATTTTATGAGAGTGTACACAGAAAAAAAAACTCATACTAAATTTAAGTTTTATCCAATTTCCTTAAAAATTACAGCACGAATAATACCAAAAAGTATTTTAAACGATCCAAAATGGAATTACTTCAAAAAGCCACTGAAAACAGCGTTTATTGTAGAAACAACAACAACAACACTAGACAAGAAGATAAAAAACGATTTGCTTGATTTGTGTAGAAAAAAGAACAAGACTAAATGAAGAAAAACATTCACTATGTTCAGGTTTTAAAGTAAAATAAAAAGCAAAATTTCCGAATTCTATTTGTTAAAATTATTTATTTAAATACATACAATTTTCAAAGTGGGATGATTACGAAGACTATATAGGCATGCTGGGGAGTATCTACAACCAATGTGAAACAAATATTTGTGTTAACGGTTAAGTAAATAAAATAGTATTCTCTCTCTCTCCCTCTGGTTCTCTTGGGGCTATATTTAGGTTAGAATAAAAATTTCAAGTATGAATTTCGGATTCAAACCAACTTATAATTTCTTGAAACAATCACATTTTGAGATAAATTTTTATATCACTTTTACTTAAGTCAATTTCGTTGTTGGATTATTTTAAGAACGGAACATTTAATAATCCTGTTTTGGATCAAGTATTTTATTTAAAAAAATCCGTACTGTTGATTTAAGTATAGATGGATTGTTTTTTTCTTTTAAGTGTACCGAATTTATTACTCATGGTGAATCATGCACCTGGCAAAACAAATCTATGTTATGAAATTAAGATTCATATAAGATTTCTACGTGCCGAATTTTATCTAGATACCAACATCTA
This sequence comes from Pollenia angustigena, assembly GCA_930367215.1. Classification (NCBI taxonomy): domain Eukaryota; kingdom Metazoa; phylum Arthropoda; class Insecta; order Diptera; family Polleniidae; genus Pollenia; species Pollenia angustigena. The sequence goes on along the minus strand of OV884059.1, from coordinate 173,468,777 downwards.
TTTGTTTGTCTTAAGGTATTTGTGAGAGGGGTTTAGGTGGGACCTACGTTAAATTCTGGACCAGTACAAAATTTTGCCATGACAAAGTAGCTTTTGTCAAAGTTTTTGTTCTAAAATTTATATCAATTTATAAGGAAGTTTTGGCACTTAAATCTATGTATGTATGTATGTGGGATTGGGCAGTAACGGACGAACGACAAGGAGTGGCAACACTTTTTAGACATGCAACACTGACATAATGGCGAATAATAACTGACGAGTGACGCGAGAACGGACGACTGGACGGTTGATCGACGAGTACAGGACGGGATGCTAGTGAGTTCTAGTTGAGACTTTGGACAATAAACACGACGCTAAGCCTAATATAAACTAATGTCAGAACATTATAATAAATCAATAAACCCTTATTTTATACTTATGTAAGCTGAATATAATCTATATTCTATATATATAAAAATAAGTCCGTATATGTACGTCGCCGAACTACTCATAAACGCGTCGTGCGATGTCAACCAAACTTATACACTACGTAGGCAGTGGCCCATATATGGTTTATATGAAGTTTGGTTGAAATCCGATAACGCATGTGTGTGCGGTGCGTATGTGAAGTGAGTGTGTTTTTGCCGCAGGAAAACCAACTTTATTAAAAACAAGTGTGTTTCTTTTCTTATTTTGTTTTGCCGTGCGAAGCAGGCAACGGGCCCGCTAGTATGTATGTATGTAGTATGTAAGAAGTGTACACTTTGATGTCACCACTAACTGCGAAAACGGGTAGGCCGATTTCAACAAAAACGTTGGGGTATGTTGGGGATGGTCTGTAGATGGTTTATGTAAAGTTTGCATGAAATCGGCCCAGTAGTTCCGGAGATATGGCATTTAGATATTCCTATATATTCCCATACAAATATCAACAACATGCCCTCCATTTTGAACTCCTTCGAAACGGCTTGACTGATTTTTATAAATTTTTGTATGTGTTTTTGTTAGGTATGAGAATAGGTCGTAGAATATATTTTATATCGCTAGAGGGTGCAAAATAGGGCATAAGCTCCCCCTCGCTATATCTTCTTAGCTAATCAAACTGTTTTCTTAATTGTCATGCAGGCACTGTAACACCTGAAAGAAAATAGAGAATAGTGCGTGAAATAGAGCAAGAGGAGTAAAAGCTCCCCCTCCTTATATCTGCTTAATAAATCGACCGATTTTCTTGAAATTTCCAGGAAAGTAGTGTAACATCTGGAAAGAACTATAGCCTCAAATTTTTATTATTTAGGGCGTGAAATAGGGCAATAGAGGTAAAAGCTCCCCCTCCCCAATCTTTTAAACTAATCAACCGGGTTTCTTAAACTTTGGCATGCAGACACTGTAACATCTGAAAGGAACTAGGAAATAGGGCGTGAAGTTTCGCAGCCAAATAGTGTTACAGCTATAAAGTACTATAGCCTATAGTTTTTATTATTTAGGGCGTGAAGCAGGAGGGGTAAAAAGCTCTCTTCCCTATATCTTCTTAACTGATCAACCGGTTTTCTTAAAATTTGGCATGCAGACACTGCAACATCTGAAAGAGAAAGGGCATAAAATAGGGTAAGAGGAGTAAAAGCTCCCCCCCCCCCCCTATATCTTCTTAACTAATTAACTGATTTTCATGAAATTTTGCGGGCAAATAGTGTAACATCTGGGAAGAACTAAAGCCTATAATTTTTATTATCTTCTTAACCGGGTTTCTTAAAATTTGGCATGCAGACACTGTAACGTCTGAAAGAAATAAGTTATATGGCAAAACAACGTTTGCCGGGCCAGCTAGTAATAAATAAAACTTTTAATAAAAATGAATAGAAAAAGTGTTTTCGTTACAAAACCCTACATGTTTTTTTTTGGGAACGGTATTTGTATGGGAGATGTGGTCGAATATAGTTTTTTTTGGGCAAATTTAATCTTAATGCCAACATAACAAAATGATTATTGGACACAAAGGCTCTTTTTCAGAAAAAAGCTTGTATGGGGGAATGGATTCCACATGTTTTAAATAGACTTGTGCCCTATGACAATTAAAAAATATTCATAAAATTATCTCCAAAATGCAACCTGTACTTTGCACATAAAGTCACTTGGACAACAAGTCTGCCTGCCAGCCGGATTGGCGGAAGGACATCGTTAGTATGACTCAGAAAGTGGTTCTGTGTCGATTAGTATACTAAAAGGTGGGTCAAGAACCAATATTTTTATCTGCTACAAGCATCAGCACAATCGCAGTATATGTAAGTACAACTATATTCTCTTTGTAGTCAAACTGACCACAGTCACTCCAGAGTCAGGAATTTTCCAAAAAAATTTATATTTTTTCCTTATCTAATATTATTCGAAAAAAAAATGTTTAATAACAATCATCCTACTAGCTTTACTTTAAACCTTATGAGGACATGTTCCTGGCTGAAATAACACAAGAAGTGTGTTAATTTTATTTATCAACAGAGATAAATATTTTCATTGTAGTAATTGTAATTGATAACAATTAAAATTAAAAAAAGAAAACAAATTAAAATTGATGGTAAACATATAGAACATGGTCTGTAAACACAGATGCGAATACACGCACAAGTAAACTTTCCCAGCTAGCATTTTCTGAAATTTTTAAGCACATTTGAGTATTTTTTGTTACTCTTCAGCGCGATAAAAATACCAGAATATGCGCTCATTTTCTGATCATACATTATACTTTTGTCGGGAGAAAATGGTACTCTACGCGTGACTCTTCTTGAAGAGTCATATATGATTCACTTTTTTATTAGTTTAGATACATTTTCGACTCTTTTTTATTAGTTTTAATTATTGAATTTTAAGTTAAATACTTTTAAATCATAAGCGCGATTTTTAAGTGTGTAAGTGATTAATCAGTTTTTAATCACTAAAATTACTCAAGAAAGACTCATACCGATGATTTAAAAAAAAACAATATTCCAAATGCTAGCAGGGTTTACACACAAAAACAGACTGATACTAAAAAGTTTTTTTAAAGGCCTGACTTTCATCAATGTAGAACTGTTTTAAAAAATGTTATAGGTAATTTTAATTGATATATAAATTAAAAAAACTGTATTCGTTTGTATGTTTGCACCTTATTGACGCCTAACATGCTGGGTCGATTTTCAAGAATCTTACTGGGAATCAGTAGACTATAAATCAACATTACCTTTTTATTGCCCCGTAGGAGTAGGGGCAGTGTTTAACATTGTTATCGTTTGTTCAGAAATCTATAAAAGAAGGAGCTTATTACTGTTTAACCCTTTAGCAAGCACCAAAATGATTTTACGCAAACGAACCCCAGGGCCTGGCTGCGACTCATTGTATTTCATATGGAGCTTTTTGTGGCTATAGAAAAACTCACCCTAACGAACCCCTGGGCCTGGCTGGGACTGTTTTTATATGTATGGAGTTTTATGGCCACAGCAGAAACATTTTGTTGGAAAATAGAATTATTCTTCGAAAAAACAGTAAAGAAAAAATTCTTATATGCTGCGTATACTTTTTGAAACGTTTCATTTTGATTTTATTTACTGCAGTACATATATAATATGTTAGGGCCTGGCCCGGCCCTGGTGGATACAATATGCACAAAATTATTATTTGGCCAATTGCCACGCCCACTGTGTTTAAATTTACACTTTTTTCTCCGTTTATTGTAAAAAACACTTTGATTGAGAAGAACATAAAGTTTCGTTCTAATATATTTAATAATTATATTTAAAAAAACTGGAAAAAAGTCAAAAATGCCTGGCCAGGACCTGTTGTTCGCTTAAGGTTTAAGCACAATCAAGAATTATATATATATATATATATATATATATATATATGCACAGCGTTTATTTAGCGAACAGTTTTTGAAGCTAGCGCATCAACGGCGGACAGTTGCATACTTAGCGAACAGTCCGCCAAATGATTACATGCCTAGAGCATATTTACCGGACACGTCAATTTTTCCCCACAAATTTTAATTTTTTTGGTTTATTCTTTTTTTTTACTTTTTTTGATTGCACTGTGGTTATATATCAATCAATTACTATTAAAACTTCTATATATACGGTTTAAATGCCTTAATTTTGTATTTTTTTAACAAATTTTAACAAATTTTGTTGCGTAGTATTGCCAAGTACTCTCATATATTTTCCCATTTTTTTTTCTCCGTAAAAAATATATACAAGTGATTTCGAGGGCACAGAGAAAAAATATAAACATGTGACTTCGAGGACACAAAGGGAAAAAATATATACATGTGACTTCGAGGACAAACCGTTACATTTTTCAGCGTTGCCATTGTAAACAATTTTCCCTTGTTTTTTACAGGTTAATTTACGATGTTTTAAAGTTAATGAAGGTTTTTAAAAATATCCTGCCGTATTCATAAAGAATTACAGTGCATGAACATTTTGCCTTAAAACACGTTTCAAGCTTATTTTATATTTTGAATACGGCTGATATAATGATGAAAATATCTAATGATGATTTTTGGCTACTGACCGATCTTATTTTATCTGTCCAACATACCTTAATTAAGGGTTGCACGATCAAGTTTTGCCTTTCAAGTTTTTTAAACTTTAACCGAATTTGATTTTAAAATTCTCTCTAGAGTGGATTTACCTACAACGTTTAAATTTTTAGGCACATGATTAATGGACAGAGCAAAATAAAGATGTGCGATGAAGTTTTTCTGCAGTTTTTTTTTTCTGAAGTTTTTCCATAATTAAAAAAAAAATAAGTTAAACAATTTTGTCGTAACCAAATCTATACCAAATATTAATTTAAACTGAAATTTTGGATTAGTACACTATTGTTGATCAAGAGCGACATGTGTCATTTTAAAGATCTGCTGATTTATTTTATGTTTTTTTTTTTAATAAATAGTTTATCGTATCCTCCTTTTTTAAAGAAAAATATATTTTTTAATTTAATTTTCTTATATGTTTTATTTGGTTGTTCAACTGCTTAAAACTTAAAAACGCCAAGGCTAAATTGGATACTTTCCTCTTCGTGTTTGTTTATAATTGGTACGCAAAGGTTTAGGGAAAGAGAAAAGTCGACAAAACAGGTGGAAAAATTTATTGAAATGGTTGTTTATTTTGTACTTCGTTTATGTTTTTTTTTTTCAAATATTCAATTTGAAAACATTAAAATAATTTAATTTAGATTTTTCTTTTCTAATGCAATGCGGGCGCATCCGGTGTACGAAGTAGAAATATATATAACACATAATTCATACGAGCGCTTTTGCGGCTTCTTTTTTTCTTAGGACTTTATTGTCTAAGCCGCAACGCAACGCCAAATATTTCATTGAAAGCCAAAACAAAAGACACGTCAAATAAGCGACGTCGTAAAAATCCCCGTCTGAATTTGGTGTAACACGACGCGCTTTTTAGTAACATCTTTTTTTATTTGAGAAAGGGCCTCGATTATCAGTCATTCGATTAACCAGCAACATCAATTATATAGTAAATATACAAAAGTCTTTAATCAACTTAAAATACTTTTGAACAATCATAAAAATGTGAATAAAAGGGGAATTCTCTTGCAAATTACTGGGAAGCATGTTCTGCAAAAATTACATTTTTACTCATATTATTTAAACATGTACATTAGGGGTACAGTACTTTTCGTTTATAGTCACTACGCTTATAGTCACATTAGCGATATAGTCCATTTTATCTGTTTATTTTGCCGCTATAAGTTAATTTAATATAAAATATTAACTTTATAGTCCATTTAGCGATATAAGCACATTTGCCATATATGCCATCTATCAACAGTCATCAAAGGGATAAGTAAAGCAAATTAATGGCGTTATAGTCACATTAGCAAAATTTACTAAGTTCTTTTTAGTTTTCGAATCAAAAATCCATCCAAAGAAAGAATGAATTAAATCATTTAATTTTTGTCATCAAGTCTCTACTCGTAAAAAATTAGTTTTTGCCGTTGGTATCAGCTATGAAATATCTTGTTATTATTTTAACTATCTTTTATATTGTATGCAACTCTGTTGTAAAACCATAAGCCTAATGTCGGTGTAATTTATATGAATTTTTTATTTCATTTATTCACATAACTTGATTATATTCGAATTCGGTTATATGCGTCATAGTGGCATATATGTGAATTAGCCTTATAGTCACATTAGCGATATAGTCCACGTTATGGTTGCAACTAAAGGATGTGACTATAAGCGAAAAGTACTGTACAACCAATTTTTTGGCGTATTACCATGAGGCCAACCATGTCCTAGTAACCACGAAAATCATAATCTTTTGTAATTTTTCTCAAAAAATTTCACGCACCAATTGGTTTTTCTAAACCAATGCTATATTGAATATTCATAATTTTATACGGTGTTTTGTTTTCTTTTTTATTTTTTCTTTTGTTATTAAAGGTTAAAAATACGTTTTCGTTTGCGGAATAATCTCTTACCATCTCTAAATATTAATGACATTTCATACTTGAGCTATTTTTTGTTTTAAATAAACATATTATTTATTTTTCTTAGCAAAAAAGAAAATCAAAAATTTGCAAAACTTCATCGCGGTTGGTGTGTGAACTTTTTTGACCTAAGCGAAAAAATAAATATACGTTCCCTTATAGTTTTTTATTGTCTATCTATTAAAAAATTGCTAAAAAGTTATATCCCTAATGTATATACGTAAATCTGTATATAAAATCTCTTAATAGTTTTAACTAGAAACACACAAAAAACTACTAAAAATTGTTGGTATTGATAACCGAGGTCTTACTGTATTTTCAAACTGATATTTCAAAGTTAGTCAAAGAATAAAACGTAACAAGAAGAAAATAAGTTGAAAGAGAAATATGAGAAAAAGACATAAAAAACACTTACCAAGTATTTTTGTTTACCCCTCTTTCTTCTCTAAACCGTGGCCAAGCTGCCCTCGCAACTGTTTTGGGCCTTTTTCACACGTCACTTTTAACAGTTCTGTGTATTCTGTGGTAATATTCAGAAAAAAATTAATTCTTAAATATAATTCAAAATTCTTTAGAACATCATAATTCTTATTTTACCTTTTTCAGCTGTGTTATTATCAAAAATTTGAAATATGTATTACAATTGAATAATTAACTTTTTTTTACTTTTTGCAACATTGTATGCATTTCATAAATATCACGAATTTTCTTTCAAAAATACATCTGGAAAATGTGGAAAATGCATTTTCCGGTAATTATATACATACTTATGTGCATATGAGGAATTATGAATTAGAGAAATATTTTTTCTGAAGATTACCGTTTGGCAGCTACGAGCCAAAAATAGTGCAAAAACTAACCTGTGATATAATTTTTAAGTTTGTGTTTAATTTAATTTTTCATTTTAATGTTTTTATGTTTGTCTTCAACAAATTATTGTTCAATGTAATAAAAAATTAATTTCTCTTTTTACGAATCCCTTGATAAAGTGAACATAACATTCACGAAACGTTGGGAAAATATGGATTAAATGCATTTTAATTGCATATATGTATTTTTATAAACACCTACATTGGCGAAACAACAAAAATAATATAGATAGGCCCACATTCCAAAAATTGTGAAATATTTATAAAAATTTTATATTTTCAACATTTTTTATTTTTCGAATTTATTCTATGAGCTTAATTTCAGTTATGTTTAGGACTATAACAGTCGATTTCATCATCTTTAGATACTTCAGCACCTAAAATAATATATTTGGGATCGTTAAGGTATGAAGTATTAAAGGAGTAAACAGAATTATACAACGTTACAGTAATAAAGCACACATAGAGTCTAAGATGGTTTGTTTCATAAAAACTTCACTGCATCCTTTCATTTAATATACTGCAAATTGTAGTTTATTATTATTTATGAAAATCTTTATAAAAATTTTAAACATTTTTACGTCTAAAAATACTTATAAAATAGAGATTACATGACAAATGGTAACGCTGGTAATATGCAACTCTGTGTGTTTCTTTCCACACTGCTGCCAATTTAGCTATTTTCTTATCAAATCCAGCGATTTTTAATAAAATTTATAGGACAAACTTTTTAACTTTAAATTTTATTTAAAAAGGGTGATTTTTAGCGATTTATAGGTAAATTCACTCATAATTAAAAATGTAGCTATTATTTATTGCGTTTGTTTTATAATAATTTAATAATTTTAGTTCAAAAGGATTTATTTTTAGCGATTTATAGCTAAATGCACTTATTATTAAAAAAATTTAGCTATAATTTATTGTGTTTGTTTTATAATAATTCATTAATTTTATTTTAAAAAGTGTGGTTTTTAGCGATTTATAGCTAAATCCACTTATAATTGCAAAAAAGGTATTTTATTGAGAGTGACAATTATTATTTTGTGCCGCACACGCCACTTTTCAAAATTTATTTCTACAAAATAAGCTTTTTGTTCCGCAAACATATATTTAATGCTGTATATTGTGATGTTGACAGTTTATCTAACTTCTACTCCTTTTTTGCGGCAATGAAGCGAAGCAAGATTGAAATGTATTTTCTTGTCAAATTATTTTGCTTTAACTTCTACAGCATTTGCCAAGCACTGGCTCGTTATGCCAAACAATATTTAATACACTTCAAAAGAGTTGGTATGGAGCAAAATTAATGCTTAATATTCAGAAAGCGGGTAATCAAAATAAATATACCCATACCTTACTAATTTTTCTTAAATGGTCGGCGGGTTAAACCAATAATTAGCTGAAGAAATTCGTTGATTGTCGTTGAAAGACCACATACAAAAAATGTCAATTTATGAACTTTTAACTTTTCTACCAAACACGTTTCATGTCCCATAAATTTGAAAAATTTGTATATTCCATTATAAATGTTTTCAATTTCAGAATTTGCAATTGTTGCCTTTTTCCGATTTCATTCTTCAAAGCTTTTTTTCCGAGAAACATAAAATACCAAAAAATTTTTATATTTAAGAAACTTATTTAAAAATACAAATACAAACTTGGTACTTTTTTGAAATTCTAACGATTATGGGTGAAGGTCGTGTACTTAATTACCGTTAATATTGGACCTAGAAACATTAAACTCAACATGCAATATCCAGAGTGATAAGACTCAATGCGGAACTTTTTGGTACGTCTTTAACTGTTACTTTTTTTGAATTTACGTTGCTATTGGACTTAAAACTCAAAATTAAACATGCAAGATCCTGAGTAAATGTGAATCTTTAAAGGGATCTATTTGGTACGTTTTCGTTCTTTAACTGGTCCTTTTTTTAATTTTCATAAAATCAAATATGCAATGTCCTGGGTAGATAAGAATCTTTAAGAGGGGCATTTGGGTACTTTTTGGGTCTTTAACTTGTAGTTTTTGAATATTCGTTGGTATTGGACTTAAAACATAAAATTAAACATGCAAGGCCCTGAATGAATGAGAATCTTTTAAGGGATCTATTTGGTACTCTTTCGTTCCTTAACTTGAACTTTTTTCAATTTTTATTATTATTGGACCTAAAAACATAAAATTAGATGCCATGAGTGAATGAGAACATGTAAAAGGGGCTTTTTGGAAATTTTTGGTCTTTAACTGGTTCTTTTCGAATTTGCGTTAGTATTTGGCCTAAAACATAAAATTAGTGATTTTACACAACGTTTACTAGACCAAAAAGCATTTCAGACTTTATTAATAACAATTTAAGAAATATTGTTAAGTAAATCCATAAAAACTGTGACAAAGTAAATAGTGGATGAAATTTGTGGGAAAGCTTTTTTCGGATTCTACACGCAGAGAAAAAATATTGTTGGGCATGGTTACAGCAACAATACTATGTTTATTGTAACAATATATTGTTGTCGTACACAAAAAATTTTTATTTTTATTTAATATCAACAATATTATAGTTACTGTAAACATATTAATGTTTATCGCAATTATAAATTTGAGTATTGTTGACCGAAAAATAATTATTTTTCTAACAACTAAATTACGATAACTTTCAAAATATATTATATTACTCACAACCATATCATGATATTTAATAGCCATGACATGATAACTTTCTATACATTTATCATATTATGTTGAAGATGCAATTAAACTATTTTTACTCTAATAATATTGAATCAGTTGTGTCGTTTATTTTATATGTGAGCGGTTAAACAATTTAAAGATAAATTCCCATAAAAAAAAAAGTTTAAAGAAATTAAAAAATTTAAAATATTTGCGGTGTTCATTCAGTATTAGTGATGTAAAGCGGCCCATACACTTGCAATATTATTGTGTATGATACTCGCCATAATTTTTCCATTTTGTCCTATATTATGCTATAAGTCGCACAAGGTTTTCATTCATTCAATAAAAAGGTGAACATAACCTATAGGAATAACATAAATAGCATTGTACAATGATGCAATCACACTTCTTTTTAATTTCGTTTTGCAATTAAAATCAAAAGTCTTTTGATTGTTGCCAATATATTGTTCCACCTTCGAATATCACATGCACATTGGCAATATAATTGTACTATACGTAAAATTGAACAATTGAATTAGAAGTGTAAGAGCCGCTTAATAGGGCAAATGCAAAATATCAAAGTTTTTTTGTAAAATTAAACAACAAAACACACAGAGATTTCGTTATATTTGATAAAAGTGTTACGATATTTTTGTGGTTTTCATGGGCAACGGCGTATGTCTTAAAACAAATGTTTCAGGAAAGCCGAAAAACCATTCGATATCCAATGCGCTAGGTATTTCACTTTTTATACTTTGGCATTAAGTAAAAAATCGGAATTGATTCATCTTTTTCCAAAAATGTTCTGAAACATGTAAAGAGCGTTTTAAAATAGGCAATATGGCATCAACATCTTAAAATGGGCAAAATGGACATACATGGTTGCCCATGAAAACCAAAAATTTTGCATATGCTCTTTTGCAAGCCTTATTTGAACTCCGCTATTTGATTTACATTAAGAAAAATTTAAAAAAAAGCCACAAAATAAAAAAATCGTTGCAAAAAAATTTTAATTTATTTTGTATTTTTATGACATCTAATAGAGGGGCTTTATGATAATATGATTGCTTCTAAATTTATTTTGATTAACATGATGATAATATGATTACTTCTTAACTAATTATGATTAGCATCACAATAATTTGATTACATCTTTACTTAGTATGATAACAGAATAATGATATGATTAAGGGAAAAATATTATGTTGTAATATTACGAGTATATTTAGTCATACTATGATTCAATAATAATCTTAATATGGTGACTTCAATCATGCATTTTATCATAGTATGTTGCTCTTAGAATATGTTTACCACAACCATGTTTTTTCTTTGCGTGTATAGTGAAATATTTGATATACGTGAACTAACCTTCGTCGATTTATCCATGTCCGTCTGTAAAAAACTCTTTTTAGAAAATCTAAAAGAAAATAACAATTTTGATGTCAAATTGTTTCTAGCTTTCTTAAGCAGTTTGGGGTCGAAATCCAACAAGATCGGTATAGTAGGATAATAGTTATGAATCAAAATGTCTAACAACCAACCTAAAAATTTATAGTTTTGTTATAAACTAACATAATTAGTAGCGGAATGCAATTATTGGTATAAGATTTTGCACATATTCGTTTTGTATAACTTGAATTATTATAAAATTAAGTAAAAATCTGTCAATAATTTACCATAGGCCCATATAAAGCCCACAGTCGGAAATACTATAGAAGCATTAAACCGTAACGACAAATCCTATTATTATGAACTTTTGGTGGTCAGTTTTATATGAATAGAAAATATTCTGTCAACTTTTTATAGATTGGTATATAATTTATAATAGGCCCCATACAAGCCTTGTTTTATACGATTTGAAATCACACTGTCAAATTTCGTGAAGATCAGTACATAATTTATGATAAGCCCCATTTAAACCTTAACATCTCTCTAATTTTCCGTCTCACGCGAAACCACTAGTTTTATTGAAACAAATTTTGCAAAGTTTTTCAGATTTTTTATAAACGGTTTATTTCCTTATACATATATTTCATGCATGTTGGTTTTATTATCGCACAGCAAATCCACAAGTTTCTCTCACTGATTGTGTAAGTTTGACATAAAGCAGTTGATAGCTGTCTTAGAACGCCAAATCAATACATTGAAACATGTATGAGCTTTGTGTAAATTTTGTTTGGGCACATCTTGGGTTAAGTTTATGGTAGAGTCGTGGCTCTACAGCATCTATTGAACTCTATAAAGCACGGAAACCTTGTTAAGAAACACGCAAAGAGCCCGTAACAAATTAAAAAAGAGAATCAAAAATTAACAAAATCATTAAAATTGGTTTGTATAATTAACAACAACAAAATATAGTAAAACCTACCTGCCAAAACAATATGCATACATACATAGCTTGAGGAGCCTCTGGTGTTCTATGTCCTAGTTCAGAATAACCTTTTAAAAATTAAATTAACTTAATTGTTTAATTTCTATTAAAAAACAAACAAAATTTACCATTTTGTAATGATAAAAATTGTTGTTTAAACCCCGCATAAAACTACAATTTAAATACAGTTATGATTTTCTCGTTTATTATCACGTACAACTATAGCACCAAAACTATTATATTTTACAATAAATTTAAAATAAACAAAAAATGTTCCTTTTTTTATATTTTTATTTATTTTGACATTCACAAACACTTATTTAATAAAACAATTATAGCGCATAAAAATTCATTTGTGTAAATTTTTTTGCGGGTTTTTTTTTCAAAAAAAAACGCTTCATTGCTGAAAATCGGCTTTGAAAAAAACGTTTTACTGTTTTGACAACACTAATTAAAATTAATGTATAATGCATTAAACACATTCACCACAGCAGGATACACGAACACAAGACTACAAATGCTGCTGGGTGCAATTATAGTCGCGTAGTCAGCTACTGAATTATGTTGAAGACGGCAGCTACAATTGAAAAAATATAAACAGCTGTTTTTTTTTAATGTCTGTTTATATTTCAATGGTGCCACTATCACTTTTTTTACTTTTATAAAATGAAAAACATGCATAACTGCAGACTTTTATACAAACTTAATTTATAATTATAAATATATAAATACTTATTTATAATAAATTTTATAACGTAAAAACAATTGAATTTGCTATAAAATACAATAAATATTATAATTTTGTTGTTTTAGGAAGCAAAAAACAATATAATCTTAACGGCAGATTAAATATATAAATACATATAAACAGCATACAAATTTCCGTCAACGAGCGTGGTATAGGTCTTAAAAGTTTCAGAACACTTTGGGTACGTACGTTAATGCATGAAAACTATTCATCAATGCTGCAGTGATGCAAAATTATATTGCTGATGCGTAATTACCAGTTGCAGTTGTGATGCTGATACTTTTTTATTGCACAACAGCTGTGCAAAGTTTGAATTGCAAAGTTTAACTAACAACATAAAATAATAATCAAAACGTTATCAACAATAACGATGTCAGGGTTTATTAAAAATATTGAGCCAACAACTGACCGTTTTCTTATAAATGACAAGAAAAAGCATCACAAAAAAAAAATAAAACGATTTCTTTTAGGTCAAAAGCTATTCCTTCAGGAAATCAACGGAAACAATAATTGCGAAAATTTGCTGCATAATAAACATAATAAAATTTTTTGACACATAAAAGTCATGCCAAGTTTCTTAAAAGTGATGTTTTTCGAACATTTAACTTAACTTCTGCGCACGTGATACCCAACATCTGCATTTTAGGTAAAAACAGGATCAAAGAAGTACTGGTATTATTAGAAACTACTTCGAAATATCTTTTACATGATGTGTTAAAAATTCCGTTAAGAGCAAATTCCCAAATTAAATATTTCTAGAAAGATTTTTCTACGAAACTTAAAATTTTGTTAGTATATTTATTAAACATAATCTGCCGTATTCATAAAAAATAAAATAAGTTTGAAATGTGTTTTGATGCAAAATTTTCATAAAAATGTTTCCTAAAATACAACTCAAAAGACTATGAATAGGGAAGAATACTTCAAGCTTTTATAAACCATATTTTTAGTAACTCCATTTGAGTAAAAATATGTATGTATTTAGTACTAATTTATGTACTTGTTACATATTTAATTATTGTTATATGTACATAGTTACTTAAGTGTTACGCAAGGCCGAAAACCCGCAATAAAGGAAGTTTATTAAGCAAATATCTAGAGTTAAATAAATAAATATCGACATAATTAAAAGATAAAGCCAATTTTGTTAAAAAAAAATGTCAGCCACGGAGTATGAATATATCATATTACCTCAAAATTGGTAAATCTGGATGCTTTAAACTCCATGTAAAACACATTTTGAAGCATTTTCCAATGATTCCCATATTTTATAAATTCATTTTTTAGCTAAATAGATGTGGATAAAGTATTTTGCAATTTTTACGACCTATAACTCCTTAACTAGGAGCGTTGGCGCGAACAACATGTTCCTATAAAACTTCTTTCAAGAATACTAAAAAATTATATAAATATCAATTTGGTGCTGAGCCGAGTTAATATTCTTTTCTGTTAAACAAAAAAAAAAAATTTTAAGCACTCATTCTTTAAACATTTTTTTTTATTAGCAACACTTTTTCTGTTTTGTAGTGCACAAAAAAAGAAATTAGTTTAATTTGACTACAACGGCAAAATAAGCACAGACAACAACCTGCAGCATCAAAGTCGGCAAATACAGCGCATATTTGACGAACAGCTGCATACGTTGCGTTTAATTGCCGAAACTGTCTGGAAAATATGCCCCTTGTATAGGAAATTTAATATTCCCACATTATTATTTGGGAATAATAATGTGGAAACATGGCAACAAAAAATTTCATATACAAGGAGCATATTTTCCAGACAGTTTCGGCAATTAAACGCAACGTATGCACCTGTTCGTCAAATATGCTCTGCCCACAAAAAACGATTTTTAAAAGACTTTTAAGACTTTTAGAAGAAAAATATTGAATTTGTATTTCGAAAATATTGCAATTTATAATATTTCATCAAAAAAAGTAAAGATTTTTTGTGTTCGCATAATATGCCCTGTGCATAAGTATATATATATATATATATATATATATATATATATATATATATATATATATATATACTTATGCACAGGGCATATTATGCGAACACAAAAAATCTTTACTTTTTTTGATGAAATATTATAAATTGCAATATTTTCGAAATACAAATTCAATATTTTTCTTCTAAAAGTCTTAAAAGTCTTTTAAAAATCGTTTTTTTGTGGGCAGAGCATATTTGACGAACAGGTGCATACGTTGCGTATGCACCTTACTTATGCACAGGGCATATTATGCGAACACAAAAAATCTTTACTTTTTTTGATGAAATATTATAAATTGCAATATTTTCGAAATACAAATTCAATATTTTTCTTCTAAAAGTCTTAAAAGTCTTTTAAAAATCGTTTTTTGTGGGCAGAGCATATTTGACGAACAGGTGCATACGTTGCGTTTAATTGCCGAAACTGTCTGGAAAATATGCTCCTTGTATATGAAATTTTTTGTTGCCATGTTTCCACATTATTATTCCCAAATAATAATGTGGGAATATTAAATTTCCTATACAAGGGGCATATTATCCAGACAGTTTCGGCAATTAAGCGCAACGTATGCAGCTGTTCGTCAAATATGCGCTGTATTTGCCGACTTTGATGCTGCAGGTTGTTGTCTGTGCTTATTTTGCCGTTGTAGTCAAATTAAACTAATTTCTTTTTTTGTGCACTACAAAACAGAAAAAGTGTTGCTAATAAAAAAAAATGTTTAAAGAATGAGTGCTTAAAATTTTTTTTTTTTGTTTAACAGAAAAGAATATTAACTCGGCTCAGCACCAAATTGATATTTATATAATTTTTTAGTATTCTTGAAAGAAGTTTTATAGGAACATGTTGTTCGCGCCAACGCTCCTAGTTAAGGAGTTATAGGTCGTAAAAATTGCAAAATACTTTATCCATATCTATTTAGGTAAAAAATGAATTTATAAAATATGGGAATCATTGGAAAATGCTTCAAAATGTGTTTTACATGGAGTTTAAAGCATCCAGATTTACCAATTTTGAGGTAATATTATATATTCATACTCCGTGGCTGACATTTTTTTTAACAAAATTGGCTTTATCTTTTAATTATGTCGATATTTATTTATTTAACTCTAGATATTTGCTTAACAAACTTTCTTTATTGCGGGTTTTCGGCCTTGCGTAACACTTAAGTAATTATGTACATATAACAATAATTGAATATGTAACAAGTACATAAATTATTACTAAATACATACATATTTTTACTCAAACTTATAAATAAATTGAGAAATTTTCCAAAATAAAATTTTTTTATCTTTATAAATATAAAATTCTATATGATGGAGTTACTAAAAATATGGTTTATAAAAGCTTAAAGTATTCTTCCCTATTCATAGTCTTTTGAGTTGTATTTTAGGAAAAAATTTTATGAAAATTTTGCATCAAAACACATTTCAAACTTATTTTATTTTTTATGAATACGGCAGATTATGTTTAATAAATATACTAACAAAATTTTAAGTTTCGTAGAAAAATCTTTCTAGAAATATGGTAAATTATTGACAGATTTTCACTTAATTTTATAATAATTCAAGTTATACAAAACGAATATGTGCAAAATCTTACACCAATAATTGCATTCCGCTACTAATTATGTTAGTTTATAACAAAACTATAAATTTTTAGGTTGGTTGTTAGACATTTTGATTCATAACTATTATCCTGCTATACCGATCTTGTTGGATTTCGACCCCAAACTGCTTAAGCAAGCTAAAAACAATTTGACATCAATATTGTTATTTTCTTTTAGATTTTCTAAAAAGAGTTTTTTACAGACGGACATGGATAAATCGACGAAGGTTAGTTCACATACATCAAATATTTCACTATACACGCAAAGAAAAAACATGGTTGTGGTAAACATTAATAGCAACATACTATGATAAAATGCATGATTGAAGTCACCATATTAAGATTATTATTGAATCATAGTATGACTAAATATACTCGTAATATTACAACATAATATTTTTCCCTTAATCATATTATTATTCTGTTATCATACTAAGTAAAGATGTAATCAAATTATTGTCATGCTAATCATAATTAGTTAAGAAGTAATCATATTATTGCCATGTTAATCATAATAAATTTAGAAGCAATCATATTATCATAAAGCCCCTCTCATAGATGTCATAAAAATACAAAATAAATTAAAATTTTTTTGCAACGATTTTTTTATTTTGTGGCTTTTTTTAAATTTTTCTTAATGTAAATCAAATAGCGGAGTTCAAATAAGGCTTGCAAAAGAGCAAATGCAAAATCTTTGGTTTTCACGGGCAACCACGTATGTCCATTTTGCCCATTTTAAGAAGTTGATGCCATATTGCCTATTTTAAAACGCTCTTTACATGTTTAAGAACATTTTTGAAAAAATATGAATCAATTCCGATTTCTACTTAATGTCAAAGTATAAAAAGTGAAATACCTAGCGCATTGGATATCGAATGGTTTTTCGGCTTTCCTGAAACATTTGTTTTAAGACATACGCCGTTGCCCATGAAAACCACAAAAATATCGTAACACTTTTATCAAATATAACGAAATCTCTGTGTGTTTTGTTGTTTAATTTTACAAAAAAACTTCGATATTTTGCATTTGCCCTTTTAAATAAGTTTCTTAAATATAAAAATTTTTTGGTATTTTATGTTTCTCGGAAAAAAAGCTTTGAAGAATGAAATCGGAAAAAGGCAACAACTGCAAATTCTGAAATTGAAAACATTTATAATGGAATATAAAAATTTTTAAAATTTATGGGACATAAAACGTGTTTGGTAGAAAAGTTAAAAGTTCATAAATTGACATTTTTTGTATGTGGTCTTTTAACGACAATCAACGAATTTCTTCAGCTCATTATTGGTTTAACCCGCCGACCATTTAAGAAAAATTAGTAAGGTATAGGTATATTTATTTTGATTACCCGCTTTCTGAATATTAAGCATTAATTTTGCTCCATACCAACTCTTTTGAAGTGTATTAAATATTGTTTGGCATAACGAGCCAGTGCTTGGCAAATGCTGTAGAAGTTAAAGCAAAATAATTTGACAAGAAAATACATTTTAATCTTGCTTCGCTTCATTGCCGTAAAAAAGGAGTAGAAGTTAGATAAACTGTCAACATCACAATATACAGCATTAAATATATGTTTGCGGAACAAAAAGCTTATTTTGTAGAAATAAATTTTTAAAAGTGGCGAGTGCGGCACAAAATAATAATTTTCACTCTCAATAAAATACCTTTTTTGCAATTATAAGTGGATTTAGCTATAAATCGCTAAAAACCACACTTTTTGAAATAAAATTAATGAATTATTATAAAACAAACACAATAAATTATAGCTAAATTTTTTTAATAATAAGTGCATTTAGCTATAAATCGCTAAAAATAACTCCTTTTGAACTAAAATTATTAAATTATTATAAAACAAACGCAATAAATAATAGCTACATTTTTAATTATGAGTGAATTTACCTATAAATCGCAAAAAATCACCCTTTTTAAATAAAATTTAAAGTTAAAAAGTTTGTCCTATAAATTTTATTAAAAATCGCTGGATTTGATAAGAAAATAGCTAAATTGGCAGCAGTGTGGAAAGAAACACACAGAGTTGCATATTACCAGCGTTACCATTTGTCATGTAATCTCTATTTTATAAGTATTTTTAGACGTAAAAATGTTTAAAATTTTTATAAAGATTTTCATAAATAATAATAAACTACAATTTGCAGTATATTAAATGAAAGGATGCAGTGAAGTTTTTATGAAACAAACCATATTAGACTCTATGTGTGCTTTATTACTGTAACGTTGTATAATTCTGTTTACTCCTTTAATACTTCATACCTTAACGATCCCAAATATATTCTTTTAGGTGCTGAAGTATCTAAAGATGATGAAATCGACTGTTATAGTCCTAAACATAACTGAAATTAAGCTCATAGAATAAATTCGAAAAATAAAAAATGTTGAAAATATAAAATTTTTATAAATATTTCACAATTTTTGGCCCACAGTCCAAAAATTGTATCTATATTATTTTTGTTGTTTCGCCAATGTAGTTGTTTAAAAAAATATATGCAATTAAAATGCATTTAATCCATATTTTCCCAACGTTTCGTGAATGTTATGTTCACTTTATCAAGGGATTCGTAAAAAGAGAAATTAATTTTTTATTACATTGAACAATAATTTGTTGTAGACAAACATAAAAACATTAAACATGAAAAATTAAATTAAACACAAACTTAAAAATTATATCACAGGTTAGTTTTTGCACTATTTTTGGCTCGTAGCTGCCAAACGGTAATCTTCAGAAAAAATATTTCATTCATAATTCCTCATATGCACATAAGTATGTATATAATTACCGGAAATGCATTTTCCACATTTTCCAGATGTATTTTTGAAAGAAAATTCGTGATATTTATGAAATGCATACAATGTTGCAAAAAGTAAAAAAAAGTTAATTATTCAATTGTTATTTTGACACATACATATTTCAAATTTTTGATAATAACACAGCTGAAAAAGGTAAAATAAGAATTATGATGTTCTAAAGAATTTTGAATTATATTTAAGAATTAATTTTTTTCTGAATATTACCACAGAATACACAGAACTGTTAAAAGTGACGTGTGAAAAAGGCCCAAAACAGTTGCGAGGGCAGCTTTCGAAGAGACCGAAAGCGATTTTTGGTAGTGAAGTGGCAAGGTGTAAAAACAGACCGCAACAATCAACACAAATGGCGTTATCAAAATAACAAAACACAAACCACGTTAAGCAAATGCATTTGTTTAACAAACGATGTTTTTTGGGAAAAAAAATGTATTTAGTAATATTGTTTTGTATTATAATGTTATTTACTTACTTAAATATTATTAACTTGTGTTGTGGTGAACTAAAAAGTTAATTTTAAAAACGTCGAAAACAAGGTTGATTTAAATTTTTTCGGTGGTGATTTTGCTTCATACGGGTTTCATGTTAATTCAACCTGATTTTACAATAACTGCGAACAACATTTTTTTCTTTTGATATAACTATAATTCATGTTAATTTAACATTGCAGTAAAGTTAGAGCAAAATGTAATTTATATTGAAATAACAATCGGAATCACGTTGAATGAAAGTTATTTCCAGTTGCAACAACGTGAATTTCATGTAGAATCAAATGGGTTTGAGTGTATTTTAACAGTGTGAAGAAGCTTCAGACAACATTTGCATTTATGTAAGAATAATTCAAAACCCTGTAACACATGTTTCACTTATTTTGTATTCTCCTTTGTTAACAGAAGCATCAGCAGAATCGCCCGATATGGTCATCATTCTACTTTGAAAACTTGATGTACTATTTAAATAAACAATTTTAATTAAAAGAATACGGGAATTGTCTTCTTTTTATAACATATTTTAAAAGTGAAAATAAAAAATGTACATAATTAAGTAGGTATGCATGTTAATTTAACAAGATAAACTTTTGATTTTAATACAAAACAGGTTTTTATGGATTCAATATTGAATCAAGATTTATTTATATTTTAATATTTTTTTTTTTTTAACAGTGAATAATATTAAATAAACGTAATTTAAGGTTATTTTGATATTTTTTATTAAAAATTAATATGAAATAATGATAAATTTAAGTAAAGGGCATAATTTTTCTGAAATTTAACATGATTCTCAATCAACATTTTTCCATGTTAATTTTACATGGGTATTTTTTTCTGTGTGTACGAACTCTTATATGAACTACATTAATTGTGTTTTGAACTTGACACACTATGTTAAAGTTTATGTAAAATTGTTTTGAAAAACATTTTTACTTTAAGAAAAGTAACAAGCGTACAAAACTTTACACGTTTTGTCCGCCCCGGTCAAAATTTTTTAAAATTTTTACTTCTAACTTTTTTAATTCCAAATTGCTCACTGATTAGAAACATAGCGCTTTACAAAAAGTACGAATTTGAACCCTGTTTTGCCACTTAAATTTAATTTGTTTGTTTGTAAGCTTTTTGATTTATTGTGCTTGTTCTATATACATACCACAAGTTGCACAAAATTATTATTAAAAAAATTTGTTCACAAAAAATACGAATTTTTTACATTTTTCTCTTCAAATGTACTATATTTGTATGCTGTCTCTATGTTTAAGGCTAGTATACCCTATTATACTTTGTAATAATACTGTGTAAAACTCAAGTAATATGTAAAAGTCTGATTGTGTGAATGCATGCGTGATAAAAATGACAAGTATTATAAACAAAATTTTACATTTCTAAGCAATAATACTTTTCATTGGATCAGGGATGCATTTTATTACATGTGTGAGATCGTGTGAACACAAACTGTTATGTTAAATTAGATTACTTGACAGTCGCAACAAAACTTATTAGATTTCTATCTCACAAAGTATTATGGAATACGTAAGACTTGTAAGATAGTGTAATCTAGCCTTAAGGAACACAATTGTACCATATAAACGTGGTACTGTACGACTTAGATACGATGCCAAATTAAAACGTACAATATTGTATACAAAGGCACACAATAGCTGGCGCAAATATAAAAGCGTATATAAAATTCACACTCCAACCGCGATGAAGTTTTGAAAATTTTTGATTTTCTTTTTTGCTAAGAAAAATTAATAATATGTTTATTTAAAACAAAAAATAGCTCAAGTATGAAATGTCATTAATATTTAGAGATGGTAAGAGATTTTTCCGCAAACGAAAACGTATTTTTAACCTTTAATAACAAAAGAAAAAATAAAAAAGAAAACAAAACACCGTATAAAATTATGAATATTCAATATAGCATTGGTTTAGAAAAACCAATTGGTGCGTGCAATTTTTTGAGAAAAATTACAAAAGATTATTATTTTCGTGGTTACTAGGACATGGTTGGCCTCATGGTAATACGCCAAAAAATTGGTTGTACCCTAATGTACATGTTTAAATAATATGAGTAAAAATGTAATTTTTGCAGAACATGCTTCCCAGTAATTTGCAAGAGAATTCGCCTTTTATTCACATTTTTATGATTGTTCAAAAGTATTTAAAGTTGATTAAAGACTTTTGTATATTTACTATATAATTGATGTTGCTGGTTAATCGAATGACTGATAATCGAGGCCCTTTCTCAAATAAAAAAAGATGTTACTAAAAAGCGCGTCGTGTTACAGCAAATTCAGATGGGGATTTTTACGACGTCGCTTTTTTGACGTGTCTTTTGTTTTGGCTTTCAATGAAATATTTGGCGTTGCGTTGCGGTTTAGACAATAAAGTCCTAAGAAAAAAAGAAGCCGCAAAAGCGCTCGTATGAATTGTGTGTTAGATATAATTCTACTTCGTACACCGGATGCGCCCGCATTGCCATAGAAAAGAAAAATCTAAATTAAATTATTTTAATGTTTTCAAATTGAATATTTGAAAAAAAAAAACATAAACGAAGTACAAAATAAACAACCATTTCAATAAATTTTTCCACCTGTTTTGTCGACTTTTCTCTTTTTCTAAACCTTTGCGTACCAATTATAAACAAACACGAAGAGGAAAGTATCCAATTTAGCCTTGGCGTTTTTAAGTTTTAAGCAGTTGAACAACCAAATAAAACATATAAGAAAATTAAATTAAAAAATATATTTTTCTTTAAAAAAGGAGGATACGATAAACTATTTATTAAAAAAAAAAACATAAAATAAATCAGCAGATCTTTAAAATGACACATGTCGCTCTTGATCAACAATAGTGTACTAATCCAAAATTTCAGTTTAAATTAATATTTGGTATAGATTTGGTTACGACAAAATTGTTTAACTTATTTTTTTTTAATTATGGAAAAATTTCAGAAAAACTTCATCGCAACATCTTTATTTTGCTCTGTCCATTAATCATGTGCCTAAAAATTTAAACGTTGTAGGTAAATCCACTCTAGAGAGAATTTTGAAATCAAATTCGGTTAAAGTTTAAAAAACTTGAAAGGCAAAACTTGATCGTGCAACCCTTAATTAAGGTATGTTGGACAGATAAAATAAGATCGGTCAGTAGCCAAAAATCATCATTAGATATTTTCATCATTATTTCAGCCGTATTTAAAATATAAAATAAGCTTAAAACGTGTTTTAAGGCAAAATGTTCATGCACTGTAATTCTTTATGAATACGGCAGGATATTTTTAAAAACCTTCATTAACTTTAAAACATCGTAAATTAACCTGTAAAAAACAAGGGAAAATTGTTTGCAATGGCAACGCTGAAAAATGTAACGGTTTGTCCTCGAAGTCACATGTATATATTTTTTCCCTTTGTGTCCTCGAAGTCACATGTTTATATATTTTCTCTGTGTCCTCGAAATCACTTGTATATATTTTTTACGGAGAAAAAAAATGGGAAAATATATGAGAGTACTTGGCAATACTACGCAACAAAATTTGTTAAAATTTGTTAAAAAAATACAAAATTAAGGCATTTAAACCGTATATATAGAAGTTTTAATAGTAATTGATTGATATATAACCACAGTGCAATCAAATAAAGTAAAAAAAAAGAATAAACCAAAAAAATTAAAATTTGTGGGGAAAAATTGACGTGTCCGGTAAATATGCTCTAGGCATGTAATCATTTGGCGGACTGTTCGCTAAGTATGCAACTGTCCGCCGTTTATGCGCTAGCTTCAAAAACTGTTCGCTAAATAAACGCTGTGCATATATATATATATATATATATATATATATATATATATATATATATGTATATATGTTCCCGCAGATCCTATAAGGAGCATAGGGCCCCATCAAGAATTACCAGTGTTAAAATTTTCTCGATATGCACCACCTATACAAGATAAATAAATATCCTTAAAGGCCAGTTTACACGGTAATACAATGTACTACGACATTGCACAAAATTATGTAGAATGAGAAAAACTTATCATGTAAAAGCAAAATGTATTGAGTAAGAGAGAATACGAATACAAAATCTGACAAGCGGTCGGTAAATCCTTTTTTCCTAAACCATTTTAGAAACCAGAGGTGTTATTTAACAGAGTATAATGAAGGTGGTAGCATTTTTATACAATTACAAAAAAAAAACTAAAATCGACTCAGGAAATTTTCATGTTGTTTTTGTAAAAATTAAAAACTGCAACCAGCTGCTTTTTTGTTATTATTTTTGATTTACTTATACCATCCGTGTTAACATGAAATATACATACTTACAAAAGATTTTTATTTTTTTCTTTTAAACACTGAGAGAATTTCATAATATTTTGATTCTACAAAGTCGTAATACATTGTATTGCCGTGTAAAGTGGCCTTAAATGCTTCATTAAACATATTCGTATCGAATTTTTAGAGAGAAAAAGAATTTTTTTATTTGCTTTTTTTTTAATAAAATGCTAAACTAAAAATTATATTTTTAGATGTTTTGCTATAAAAATCCATCCGCTAGGATTTTGTTTTTATAAAGTTCATCGATTCGACGAAGAGTAACCTTAATCTACTAAAATGGAGAATAAACTTCCTGGGTTAAGGATATAAAAAAATGATTGGTATTGGGTTCACCAATATCATACATAAATAAAAAGGTCCGGCAAAGCGGAGCGGGTAGTTATGTATATAAAAATGGTCGTATGTTTAAATATTTATAACAATATAAAATTAATTTTAAAATATACAAAAAAAAAAAAAAAAAAATTCACAAACACATTCAAACTTATGAATTTTATAAAAACTCAACATAATTTATTTTCATAAAATAAATAATACTTTTGTTGACCATGTTCATGTCGTTGTCGATGTTGATGTTGACGACAGCGACAACGTTTTTGATGGCGATGATGATGATGTTTATCATTTTAATTAAGTTATTGTATACGAATATAATAAACTATTTTATTTATTCACAGCTGTAAAATTCCAAGCTAAATAATAAAATAAAATATTTTAAAAATGTTAACAAAAAAGCAAATAGTTTTTGTGGCCATTCATAAAAGTTCAGTGATCTTTTTTTATTTTGGTTCCTGCTCTTATGTTGTTTGGCGGAAATACTCTGTACGAACATAAATAATCAACCGTACATCTGCACATGGTTTTTGAAAGAGTGCATTTGTTTTAAGAAACCTGTTAAAATTTTTTTGTAAATTTGGAGCTAAAATTTCTGAAAAAAATTACTTTATATTATGCGCTAATGCATAGCGACTAGAAAGACCTTAAGCCCACTTTAAGCTACAACATATGTGAATATAGTATAAACATTACGTTAACTTACCCAATTTGAAACATTAAATTGAAAGAAAATTTCTTACAAAACTGGCATAATTTTTCCTGATGGGACAAAGTCTTCTATAGAAAAATTCTTTGAGAAAAATTTTTTCTATAGCATAGTGTAGTTCACTCAAAAGAAAATTCAATCCATCCGTTAACAAACCGAAGCGGTATTAATTGTACGGTGAGTAAGGATTTTCTTGAATAAAGTACAGAAAGATTGATTCACGTACGGATTTTCAATCGCAAAATACTTAAATAATCCATATTTTATCCCGATTTCGAATTAGAAATAATTCGAAAATGAGATTGATTTAAGTATGGATTTTCAATCGCAAAATACTTAAATTATCCATATTTTATCCCGATTTCGAATTAGAAATAATCCGAAAATGAGATTGATTTAAGTATGGATTTTCAATCGCAAAATACTTAAATTATCCATATTTTATCCCGATTTCGAATTTGAAATAATCCGAAAATGAGATTGATTTAAGTAAAACTAAGATTGAACCAATTTCAAAATGCGCTTGACTCAAGTTATATAAAGTTGGTTTTATACCGAATTAGAAAGAAAGTGTTATTATGATTGATTTACTTACTCGTGTAATACCAATGATAAAACACCAACATCATGCCCAATATAGGTTTTACTTAAGAAATCTTATGTACATATTTAACCAAAAATATAAACTTAATGAGAAGCAATATCTTAAATTTACTTTTTAAACCTTCGTAGTACACACGAGTCTGGCCAGACCTTTTTTCAATGTATATAGAAAATCAAAACATGTGTAAGCCGGAGGGTTAAACGCAACTAAAAGTTTAATCTTTTTTTTACTTGATTTAAGAATGTTACACTTATTTCAAGAAATTCCGGGATTGATTTTCGAAAGTAATCCCATTTAAGATTGTTTTGAGTACGTTTAAGTGTTATTCGTACTTGAATTTTTGAGTATGACTCGTAATTAAAGTAATCATAAAAAACTTGATTAATCCCGAGTGCTTTTTCTTTCTGTATTGGAGCTAATTTTTTAGTGGAACATTTTGATTGATATACATTTTTAAAAGAAATAATTTGAAAATTAAGTAAAAAGAAAAATTAAATAAAAATGTTGATTGATTTCATTGAAAGAATATATCACTTAATTCCCTGCTCTTACCGTTATGTGTAACATGTGTCAGTGAGTATTAATTTTAAAGTGTATGTATTTACAAGTGAGCAAGTGTTTGTGTGTTCACTAAATGTGTTGGTCTGTCTGAGCCTGGCTAGCTGCCTGTCACTAACATTTTGTGTATAGTTCAGTACCATTCTCTATGTTGTATTGTAGTACAGTGGTTTCTATCTTTCTATTAGTCTCTTTTTAAAGTTCACTGACTTATTTGGCTTAAAAAATCAGCAACAAAACCAAAAACAACATAAAAAACTTTTAATGCCATAAATAGTGTATTGTGCATGTGTGACGAACGATGTTATTACTCATACGTATTAACGTCAACAAATTAACAAATTATGCTTTGACAAAAGTTTTCCTCTTTTCTGTGTAAATTTTTTTTTTTTTTTTTGTCTTTTACATTTAAGTTTAAATAAATATAAAAGAACCGAATACAACATTCTACTTAATAAGTCCTTTTGTTGTAAAATAATTTGTTTTTTTTTAGAAAAATATACCAGCCAAGCAGCCGACAAACTTTGTCACAAAAATTTCACCAACTATTAAACTTTGTTGGACTGTGTAGGAAAAAGTAGTCAGGAGGCAGTCAGAATATTCCTTTGAAAAATCAAAAAATAGAATAATAAAACTCAGCCACAAAAGACCAACATAATAGCCCTCAACATGTTTTCTACCGGCACATAGTCTGTGATACTTACCTAAAACTATGCACAACTTCTGGAGATCGTATGCAGATTGTTATTTTATTTAAAAGTTTCTTAAATGCTTTCAAAAAACTTATTTGTACTTAAAAATGTCGAGAATACATATTCGTTGGTTACAGTAAAGAAAAAGTTGAAATTACTTTAATATATTAAGTAATAACTTAAGAGCATTAAATGTGACATTTTAGATAATATTTGTACTTTTTTCTTGTCATTTTAGTTTTTGTTTGTGTTTTTGAGAATTTGTAAGGTGCTAAATTGAAAATGTACATGATATAAGTAAACGTTATTAGTTATAAAAAACTTGATTTTTCTATAGCGTGCAGTAGGTTGTGATAATGTCTAAAGACTTTGAAACTTTAAAAGCAAAATTGCAGACTTTATACAATTTCTAGACATTTTTCATACAAATAAGAGCCGAAAATCAACACAATATATAGCAAAATTTTCTTTTTATACTAAAATTAACAAATTAACTACGTCATAAGTAAATAAGTGCAAACTTTGACTTAATATCTCTAATGCATTGTAACTCATTCTTACATATTGTAAATATTTCCTATGAAGTTATTGTAAACACAATTATTGAAAGAACAATACCATTATCTTTATCCATAAAGACTTGTTTGTATACAGGCAGCGTTGTCAACTTTGAAATTTCAAAACACACCAAAAGGTTTATTGATCTTATTTAGCATAAAAAGTATAATTTTTGTATTGAAAATACATATGGGCTACTTCAAATTTTTTGAGCACCTGCTGAAACCGACATACTATGGCTCTTATTTCGTTAAGTTTTATGAATTGAAAAAAACGCTGTACAGGGTTTGGATGACTATACTTGAAGGATATGACGTGCAAAGTTTTACGTTGAAAAGTCCTCACCTTAAGAATTGGTGGTCATCTAAAATTCGAAAAATTAAAAAAACGACTTGAAACTTCCAAGAGTTTTTTCATTCATTCCGTTTTCTTTGTAATAGTTTTAAGCTTTTAGATCCAAACCCATACAAAATTTAGTCACTAGACTTGGAGGATATATCCACTAAAACAAAATTTTGATATCGCTGCTGCGTGAAAAGTTGCATGGTGTTTTAAAGTGAAACCAAAATTTTCCGAATTTAGAAATTTTTGAAGATTTTGCATAGAGTTTTTGCGCCGTTTAATAAAAATGAGTTTTAAGCGCAGAATTAAAAAAACTACGTAATTTTATAAAGTTTGAGGTGTATCAAGTTGGTGTCAGCGCACCAATAACGTATCACGGACATCACAAACTTAAAAGAAATTAGCGTAAATTTTTTAAAAATGTATCTTTTTTGCGTCTGACAATCTGAATTGCCTTTTAAGTTGGCTAGTGTATTGCGTGATGTGAGTAACTTCGTAAAGGGCACCTCCGAGGCGAAAACGCACTTTTAAATTTTTAAACGCAAAAATTTTATGAACTTTTGAAAATTTTTGCAAAAAAAACAATTTATTTTTAAGCTTTTTTTTATATCATGTATCTAAATAGATACATAGATGTTAAGGTATCTAAATAGATTCTTCGCGACGGACTAAACTGATAAAGTGCAAAAAAAAATAATTTTTTTCAACCCTGGCGCGTGCAGCGGCAGTTTTTTCCAAACACATTTCGCTTTGTGACAACTGAAGCGCTGTATCAATTCCGCTCAAACGTACATCGAATAGAAGACTTTACTAAGCTTGATACTAAAATTGAAAACGCACCAAAAAATTTTAAGGATTTAAAATTTTATGGAGAAACAAAATGTTTCTAACCTCAAAAAGCATCCTTGTATGAAATATTTGATTTGGTTTCAGAATATACATTTTAAAATTTCTAAAATTCGTTAAAAAAAAACTGAGAAGCGAAACAAATTATGATCATAGTAGCTTTTGCTGAGTGCTTCTAAGAATAAATATTTGAGTATTACTGATGTAAATATATAATTTGGTAAAAAAATCATGAGTGGTAAAGTTTAAATGGTTATATCTCTTAAGCCATTAGCGATAGCCAAATAGTTTTTTTCCCAAAATATTGCAAATTATGTCTTATACTAGCCGTAATTTTGTAAAATGTTTAACAATTTTAAATAAATTTTTATATGCATACACGATCAAAAAAATGTTTTTATATTTTTTTTTCCAGTGTATTTTAAAAAGTATTCAAGCTTTTACAAATATTTTAGTGTGCTAAGAAAGCCCTTAAGGGGTATTATCCACTCGCGTTATCCTTTTTCAATTTTAACAAAAACTGTAATTTTTATATTTTTTTTTAATTTTTAACTTTAAACCGCAGTAAAATTTGCGCCGTGTAATAAAAATGATTAACGCGAACGGATTTCACATGCTCAAATATCGGTTTATACACACGCAAATCAACATTTATGTCAGACAAAAAAAAAATTTAAAAAAAATGTCTAGGTGTCGTAAATTTTTGAAGTTGCTCATATAACAATAAAAAAGTATTTTACAGTTCAGGGTTTCGAGAAAAAAAGAAAAAACCAAGGCTAATTTACACCAGGTGATCTTATCTTGCTACGTAAGCGACAGCTGATAACTAACCTTGTGTCAAAATAATTAGTATTGTGGTTATTTTGTTGAACTATTTATGGTTTTTAATCCAAATTTTTAATATTTTTAATTAGGCTTAAGTTCATGAAATTTAATTTTTCATTAAATTATTTTTATGAAGAAAGAAATTTTACAACATGAAAATTAATTAAAATTGTTATTGATAATCTTTCATTCTTGACGTGACTGGGGCTCGAACCCCGGCCGGCAGGTTACCATGACATGTTTCGATTGCAACCACTCAATCTCCTCAGATGGATTTGCCGTCTTACACTCGCAGCCATCGACGACTGCAGACGTCAATAGTCAAACATCAATCCTTAAACCAAATTGTATTCTAACATTTGGTAGATCGAAATTTGCTTTCCTGAATGATTATCCATTTTAATTGATTTTACATGTTTTTTCCTTACTTCTGTTTTTTCGTACTTTTGTCAAGAATTTTTCTTGAAGTCCAAGTACATTTTTTGTTTTTTCATTTTGTCTTTCTCTTTTCTGTTGACCTTTTTCAGCACAACTTGAAGGACAAATGTACACATAGAGCTCGTGCCTTAGCTTTAACAATAATAAGTATTGTGGTTATTTTTTGAACTGTTTATGGTTTTTAATCCAAATTTTTAATATTTTTAATTAGGCTTAATTTCATGAAATTTAATTTTTCATTAAATTATTTTTATGAAGAAAGAAATTTTACAACATGAAAATTAATTAAAATTGTTATTGATAATCTTTCATTCTTGACGTGTCAAAATGCTATACCGTCCTGGTGGATCTGGGAAATCTTTACTAAATTCTAAGGATTGCTGTTCGGTTTTAACCGAAACCGAAACTGCGGTTTTAAATGCCTAAAAACCGAAACCGAAAACCGACAAAAAAACCTCGGTTTTACTGCCTGTTTAACGATATCGAACGTCATCGTTCGCATAGAAAATTACATTTAAAACAAAAACAAAAATCGAACATTGTTCGAAGTTTGTTTTTGTTTTTAATGTTATTTTCTGTGCGAACGATGACGTTCGAAATCCATGAACAGGCTGTTAGCTTTTACTTTAACAATTTATTTATTCTTAACGAAATTGCAAATTTTAGATAATACTCGTACTTCATGTTCAAAAACTTTATACATAACAGCCTTCAGCAATGACAAGGTATTTCAAAATTCTTAAAATTCAAAATAAGTACTAAGAAGAACAAATGTTATCTTTATAACTCTTAAGAACACACCTTATTTGTGAGGCATAAACTGCCACCTGGGCCACTTGAATTTTTTATGGAGTTTCTTGTGGCTATAGAAAAAACTCACACTAACGAGCACCTGGGCAAGGCTAAGACTTCTTTATATGTATGGAGTTTTATGGCTATAGCTGGAACATTTTGTTGGGAAATAAAATAATTTTTCGAAAAAACAGAAAAGATAGAATTCTTATGTGTTGTGTATGCTTTTTGAAACGTTGATTTTATTTACTGCAGTACATATATTATAGGGAAGGGCCTCAGCAGGCCCAGGTACATAAAGTTTCGTTCTATATACTTAATAATTTGTATATAAAAAAAACTGGAAAAAAGTCAAAAAAAATGCCTGGCCAGGCCCAGGTATACACTTAAGGGCGAATAAAAGTACCTGAATTGAAACACCCGAAAAAAAATTGTATTACATGCAAAAACTATATATTTGTATGTATGAATTTAACTTTGATATTTTCAAAACCGAAAACCGAACCGAATCCGACCGGTTTTAATCATTTTAAAACCGAAACCGCGGTTTCACATTTTTAAGGTTTTTAGCAAACTCTACTAAATTCTATAATATTCGCTTAAAATTAAAATATTTTAATAAGGCTTAATTAAGTTCATCAAATTTTAGAAAGAGAGAAAGGAATTTTACTACATGAAAATTAATTAAAATTGTTATTTATAATCTTCGAACCCTGACCGGCAGGTTACCATGACATGTTTCGATCGCAACCACTCTGTCTCCTCAGATGGATTTGCCGTCTTACACTCGCAGCCATCGCCGACTGCTGACGTCAATAGTCAAACATCAGTCCTTAAAAAAATTGTGTATTAACCTTTGGTAGATCGAAATTTGCTTTTCTGAATGATTATCCATTTTAATTGATTTTACATGTTTTTTTTTCTTACTTCTTAGTTTTGTCAAGAATTCTTCTTGAAGTCCAAAGACCATTTTTTGTTTTTTCATTTTTGTCTCTTTTTTTTGTTGACCTTTTTCAGCACAACTTTGAAGGACAAATGTACACTTAGAGCTCGTGCCTTAGCTTTAACAATAATTAGTAAAATTTCTTTAAGTTATTAGTATTGTGGTTATTTTATTGAACTATTTATGGTTTTTAATCCAAATTTTTAATTAGGCTTAAGTTCATTAAATTTAATTTTCATTAAATTATTTTTATGAAGAAAGGAATTTTACAACATGAAAATTAATTAAAATTTATTGATAATTTTTCATTCTTGACTCAATCTGGGCTCGAACCCAGGTGTTTACGGACAGGTTACCCTGACATGTTTCGATTGCAACCACTCAATCTCCTCAGAGGGCTTGCCGTTTAACACTCGCAGCCATCGACGACTGCTGACGTCATTAGTCAAACATCAATCCTTAAACCAAATTGTATTCAACCTTTGGTAGATCGAAATTTGCTTTGAATGATTATCTATTTTAATTTATTTTAACATGTTATTCCTTTACTTCTGTTTTTTCGTACTTTTGTCAAGAATTCTTCTTGAAGTTCAAAGTACATATTTTTTTGTTTTTTCATTTTTTGTCTTTCTTATTCTTGTTGACCTTTTCAGCACAACTTGAAGGACAAATGCAAACATAGAGCTCGTGCCTTAGCTTTAACAATTATTAGTATTGTGGTTATTTTATTGAACTATTTATGGTTTTTAATCCAAATTTTTAATTAGGCTTAAGTTCATTAAATTTAATTTTCATTAAATTATTTTTATGAAGAAAGGAATTTTACAACATGAAAATTAATTAAAATTTATTGATAATTTTTCATTCTTGACTCAATCTGGGCTCGAACCCAGGTGTTTACGGACAGGTTACCCTGACATGTTTCGATTGCAACCACTCAATCTCCTCAGAGGGCTTGCCGTTTAACACTCGCAGCCATCGACGACTGCTGACGTCATTAGTCAAACATCAATCCTTAAACCAAATTGTATTCAACCTTTGGTAGATCGAAATTTGCTTTGAATGATTATCTATTTTAATTTATTTTAACATGTTATTCCTTTACTTCTGTTTTTTCGTACTTTTGTCAAGAATTCTTCTTGAAGTTCAAAGTACATATTTTTTTGTTTTTTCATTTTTTGTCTTTCTTATTCTTGTTGACCTTTTCAGCACAACTTGAAGGACAAATGCAAACATAGAGCTCGTGCCTTAGCTTTAACAATTATTAGTATTGTGGTTATTTTATTGAACTATTTATGGTTTTTAATCCAAATTTTTAATTAGGCTTAAGTTCATTAAATTTAATTTTCATTAAATTATTTTTATGAAGAAAGGAATTTTACAACATGAAAATTAATTAAAATTTATTGATAATTTTTCATTCTTGACTCAATCTGGGCTCGAACCCAGGTGTTTACGGACAGGTTACCCTGACATGTTTCGATTGCAACCACTCAATCTCCTCAGAGGGCTTGCCGTTTAACACTCGCAGCCATCGACGACTGCTGACGTCATTAGTCAAACATCAATCCTTAAACCAAATTGTATTCAACCATAAATAGTTCAATAAAATAACCACAATAATAATAATTGTTAAAGCTAAGGCACGAGCTCTATGTTTGCATTTGTCCTTCAAGTTGTGCTGAAAAGGTCAACAAGAATAAGAAAGACAAAAAATGAAAAAACAAAAAAATATGTACTTTGAACTTCAAGAAGAATTCTTGACAAAAGTACGAAAAAACAGAAGTAAAGGAATAACATGTTAAAATAAATTAAAATAGATAATCATTCAAAGCAAATTTCGATCTACCAAAGGTTGAATACAATTTGGTTTAAGGATTGATGTTTGACTAATGACGTCAGCAGTCGTCGATGGCTGCGAGTGTTAAACGGCAAGCCCTCTGAGGAGATTGAGTGGTTGCAATCGAAACATGTCAGGGTAACCTGTCCGTAAACACCTGGGTTCGAGCCCAGATTGAGTCAAGAATGAAAAATTATCAATAAATTTTAATTAATTTTCATGTTGTAAAATTCCTTTCTTCATAAAAATAATTTAATGAAAATTAAATTTAATTTCTTTAAGTTATTACATTTCAAAACACACAATTTAAAATTAAAAACAGAATTAAAAATATTTTTTGAATTTTTGACACAGCCTTAACCATCACAGTGTTGTAAACGTTTTAAAAATAAAAACTTAACAAAAATTAAAAAACTAAATAATTCATTTGTACCATGGTGGAATAAGTAGGTGGCATCGTTACGGCAACAAATACAACATTGCAACAAAAATGGAAATTATATCACCGTTTACGTCAAAAAGTACTTTAAACATAAATCAAAGCGTGCCGCTGAACGTGATGAAATAAATACATTTTTAGCCAATTTTTATTTAATTATGGTCAATATCTTATTTATTTTAATTTAAAATGATCAAAAACTTTAATAAAATACAATAATAAAAAACGTGGACTTTTTGTAAACATAAACAAAACTTTGACATAAACCTAGACAAACAATGCAAGAGCAAAAAATCGTCATCTGGCGTAGTGCTGCTACCTGTTTATTCCACCATGATTTGTATTACACCATTTTTCATTAAAATTAAGGTAATTCCTAATGAAAATTAGAACTTAAATTCGAAATTGAGAAAATTCCAAATTAAATTAAGAATTTTAATTTGAAATTGAGAAAATTCCCAAGAAAATTGAGAATTGATCAAAATCATTTCAGTGCAACAAACAAAATCTTGTTAATGGAAAATTGAGATTTTTAACTTGAAATTGAGAAAATTCCAAATGAAATTGAGAAATTTTAATAATTTTTAACTAAATTATGTTCACAACTGTTTACAACGGTACGAACAATTTCGTTTCTTCTTTTTTTCATTCCTTGTTCCAAAAATGAAGCAACTGTTTTTTAAAATATTTAATTAATTAGGTTTCGTTTAAGTATGCTAAATTCGCACTTCACTTACAACTACATTTAGAGTTAACAAAAATCAACCAATTGTAGTCGGGACTATAAGAAATGACTAACTCACTGTTTATTGTTGGTTTTTGTTTAAGCTTTGATATTGTTACAAGTAAAACTGTTGCTTATAATTCTAATTCCCTTAACGATTTTATTTGTATAATATCTTTAGTTTTTCTAAAATCTTTGGACGCCGTTTCCAAATAATCTGTCCTAAGCAACGAGTGAAATGCGCATAGAAATAGCTATTCCCATCAACAATAAATTTCAGTTTATCAAGTAGTTTAAAATGGGACTTTAGCACATTTCAACGAAACATTGTTAATTAATTTGTGGACTCCCAAGAAAAACTTTGATAACTAAAAAAAGTAGACTCCACTACTTCAGAACAATTTATATGAAATTATAAATGACGTTTATATAATTTTATTAAGTTTTAAATGAAAATTTAAACAAAATATTTTAAAAATAAAAATAAATGCGTAATATTGTTCTGGACAAAATTTGCAATATTGTAAGCACCAAGTGAAAATGTTGTTGCCATTGTGAACGAAGCTTTATGCTGTGTATTAATTAACACTTTAAGTTCGTTCTATGTAAAACTAATAGTATTGAGTTATGTTGCAGCAAATGAGCGGTATGGCTGTTTAATAAATAAACATTTTTAATGAGAAATGAGTTTGGGGCGTAATTTTAAATAATATAAAAAATATACAGTTTTATATCCAGGAATTACATTTTAAATTTAAATAAATATTATAAACATTTTTTTCATTTTTCGAATTTATTCTATGAGTTAAATTTCAGTTATGTATTTTCTAAAGCTTTTTTGTAATAGTTCTATTCCTTTAATTTTTCAGAAATGGCTTTATACACTACCAGACTATTATATTGTATTTCCTTTTTACATTTTACCTTAGCCTTCCTTTGATGGTATATTGAGGTATATTGAATGTTCAGAAAAATTTACAATTATTAGACACCAGCAGAATGTAATGCATTTTCTGGCCCGCTACGGCCTTCGTCAGCATTCTTTGTGTCTCACTGGATAGTCTTACTTTATAAATTGAATGTATTTAACTCAACTTTTTTAACAATTAGAAATTGAGAATTATTTCCTTGTGAAGGTTACTTTATATTATTATAAACATTTTTTTCATTTTTCGAATTTATTCTATGTATCTACCAAATGTTAAACTACAATTTGGTTTAAGGATTGATGTTTGACTATTGACGTCAGCAGTCGTCGATGGCTGCGAGTGTAAGACGGCAAATCCATCTGAGGAGATTGTGTGGTTGCAATCGAAACATGTCATGGTAACCTGCCGGCCGGGGTTCGAGCCCCAGCCACGTCAAGAATGAAAGATTATCAATAACAATTTTAATTAATTTTCATGTTGTAAAATTCCTTTCTTCATAAAAATAATTTAATGAAAAATTAAATTTCATGAACTTAAGCCTAATTAAAAATATTAAAAATTTGGATTAAAAACCATAAATAGTTCAACAAAATAACCACAATACTTATTATTAAATAAATAAACTTTGGTTTCAAATATCACATACGTATAGAGTAAAGTCTACACACAGGTAAAAAATATTTTTCAATATCGTCACCTCCAACACAACTATTTTAATTTTTTAATATACAACAGTTATTTTAATCACAACAAGACAATAGTGCCAAGTAGTACCAACATTGATATTTTTCCGGTATCCATATACCCTCTAATCTCTTCAACAATATCAGTTAGGGCTGTCACATAACTATGCTGAGGCCTAAAGCCTGATTGTCGCTTAGTAAGTAAGTTTTTTTTGTGTAACATATTTAAATGTTTCATGCTGTACCAGATGTTCAAAAACTTTTAACAGGTAGGGTATAATGGAAATTGATCATTATTCGATGCCAGTCTTTGGCACAGTAATGACCTTGGCATACTTCCAATTCGTAGGGAATGTACTAGTATTATTATCACCGGCTACCATATTTTGGTTAAGTTAGTCCGACATTACGAAGCCACAACCATATAATGTTTGTTTTTAAATATTTTATGGTTATATATGCTAACAATTTGTTTACTACTAATAACTGTTTGAACTTAAATTAGCAAAGTATTTTCCTCTTTTCTAAGAGCAACATGCTGTGGCTAAAAAACAACCATTATATTATAAGTGTTAAACATATTTTGGTACCAATTAACCATAACAATTTCGGAAGCAACCATTATATGATTGTGGCTTATTGAAAAATTACTTATTTAACCATAATATAGTTGCCGGTGGCATTAATTTGGTTGAATTAAACATAAAAGATTTAAAATGTTCGTTAAAAATTGTTTCGTTAAAGGCGACCATATTAAAAAATTTGTTTTCTATGGGTTTTGTATAACTGGGAAAATAAAAAAGCATTAAAAGCCAATGGATCTATAATCTAATATTCCGCTGCAGCCACTAAAGGCTCAGTTAGGCGAACATTGCTGTACCCGTAATGTACCGCACCGTACTTTAAGCACGTTGGTGCACTAATAGAACGTTTAAAAACATGCCCATACTTAAAGAAAAAGTAATAGTATACATAAAACAAAACACACAGTGATGGGAATCAAAAATGTTCAAATGGTGACCGTTGTGCAGAAAAGGTACCACATGCATTTTATTTTGTGTATTTAAAAAATATTAATAGTTAAATATTTATATTATAGATTTACAATAAATAAATTTGTATTTAAGCATATATACATTTTTAGCATACATATATTGTAAATGTGCATACACCAAACATGGTTTTGATACCATTTAAAGTCTTTTATATGTTTCCCTTTTTCATTGTATGTGTATATGCATTTATTTATTTTAAACATCTAAACATATGTATATTTGTATATTTGGAAATATGTTGTATTATAAGTTGTTTTGTCACAATTCACAGAAAAAAATAATTTTCATATTTGAATTCGAAAATGGCATATTTGATAAAAAAAAATTTTATATTTTCTGCGATGACGACTTTTGCGGTATTGATAAAAAAATTTGTAGGTATAGTTATTGAATTTTTAGTCAACAACCAAGTTTATTGAGTCAATAAAAAAAGTTGTTGCCCAAAATAATTGTTTTCAACAAAATGTTTGTTAAAATAAATTGTTGAAAATGTTGAATAAATCAAACAAAATGTTAATTGAATCTTTATTTATTTATTAATGATGATGTGCTTAATTCCCAATTTTTTTTCTTTTTAAATAAATACGCTAAAATTTATTATGGGGGGATAAGCTAGTTCCTATGTGCATTTCTCTGGTTGTCCAAAGTCATTGGCAAAACTAAATATATTATACAAATAAAACTATAGAGCGAATGAGATTTTACAAATGGAAAAGAGCTGTAAAAATACTGTATTTATTTTGATTCAAATATTTTTTTTATTGAATATGTAGAAATATTTAATTATTTCATTATTAAATATGTTTTATTGAATGCTATTTTGCAATGTGTAAATTTGATAAATTTTTGCATTGAATCAAACAAAAAGCTGTGTTGTTAAAAATTTTCTTCAGATATTTTTTCTGTGTTCCATAGATATACTGAAAAAAGTACCAAAAAAAAAAGAGCAAAATTACCCGCATTCAATGTAACATACAAGCCGCCCATCACTGTCTTACCAATTTTGCAATATTTTGGTTTGGCGGAATATCGTAATTTTTCCTAATTCTTGGATTTTAAAAGAATATATAGCAAAAAGTTTCAAATATTTGGTAAAAAAAAAGTATTTTTTCCCTCCTGAAAAGTAGTTGTTTTTGAGTTACGAGGTTGCGGAAGAAAACCATCGATATGTTAAGTGATTTATAGATGTGTGGGTTCAAACACATTTTAAACTAAAAAGAGAGTTTAACTTGCTCTGATTTTTTAGCCCTTAGTCACTGTTTACTTCCGATTTTTGCAACATTTATTAAGCATTTCTAATACAATCTACCTCATATTCGCTGAGCTTGTTTAAAACTTTCTTCTAGGTTGCAAAAAAGGTATTTTTTTGGCAAACTTAATCAAAAATGGCTTTATAACGAAATAATTGAAGAAATGGCAAAAACTGGCTGGTTTTAAATATCAAAATTTTCTTTAATTTTTATGATTTTCTTATTCTTGTAACTTACAAATTTTAAAGTAGAATCGTTGGTTGAAAGCCATATTGGACTGCAGTTTTTTTTTTGTACTTGCGTTTTAACAAAATTTAATAAAATTGATTTGGAATTTTTATCCTACTGTTAATTTTGTATTCTATATTAAATAAAAATAGAAAATTATAACGTTTTCGAAAAAACAGCATAGTGTTTTTACATCGTTAGAAGTTCTTTCTGTTCGTTTTAAATATCTGTGCCTTTTTATAGCTCTTGTCTTGCCTTCATAATATCGCCAAGTTGTTTGGATACTTGGTTGATATTATGGCGCTGAATCCCGAAGCCATCCTATATACTCTAGGGGTTGCGGTTCGGTTTTAACCGAAACCGCGGCTTTAAATGCCTAAAAACCGAAACCGAAAACAGACAAAAAAAAACTCGGAAAAAATTGCAAATTAAACATCAAACTAGTACTTAATATACAAAAACTTTATACATAACAGCCTTCAACAATGACAAGGTATTTCAAAATTCTTTAAATTCAAAATAAGAACTAAGAAGAACAAATGCTATCTTTATAACTCTTAAGTACACACCTTATTTGTGAGGCATAAACTGCCACCTGGACCACTTGAATTTTGTATGGAGTTTCTTGTGACTATAGAAAAAACTCACACTAAAGAACCCCTGGGCAAGGCTGGGACTACTTTTATATGTATGGAGTTTTATGGCTATAGCAGGAACATTTTGTTGGGAAATAAAATAATTTTTCGAAAAAACAGAAAAGGAAGAATTCTTATGTGCTGTGTATGCTTTTTTAAAAAGTTTCATTTTGATGTTATTAACTGCAGTACATATATTGTAGGGAAGGGCCTGACCAGGCCCAGGTGGATACAATATGCACAAAATTTTCATTTGGCCAATTGCGGAATTGAGGAATACATAAAGTTTCGTTCTAATATACTTAATAATTATATGAAAAGAACTAGAAAAAGTCCAAAAATGCCTGGCCAGGCCCAGGTATACACTTAAGGGCGAATAAAAGTACCTGTATTGAAACAAATAAAAAACTTGCAAAAAAAATATATATGTTTATGTATGAATTTTCCTTTGATATTTTCAAAACCGAAAACCGAACCGAAACCGGCCGGTTTTAATCATTTTAAAACCGAAACCGCGGTTTCACATTTTTACGGTTTTAAGCAAACTCTAATATACTCCATAGTCCAGGATCGCAATCGGCGTTCTCTCAGGTAATATCACGAAAGTGTTTGGATCCACGAAACGTATCGTCGTTTCGTCCCTACCTCCATATAACGTAATCGACGTTTTTAATAATAGTGAACAGAAACCACTCAACTAGTTTTGAAAGTCTCTAATGATGTACATTAATGATAAAAGTGTTAAGCTATGTTCACATTATGTGTATTTGTTTTGTTGAATGTCACTTTTCTACACACTGTAATTTCATGTGTATGTAAAAATTTTTTTTAGGCTTATAATTTACATGTTCACATGTTGGTATGTAACGTACATTTGACATAACCTATCAAAAATAAAAAAATGCATACTTACTTTTGTTAATTCCTTTTTAATTTTTTTTTTTAATTTTCAATAATAAATTTGTCTAATTTTTATTTTATTTGATTACTATTAATATTTATCTTTATTAAAATTTAAATTAACTTTATCCGCCACAAACAATTTTGTTGATAAAAAAAAACAGCTGATTTTAGATGCTTTGTCACTTGAAAATAGACCTCGTTCTAAATCAAAAATGTCATTTATACTTCACACAGAGAAATAACACATGATATTGCTTGGAGAAGTTCAGACGATATGAACAAATTTAACAAGTAAAAAAGTAGCAATCCACATGACAAATACACATAATGTGAACAAAGCTTTAGAGTTGTAAATAATTATGTTTAACTTCGAGTGATTACACGTTGCATAAAAAAGTGTTAAATGTGTTAGCTTTATTTCAAGAAGATTGCAATTAACAAGCTGCTAAATGTTGCTTTATAAAGATATCGTTATGTTAAATCAAACAAATATTTAATAAAAAATAGTGAATGCATGTGGGACATCAAATATTTGTTAACTCTTTTCTAAGTCTACTTTGACTATTTTAACTTTCTTCTTGATTTACTCTTACGCAATTCTAAATCTATCTCATATTTTACACGACAGTAATTATTTTTTACTTTACCATAACTTCACTTGAAAACTACTTAATGTCTTAGTTAACTATCCTATACCTTCACTTCAGCTCACTTTATACCAATTATGTTTAAAATTATAATCTGGGGCCTGATTCTGGCAGTCGTGATCGAGTACTTTCTCTATTCTAAAGCAATTTAATATCTAATCATTTCAGTCAATACTGAACAAATCGGAATTATTTTTCCAGCGTTGTAAAGCATTAATTTAAGTTTCACAATACTGAAAAAATTATTTCGATTCGTTCAGTATCGACTGAAAGAATTAAAAATAAAATTGCTTTCGAATCGAGAAAGTACTCGATCACGACTGCCAGCATTAGGTCCGTGTACATTGCCCACAATGTTCACTAGCACAGAAATCGTAAAGTCAATTCCAAAAATTACTTTTAAAAATTGTTTTTGCTGATATTTTTATATTTATAATCGCTTATTTTAAAATAAATACAAACTTTTAGATGAAGTAAAGGCAAATATTGGATTTCATTAAATTAAAGCAACCTGCGCTTAATTAACATACTTTTATTTATAAAACTAAAAAAGATCTTCACGTTTACAATATAAACAACAAAAAACCAAAAAAAAAAAAAAAAAAAAATTATGACTATTTTATAGTAGATAGATATTGATATTTTATCGTTATGCTCACACATACATAAATTCAAATCAATATTGGCCATAAAATTCGTTAAAACCATGAAAAAATCTACGAACAACAAAAAAAGGTCTCATGACATTTGTAAACAGTTGAAACCACAAGTAGTTCGCTAAAATAAAGTGAAAAAATTGATTTTTGTCACATAAAATAACAATTGCAAAAAAATTTAATATACTTTTAGCTATACAGAGCTCTATGAATTTAAAATAAATAAATTTGTTTTTGTTTGAAATAGTTAAAAGCATTTTTGTGTCAAAATGTCCACCATCATCATGGCAAGGAAAAAAAATAGCTCTAACTAACTGACAGATTGCCTAAATCATTAAATTAAAGAAAAAATTTTACAAGACCAACAATTTTTTTATACAACCGCTTTAAATATGTACATTTGAATTTGATACATGGACGAAAAGAGTCACAGGCATTACCCTGTAGGAAGTCAAACACATTTTTAAGTAACTTCAAACTGGTTTTTTTATAACCACAACTAGTTGATTAAGTGACTCTTTTCCTTGTCGACGACTCACTATTTTAACATAGGCATGTCATAGGCTGTAGTCAATTGGTTATCTCTGCATGACTTTTAAATTGACTACTAATTACTTATTTTTTAACCAATTTGTAGGTAATTAGTAGTATAGTCGGCTTATAATAAATTATTTAAATTTTAAAATATTTTTGTCAAAAATACATATGTATTTACATATAAACATATATACATTTTTAAGAAGATTTTGCATCAAATTGCTATAAATGATGATGTATACATAAATAGTGCTGAAATAAATACGCTACATACATAATTTCTTGTACATAAACAGATTTGTATTGCTTTCATTTTGAATTATTTTCAATTATTATTATTATTATTTTAATTTGTTTGTGTATATTTTTTTCAATTGACTTCATGGCATGCTTGTTTTACTTATTTTGTTTCTATTTGTGTTTTATGTGTGCCTACATGCAATATGTTTATTTGATATCTGCATGAGATTTAAACCAATTTGTAGTCATTTGAAAAATAGTTAATTTATAGTTAGTGTTTTTTGCAACTGACTATTATATTTACTACAGGGTAGTTTGCCGAAATACAATGAACTGAATTGTGTGCTTGCGTATGCATTTGTGTAAAAAACTGTTTTTACATGCAAGTTTTTCAGATATAATTGTATACTAGTAGAAAACCCATGCATATTTAACATTTTTACAGGGTGGCGCAGACTGAGCTATATGGTTTAAATAGTTTATAACTTGTTTTATTGATGCGATTATTATTTTGGGGAAATGGGGAAATTTTTCAATTAGCTTTGAAATCTATATCCTGTAAGGGATGTCCATTTTCTGCTTTATGTACACTTTTCGCAAAATTTCGGGCGTAGTGGCCATGATTTTATTTCGAATGTTGGTTTTTAGTTGGTGAATGCTTATACGCTTCTTCATATACACTCTTTTATTCAAACTATCTGGAAGCTAGTTTAAGTGCGTTCACCAAATATTCCCCCTACTCTAAATTCTCTGCAGCGACCACCTTCATAGTCCAAGTTGTGTCGAACGTCTCCTAGTAGATGTTGAGGGACTATGCTGTAAGCTTTACTGGAAACATTTAACCCTGGAATTTCGAATAGACGAACTTATAAAAAAAATACAAAACAAAAATAGTATAAAAAATAAAAATTATTTTTGCCTATGAAATTCGATATGAATTTAAACTCATTTTTTTTGTTTTTTAAATTAATTAACTTTTTAAAACAATAAAACCTAAAAAGGTAAAAAAAAAAAATTTTTTTTTAGTCAGCATTTAAAGATAATCAGTCAACTACAAAACAAATTTTAGAATTTTGTTTTTGTTTTAAATATAATTTTCTATGCGAACGTTAACGTTCGAAATCGTTGAACAGGCAATAAATTAAATGATAAAAAGTTTCGTCGATTCGACGAAGAGTAACCGTGCATATTTTGAACAATGTTCACGGTACGTGCTCTGTTGACGAACATTTCCAATCAAATGTTTTATTGCTAATGCTGTGGGTTTAATGCCCATATTAAAATGTCAACGATTTGTACGATTTGGTTTGAAAAGTAGAATTCACGTTTTTTTGGGCATTGTTCGATTCTTACTCATACTCAAAAAAAAAAAACAAAGAAAAAATACTAATTAAAAAAGTAAAAAGGAATTTAAACCATATGGCTCATTTTACGTCACCCTGTATATACAGTGAATATAGAACATAGAGCTAGAGCAGTATTAAA
Source organism: Pollenia angustigena (assembly GCA_930367215.1). Lineage (NCBI taxonomy): Eukaryota > Metazoa > Arthropoda > Insecta > Diptera > Polleniidae > Pollenia > Pollenia angustigena. The sequence continues at coordinate 173,424,514 of OV884059.1, read as the reverse complement.
GAATAATTAGAGTGGAGTTAGAGTAGAGTTAGAGTAGAGTTAGAGTAGAGTTAGAGTAGAGTTAGAGTAGAGTTAGAGTAGAGTAAGAGTAGAGTTAGAGTAGAGAAGAGTAAGAGTAGGGTTAGAGTAGAGTTAGAGTAGAGTTAGATTAGAGTTAGAGTAAGTTAGAGTAGAGTTAGATTAGAGTTAGAGTAGAGTTAGAGTAGAGTTAGAGTAGAGTTAGAGTAGAGTTAGAGTAGAGTTACAGTAGAGTTAGAGTAGAATAGAGTTAGAGTAGAGTAAGAGTAGAGTTAAAGTAGAGTTGGAGTTGAGTTAGAGTAGATATATAAGAGAGTTAGAGTAGAGTTAGAGTAAGTTATAGTAGAGTTAGAGTAGAGTTAGAGTAGAGTTAGAGTAGAGTTAGAGTAGAGTTAGAGTAGAGTTAGAGTAGAGTTAGAGTAGAGTTAGAGTAGAGTTAGAGTAGAGTTAGAGTAGAGTTAGAGTAGAGTTAGAGTAGAGTTAGAGTAGAGCTAGAGTAGAGTTAGAGTAGAGTTAGAGTAGAGTTAGAGTAGAGTTAGAGTAGAGTTAGAGTAGAGTTAGAGAAGAGTTAGAGTAGAGTCAGAGTAGAGTTAGAGTAGAGTTAGAGTAGAGTAAGAGTAGAGTTAGAGTAGAGTTAGAGTAGAGTTAGAGTAGAGTTAGAGTAGAGTTAGAGTAGAGTTAGAGTAGAGTTAGAGTAGAGTTAGAGTAGAGTTAGAGTAGAGTTAGAGTAGAGTTAGAGTAGAGTTAGAGTAGAGTTAGAGTAGAGTTAGAGTAGAGTTAGAGTAGAGTTAGAGTAGGGTTAGAGTAGAGTTAGAGTAGAGTTAGAGTAGAGTTAGAGTAGAGTTAGAGTAGAGTTAGAGTAGAGTTAGAGTAGAGTTAGAGTAGAGTTAGAGAAGAGTTAGAGTAGAGTTAGAGTAGAGTTAGAGTAGAGTAGAGTTAGAGTAGAGTTAGAGTAGAGTTAGAGTAGAGTTAGAGTAGAGTTAGAGTAGAGTTAGAGTAGAGTTAGAGTAGAGTTAGAGTAGAGTTAGAGTAGAGTTAGAGTTAGAGTTAGAGTAGAGTTAGAGTAGAGTAGAGTTAGAGTAGAGTTAGAGTAGAGTTAGAGTAGAGTTAGAGTAGAGTTAGAGTAGAGTTAGAGTAGAGTCAGAGTAGAGTTAGAGTAGAGTTAGAGTAGAGTTAGAGTAGAGTAAGAGTAGAGTAAGAGTAGAGTTAGAGTAGAGTTAGAGTAGAGTAGAGTTTTAGCGTTAGAGAAGAGTTAGAGTAGAGTTAGAGTTGAGTCAGAGTAGAATTAGAGTAGAGTTAGAGAAGAGCTAGGGAAGAGTAAAATGCTATTGGCAAAAAGTTATTGCCAATGGCCCATAATCATAGTCAAACGCTAAAGTCGGTTCTTTTTAAAAACAACTTTGAAAGAAAAACATTATTTTTATTATTTTGCTATTATAGTCGAAATTAAAGTATGTTTTAAATTGAACCGACTTTAACTGGGTGCCACCTCAAATGTAGAAAATTTTTTCATACAACATACAAGGAAATATAAGCAACTGGCAACTCTAAGCAGCTGACATTACAAATTAAAATATAAATAAAACACTGCATACCTTGTAGCGTTGAAAATTTTAAAAACGCAATGTGAATTTATGTAGAAAGCAACAACAAAATTACAAAATATTTTTGACTTTGTTTTTGCTTGCATTGTAATTTTTGGCATTGCGTTTTACACAATTAGTATTTTGTGTTAAAAGATAACAGATTTCCTCCAAATCAATAATAATTGCAAAATATCGACCAATGTCTTGTAACATAAACATTTTTAACTTTTTGCAAGAATTTTTTGTTTGGCAAAAACAGCTGATGCTGTTGTTAAATGAGTTAAACACAACTTCAGCTAGTTTTAAAATTAACACCGGTTTTAACGTGTTAAGTATGCTTTTGCTTGTCTATAGTAGTTCAAAAACATATTTTTTATAAAAGTTTACTTTAAAACTCTTAAAGTATGCTTTGTTTATGACTATAGTTATGGGCCAATATGTTTATAAACAATACCACTAATATTATAGATTATATGAACTAAGATCTCAAAACTCAATCCCAGTGTAGCGATATTTAGATTGGAAAAAGATTGCCACTTTTGGAGGATAAAATAAATAACGTATTGTTAAATTTTTTAATTTTTTATAGTCTGTTGAATCAATTTTGCAAATTTCATTCAATGAAGTATGTTAGTTTGAATATTTTTAGTCAAGTTTTTAAGGTGGAAACCTTAAACAACTCACTGTTTACACAAACATACATCCCAAGCATGTGCGTGTGTATTAAAACAATTTCAGAAATATGCATATTTGATTCATGATTGTAGATCTATGCAAATTTTTATTTTTATTATTATTTTTTCTTATAAACTAGTTGTTGTATTGTTGTCATTCCAGGCTACTTTTATTGCTGATGTTTTAGTTTATGTATGCATCAAACGAATCAGTGTATTAATTTTCTGTTATGCAACACATGTCCACATTATTGTAGTAGACGAATTTCAAAAAATATAAATATACATATTTTTTTGTTTTGGTATTCATGTTCGATGCCAGCAGTGTCAGTTCTGTTGATGTTGCAATATGTTTCCTTGGTTGTGCCTTCATAGTAGGCATATAAAATTAGGGAAACTGAAATTTTCAGTAAACCTCCATTGGTATTTATGTGTTTTTTGTACCTTCAAATTAAATGCACTTCCATCAATTCGTTTTACTAAAAAAACAAAATAGAAAAACACAAGGTAAGTAGATGTGTTAATAGCCAACTACAATTTCATATTTGTTGTCATTTTCATAAAGTTCGTTTTAATTCCTATTTGTAAGTATTTAATACTATTAAAATGTTTTCAATAATTTATTTTAATGGATTTTTGTGTTTGTTTAAATGTCTGTGTTTACTAAAGGTGCTATCAGCCGGGATGTATATTACATATGTACTGTCACTTTTCTTTCCCATATGTAATTCCGTATATATGTCAAAATTTCCATTTTCCATACGATTCATAATTTTTCACACCTGCTTATGTTTTTCCTTATGACATAACCTATAAATGTAAACAAAAGCTGACTTTTGTTGACGTTTCAAAACAACCCAGCTGTTTTGTTTATGTTCGCCACAGGAAAATAGAGCGTGTTCTAATCGAAAAATTTACATATGTATTTCCACATGTATTTTACACATGCAAAGTTTCATATGTATCACACGATGTGTACAACTTTTACAGGTGGAAAATTTGACAGTACATATGTAAAATACATCCCGTCTGATAGCACCTTAAGAGAGTTTATTAACAAAACTTAGTTGAAATTTAAGTACTTGTTTTAGATTTTATCAAAATATTTTTTTAAAATTGTTGCAGTTTTTTATTTTTCTTGATCTTAAAGAACAAAATAGAGTATAAGTTAAGCAACCCAGCAAAAACTAGGTAATGACTTGCCATTACTGAACAACTTACTTTTCAATGACTACTTCATACCATCTGCATTACATAGAAGTAGTTTAGTAATGGCTGACATATAATCTGATACCTAAGTACTTGTGTATGAGTTGATTAACGAAATGTATAATTCATTCAAAAAGGTGCATGTAGACGACATGTTTTTTACATCTGACTTGTCAACTTTTCAAGTCACATGTAATTGTGCATGTCTGTCAAAATGGCTGTTTTACAGAAGGTTTATAATATTCGGTCACAAACGTACATGTAATTTGCTTCTGACATTGTCTCTGTTTTTTTCCCATAGTTGTTACAAAAACCAAAATAAAAATGCCGCCACGAAAGTTTGTATTTACGCCGTTAAATAATTTAGCCATCTTAACATATTTTTCTTTTAATTCAAAGATACCAATTTATGATATTATAATGAAACGGTTTTTATATATATAATTACAAAAATTCTATTCAATGGTGCGATGATTATATATATTTCAGTATTGTAAAATATTAACTTCAGCCAGCTAATGATTCCGTCAATAGTGGACGCCGCTGCCGGTTTCTTCGCGGCGTAGATTTCTAATGTCAGATGGTTTGTCAGAAGAAAATAGAGCACGCTCTAATTGAAATTTTGTCAGATGACTTTGCATCTGACTTCTACAGAAGCAAAGTTTAAAAGGTAACACACGACATGTATGTATTTTGCAGTGGGAAATTTACATGTCAGATGACAAAAACATGTCGTGTACGGTCGCCTTAATAAAATGCATCTTCGGTTTAATTTAATTTTAATTTTCAAATCTAATACAAATTGGTTTTATATATTTATTCTTACAATTTGTTTTTTTTTTTTTTTTATTACACTGAAAGAAAAATGCTTCATATATTTAATGAATCATTTTAATAAAAAAAAATTTCCTTGGGTAAATGAAAATTGTCATTGTCTAAATGGAATTTCATAGTTATAATGAAGTATTTTCGTAAAAATCGCTTCATTGGATTTCGAAATTTTCATTGGATATATGAAAACTTAAGTTTGTTCAAATTAAACAAAAAGTTTTAATTGGGAACATAAAAAAACAATATACAAACATAACTATGTTCATAAATTAATGCAAAATTATAGTGTCCTTAAAAAAATGTTTAATTGTTAATCAAAAAATGTAAGATTTAATTATTTCATACATCTAAATTTTTTTATAAAAGCAACATATTTCAATAATTGCCTTCATAAATTTAAATTTTCATTATGACAATAAAAATGTCATTATAGTAATGAAACAAAAACTTTCAATCCACTTTCAATCAATGTTTTTATTGTTATTATGGACCATTTAATCTCATATTTACGCTCTTAATTGAGTAAGAAACATAATTTTTTTATGCAAAAACTACACTGCCCCAGTAGACAAGCTGATAGTGAGCTAGCCTATCAGCACCGAGGTTGCGCGATCGAATCCCACCAGAGACAGAAAAAAAAAATAAAACAAAGTAAAATAAAATAAGGAAAAATAGAAAAAAAAAATAAAATATGAAAAAATAGAAAAAAAAATAATTAAAAAAAAAAATTTTAAAGTCATTACATGTTAGTTGTAATTTTGGTGACATCGGAGTAATAAGTTATTTAAGTCCCTATTTGTAAGCGAATGTGGTAATGACTTCTTTAACTCCCTATTTGTAAGCGAGGGTGGTAAGTACTTGCCGCCAATGACATCACCGTGTTAAAATATTGATTTAAAATGCCAAGGTATAAGTAGTGAAGAGTCGTTATATTAGCTTTTTAACTCATTACTTTGCAATGTAAGTTTTTGCTGGGAACAAACCATTTTTGAAGCGTGAGAAGATTATGAGCAGAACCATGTTTTTTATTTGTGTACACATTCAAAAAAAACTTTTATCTATCTCCTTTATTTTTCAAAAACCCCATTTATTACTCTTTATAGTTTAACAATGCTAATAACAGCTACAAGAAAAAATTGTTGATCTTCGGTTTTTTGGAGTTTCTTTTCTCTATCGTTGAATTTTCAATAATAAACAAATATTAGCAATAGCTAAAACAAAAATTTTGTTGTCAACAATTTTCTTCCAAAGATAACAGCAATACTTGGCAATAAATGAAACAATGAAACAAGCTACACAGCAAAATTTTTAACACTTTATAAAAGAAGCATCATAAAATTTTTAGAAATAAACTTAAACATAAAATCGCTACATTTGCAGTAAGTATATTGAAATAAATAAATACGAAAAAAAGTATTCAAACCGAAAAAATAGAATACTAGCAGTAAAAAATGTTATGATGTGTGAAAAGAAAACGTTATTTTAAACAAAGAAATTGCTGTTATCGGTTTAAATATGAACAAAATAAAAAAACACATAGACATGATACAAAAATATAGACACAGCATCGGAACAAATAAACACACATTGCCACTACCGCTAACACAAAAAGGGATATTACGAAGTAATAAAGCCATAAGAAATAGACACTTTTTCTAAACCTTAAACTTGGTTACCAAAAACATAAAATATAAAAAAACCTATATAAAACACACTCTTACTCTTTGCAATGTAAGAAATTTTATGTTTGTTGTTGTGTAAAGGATTTTTAAGGGTTAAGTCAGCAAACTATAAAGCACAGAGGAAAAATAATGGCCCAACGGCATTTTCAGGATAACCAACAAAAACTTAAAAATAGATGACGGTGCAAAGGCATCAACGCATCAAAATCGATTCTGAGCTATCAATTTTTTTTTTGCAAAATCATACAGATCTGTACCATACACATACTCACTTGCAATAGTTGGAGAGTTTCATAGAAATAATGCAAGGCTTACCAGATTTTAAGGAACAATCAAAACCGTTATAGGTGATCGGTCCAGCTGAAAATTTATCAACGGTATTATTATTCCAAATTTTTTTTTAACAAATACACATTTTTAAGAAATTAAAATTTTAGTTCAGATATTTTGCATTAAAACTTTTAATAACGAATTAAAATTTGTTTTAAGTAAGAATACCTATTTATTGTTAATAAATTTCGTATTGAAGTGTGATAATACTTGTACAGTAAGAGGCTACAGCACCATATTTGTAATTATCGCAATTGATCACTATGATAATATTAATTCCAAAATTCTATTTTCTGTCATCTCGATCAACGGGTGTAATCGAAACTTCCCCAAGTGATAGACAGTGGGATTTACTTAAAAATTTAATTGCGCGTAAAAACACGAAATAAATTGATCTAGAAAAACTGCGAGATAAGTATATTTTTTTAAGCTATATTTTCAGATTCTGGTCAGTTTAATCATGGATGAGGCCAAAATGAATCAAATTTCAATTTATAAAGCTTTTTACAATAGCCTTATTCCCTCGATATTTCAAATACTTGTTAAGATACTGGTGCTCGGCGTGGTGGAAAAAATAAAAGAGTATGATTAGGTGGTACTGGTATGCGTTTGGGAACTGGTGGTTTGGCTTTAGGCGTTTGATATAGACGGCAGTGTTACTTACTACGGTTTCTAACTAATACGGGCACCAAAAGAATTTGGGGGCCGTAGCGTTCGGCTAACTACGGTTTTTGATACTCCGGACAACACAAGAATGGTGTTCGCCAAACTACGGGTTAAAATACTTCACACACCAAGAGAATTCTGAAGCCTTGGCGTTCGGCGGACAACTTCGGATACCACGAGAATTCGGAGGCCTTGGCGTTCGGCGGACAACTTCGGATACCACGAGAATTCGGAGGCCGTGGCGTTTAGCTAACTACGGTTTTGTGATACTTCGGACCAGGGATGGCATTGAGAATTGTAAAATTGTTCCGAAACCTTTAAAAATTATACGTTTTTGAGCTTAATTGTACTAAAAGATTTTTTTTGTTGTTTTTTTTTTTTTTTGATTAATTAGATTAATAGAGCTTTTTAGTTGAATATTGATGTTTTATGTACAAAAGTTTTATTAGAATAATGAAAATTTTACAAAACTAACTAATAATTAAATACAATATTCTACATGCCTACTTCATATTTTCTCATAACAACTATGTATATAGAATATATACAAATAACATTATAATCATCAGCCTACTTTATACATTTTCATAACAAGTATGCAGATAGAGTATATCGTCATGCTAAAGACCTAATAACCTGTCTGCAAAAATTTCAAAATTGAGTTTTTTATGGATTTTTATTCTCTATATCATAACGCATATGTGTGCAAAATTATGAACATGTAATATTACAAATGATAAAGTTTTTGTATCTAGAGGACCGTTACGCACAAAAATTAGAGAAAAAAAATCATCAAAAATCACGATAAAAGTTAAATTTTGTTGCAAAGACAGACATTGAGTACTTTTTTTTACTTAAACCAGTAAAAGAAACTATAGCTGTTATAATTTAATGTATATAATATTCATATGTATTTCATATTCATACTAATTAGTACTGCAGATAGGTTATTTGGTTTCAGATTTTTACATTTCCAAAAAACCAAATAATAAATAACATAAGCTGCGTTTAGAGAAACAAAGTTTTATCAACCGGTATATATTTCTGGTTTCATTTGAATATAAATGCGTAATTTTCGTTTCAATATTGTAAATAGTTTCAATTTTATAACGTTTTTTCCCTCTCCTGTAAACTTTTGAAAACTGCAGATAGGTTATTTCGTCTTTAAGGTGACGATATACAAATAACATTATAATCCAAATTTTTAAAAGATTAAATAAAAATTGCTGATCCTTATGTATTTTATTTCCCTAACCGCTCTAGTGTTAAAGATAAAATAGTACATATATTATTTGAACAACCCAATAAAATAGTTTATAATTTTGCGAAGCGCTACACCCAGAGAAAAAACATGTTTAAATATAGTCACCTCCAACAATACTATGTTTAAAGAAAATTTTAACCATACATATTATGTTTAATTTAACCATATTATTGTTAACGACAACCATTTTATGGTAAAAATATTCCTTCATCAAGAAGCCACAACCACAATATGCTTGCCTCCGAACACATTATGGTTATTAATAATTTAAATATGTTTAACACTTATAATAACATGGTTGGTTTTCAACCATAGCATGTTGCTTTTGAAAAAGAGGAAAATAATATTGTCAATTTACAAACAAATTATTGTCATATTTAACCATAAAGTGGTTAGAGGCAACCATAATATGGTTGTGGTTTCTTGATAGGGGACTAATTAAACCATAACATAGTTGTCGGTGACAAAAATATGGTTAAATTAAACATAATATGGTTAAAATTTTCTTTAAACATAGTATTGTTGGAGGTGACCATATTTAAACATGTTTTTTCTCTGCGTGTACGCAATAAAAATGTATTGCTTATAAGTGGGAACTCACCATATGAAATGCATGTCTTCCATAGCGAGATGGTAAGCGAAACTCTAACATTTCTCCATTACAAACCTGCTTAAAATTTTTTATTTGGAATTCACACCATTTCTTGTTTTGTTCGGTCATGTTTTCCCGAACGGTCCTTTTTTCTGAATTATAAATCTACACAAAAATCTCTTTCAGTTGAGAAGGGTCATATTATTGAATATATCAAGGATATTAAAACTTTCGTGATTTGGTTTAGTCCTTAAAAACTTTTGTTGTGCAAGTTTTCTGAAATAAAAATAACAGATCCTTATGTATTTTTGTCTGCTCATTACGAATATAATATAAGTTTTTGTCTACCACTTCTTGTTTTAGAGATATTGTACATTAATCTAAAAAAACTACTCTGAATTTTCCTTTATAACCCCATTGCACATAAGGCTCGCTAGAACAAATATTTGGCCAAAATTATTTTAAAGCCATATTAATACTTTTTTTTAATGAAACAGTATTTACAACCAAGCTTACGCTTATCTTCTTAAGTTTGGATCAATTTCTAAGGTTTAAAAACCGTTTAACCCTTTCATGCATATGTTGTATATATATATGTGTATAACAAATTTGTTTTCGTAAAATTTCGTAAACATACAAAAAAAATTTTTTTTTGCTTTTTTTTCTTATTAGGGCACAATATAGTCCGAAAAATCCGAAAAGCAATCTTTTTTAAATCTAATTCAGATGTTTCATCAAATGATCAAGAAAAACAGTTTAATTTTAATAGAAATCCTAGTTTCCTTATATTTTATGAACTTCATATTTTTAATGCGTAATAATTTTAAAATAACTTTATATTATAATTCACTTTCCAAAACTAAATTTTCTTTCCCACAATCTTCATCATACTCATCATCAGTGCTTTCATCTAGGTCCATTTGCTGCTCCTGTAAAGATAATTCAGGGGGATCCACACACTTTAACATTTCGATAACTTCTGGTAAAAGGGCCGCACGTTTTCTTTTTTGGTGAACTCGTGTGTTTATTCGAAGGGATGATATTAATGGATCTGATGTATCCATTGATCTATTTAATACGTCGAAAAGGTTATCACTATGATTTGTTCTGCGAGCGTGACATAACCTATCGCTTTTACATATTTTATGCCGTGATTCTGCAGCGTCCTCAGCAAAATATCCAACAGGAAGCACTGTGTTCTGCATTATTTGTTTAGAGTGCGCAAGAACTTTATGTACAGTTGGTGTCATGGGCAACCAAGGGTATTTGTTTTGGAAATATTCAGCCGTTTTAAAGCAGTAAGTTTCAAACTTATCTAAATCTAAAGGAAACTGACAGGACAAACATATTAGTATAATCCTTAGACGAAATATTAAATCTTCATCAACTGAAGTAATTTTTGAAAATATAGCATGTTTGGTAAATGCACAACGGGATGTGTTTCCATCATTCGTGCTACCAAAACAATATTGCCTTTTAGTAAAATTATTTTCTAGAAGAAATGCTAATGCCTCCTCGTCCGAAAACGGATTTGGTGTTTTCACTTCTTCTGAACATATTTTTTTTATTTTTGATGGTCTCGTAGGGCTTTCAATATTTTTCTTAAGAACAGCTCATAAATCATTTTTACCTCGCTTACGAGCCGACATTGCTGCTGCTTCAACTAATAAATCAGTTTCATAATCCTTGGATTGTGAAAGTTCCGCTGCTTCCCTTCTTTTACTGCGGTCTGACTTTTCTGTAAATGATAGTCGGGGACGCCCAGCTCTTTCAGACCCAATCTCTTTTGGATCGTCTATTACCTCGAACTGACATTCAGTCTCCGAAGCACTTTTTGTTTTTTCCGGACCATCAAAGATTGCTTCAGAAGTAAGCCAATTCGCATATTTCTCATTTAAAACATCTAATCTTCTATGGCACTTTTCCCATTTAATTTTCAAATTTTTACAAAGCAAGCGGACTTTTTCTGAAATATATTTCAAGTACTGATCAGATTTGTCTTGGTCTTCAATTTTTTCCAGTATATGATTAAGAATGACAGTGTACTTTTCTTCTTTGTTTGTGTGTTTTATCCACATTTGAAAAATCTCGAAATTTTTAAGATTGAGGGTTCTAAAACAAGAATCACAAAAAAAGAATTTCGGAAAATATGCCTTATAAGTACTAAAAAAAATTTAAATTTTTTTTAGATTAACAAAAATTTTTTAAAAAATTTAAAAATATTTTTTTTTTTTAAATAAATTTGTAAAATTTTTGCAAAGTTATTCACGTAAACCCTAGCTACATTTTTGTAGAATACTAGTAACAAGAAATTTTGATTCCCTGCAAGGTATATACTCAAAAAGTAAAAAAGACGATTTTTGAGGCACAAAGTGATTTTCATATGCCTAGACAGGCTCAGATTGTATCACTATGTTCTCAAAAGTTGGTCGTCTATGCCGTGGCTACATTTTTGTAGAACATTGTTAGTACAAAATTTGGACATAAATAACCGAAATCAGGAAAAAAAACGCATGTGTTTTGACCCTTGAAAAAAAGTTGCTTCAAGAGCACCGTGCACGGCATATAAAAAGATGAATATCTCAAAAATCGCAATTTTTCGCAATTCAAGCTAAGGTGAAATGAAAAATATACATCAGTATCTTCTTTATTTTTTTAGTCGTATGCCAGCCGAACTTAGCCGAAATTTTAAAACTCTACGTAAATTTAAAATCGTAAAAAATTCATAAATTTTATAATACACCAACATATTGATATTTATTTACTTCACCTTAAATATTTTGAATTTTTTATAATCTTGTGAATAAACTATATGCCTTCAGCTTTATTTTCCATTTTAAACTTTAGAAATTACTTTTTTTTTTAAAAAACTAGAAAATATTTAAAAATGTTAAAAAACACCTGCACTCAACTATTTTTTCAAGTGGACTGAAGTTTATCAACTTTAATACTGTAATGTTAAACGGTAAATTGCAATTTACAAAAACAAAATGAATTTGTGGTTGCTCTGTTGTGTTTGCTGTTAGATTGCAACAACAAAATTATAATCGTAGCCCATGTAAAATATTTACATTTGGCCAAATATTTGAATTTTGGGACCTTAGTGCATTGGCTACGAAGAAAAGACTTTGTACAAAAGTCTTTCGTTTCAATTTATTCTTGGACAGTATTGTTAACCTGAAGACTTCGGGAAAGCTGCGTGCGTATTTCATAAATTTTAAAATTAATATTTCTAATCAAAATAAATAAGCAGGCGCTAAATACTGTTTGACAAAACTGCGCGTTTTCTAAAGGCGATGGTAAATTGGCAAATGACCCCGCTATTATTGTCATCCTAAAACTTGTAATTTTTGGTACTATATGTAGAAAATTTTAATGAGTAAAAATTTTTTTTACTAAAATAAGTTCCATGGAATGTCTATTTTATGCATTTATTGAAAACTGGGGGACAACAATTGGTTGATAAATCTAAAAATACATAATTTTGAACATTCTTGTAAAACAAAACACAATAAACAGATATCAAATTCTTACTTGTTTATACTCCAATATAACAAAAACAGTTCTGTTTGGTATGTGATATTGAAAAAAAGCATATATTGTATTTTGTAGTGAGGCATAAGCTCAATAAAACAGCTATCAACTCTTAAGTTTAATAAACTTTAGAATTTTTAGAAAACATCTTAATTTTATTTTAAATATTTTCACATGGTTTTTACTTAAGAATTTTTACTTAAACCAAAACATTATAAATATTTTATAAAATATAAAATTCAGAATCTAAACTGAAAAAAACGGAAAAAACTTTATTTAAGTTTCATGTACTACGGTGCCCGTGAGGTTAAAAGTTCAGCAACACACAAACTAATAAACTCATGGACATATACACTCATACTGCAAGCACAAAATACCAACATAATGAACTTACCAGTAACACATACTGTTGAAACTAAACACTTAAAACTATACACACACTCTCTCATGTACATATTAATTTAAAAAGCGAGGCATACATTTTGAAAACATTTTAAGTGACACAAACATTGTTCGTAAGATTCATATCTAGACCGCACATCAAAATTGTTTGGTCTGTAGTAACACCCTTTACCAAAGGAAAAAAATTTGTCATTCCGCTTGTAATTTCTGCAATATTTATCCTAAACCGTCTGTACGTTGAAATGGTTTTAATGGGTGTTTATATATTTATGTCACATATAGACCGGAATTGTTTTATATTGAAATTCAACCTGTTCCGTCCAGAAAAGATCACGACTGCCTCCAATTCCAAATCCCTTGTTGTTGTTCTTTTAGTTTTTTATGTATACCCAAATAATGTCAGGAGCCAGTCATTTGCACATTTGGTACAAACAGCTTGTGGCCAGGATTTCAGATATGGGCGTGGCAAAAATAGATTTATTAACATATATCTAAAAATGGTATTTATATTATGTTCTTATCGCAACATGGTAAAGGGTATATAAAGTTCGGCACAGCCGAATATACCACTCTTACTTTAACAAATTGGTTAAAGTATAAAATGTATGTGAGCTCTCACCTATCACAGTGCATTCCCCTAAAAAATTCATCTGACATCCAAATAGCTGTCGACCGATTTACAGAAGTCTTGGATGCTGCAGCAAGAAATGCAACCCCAATCAAGCGGACAATTAAACGTGCTCCTTACAATACATCGACGGATATAGAGACCCTTATCAGAGAAAAAAGGAAGTTAAGAAGACAATGGCAAAACAGTCGTTCCCCAACCACTAAGGCCCAACTACAATTATGCCTGACAACTCTTCGCAACATATTGAGACAGAACCACGAGTCTGCAATAGAAGGCTATCTAAACAGCCTAGATGCCACAAAAAACTCCAATTATAGCTTATGGAAGGCTGTACGGCATATGAAATGCCCTATAACCCAAGAATCTCCATTAAGACTGGAAAACCGCACTTGGGCCAAAAACACAGATGAAAAATTAAACGCTTTCGCGGGCCACCTTGAGAAAGTTTTCACGCCACATGATACACATACTTGTTCCTGTCGTCCAATCATTCCTGATAAGGTAAACCATCCATTAAAATTTAACATTACTCAAGTAAAATCTGCAATAGAAAAAGTGAATATTAGAAAATCTCCCGGACTTGACCGTATCACAGGGTCAATGATAAGAAACTTACCATCGTCTGCTTCCAGAATCTTGCTACTCATTTTTAACGCTATATTAAGAGTCGGATACTTCCCATCCTCATGGAAGAGGTCTATAATTGCTATGATTCCCTAGCCAGTAAAAGATGCTAGCCAGGTTGCGTCGTACAGACCGATAAGCTTATTATCAATTTTATCGAAGCTTTTCGAAAAAATATTCATTTTAAGTATAACTCCTCATCTAAATGAACACGACATTATCCCGGATCACCAGTTCGGATTCAGAGCGAAACATGGTACAATAGAACAAGTGCATAGAATTGTCACCCTTATTAGATCGGCGTTTGAGAAAAAGCAATACTGCTCAGCACTGTTTATAGACATTTCCCAAGCTTTTGACAAAGTTTGGCATGATGGGCTACTCATCAAAATAACACGAATGCTTCCTCAAAACACTCACAAGCTTCTGGAGAGCTATCTAACAGGCAGAACATTCATAGTAAGGTCGCAAGATAAATACTCCCCCCTCAAGAAAATTACTGCTGGTGTTCCCCAAGGCAGCATATTAGGACCGCTTCCATATATAATATACACAGCGGATATGCCAACAAACCTTAGCACGCATACCTCTACATTTGCAGACGACACAGCATTTCTTAGCGTTAACCATGACCCAAAAGTCGCATCGCAAAATCTGCAGTCCCACATCAATGAACTAGAGGCATGGCTAGATAAATGGAGAATAAAGGTTAACCCGGCTAAATGTGCTCACTTAACTTTCACGCTCAGAAGACAAACGTGCCCAGCAGTAAAAATAAATAACATCACTGTTCCGGTAGAAAACCATGTAAAGTACGCAAAGGAACAAACGAAGAGCAAGTCAACAATCATCACGGGAGCCACCGCTAAAGCTGAGAAGAGCTAGCAGTGCAGAGGAAACTGAAGATCTTACGATCAATTTAGTAGTGAAAACGAGTAACAGAAATATTACGACCTGTGGTTACATAAATGGTGAAATCCGCATTTTGACTATCGACACTGGTGCAGGACATTCCATTATAAGAGCTGATTTGATAAAGGGAGTGGTGTAAACTTGCGAACAGCTACGGGAGAGTCTGTTATTGTCTATGGCAAAGCAAGAGTGGAAATAAGAATGGCCGATATGATAGTTTTTGATGAGTTTATTGTGACTGAAATTATGGACGAGGTCATAATTGGAGCAGATTTTATGATTCGTCAAGGCATTAGTCTAGACATGGGACGACAAATTATGAATTGGTATGGTCTAGAAGTACCCCTTAACGTTAGTACCCCTTAACGTTGGGAATGGAAGTGAAGCCCTTGTAAGACAGCTAGTCACTAGTGATCATAAGAAATTGTCCTCCCAAAGAAACGATGAAAAACGTGGGAAAGCGAGCACATATTCGAGACGGCCCAGTAAACATAAAAGCAAGCACTGTATTGAGTCTAAAAACAAGAAACGCATAAATGAGATTCGCTTATTAGATGTGGAACGCAGCGAAGACTGGTCAACGGCGCAAAAAAGTGAATCCTTATTAGCGCAATTTATGATGGCTAAAAAAGAAGGTGAAAGGCCGACTCGTGAAGAAATTAAATTGAACGGTCCACTAATGAAAGCGTATTGGGCGCAGTGGAGTAGTCTGCGGATGATAAATGGTTGCCTATACCGTACATGGGAAAGTACTGATGGCAAAACGGTTAAAAACCTTATTGTAGTACCGACTTCTAAAGTATGTGAAGTTGTGAAGAAATTCCACGAAGGTACTGGTGGTGGGCATCTAAGCGTTACGAAAACCATAAAGAAGTTAAAAGCAAGCTACTATTGGATCGGTTGCAAGCAAGCCGTGATTGATTGCGTAATTACATGCCCACAGTGCGTTGCAGACAGTGGTCTAATTGGAGAAAGTAGAAATCCGGTCCAGCAGTACAACTTTGGTGAACTATCCGTACCAGCGAATAATAATGACTCTACCCAAGAGCAGAAAAACGAGTTAAGACGAAGGCGTGTTAATTCATCAAATGACCAGATGAAAGCCAGAAACAATGGAGTGGCAAATTCGGAAGGCTTCAAAGAAGGCCAGCTGGTTTTACTTTTTAATCCGCAACGGAAGAAAGGACTATCTCCAAAGCTGCAGACTCATTGGGATGGCCCATAAAGTAATAAAGAAATTGAATGACGTGGTGTATCGGATCCAGAAATATAAGAGCCCAAGATCAAAAATGAAAGTGGTGCATCTAGAACGACTGGCCAATTATGGAAAAGGAGAATCTGAGCCTTTTCGGGACGAACAGGCTTAAATGGAGGGCAGTGTTACGAAAGTTAAATTATCTAAGAATTATTTATAGTTATAGTTACAAGTTATCTTGTAAGTTATAGTTTTATGTTACTTAAAACTATAACTTACAAGATAACTTATAACTATAACTATAAATAATTCTTAGATAATTTAACTTTCGTAACAATATTGTAAATTTTGATAAGAAAGATTCAATAATAAAAAATAAATTAAAAAAAAAAAAAAAAAAAAAACTTATTTCTGTTTGCTTTTGAAATATTTTTTTTATACTGACCATAAAGAGTCTTAACTTTTCCCAAAAAGAACACAACATAATGTTCATTTCTTTGCGAAGCTGTTTTTTATTTGTTTTAAGTAAAATCAAGAAATCATACCTGAAAATGATTTTACAATATACATACATACATATAAAAAAAAAAAAGAAAACTCATAAAGGGTTTTGGTCTAATTAGGTCCATTAATCTGAGCGGTTTATGCACGATTTTAAGCTGGAGGTCCACACCACGCATTACTCGCTTTTTCGCAGCATACGCAGCTGTCAAAAAAGTAGAATCTGTGTAGTTATACGTAGTAAGTTACATGCACTTTGAGACGAAAAGTAGGTTTACTTTCTACTTTTGTAAGCGTCACAAGCAGCGTTCGAAGAAATCAGCTGATTTTGACCAGCTAAATTTTATTTTTACTTATGCTGCTGCTGCATAAAAAGTGTTGCATGTAACTAGAAACGTAGAACGCAAGTAAGGTAATAAAAGCATGCGCTGCGTGGAGGCGAAAACGCGTGGTATGGACCTCCAGCTTTACGGTTTGGAAACAAATATTGAGATTAAAAATGGCTTGGAAAAATTAAAACGATAATTATATACATACATACATACATTGACTTTTTTCATTTTTATTTGTAAATAATTTTATATTTTGTTCTAAAAAAATCGTTTCACAAAATTATGAGCAATATGAATTTTTACAAACAAAATAAAACACTGGTTGTACAAACAGAGTAGTAAGTACCAAAGTTGTGAAACAGGGCAGTATGAACACCTTAAATGAAAGTAGAGGTGAAATATGCAACATGTTTTGTATGTTTTTCACCAACATATTCACAAAAGAACTTAAAAATTTTTCTACAAACGAACACAAAAATGTAGAACAAGTCAAGAATGATAGAATACAAGATTACGCCATGCGCATGATTTATTGTAAGATGACGTAGTTTGTCCCTGGCAAGGGTTGCCATGCCGAATATACCCTAAGATTTTCGAATTCCTTATAAAATATGCATGGATTTTGCAAGAGATGGTAACCCTGGAATTTTAAATAATTTGAAGTTTCTAGAAAATGAATTTTTTTTATTGTGTTTAAATTACGGAATTTAGCTAACATTTTATGAAAAACAATATTAAAACATGAACAAATTAAACAAGTAAGAGTGCTATATTCGGCTGTGCCGAATCTTATATACCCTTCACCATTGTGGGAGCAGAATACAGAGCAACTAGACAAAAACTAAATAGTTTTTACATATGTATACATACATAATTATAATACTTTAAACTCCATTATAAATTAAATTTAAAAAGCGAAAACTGGTAAATATTTTTTTTAAATCGTTTTTAGAACATAAAAAAATAAATATTAAAAAAAAAATTTTCTTTTAAAAAAACCAGATTCGAACCAGACAACTCACAGTTTCTAACTTAACCCCCTAGACAACTAAACTATGAAGGAACGTTGTTTGAATATCATTAAAATGAAATATGGCCCGTTTTATGTTCACTGTGTAGGGTTGTAATTACTTTTGTTCACCACAATAGCAAAGTTGTAAACCATAAAACTTATTGGAGTTGAGAACTGAAATATGGAAACATATTCACCAAAATAGTTTGTGGCATGTAAGTATGCGTGTTTGTTTTCTTTTTCTTTTATCATTTTGGGGAGTTTTTAAGTAGCAAAAAACACAAAAATTCCTAGTTTCGATTTGTTAAAATAATTTGGTTAAATAGATGAAATAATATAGAAGGATGATAACGAAAATCATATTGAGCGTTATGCTAGTATATGTAAACAACTGTTAAGGGGGGGGGGGAGAAGGGTATAAAAAAAATAATTTTTGGGATTGCAGTATTTTGATCATAACTTAGCCATTTTTAAGCCGATTTGAAAGATTTAAATACCGACGTGCTAAGGAAGAAATTTACTTGACTTAAAAAGTTTGGACTCGGGAAGATCTATGATTCCCGAAAATGGGTATTTTAATAAAAAAAAATTTTATTTTGGCCATAACTTTTTTGCATCTGAACCGATTTTTCCGAAAT
Source organism: Pollenia angustigena (assembly GCA_930367215.1). Taxonomy (NCBI): domain Eukaryota; kingdom Metazoa; phylum Arthropoda; class Insecta; order Diptera; family Polleniidae; genus Pollenia; species Pollenia angustigena. Next base: position 173,405,881 of record OV884059.1, on the reverse strand, counting down.
TTTCAGAAAATATTTTCTACTAAAGATTTCCGGTCTTTTGATATATAAGGTGTAACCATCGGTCATAAAGCAGTGCACAAATTCAGGTTTTTATGAAGTTTTTGATATTTTTTCTACGGGAGGTACCACGCCCACTTCTCCAATCCCGCCCACATTTTGTAGGATGGTGTGTATTGACAACCTAATTGTGTGTACCTAATTTGGAAACTTTGGCTTTTTCCGTTCACCAGATATACAGCAAAAAGTAATAAAAATACAACAACAACAATGGATTTTTTTAAAAAAATAGAGGTAGTTGTGGTTTTTTGCTCATAACTCAGCCATTTTTTAACCGATTTGACAGATTAATATACCGACGTGTTAAAGAATAAATTTACCGTTTACTTTAGTTATAAAGCTTGGACTCGGGGAGATCTATGGTTCCCGAAAGTGGGTATTTTAATAAAAAAAATTTAATTTTGGCCAAAACTTTTTTGTGTCTGAACCGATTTTCCCGAGTCTTATGTAAAATATGTTCTACTAAAAATTTCCGATATTTTGGTATATAAATCATATCCATAGGACATATGGCAGCCTTAAAATTTAGGTTTTTATAAAATTTTTAATTTTTTTTGTACGGGAGGTACCACGCCCACTTCTCCAATCCCGCCCATATTTTGTAGACTGGTGTGTATTGGCAACCTAAATGTGTGTACCTAATTTGGAAACTTTGGCTTTTGCCGTTCCCCAGTTATACAGCAAAAAGTAATAAAAATACAACAACCACAAGGGATTTTTGGGAAAAATTAGAGGTAGTCGTGGTTTTTTGCTCATATCTCAGCCATTTGTGGACCGATCTGGCTGAATTTCAATAGCAAAATTATAATAAGAATACCTGACAGAAAGATACCCCAACGAAGCTCCCATCATATCTGGGGGCTTCGGAAAACCCATTTCAACAGACAGACGGACAGACGGACAACCGGATTTGAACTTCGCTTTTCATAAGAACCCAGAATATATATACTTTATAGGGTGTAGGATCAATATTGTAGAAATTACAAACGGAATGACAAAGTTATATATACCCTTTTACCTTCGGTGAAGGGTATAAAAAAGCGTAACAGAAGTGTGTTACAACAATTTTAGCCCAAAGAAAAAATAAAACAATTATATATGTATAAACATGAAGTGTGCAGTGGGCAAATGCGAGCAAAATAGCAATTAAAAAAATCAAGTGAGAAGTTGTACTAAAACATAAAATTTTGTTTGGTTTTTCTCAATAGATTTTCTCAAAATATTTGTATAAGAAAGAGGAAATTTAACATAATAACAACTTAATATATAAAACAAGAAAAAAAAAAACAATATATTGCTACAAAATAATTTGAAGAACAAAATAATAAATTGTCACACTGTTATGTTACAACAACTATTTTTAGTTTGACATCTTGAAATTCGTAGCCAATAGGAAAGCAGTTTGCGTGACGTCATATGTGCGACATGCGCAGAAGATTTCAGTTTTGTTTTCGGGATGGCGTAATCTTCAATTCTATCATTCTTGGAACAAGTAACATTAATGCAACATATTTCTCAGAAAAGAATTCACCATTAATAAAGTGCCCCGGTAGGCTAGCTGGTAGCGAGCTAGTCCATCTGGGCCGGGGTTGCGGATTCGATTCCCGCCAGAGACTCTGGTTTCTTTCCTGCAGACAAGCAAGAGCTTCGCGGGATTATCTTAGGATATTAAAAAAAAAAATGCATGTTTCACTACATTTTTCCCTTCACAATAGTTATATACAATATATAGATAAACAATGTTGGCCGCGTAGATTATCCAAATACACGTTTGTGCGTGGTTTGTGACCTCCTGATTTCAAATTTCGAGTTTGCCAAATTGTTTATTTCTTTATGTATGTATCTGTTTCTTATTGCCAATTAGGTGCTCCGAGTTTAACTTGAAATGTGTGCTAATGGGAACATCTTTAGTAAAAATAATGAGGTATTGCAGTTAAAATTTAAGAAGTAATTGACGTTAATTTCTCACTGCAAAATACGTTGCTTGGTAGGATAAGTTTTTGCTGGGTAATTTTAATTCCTACTATATTTGCGTTTGTGCTCACTTAACTTTCACGCTCAGAAGACAAACGTGCCCAGCTGTAAAAATAAATAACATCACTGTTCCGGTAGAAAACCATGTTAAGTACTTGGGAATTCATATAGATAGACGCTTGACCTGGTCGCGTCATATTGAAGCGAAAATAACGGCTATGAAACTTAAAGCAGCTCAACTACATTGGCTTCTCGGTCGAAACTCAAAATTGTCCTTAGACAACAAAATTCTCTTATACAAGTCCATCATAAAACCAATATGGACATATGGCATCCATTATGGGGTACTGCATGCGCATCTAACATCCAAAAGCTTCAAAGAAGACAGTCTAGAATATTACGACAAATTGTCTGCGCCCCATGGTATATACGTAATGAAATTATCCACAGAGATCTCAACGTCCCCACTATCCAGGAGGAAATTAAAAAATATTCAATAAGCTACATCGATAAACTAATGGTCCACCCTAACTACCTCGCTCGGGGTTTGCTTCAGTTCGAAGGTCACCAGAGGCTAAAAAGAACCGATACTTTGAGCCTAACTAGAAGACATTTTTAAAATTTGAATACAGCAGTTAGTGGTTACACTGGTAACAACTAATAAACAACAAGTAGAATTAAGATTTGAATACATATTGTAAATTTCGATAAGAAATATTAAATAATAAAAATAAATTAAAAAATTTAAAAAAAAAAAAAAAAAAAAAATATTTGCGTTTGAAACATTATTGTGCTGAGGTTTTTTTTTATTTCCTATTTCTACAACATATTTTATGATTTTGATAGCAGACAACAGACTGACGGGTAGACGGACGGTATTCCGTGTTGGGGTCGATCACGTTGATGTAGAATGAGCCTGTTAAGGTTATTCGATTGTTATGGTATAAAATAACAGTTTTTTCGACTAATAATGATGTTTCACGACAAGTTATAGTTTTATACAAATGTGCTGCCCACTAAGAAATATTTTGCGACCACAAATATCATGATCAGTCACTTGTGTTGTAGTTTTCGACAAAGGCATTTTGTTAAAATATTTAACAACATTTATAGACAAACACAAGCACTAATTACACTACGTGACAATTTTTTGACCAAATGAATTTGACACCTAATCTTTATGTAAAATTTCCCGCTGAATCTGAATATGAAGTCAAAATTGTCAAAAGTAGACCATTTTTTGAGATATTCCAAAATAACCATTATTTGTGTTTTTAAAAAAGATGCTGTGACTAAAATGCAAATATTCAAAAAATAAGATTTTAGCCTATTTCAATACGAACATTTTGTGCCCAATAGGATCCGGATCGGTGCAAAAATGAAAAAGTTACAGAAGATTAATTGAACTAACCCACAACAAATTAATATACAAAGCTAAATTTTTAGTAACAATAAATATTAAAAATTGCTTAAAAGTATTTAATTTCTATGTGGGTTAATTTACTAAATCCTCTTTTGCTTTGTCATTTTTGTACCAATCTATGTCTTGTTGGACGCAAAATGTTCAAATTAAAATAATCTAATGTCGCATGTAATAAAACATTAGGATTTTTAAATCATTGGTTTAAAAAAAATAACTTGAATAGAGCAAAATTGAACAAAATCATAAAATGTCAATAAAGTTTGAACTTTTGTCCCCTGTAACTCTGTCATTTCTTTACCAATCTTCACATAAAAATCCATAAAACTTTTGAAGATATTTGCATTTCAGTCACATCATCTTTTTTAAAAACACAAATAACGGTTATTTTGGAATATCTCTGTTCTACTTTTGACAATTCTGACTTCGGATTCAGTGGAAAATTTTACATAATGATTAGTTGTCAGATTCATTTGGTCACGACTTTGTTGAAATTTTGTCACGCAGTGTTATTTTTTTATTTTTATATTTTTTAAACACCTCTACTTATAAAATTGTAAAGGTTTTTAAAATATTTTTCATAAAATTCTATTCTATATGCTTTGTTTGTTTTTTGTTTACTCCTTTGTTTTCTATTCTGCTTTGCTCTTAGCCAGGCTGAATTTATATGTTTCGTCGAATTTTATTACCAAACTAGCCTTTAATTAGTGGAATTGCTGATGTGACAATACAGTGATTTGACAATAAATAAATTAATTACGTTAGAAACGTAAAACCTGTCAACCGACAAGTAGATAGTTAGTGGTCCACTAAAGAGAACGATAATGAGTGACTTGTTGTCGCTCGCTTAAGTTTTAGATCGATATCAGGAGCCTGGCTTTTACAAAAAAAAAAAAAAAAAATACTGAAAATATCGAGTTTCAAGGATTTGGTTCAGGTTTTGAGTTTGAAACAAGATGAAGATAACCTGCGGGAAATTTGTGGCAATTGATTTTAAAGCACTTATCCCGTTACCAGTGAATACAGTTCTATAATAAAAAGGAACGAATTGCGATAGGTGAAAACAAAGTTTATCAATTAGTGGGTTATAATATGTTTAAAGAGAAGTTACTCCAGAGGAAAGATAATTGACATAAAGAAAGTCATGTGACTAGATTTTGTGCGTGCTGATACCTATAATATTAACTTGGTTAACTCGGGACAATATCTGCGGCAGACCTTATTAAAATCGAAATTAAATGTTTCCATTTCGGTAATTTCAGTGACCTTGTACAATATATCAAAAAGGTGCTAATATACCCCCTCCTAGGACATCGCCATGTTAAAGTGACAAGTCCCCTTCATATAAAGTGTTAACACTAGAACCGGTCCCTCCACTCTATAACAGTCACGTGACAAGTTTGGTGTTCGTTCAATTTTCCCTAGGTACTATTTCGAAATCATACATAGAAGTTATTTCTTTTTTTTTTTATATAAAAGAAGCTCATTAGTTCCTGTACAAGCTGCAATTATATGCCCAATTTGGTTTTTTTTTAATCATTCACTTTGGACTGGCTTTTGATGATGACATCTTTTATACACTAAAAAATCAATGCTACATTTTACAAACGAAACTCTTCTAGCTACTTTTTTTTTAGCTCCGTATTAAAAATAAATGCCCTCTCTTAAAAATAATACATGGTTAACATTAAAGGCGAGAAACATTTTTTACATATACTTTTCAGTTAAGTCTATCTAATTATCTATTATCATTGTTTACTATTTCCTTAACCGCAAAATCTCTGCACGTTTCTAAAAGCAATTATGACAAGCATGAGCTGACCATTAGAAAAAAGGGGTAGAACGTGTTTCAATCTTCGTTATAAGTTGCTTGATAAACTTGATTTCTATTTGTGTCTTTTGGTGCTAATTAGGGTAAAAACAAAAACATCTTTATTTATTTTAAAAGGCATGGAAAAATCTAAAAAAATGTTATAATAATTTGTTTAAACTTTTGGGATAATTAAAAAATTTGGGTTAAACTGTGTTTATATTTTGTTAAGTAAAACAAAAATCTCAATTAATATAAAACGTGAATTTGAGACATTTAGAACAAAAGATAAAAATCATTAAACTTTGGGAAAGTTATTCTCTGGGTATGAAAATTGTTATTGCTTTGTTTTATGATTTTAACGTATAGAAGTGATGACCTTTTTTGCAATACTAAGAACTTATTGCAATTATCTTAAATTAGTTTTACAAATATTTGACTAACACAAATACTTTAATCATTACTTTATGGTTAAGTATCATAAATTAAGAGTTAATATTGTCCACTCTTTTGATATTATTTTATGTTGAACTCTGCTATTTTAATGCAAATTTTAAAAACAAGCTTTTTGAAACTATCACTCTCAAGGATTTCAAATAATCTTTTGGGTACCAAATGGAATGAAAAATGAATCCATAAAATTAACAAAAAATATTAAAATCATAATACATATCTTGAAAAAAAAAATATAAATGGAGTTTCTTTAAAGTTTATTAAAAAAATCAAGGCAAAATTTCTGTTACCAAATTCGGTTTTAAACAAAACACTCTAAATTTTACCACTAATCGGTATTTTTAAGACTTATAGAACTTAATAATATGTGAATTGTCTTACTTCGCTTACTTTTTGACATTTATGATAAGTATACTCTGGCAAATCATCTTGATTACAAAGAAAAATTAAAATTGATCTCAATTAAAAAATAAATTCAATTTGCACCATTAAACAGATTAAAAGTATCAATTAAACGTTTAAAGCACTTGATTTAACGTTCACTTGATTATATTTTGAATTAAAACTGATTTTACCAATAAAGTTATTTCAGTGTTTTTAGAAAGAAAAAAAATTGGGGATTTAGCACGACAAACAACATTTTGCTAATTGAAAAATTTGTATTCCCAGGAACTACTTTGATAAAAACTGATTTTATTTTTGATTAATGCTTTAATTGTTGAAAAAATTTAGAGAAATTTTTCTGTGCAGATTCCCAGAAAAATAATTTTTCAACAATTAAAGCATTAATTAAAAAAAAAAAAAATCAGTTTTGATTAAAAATGTAATCTAATAAATTAAAATGTATCAAGTGAGTTAAACGTTTAATCAGAGAAAAAAGTATTCAATATTATCACCTCCAACAAAACTTTATTAAACGAAAATTAAACGAAAAGTCAAAGCCATTTTATGGTTAACTCCAAAAATTTAACATAACAAAAATATGTTAAACACTTATAATAGCAGATGGTTTTTAACCATGTCATGTTGCTCTTGGAAATGAGGAAACTACTTTGGCTAATTTGAAACTAACAAATTATTGTCATATTTAATCATAAAATGTTTAGAGGCAACCTAAATATGGCTGTGGCTTCTTGATGGAGGGGTGACTTAACCGTAATATGGTTTTCGGTTTCAATAATATGGTTTAATTAACAATAATATGTTTAAAAACTTTATTTAAACATAGTTTTGATGGAGGTCAACATATTGAAAAATGTATTTTCTCTGTGTATGTATTTACATATGGTCCAACCATAATTCACGATGTCAATTCTGTACCACACCTTCATTTCTTTGTTTCGGTGTTGGACAAAATTTAAAGTGTCGGCAATACGTCGAACGGTTGACTTCACAATGGTGACTTTACAAAGAAAATCATCATCAAAAACAGAAGAAAAGGAGGAAACATGTAAAAAGTTTAAAATAATAATTAACTACAGCAAATTTCGAACCACCAATACCATTGTTAAAATATTTATGTTTGAATGTTGGCTGGCAGACACCGCAGTGGTGCAGACGATAACTGCAAAGAATTCTGATGATGAGAATGCGGTTATTCTCGCAACGTAAATTCAACCCGACTTTGATCCCCAGCTCAGCCAAGAACAAAAATTATTTTATTAGTATTGTGGTTATTTTATTGAACTATTTTATGGTTTTTAATCCAAATTTTTAATATTTTTAATAAGGCTTAAGTTCATTAAATTTAATTTTCATTGAATTATTTTTATGAAGAAAGGAATTTTACAACATGAAAATCAATTAAAATTTACTGATAATTTTTCATTCTTGACTCAATCTGGGCTCGAACCCAGGTGTTTACGGACAGGTTACCCTGACATGTTTCGATTGAAACCACTCAATCTCCTCAGAGGGCTTGCCGCTTAACACTCGCAGCCATCGACGACTGCTGACGTCATTAGTCAAACATCAATCCTTAAACCAAAAAAATGAAAAAACAAAAAATATGTACTTTGAACTTCAAGAAGAATTCTTGACAAAAGTACGAAAAAACAGAAGTAAAGGAATAACATATTAAAATAAATTAAAAATAGATAATCATTCAAAGCAAATTTCGATCTACCAAAGGTTGAATACAATTTGGTTTAAGGATTGATGTTTGACTAATGACGTCAGCAGTCGTCGATGGCTGCGAGTGTTATAAAAATAATTTAATGAAAATTAAATTTAATGAACTTAAGCCTAATTAAAAATATTAAAAATTATTTTAATTAATTTCATGTTGTAAAATTCCTTCCTTCAGTAAAATAATTTAATGAAAACTGGTGAACTCAAGCCTAAAGGCGCCCGTACACGACATGTATTTGTCATCTGACATGTCAAATTTTCAAGTCATATGTAATTGTTCTTGTCTGTCAAAATTGCTGTTTTACATAAGGTTTATAATATTCGGTCACAAACGTACATGTAATTTGCTTCTGACATTGTCTCTGTTTTTTTCGCATTGTTATTGCAGAAACCAAAGTAGTTCTCGGTTTCAAAATAGCTTGCTGCCGCCACGAAAATATTTATTTGCGCCGTAAAATAATTTAGCCATCTTAACACTTTTTTCTTTTATAATAAAGATACCAATTTAGAATTTTTTAATGAAACGGTTTTTATGTATATATTTACATAAATTCTATTCAATGGTAAGATGAGCATACATATCTTGGTATTGTAAAATATTAACTTCAGCCGGCAAATGATTCCGTCAATAGTTGACGCCGCTGGCAGTTTCTTCCCGGCATAGATTTCTGATGTCAGATGGTTTGTCAGAAGAAAATAGAGCACGCTCTAATTGAAATTTTGTCAGATGACTTTGCGTCTGACTTTTACTGAAGCAAAGTTAAAAAGGTAACACACGACATGTATGTGTTTTGCAGTGGGAAATTTGACATGTCAGATGACAAAAACATGTCGTCTATACGCTCCTTAACTAAAGATCAAAAGTTCAAATCAAAAATCTACAGTTCAACTAAAAAATTACAATTGTGGAATCGTTAACAAGCAGAATGAATGATGAAAGCCGATGAATCAACAAACAGTGACTGTTTGGTGCGATTTGTGGGCGGTCGACGTCATCAAGCCGTACTTCTTCGATAATGAGGTTGGCCAAGTAGTTGCCGTGAATGGTGTTCGCTTTCGCGCGATTTCGTGTGATTTGACAACGTTTAACTTCTTTCCTTTAGGATATTTAAAAGATCCTACTCCTGCCCAGCAGTGAATCCGAATCGTACTGCACTGGCCACAGCGCAAGCGATAACCATTTACTTATGTCAAGGTATAAGCTTCTTACTAAAAAATGATTAAATTTTCAATTTTACCCTTTTTAGCTCTTTTCGTCAATGCAATTGTTACATAAAGTACATTAATAGTGTTTCTTGAAATTAAACTTTTTAAATTTCCGTGAAATTATTTGAAAAAATTTTAATTTTTTCAAAAAGTTATGATCTCTCCTAATGATATTTTCTAGTAAAAATGGACTAACATTTTAAATTTCAAGTCCCGTGATTATTTATCTTTTAGAAAAACTAATCTGATATCCATTTTTGTACTCCTTTTTTCCCTTTTCCGTTAATTTAATAAAGTTTTCATACATCAATGTAGTGGCTTTTATTTAATTCCGATTGTACTCTTGCTGCCTTTATGTAAAAGAACATAGGAAATTTAACCCTTGTTTGCCCCTCAAATGTTCTCTATTTGTATGCTGCCTTTATGTTAAAGAGCATAGGTTTCAAGTTCGAGATAAATAATTTTGAAAAAACGTGTTTACAAAAAGTACCAAAGTAAGAATTTATACCCTGCTGCCATTTGTTAGAAAACAGAGGTTTCAAGTTTAAGCAAAATTAAATTGGAAAAAACGTGTTTACATAAAGCACCAAAAGTACGAGTTTTTTCTCTGTTTTGCCCCTCAAGTGTACTTTATTTGTTAGCTGCCTTTGTGCTTATGTACCTTGGTTTCAATTTCAGCAAAATTATTTTTAGAAAAATTTGTTTACAAGTGCCAAAAGTACCAATGTTATTAAAGAAGAAACGAGTTTACAATAAGCAACAAAAGTACGAATTTTTTGCCAGTTTTATCTCATAAATGTACTTTTTTTTGTTTGCTTGCTTTATCGGAAAGGACATAGCTTTCCATTTTAAGGAAAATTATTTTGAAAAAAACTAATAGTACGAATATTTACCTTGTTTTGTCGACCTTTCTTTTTTTCTAAACCTTCGCGTAGGAATGACGAACACTTCTGCGGAACTTTTCAATTTAGTCAAATCGTTTTCTGGTATTCAAAATTAAAGTTTATATCAAAGAAGAAGAAAAGATATTACAAACAAAAAAATCTCGTTTGGCTCTACTGAAAATTTGTAAATATTGAAAAGACTCCATTTAGAGGAACGAGTGCGATAAAACTAAATAATATAAATGTTAACCCTTTTTAAAGCAAAAAATATTTAAACTTATCAAATTTAAAATTTTCAAATGAAATTTAAAATTTTCTCTCATCTCCAACCAACCATAATTCTTGAGTCGCAATATATTTTTCTTAAATAACAATAAAACTTAAAATATATTTGTCATTCTAGGCTTCTTTTAAAATTACTTTGGGTCACAGCTGTCTTTCGTAATGTACAAGTAAGTGGCATGAGTAAAAAACGTAAAACAATATAGATGAACAAATTTTTGTCCAAATTCATTTTCATGATATTTTATATTTAGTCATGCAAATACCTAAATAAATAACAAACAACTCATTCAAACATTTTTCCAATAAAACTCATACCTACAACTATCTAGACACAACAATGAAATTTGCAAATACTGAGAACGACAACAACAAAAATAGCAACAGAAAATATAAGTAAGAGTGCTATAACCGGCTTTGCCGAATCTTACATACGCTTCACCATGTTGCGATAAGAACAGAAATTTATATTAATACCGTTCTTTGATATAAATAAATCTCTGTTGTCTTTGTATGTTAGGTGCCACGCCCACTTCTCCGAACCGCCCATATTTTTTAGGAGAGGTTGCGAACTAATAGCCTAGCTATGTGTAGCAAATTTGAACCATTTTTACTTACCACGTGTGCCACGCCCACTTATACACTTCTACCCAGATGTTGTAGGACGTAGTATTTTAATAACAAAGATGCATGTACCTTTTTCAAAAACTGTGGCACTTGTAGTTCTGTAGCTATACAGAAATCTATAATAGCATTGTACGGAAAAGTCACGCCCGCTTCACCAATCTCAATCACATATTGTCGGAAATTGTGTACTGATAACCAAGATGCGTGTACCTAATTTGAAAAATGTTGCTCCTTCCGTTCTCCAGATATGCAGAAAAACAAACGGACAGACCAAACGAGCATCGTAAAATCAACTTAGCAAGTGATTTCAGCCCAGAATATATATACTGAGTAGGGTATAACATTGTAATATTGTAGAAATTACAAACGGAATGACAAACTTATATATATACCCTTTTCCACCAGTGGTGAAGGGTATTAAAATCGTAAAGAAAGCAATACTCAAGATGTCTTCTATTTGAAATATAAAAAAGAAAACTTTTGTAGGCATTTGACTATTCGAAAAACAGTAGCAGAAAAAATTTAAAAATCTTCTTCGTTATTGTAAGTTTCAATAAAAAAATGTAAGTTATAGATGCAAAAAATTGGTAAACAATTTCTTAATTTTTATTTTAAAAATATATTTTCTTTGAAAACATTTTTCCTTTCTTTCTATTGATTGTGTCCTTTTATTTTTTGCTAATGTCATCAGCAATTTGCAAAAATATCTTTAACGTTTTTTTTTTGTTTTTTTTTTTTGTTGTAAGTAAAATCTAAAACAAAAAACATATTTCTAAAGTTATTGAGAAACATATTTGCTTTTTTTACTCAACAATTTTGTTAAAGTTGCAAATATAAATGGAAAATAATAAAAAAAAAAAGTACAGAATCAGTTTATTTCAACGCCATATTTAATACTCGTTATCAAAATAAATCGAGGAAAATTTTGTGAACCAGTTGAATTTCTAAAGGCGGCCGTACACGACATGTTTTTGTCATCTGACATGTCAAATTTCCCACTGCAAAATACATACATGTCGTGTGTTACCTTTTAAACTTTGCTTTTGTAAAAGTCATCGAGAAAGTCATCTGACAAAATTTCAATTAGAACGTGCTCTATTTTCTTCTGACAAAACATCTAACATCAGAAATCTATGCCGAGAGGAAACCGGCAGCGGCGTCCACTACTGACGGAATCATTAACCGGCTGAAGTTAATATTTTACAATACCGAGATATGTATGATCAATCCCACTATTGAATAGAATTTATGTAAATATATATAAAAAAAACCGTTTCATTATATTATCCTAAATTGGTATCTTTTAATTAAAAGAAAAATATGTTAAGATGGCTAAATTATTTTACGGCGTAAATAAAAATTTTCGTGGCGGCATTTTTATTTTGGTTTTTGCAACAACTATGCGAAAAAAAACAGAGACAATGTCAGATGCAAATTACATGTACGTTTGTGACCGAATATTATAAACCTTCTGTAAAACAGCCATTTTGACAGACATGCAGAATTACATGTTACTTGAAAAGTTGACAAGTCAGATGTAAAAAACATGTCGTCTACATGCACCTTAAAGGCACAAATAAACTGCAGAAACGGCTAAATAAGCATATGAAAAACGTATGGAGCATGTTTGAGTGAATATAGAGTAGAGATATGTTTGATACAGCAAATAATCTGAACCAATCTACAGCTTCGTTGGCTGCAAGTATTTTGGTCTCGAAAATGCCACAGCAATCCGAAAGTTTCCGCGATAAATTAAGGTTGAGTTCATTTGAGGGTACCCTGAAGCCCCCTCCATCTCTTTAAATTTTGTTGTTGTTTTAAATAAATTAATTTTTATTTCGTCATCGAGAAACAGGCAGTATATAAAACTCAATATTGATAAAATTTTACGATTGACTTATATTACTGAAGTTTTTTTTAAGGTTTTTTCTTAACGTCCATAATGGAAAGAGTTAATCTCTTCATCTAAATAATTTTGTTTAATTATTTTTTTTTCATCTTCATCATAATTGTGATAAATTTTATTAACATACACTCACAATATTCCGTACGTAAAATTAACTGAAATTGTAATATAAAATAAATGAAAATTCAGTTAAAAACCGGTCTTTTCATTTATTTTTAACAAAAAGTTCATTTAATTTTTACTGTCAAAAATTCAACCCCATGTTCCGTAAAAATAACTACATATTCCGTAAAAACAAAGGAATATTCAGTTGTTTTATTAAATACAGTAATTTTCGTTTATTCCACAAAAGAGCCAAATTTCTAAAAAATACCAGACAGACACCTGTCCACTTGTTTTTCTAATAAAAGAGAGAGAGAGAGAATATTATTATTTACCATCCCCGTTACCAGCTTTGCCAGAAGATTGGAAGGAAAATATTCATTTAGCGAAAAAAAAATCTTATTTTGAAGAGAAAAATCTTCAAATTATTTTTTATAACAGGGGCAAAAAAGTAAAAATTATTAATTTTTTAAAAGAACATACTTCTGATTATGGAAACAAAATTAACTTGTAGGTTTAACCCTTATGTGAATGGCAAGGTACCCGGGTACCTTTGGCGTTTTCAGATTATTTTTTTTTTATAGAAGGAGATGATCCACATAGCTGAAACTTCTTGAGAACTCCTTACTATTAATAAATTTTAACTTATCATTATCTTTTTGGCTTAAAATTCATTTTGGAATTGCTTGGTGTACCAAATTTCATCCTACACCCTTAACGGTATGGCAAGGTACCCGGGTAACTTCATACATTAAGTATCAAAAAACGATTATTGCAAGTATATTTTTAGTGAAGTTTTACAAAAATAATATTAAAGGAAGTCGTTATGAATATTTGAGATTACAACTTTTATTTGGTAAAAGTAACACAAACAAAAAATCATACATAGATAAATAAAAAATAACCAGAAATGAACACTTAGCTACAAATAAAATTGCATTGATCGCTTCGCGAACGATTCATACTGGACAGTTTGTTGAATTGAATGCTCATTTCAAATTGGTTTGGAACATTTTGTGCAAGCCTTGCTTGTTTTTATGCGCTTCATACGTAATTGCGAGCACCGCGACAATTCCCTACTACGGGATTACGTTATTTTTTTATTTTGCAAACCGAAAATGTTTGACGTGGATACATTAAAATCTTTCCCCAGCAAAGTTGGTATTGCAGACTTGACTGAGATATCTTTTGGGTTAATGATGCGTTGTTGAATATTTTACTAACACACTTCAAAGCTGATCACTTTAAAAATTGTCTACGACGGTTTGTGGAACGTGAATGTGAATGGTTTTCCATATATAAATGATATAAGATGCTAATGCTTTCTATAGTACTATAATATCGATTCGCTCTGCGTTTGCGGAAATATTCGCCTATTAGTTTGCCTGTATTGTTTACTCTTCCTTTGGTTTTATTGTAAAATGAAAAACTTTCAGGTTAAGCAACAAAAAAATTAGATTCTACATTAGGCTTTCCAATTCTCATTCAACATTGTCCAAAAAATCTCGAAAAAAGCTTTATCTGTCCTGTTCGTAATATGCGGGTTTCATCATTGTCAAAACTTTTGAACTGTAGCATCATTTTGAATCGGTAGACAATGGCAAGTGAGTAGGTTTTCACAACTCTGTTATGTGTTTTCTATTTGATTTGTGAACGCCAGCGTGAATAACAGTCCCCATAAAAGCGTGTAATTCTTCTCCACGGAATTACTCAAATGTTTTTATTCCACATAAAAAGTTCAACTTGTGTATATTTCCAACAAGCGAAATCACCGGAATAATATTTAAAATTTTTTTTGTTTCACATTTGCTAATTTTATTATGCTTAGAGAAATATTAAAGCTAAATTGCAAACTTGCGTATATTAGCAGTTATACGTTGCATAACCCAGGGCGCTTACAAGGTATTTAAATTTTACTGAAAATTAACTTCTATTGTAAGTCTCAGAGTTATTTTTCGTGTTTATGCACATATTTTCGACAAAAAATTTAAGTTTCCAACATTATTACCCGGGTACCTTACATAAGGGTTAAATTGTGTTTTTTTAGTTATATTTTCCATACTATTTTTTTTTTTTTAAATACATTTAAAATCCATTTAATTTCTAATAAATAATTTTACCCAGGCTAAAGTTCATCAAATTTAATTTTCATTAAATTATCATATATATTATTTCTAAAGCACTTTTTTTTGTCGGTTGCAAATATCTCCCATACCACCGCATCAAATTTAATGAATGATATCTCATTTTAAAGCTTATTTCTAACACTAATGACGAAAAATAATTAGAAATTGAAAAATTAATATTTTCATTGATAAAAATTATATTTTAAAATGTATTGAAGTTACTAAAATTTCTATTAATTATTTTCATTTTGTGTTACAAAAATGACAACTAACGGTGCGTAATATTCGCACGGGTCATCTAGTTTTTATGAAAAAAGGAATTTTACAACATGAAAATTAATTAAAATTGTCATTGATAATTTTTCATTATTGACTGCAGCTGGGGCTCGAACGCAGGCTTTTACGGACAGATTACCCTTACATGATTCGATTGCAACCACTCCATCTGTTTAGAGGGGTTTGCCGTTTAACACTCACAGCCATCGACGACTGCTGGCAGTCAATAGTTAAACATCAATCTTTAGAACAAATTGAATTTAACCTTTACCCTGATACCGTTGTTATATCAAAGGAATTTTGGGAAAATTGCATTTAAAAAAGCTCAGCAAAAATATATGGATTTTTCTAAATATATTCCTAATGAAATAGTTATTAAAATAATGTTGGTACACCTTTTTAAAGATATTCTTAACCCTAGAGTACTAACAATATTTTACGTACGTTGTAACTAATGATCGTCGATTCGACTATGTATTTTTTAACTGCCTATAACTTTGGCTTAAAACCAAATATACTTTTTAAATAAATGTTATTGATCATTGGGGCACCTTATAAGTCTATATAAAAACAAGTTAGAGTGCTATATTCGGCTGTGCCGAATCTTTGATACCCTCCACCGACAGTTCGAATGTTTATTATCTTAAACTGTGACGATTTGTTATGAATTATGGTTTTAGGCGACTAAACTGTTTTCCGGTAGTAGGGTTTGTATGGGGCCTAGGGTAAATTATGTACCGATCTTCACGAAATTTCACAGTATCATTTATAGTCCTATAAAACTGTAACGAGCTTAAATTTGTTATGATTGCATTATTTTTTACGGTTTTAGGCGTACTAAACTGTTTTCCGGGAGTAGTGTTTATATTGGGCTTAGGGTAAATTATGGACGGATCTTCACGAAATTTTACAGCGTGATTTCCAGTCAAATAAAACAAATGTTTGCAAAATCTTATCTCAGTCCGTGCCTTGTTCCAGCATTTATGTTATTTTTTGTAACAAAATTATCAATTTTTTTAGGTGGTGGCTTTACATTTTGATTCATGGCTCTGGTCCTACTGCACCGATTTTGCTGGATTTCAATCCCAAACTGCTTAGGATAACTACAAGCAATTTGGCACTAAGTTTGTTCATTTATTTTGAGTTGTTCGAAAGTGAGCGTGTTTTCAACAGACGGACAGACAAACGGACATGGCTAAATCGACTTAGAATTACTCAAGGACCCAGAATATATATACTTTATGGGATCTGAGATGAATAATAATAAAGTTTCACACGGAATGACAAGCTTAATATAATATTCACAACTAATTGTGGTGGAGGGTATACAAATAATTAAATTTGAATTCCTATAGATAAACTAAATATCTAATTTTTGTACTAATTCATTTTGTATTGCACATATTTTTGGGATCATTAAAATGGACCTAAAAATATAATAAGTAAAACTTAAAATCTTAAAAAGAATAAAAACTTAAAAAATACATTTTTAGCTTTAAAAAAAATAATTGTTTTTTTTTTAATAACACTTTGAGCAAGAGCCACAAATCCCAACTTTGTGGTCTCCGCAAATGGGTTTTTCGCATATATCACTTTTTTATTTTAACATTCGGCATTTTCAAACTAAAAGCTTTTTAAGTTCCATTAGTTTTACCTTTTCGTACTAAGGGTGTGTGTGAAACGGTAGCAACCCTGCCGGCAAATGAGTAGCTAACTACAAAAAAAGCCAACTTTAAGTTAGCTTGTATAGACTAACTTAAAGCCAACAACTAAGCAATGGAAAATTAACATTAAACAAAGTGTATACAAACACTGTATATTTTAAGTAGAGAGAGCCAAGTCGATTAACAAACAAAATGTCATTATAGTCAAAAAACATAGTTTTTTAATACAAAAACTATACTGCCCCGGTAGACTAGCTGGTAGCGAGCTAGTCTATCAGCACCGAGGTTGCGGGATCGAATCCCACCAGAGACAGAAAAAAAAATAAAAAATACAATAAAGTAAAATAAAATAAGAAAAAATAAAAAAAAATAAAAAAAATTAAAAAAAATAAAAAAAAAAATTAAAAAAAATAAAAAAAAATTTACTTTATTGACTTTGTGTGACTATATATTTTTATAAAGTTTTTGCTGGGTAGCTACAAAAAGTTAACTTTTAAGTTAACTGAAAGTAATGCAGAGTCGGACAATTGACTACTTCCTAGGACATCGCAATGTTAAAAAAGTTAGTTAATTACATATAAAAGTAATCCAATTGTCAACCACCACTACTTGAGAAATAGTTAGCTTTAAATTAATTGAAAGTTAACTGAATTGCCTGCAGGGAAAGTTCTATGGTGAAATTAAATTTGTTTGTGGTAGAAAATTTTCATATTTGTGCTGTGTGAAATTGTAACATTTTTGACAACGTAAAATTTTGACATAAAGAAAAAACAATTACTAATAGTTTTGTGAAAATGAATAAATTAAACAAACGTTTACCAATAATCATTTCAATTATGTTGGAAATGAGATCGTCCCAACTATTTGATGAATTCGTTCTGATATATTAACAATTTTTACAAAAAGTGTGGGCAAAAAAGCTTATACATATTTAAATATTTACATCTTGTATAATTCTTTTTAATTTTTTTTTTGCCACTGATCCTGCTTCTATATTAGTTTTTATTTTGTTTAAACAAATTTGATGAAAAAAAAATAATTTTGTGGTTGTCAAAAATTTTTACACTAATGTCAAAATTTATACTAGCCCCTAGGGCTAGTGAAATTTTATTCTCCTCAATAGTGTCAAAATTTTACTTCAATGAGTATTTTGCTACCGTTTCACACACACCCTAAGTACATGAACTTTTTTGTTTTATATAAATGAAACTTTATGAAAATAAGTTTTTTTCTTTCTTAAATAATTTTTTTTCATCAATATTCCCAAAATGAACAACCGCTTAAGACGCTTTTTTCATATTTTGCGTAAAGTAAAAATCTTAATTTCTAAAAATAAAAAATCTTCATTTGAGAAAAAAAATCTTCAAATCATATTTTGGTCAAAAAATCTTCAAAAATTAGATATAATCTTAATTCGGGCAACGATGCCCGTTACACACGTTTATTTTACTTTTGCTGTACTTTACGTTTGATTACAGAAAACTCTCAATTATAAGACGCCAGCTGCATGACCGATATGTTTTCGCAATTATATTCCTTTAAAACTTTGATGTGTTTAACTTATTTTAACAAATAGAAACTGGGAATTTTTTACACAAAACAAGCAAATCGTTTTGTATAAAAAACTATACATTTATTTTTGATAAAGAGTTAATTAATATAAAATAACTGAATATTCCTTTGTTTTTATGGAATTCGCGGTTGAACTTTTGACAATAAAAATTAAATGAACTTTTCGTTATTTTAAATTACATTTTCATTTTATTTTACATACAGACAGTGTTGCCAGAAGTAGGGAAAAATCCCTACGTGTAGGTTTTTCTGATACCAAAATAGAAGCGTAGGGAAAATCGGACAGATTTTTTATAATCTCCAAAATGTAGGGATTTTTAGCCATATCGCATTAGTTATAAAATAAATGCAGAATAAACCTTTCTTTAGTGATATTTTCTTGTCTAAACAAAATTTATTTTTCCTAAAAAATATATTTCCAGGGTTGTTTGCGATTAAAAAAAGTTGGGGACACTAATATGTATGTATATGTTTTTCTAAAGGCCTAACCATTACCCATGTTCTGTAACTTAAGTGAGAACTTCTCGCATCGAAAAGATGTGAAACAAAATATTCCATCGTTTCTCGAAAAGTGAAAAAACTGTGTCTGTAACTTAGTCGAAAACTATCAAAAGAGATTACGTCGTTACGTTATAAATGTAAAAACATTGCATTCGAAGCCGATGTGACATTGCCGACATTACTAAAATGTTAAAGATATTTGATGACGGCGGCGAATATACAACCGTCGGCTATGCCAAATAATGTAAAGTGCGACTTAAATGTTTGTTGTTTGCCAACAAGCTTTGAAAACATTCGTATATTTTGTAAAAATGTTAAAATCAGAATAATAAAATAATGATAAAATGTAACAAGAGCAATATGTTATTATTATTATAATTTGCATTTTGCATTAAATATTTTTAGTAATTGTTTTTTAGTGTTAAAATTTTTCTCGTCCCATTTTTATTTGTTAATTTATTTGACAGTTCAAAGCGGGAACTTTTCTCACACACTTTTCCTGTAAATTGGCGAGTAATTTCCTTACGTGACAGCTAGAACTCGCCAAAAAAGTTACAGACACAGTTTAGTGAGAAAAACAGCTGTTTGTTTCCATACATGACATTTTTGTTTCATTTCACACATTTCAAGTTTCTCGACGCGAGAGCTACAGAACATGTTCACAGAATGTTAATAAGGTGCCTTAAGCAACTGAGCGAAATCATGTTAATCATATGCGTCAAACCATATTGAACTAAAGGAAACTTTTTGTTAAGTTTTATACAACTGTGATTTTCTTAAGCAAAGTGCGAAACTAATCGCTCATTCGGTACGGAATCAAATTTTTCTTTATTTTGTTTTATTTTTTTAAATGTATTTGAGATGCTCTTAGATTTTTTTGACAGTAACCTAAGTTTGTTTATGCACATTCTGGTTGGGCCTTAAGGTATCATTCAATGTTGAAAGATTTAATTGAATTTAATTAAAAGTACATACATAAATATAAGTATGTATTTTTTTTTAGTTTTGTACATATTTTTTTTCAAAGCTTTAATATACATATAAATTCGAATAAAAATTATTTTTTTTAGAACTAATGTTTTTTGCTATTTTAATGGCAATAATGCGTAGGGATTTTTGTATGGGAAATTTTTTCAACGTGTAGGGAAAAATCGGATTTTTTTTAGCATGTGTAGGTATTTTTTCGAAAAATTCACTGGCAACACTGCATACAGAAGAAAGCAACTGAAAATCCGTATCATAATGCACTTTGTTTTTTGAATAAATATAAGAATCAGTTAAAAATAAATTTGCTTGGAATTTAAAATGTTTATTTACTTAAAAATTAATGAACTGAATACTTCTTAACCGTAGATGGTTACAGTTCATCGAATCGTCGAAGCTGAGTTCCATTTTATCATATAACTTTTTTTATGTGTGTTCAAATTAAGCTCTTTTTTTCAAAAACGTTACTGGTGACGAAAGCTTTAAAAAATAATTAATTTGAAAAGACAAAAAGGTGCTAGAATTCATATCAAATTTTAAGAAAGATGAACCCTAAGGTGGTTACAAGAAATTAATGTTGATTTTTCTGTCGGGGCAACCCCCTAATATAAGCTGTATAACCTAAAATGCGATTGACAAAATTTCAGCCTAATCGAATAATGCTAACACGTGCCTCATTGAGCATAATTTAAGGAAAAACAGCGATTTTTCACTAAAATTCGTATTTCTTTGTCTTTATAACCGAAACCGTTCATTCTAGGAACCTGAGTCGAGTCTTGTTTTTTAGGAAATTTTATTCTTATTAATTTTGATTTTGATAGTTTTGTTCCTTATACCAATAGATAAAGTGATATTTAGCATTAATTAAGGACAAAGAAATACGAATTTTAGTGAAAAATCACTGTTTTTCCCTAATTTATGCTTAATGAGGCACGTGTTGGCGTTATCCGATAGGGCTTAAACTTTGTCAATCGGATTTTCTAGGTTATAGGCATATTTTAGAGGGGAGCACCAAAAGATAGCCCCCAAAAAAAATTTTACCATATCTTGTAACGACCCTAATAGTTGGTTACCAGAAATCAATGCTTGATTTTACGACGGGGCAACCCCTAATATGTGCCAATAGGATAGAAAATGCGATTGATGAAGCTTCAGCCCAATCGGATAACGCTAACATGTGTCTCATTGAGCATTAATTAAGAAACACAGCGACTTTTCACTAAAATCCGAATTTCTTTATCTTTATAACCGAAACCATTCATTCTAGGAACCTGAGTCGAGTCTTGTTTTATAGGAAATTGTATTGTATTTTAGTGAAAAATCGTATATCTTTGTCCTTATTTAATGCTAAATATCTTTTTATCTATTGGTAAAAGGAACAAAACTATCAAAGTCAAAATTAATAAGAATAAAATTTTCTATCAAACAAGACACGATTCAGGTTCCTAGAATGAATGGTTTCGGTTATAAAGATAAAGAAATTCGGATTTTAGTGAAAAATCGCTGTTTTTCTTAATTAATGCTCAATGAGACACATGTTAGCGTTATCCGATTGGGCTGAAACTTCATCAAATCAATTTTCTATCCTATTGGCACATATTAGAAGGTTGCCTCGACGGAAAATCCAGCATTGATTTCTGGTAACCACCCTATTAGGGTCGTTACACGATATGGCAAATTTTATTTTGGGGGCTATCTTTTGTTGCTCCCCTCTTAAATGTGCCAATTGCCTAGAAAATCCGATTGGCAAAGTTTAAGCCCCATCGGATAACGCCAACACGTGCCTCATTAAGCATAAATTAGGGAAAAACAGTGATTTTTCACAAAAATTCGTATTTCTTTGTCCTTAATTAATGCTAAATATCACTTTATCTATTGGTATAAGGAACAAAACTATCAAAATCAAAATTAATAAGAATAAAATTTCCTATAAAACAAGACTCGACTCAGGTTCCTAGAATGAATGGTTTCGGTTATAAAGGCAAAGAAATACGAATTTTAGTGAAAAATCGCTGTTTTTCTATAATTTATTCTCAATGAGACACATGTTAACGTCATCGGATTGGTCTGAAACGTTTTCAATCGCATTTTCTATGATATTGGCATATACTAGGGAGTTGCGCCGATGGAAAGTCGAACATTGATTTCTTGTAACCACCCTAATGAACACTTTTATTTTTTATGTTTTATTTTAGTTTATTTTTTAATTAAATGTTTAATTAAAACTGTTTTTGTTTATTTTTTACTTTAAAAATCGTTCCGATAGAATTTTTTTTTTAAAAAGTTCGTCGATTCGACGAAGAGTTACCTTTCAGGCTTAAAAAAACTACAGTCCGTTACTGTAATAATATTGTGAGTGTACAAAATATGTGAGTTATTAATTTAAGCGAATTACCAAATTATCATGCTAATACTGTTATAAATGCCCAAATTATGCATTTAAACTAATTTCTAATCAATTGCATAAATTTAATTTTTATTATTTATAAATATTTTAATATTCGAAATATTTACTTATTTATTTCCTACTTTAGTTTTAAACACTGGCACATATTTTTTAGACAACTTTTAGCAGCAATTTATGACTATCCATAAATTTCATTGTACTTTATTGATTTAATTAATTTTGTCTCTTAACAATTTCAAATACCCTGGTTCTACGACAATAAAATAAAACTATGAAATGTTTATATCTGCTCCTATAAATATTTAGGAAACTTAGAGAAGACGTCACAATCAATAAAATTTATAGTTTATAGAATTTATCTGATACAGACAAAGTTATTTAACCATCTTATAAATATTCAAGGCTAAAATTAAATGACTAGGAAAAGTATATGCTCTGCTATTTATTTGAAGTTCTTTGTTAGTAAATTTGTTGTATTTGTAGTATTTAGGAACGGAAAATTGCTTGTTTAGAAGTGTTATTTTTTGGGAGGGGGGGGGGGGGAGGGGCGAGGAACAGAAATTATTTGGAAAACTGTTTTTAATTTATGGTTAACATATTCTTAACTTAAACTATTTGGAATGTGATAATTAAATATTTTTGTTTGTTTTTTGTGTTGATGGCAATATGGAAGAGAACCTTTAGTCGATTTAAAACAAAATTGAGTTATCACAAGTAGAAAAGATGTAAAATCATTTATATATACAACATTTGTTTTGTTGACATTTACTTTAAGCCTCTTTTTGCAGTTGTTACTAATAATTATAGCCTTAAAGCAAAAAACTCCTCGAAAAAAATTTCAGCAAAACTTCGATCTCTTCCATATCTTTAACCTATAATATTGGACATAAGCTACTCTTTCATTTTGACACAGAATATTTAATTAAAATAATATTTGGAAATTTTTTTGTTATATTATTTTAAAAATGTTTTTGTTAATTAAAGTAAAAATGGCATATTAAAATGCAAAACTAACGGCCAATTTCAGCAACTTCACTTATAATTATGACTGTCATCAACATATTGTTAACTGGAAGCTCGGTAATACCTGATCTTGGTGAAATTGGCTTTTAATCTGGATTATCATTAAAGTTGATAAAAATAATATTGATTACTTTAAAATTAGATTTGAGTATATGAAATTGGGAATTTTAACTTAACCCATTAAGGACTGATGGGTATTTCATTACCCAAACACAGAGCCTTTCTAAAAAAATTCTTGCTAACTTCAGGTAAGAGGTATCGGAAATTGGTTTTAATAGAAAGATAAAGAAAGGATAGGACTACTTAAAAAATAAGTTTGTAGTTTAATTTACCCCCTTCTATTGGGAAAGTTAATGGCTTAAAAGTTAACAATTTTTCAAATTTGGAAAAAGTGAACGACAACGGCTCTGGAAAGCTGTCAGAGTAGAAAATCGAAAAACCCTCTTGGCAACTTATAGACTTTGGTGTGAGCTGCTTTAGAAAAAATATTTAGTAAATTATAATCTTTATTCTTCGACCTTTTTTAATAAATTTTATACTCTATTAAATTATTTAAGCTTAAGGTCACTTTTTTAAAAAATTAATTAAAATGTTTTTATTCGATATTTCGATTTCCGTTGGAAATCTTCTTCAGGAATTTTTTTAAAATAAAATTTGACAATAAATGGAAAAATAAAATATGGAAAAATAAATTTTAAAATTTAAAAAAACAAAATTATCATAATGAATTTAAAATTCCACTCTACAAACTTTAAACAAAAAGATAAACAAACAAAAAAGGAAAACAAAATTTTAAATTTATTTAAAGCCTAAAACCAATTTTAATGTCTCTTTCCGTCAATAATAAGCTATGCCATCTGAAATTTATTTTATAAACAATCAAGGACAAATACCTATTTATAATTATCCCTTACATCAACCTATTTATTTTTATTCAATAAATGTCTATAAATTTGGCCAATCACGTTCACTACAGGTTTAATTCAATGGCATGGGTATTTAAATACCAACTTCGCTGTCAGAGGGTTCAAAACACATATTTTTATTAAATGCTTCAACAACGCTCACACGAAAATCAAATTGACTCATGGTTGGAGATTCTTAAGCTTTTCTAAGCATGCAGTGTTATTCCAGGCATTCACTATACCGGCAACCAAAAAGTATTATTGGTAACACTTCTTAACACGAATTTTAATTCGGTAATAATTAATGACATTGTCGAATAAGTCCTTTCAAAACAACTTTAGTTATTTTCAATTCAATTAAAATTATATTATGAGTGCCCCGGTAGGCTAGCTGGTAGTGAGCTAGTCTATCAGCGCCGGGGTTGCGCGTTCGATTTCCGCCAGAGACTTTGGTTTCTTTCCTGCAGACAAGCGTAGAGCTTCGCGGGATAAGCTTATGGAATTTCAAAAACATATGTTGTTACTCTACTCACCATTAAAACAGGGAAAGCACTAAATTGTTAAAAAAAAAACAAAAATCATCATATAGAGTAAAACGGAGTAGTAAATAAACACTCACACATCTATTCAAAAACAGGAAAGTTAAAATTTTTTTTACTTATACCCCAGCGGAAAAACTCAGAAGGGCTTCTTACTTCAAGTCTAATTAAAGGCCTGCTTAAAAAGCTTTTTATTAAATTTTCATTCTTATCTAACTGCTTAAGAATGCATCGGCTCTTAAGTATAAAAGGTAAGATAAACATTCCACACTCACATCAATGCATCTAATAAATGCGTTTTTTAATTCTTTTTTTATCAAAAAATCTGGTGTTTAATAGCGAAGTGGGTAGAAAAATACCCATAGTCTAGGGGCCAAGATAAGACAGGTAAAAAAACGCAATGTCATTAAAAACGCATATAATATTAAATGTCTGAAATTTCATCAAAATCGGACCACGAAATCGGGGGGTCAGTCTTTAATGGGTAAAAAAATTTTATTTTTAGCTGGCTAAAGTATTTCGGCAAAATGTTTTTATGTGTCTTTAAAATGTAACTCTTCTAAGGCCGGGCTTATGAGATGTGGATTAAGCAAAAACTTAGTTTAACCTTGTCTGAAACTCGTATTTGTATGGCGTAATGTGATTTTTTTTATTTCTTTAAAGACCAACATTCTAAGCAAAACCATTACCATGGCGGCACAAATCTATTTTCGAATTAACTAAACATAGTTTAACTAAGATCCCAAAAACCCAGCCTAAATGTTAGTTTTTCATGTATAAATACATATTTCTTTTCAATATTTGCAATGCTCTTCATTAAGTTGACACTTTCATATGATTGATTTTCAATTATTTTTAGAAAGAAAAACAAACAAATGTTCACTGCAAAATCTAACTACGTGCAGATGCAAAATTTTTCAATTTTCTATTTGCTCGCTAAAACTTTTTTTTAATTTAATGTGAACAAATTTAGCGACAAATCAAAATCGTGATTAATTAAACACGATTTGGCATGATAAAAAGAAACATGAAGTGGGTCAAATAAAATGTAAGGCAAATGAATTTTCAGTAAAGTCAGAATATTGCTTAAAACTGCATTAAAATTGCTGAAAAGTTTGTGAACATTTTTAAACATTTCTTATTTAATATAATGCCATTTTGTTCAAGTTCTTTTTGTAATAATGCAGTCATTAGTAGTCTATATTTTCAAAATAAGTGGATGAGTTTAAATTATGTCTGTCAAATCGAGTGCTACAGAAAGATATATTCATATTAGACCCCATACATCCGAAATACTAGTTAAGTCTTTAACTGTTTCTGTTTACACTGAACATTCCTTCTGTAAAACCAATATTACAATTTCCAGAAGTGGTGTTACCCCAGACTACTAATTATGAGATAATACGGAGTTAACACTACTCTTGCACTATACTTCTTGGTTGTAACGGCCCGTGGAAAACTATGTTTCTAGCGCCATCTGTTTTGGATACAAACAGTTGGCTTACTCGACTATTGCACTGAACAGTCGGCTCAGTGACGAGGCTATTAATCACTGGAAACAACTTGACGCTTGAAATTTAGTGGAATTGAGTATAATGCCCATTAAAGACCTCAATTCGATTGGGCGATGACACTATCACTTCTACGTGGATAAATGAATTGTGTGTCTGAGGAAAAATTATGACTTGAAATTGTGTTTAGTTTAATTAATTTGAGATTAAAGTTTTGGATAAAAATGTAATGTCGATGTTATTATCACATCCAATTTAAAAATCTAAAAGTTGTCGGACATTTTCAATATAATGCTTGCGACCAGAGCTGTAAAAGTATGATAATTTTTAAAATAATTTGTACATAAAGTAAATACTTAAATAGTTTGTGATATTTTGAATTCATTTATTAAAAATATGCCACATATTTTTATAAACCATTAGCTGAGCCCGGTCTGCTACGCTACGCTGGCACAACATACATATATATTTTTTTACTATGAAATTCTAATATTTTTTAAATAAAATGAATTAAAACTAAGAAAAATTAAAAACTTTTTTTCTGTGTAGGTATTTAATTAGATTACTTTTTATTAATTCAACAAATAGCAAAAAAAAATTATGTACAGAACAGCAAATTAAAATTCATCAAAGTCTTCCGATGTTCCATCAACTTCTAATTTCAAATGAGATCTCCTCTTCTTCAGAATCAGAATCATGATAATTTTCGATGGCATTTGCTTTAGATGGAATCACACATTCAGAAGTCTCTGGGACCTTTAAAAGAGAAATAACTTCTCTTGGAAAAGGCAACTTTTTTTTGATGAGTAACGGTTCTTCAAATAGACAATAGGTAAGAACGGGTCAGATGAATCCATAGCTCTGTTAAAGACATCAGTTATATTGTATTCTCTAGAACCCAGTCGTGCGTGTTCAATTCGATCCTTTTTAAAGAACTTGTTTCTAGCTACAAAAGTGTTTCGCCTGCACATCCAAGGGGCACAATTGAAGCTTGCAATATTTGTGAAGAATGTGATAGAATTTTATGCAATGTCGGTGACATTGGGCACCATTCGTAATCTTAAAATTATATATCAGCAGTTTTATAACAAAAATTCTTAAAAATTTCAACATTTATCTCAAATTCACAGGAAAAGGCAATAATTATTACATGCTAAATACTTGTTAAATACTTACAAATTCAAAATTGACATTTGTTATAGATACAAATAATTCTGGATTAGAAAATGCTTTTCGAGCCGTCTTGCCATCGTTCGCCGATCTGCTACCATTACTTTTCGGCTTATGGATATGTTTAAAGCAAAACAGGACTGTATTAACGTATCCAGCTCTGGGTTAAACTATTGTGACTTATTTCCTATTTATTAATATTCGCCGCGTTTGAGCAAATTTAATTCGTACTTTTTTTTTTTTTATTCTTATCATTTCCTCTTGAGCTACCAAACCAACCAGGCATCCTTCGGCTCCCATCATCAACATCATCAGCAACTTCTTTTTTCTCCACCATTGTAAAACCCCAAATAAGAATAAGTATACTTAAATAAATGTAAGTAAAATGAAGTAAAGTAAATGGTCTTGGTTTTTGTTATTTAAAAATCCCCAGAGCACAGGAACCCCCTCCTGCCCACAATCTCCCACCCAATCAGGAATCCCTCCTGCCCATCTTCTTAAAAACCAGTTAAATACTGGTCCGTCCATACCTAATGGTGCAAGGTACCATTAGCCCAAACAAATCTTTTTTTTTCTTGTCTCGATTGTACACCCTTTAATTTAATTAAATCAACGTTAATTACCTTCCTTTGTTGGTTTTAATTGTGGCCAATATAAGCCAGAAATTAAACATGGTCCTTTCTTGCCATTAAAATTGAAAATAATAAACAAGTGGCCACCCTAAAAAATATATACAGTCCAAGCTCGCTCAATAAAAGCTCGAAAAGCTTTTACTACAGACTCCACAAGCAGTGTGGCCATATCCAAAAATATTTTACAGCTAAACCGGCTTTCAAATAATGCTAAAAAATGCCAAAAAAAAATCCTAAACTGCCAAAAAATAATGCTAAAATTTAATTTGTATTATTGTTTTGTTATTTTAGTTAATATACCTTTATATATGATTTATTTTACATAATTCTTTCCTATAATCATATTTATAGAACAAACTGATAAAAAAAAAAAAAACAATAACATATTTATTAAATATAAAAAGTCTTAAAACTATAAAACAAATATATTTCAGTCTTCATATACGTATGTACATAAATGTTTTCAAACAAAAGATACCATACCATAACAAAAAATCAAAGAAACTTGACGCATAAATGGCTATTACTTAGTATTTCAATAAAATTTATATAACAGTTTTAAAAAAAAATTTAATTTTATAAATTAAATACGTCATCAAATGAATAATCTTCTTCAGCTATTTAACGTCATTCTATTTCGAATTTTCGTTTTTAAGAGATTTATACCACTTAAAACCTATTTTAACTTCCACGTTGCTAAATGGCAAATCCAACAACTTCGTTGCAAAAGAATTTAATTCAATGAATGGATTTTCATTTAATGAATTTTTATATCCATATACATTTGTCCAGAAATCAACTGTTGAGATCTTATTTAACAATTCATATGAATTTTGTTTCCGCCGCTGATGTTCCAAAGTCGTTATTTCTTCTACAGGGAAATCAATCATTTCTTCTTTAAAATGTTAGCTTAGTCTGGGATCACACTATGAAAGTTTTCTTTCAGAAAGTTTGAGTTTTTTGGTGACAGGGGAAAAGAACATATTTTTCTTCTCTTTTCTCTCACCCATAAACTCAGACTTTCTGAAAGAAAATTTTCATAGTGTGAACCTAGACTTAATTTGCATTTATTAGTAGGTATTTTCTGCACAAATAATTTAAGTATTTGTTAAATTTTAATTTCAAAAGATTTTGCTATTCGTGCTTAATTCCCAGTTTTTATTCTTGACAAAAACACTTGAAATTTATTGTTGATGGGATAAGCTATTCCTATGCATTTCACTGGTTGCGTAGGCCAGATCATCAGGAAACTTCATACATAAAGATTTTAGACAAACTAAAGATATTAAACCAAATAAAACTGTTAAACGTATAAGAATTATAGCAACAGTTCTACTTGTAACAATATCAAAGCTTGAACAAAACACATCAACAATAAACAACAGTGGGTTTATCTCATCTCACATTCCCCGCTACAATTAGTTGAAATTCTCTCAACATTAATTGAAGTTTGTTAAATTATGATAATTGCTTGGCAACCGTTGTCTAAGTTGACTTATTAATTGAATTATGTATTTCTTTTTCTATTTTAAAATTATGGTATCTCTTTTCGTTTCCAAAATTTTTTCAAAATCGTAATTGAGGGAAAAAATCAGCTTAACATGAATTTAATGAATCAAGCTGTTCAAATTTTAAAACAATTTGATATGAAAGATATTTTAAAATATTGTACAGTTTCTATAGCAAAAGAGTAGGGATTTGTATATGCATTCAACAAAAAAGTGTGGTAGATTTTCAAAAAAAGATTACTTGAATACTCATAAATTAAATAATGCTAAAAAATGCTAAATATGTAGTTGACAAATGAAGCACAGCCGCGAATAACGTTTTAAGTTACAAAATAATAATTTTTCAGGAGAGCAAAAAAACGTTTTTTGACAAGCAGCATTATTTGTTTTAAAAATTTTTTTTTCTATTATTTAAAATAGTGATAATAAAAACTTTAATGCAAAAGGCTTTTAAAACATTATTCCGCACTGCAAAACCATTTCTGTTTCATCATTATATTAGTAACTTGCAATGTTCTTCCACTAGCTGACACTTTGTACGCCATTTTGAAGGCGTTAAGGTGCATAGTTTTGGTTGATTTGATGTTTAAACTGTGTAAGAGAGAAAAGTCAACGTTTATCTGCAAAAAAACAGTTTTTGCAAAATGTGGCGTTTACAACGTTTTTCGCGGCTGTGCTTCAAATGCTAATAAAAATGCTAACTGCTAAATGAAAAATTTGCAGGTAAATCAGACAAAAAAATGCTAAATCTAGCTGCAAAAATGCCAAAATGGCCACGCTGTCCACAAGTTGAAACACAAGAATCTTTTTTTTTTTTGATAACATTTTTGAGTTGTGTTTTCATAGTTACGAAGCAGCAGTAATTTACGGAAAAAAATAAACAATTTGAAAAATTAAGAAAATATTAAACAAAATAAAGTTTAAATTTACCTAGCACAAAAGTGGGTAATATGTTAGAATACCTATGTATCTAAAGTGAAAAATTAGCCTAAACCTAAAACTAATGGGAAATTTCTAAAATTCTGATTATATTTACATACATATGTACCTACTTATCTACTTCAAACTAATGGAAAGTGGATATTTATCTACTTAAAACTAATGGAAAGTGGTTATTTATCTACTTAAAACTAAAGGAAAGTGGCTAAGTTGTGGAAATATCTAACGGAGAGAAATATAATTTGCTAAAGGTGTAAATTTTTTGATACCCCGTTAATTACCCCACGCTTAAATGCCTTTCACGCTTATTTACCTCGAGTTTTAAATCCCGTTTTTTTCTTCCATTTTTTAAACAAAAATCCACGTTTAATTGCCATACGCTTAATTACCCGATTCGGATAATTGCCTTAAAAATTTAACTCCCAAAACAAAATTATACCTAAATTTCATTCGTTTAATTGCCTCAGTACTATTTGACAAAAACACAGCAAGTGATGCAACCAAGTTTTACATGTTAATAATTTGAAAATATGCACTAAATTTTTTTTTTAAAAATATGCCTAAAAACAAAATATGGCTTGATTAAAAGCAAAATATTCAACAAATTAATATTTGCATTAAGAGTTATGTTATGAGGTCAAGATTCATATAAGAGTTATATATTATCTAGATACACAAAATTTATGGTTATTTTGTCTTAAAGAGATTAAAGTTTGAAGTTTGCAAGGGGACTACGTGATATTATAGACCGTACCCAATTTTATTAAATTATCTAAAAACTGCTGCCATTACTTTTCGCACAAGGTTTACATGGACAACCAGCAAGATGGAGGGACGGCCACGAAAAGATTACTTAAAAAAGTGTTTCTGATTCGATCGTTTATTAAACGATGTCTCTAGGTTTCTATGTTATAAGTTGCGAAAAACATTTATCTTCAACAAAAACTTGCTTTGGCTTAAAATTGTACAGTGAAAATTTAATGTAGGTGGCGAAATTAAAGCAACAGAAAATACATCTGTTAACCAGAATTTTAAGCAATTTTTTTATTTGCTGAACATGTCTTAAAATATGTTTTAATAACTTAAAATATGTGTGCAATAAAAATGCAGCAATGGCTAAAACATGTTAATTATTTACAAACAAATCGATACCAAATTCATTAAAAGCTCTAAACGCATAAAAATAAAATAAAAGTAAAAATTCATGTCTTAAATTTATTCATTCATCAAAGTTAAGTTATCTTGTAAATAAATACGTCTAATTACCTCACTGAGGTATTCAAACGAATTCGCTTAATTACCTCAATGAGGTAGTTAACCGTATTCTTATAATTACCTCAACGTGGTAGTTAAGCGTATTCGTTTAAATGCTTACCCCGCATAATTACCCAAATATATTGGCATTTTTGTCGAGGTAATTATCCGTGGAATACTGTATGTAAAAAGGCGCTTAATCTAAATTGAACTAAATAACCCTAAATAACACAGCGTTTACATTTGCCAGTACTGGCAAGACAGTAAGCATATATGTACATATTAGTTGGCAAAACAATGCAAAAACAAAATAGCTGTAAAAGTGTTTATGTATTAGTGAAAAAGTTTGAATGAATTGCTACTGTCTTGCCAGTACTGGAAAATGTAAACGCTATGTAAAAGTTGCTGAACGGATTATAAGATATAAGTTTGAAACTCAAAAAAAAAAAGGAAAAACCGTGAGTACATCGAAATTTGCTTAAAAAATTATGTACATACACATACCCATCCATATACATACATACATACATACATACATATAATACACGAAACCAGTGATGTTAACTTTTATTTTTTCATTACCGTACGGCCCTCTAAAAATTACCGTTTTTGAGAACAAATTACCGTACGCAAAGGTTTTTTAATTTAAACATTCACAGCACTCTTCAAAAACAATTTATTTAAATTTTAAATGTGTTTTATGAAAAATTTTAATGAAAATCTTTGATTTAAATACATTTTAACCAAAAACTATTATATTTTTTATCAATACGAAAGTAAAATCATCATATAAATAAAATTGTAACGTAACTGACAGACTGATTCATCATCGCACAGCCTAAACGACTGAAGCTAAGAAGTTTAAATTTGGACCGGAGTTGGTATCAATCAATTAAGACAGAATTTTTTAAAATTCGAATATCGAATATCGCAGAAAATGTTAACTCAAAATGTTTATTTTTTACGTTTTGAAAAAAATTTACACGCAGATCTACCCACTGTAAAATATAGTGCTATTTTATCATCTTCTTATGATAAAACGATTGGTTTAAAAGTTCTTTTTCATATGCCTTTGATACAAAATTATTACATAATAGTTTTGCTTTTACTGAAAAGTTTGAATATATTACTATAGTTAAATGCTTAAAAATTGTTGATTTTGAAACAATCAAAAAGTTTAAAATAAAATTAATAATATACAATGAGTTATTTAATTTTTCATATTTTACACTTATCACTTATACCTAAGCATTTGCAGAAACATAACATTCTTAATTTTTTGTATAACATTCATCTATTTTTGAAACTGCCGCTGGAAATCACCCTCAAAAGTTAAAATCATAGAGCCTTCATATTCAAGTATGTATAAGAATATCAAAAACCCAAATCTTGATATTACCGTTTTTTAAATGAAATTACCTTGCTACCTTTTGGGGCTCAAAATTACCGTAAAAAAGGGTAATTACCGTACGGTTAACATCACTGCACGAAACCCAGTGTGAGAAAAAATAAAGTTGCTTATAATCAGAAGTTGCGGCAAAATAATAGCAACAAAATACAAGCAAAAAATTTACCGCAATCGAAGTGTAATTTGTTGTTGTTTGAAAACCACCACCTTTTGTTACAAGAAAGTCGTGTCTCATCAATATTTTCTCTTCAATACTTGTTGCTCTTTGAAACTTGAATGGGGTTTTGTTCTTTAGTATTTTACTCTTAAAATAAAAAAAAAAGAAGAGAAGGAAAAAAGATCTTTTGTGAAAGCTTTTACAAAAGGCTAAATAAGAAGTGAAGAAGTATAGAATCAGTGCTGCCAGTTGTTTTTTCAAAACCCGGTAAAATTTGGATATGGAAAAACATTTAATACGTTGATAAAATTTAATAAAAGAATTTGATAAAAGTATTTAAATCTAATTTCGCAGATCCCAGCGAAAAAGAGAGTTAAATAAGCACGTGAATATTTTTATTTAAATTACTATATTTTTTATTAAAATTACTAATAAAATTGTCTCCAGTAAAATATTTTAAATCTTATTTCGCAAATCCCAGCGAATAAAAGAGGTGGAAAAAATCCAGTGAATATTTTAGTGAAATTATTAGTAACATATTGTTTCCAATTAAATATTTAAATCTACTTTAGCGCATCCACTTTTTATTTATTTAAATTACCGAAAAACAAAATTGTCTCCAATTAAATAGTTAAATCTAATCGGAAACGATTTAAGTAAACATTCACAAATCCCGTGAATATTTTATTAAATTTAATAGGTAGTAAAAGTTTTATGAAATAACAAACATTTAAATCTTATTTCGCAAATCCCAGCGAACAAAAGATTTAAATCAAATCTCACAAATCCCGTGATTATTTAGTATTAAAGTTGATAGTAAAAGTTGTACAATTAGAAAATATTTTAAATTTAATTTCGCAAACCCAGCGAATGAAAGAGTTGAAATAAATCCAGTGAATACATCAAGGACTTAATAGTTATAACGTTTATTCGATAAAAATTGCGAATAATTATTTCGAATAAATTTATATTTTATTTATTAAGAATAATTATTATTTCAAATTTTTATATTTAAAAATTGATGATAACTATTATGGGTATCAAATAAAAGTATTTCTCAAACGTAACTATTACTATTCGATAGATATATTACTAATTATTTTTAATAGTTATGAATAAGAAATAACATAACAGTTATAACTAATTTTAATGTGTGTGTATATATACACATGCATAATCTGCAAAAATAAAACAATTAATATCAAGAAAATATTCAAAATAATTATTATCGTAAATAAAAACAATAAAAATCTTTAGTAATAGTTATCTGTAAGATAAATAAATATTTATCGATCATAATAGTTATGAGCCAATGTAAAAATATATTAATTGGATATAATAGTTATGTTTAACAAGTATTTATTTTCATTATATATAATATAGAATATTTCTTAAAAGTGGTCAATTTTTTGTACCTGAAAAATGAACATAATTATTATTTAGGGTCCTTGGAATACATATATTTAAATTATGTTCTAGTGAAAATTTTCTCGCATTAAAATATTTTAAATCTAATTTCGCAAATCCCACCGAACAAAAGATTTAAAAAACCACAAACACTCGATATTATTATTTGAATTACTAGTAACAAATTGCAGTCAATACAAATATTTGTATCTAAGGTCGCAAATCCCAGCGAATAAAACATTTAAATAAATACTCACATTTACCCGTGAATATTTAGTAGAATAACTTGAAAAGTTGTATAAAATAAAAATATTTTAAATCTTATTTCGCAAATCCCAGCAAACAAAAGATTTAAATAAACATTCACAAATCCCGTGAAAATAATTAATTAAAATTACTAGTAAAAGTTTTATAAAATAAAAATCATTTAAATTTGATTTCGAAAAAAACCAAACATACTCGTGATTTATTTTATTTACTAGTAAAAGTTTTCTACAAATACAGATGGTTTAAATCTGATTTCGCAAATCCCAGCGAACAAAAGATTTAAATAAACATTCACAAATCCCGTGAAAATATTTTATTAAAATTACTAGTAGAGGTTTTATAAAATAAAAATATTTTAAATCTTATTTCGCAAATCCCATTGAACAAAAGATTTAAATAAACATTCACAAATTCCGTGAAAATATTTAATTAACATTACTAGTAGAGGTTTTGTAAAATATAAATATTTTAAATCTTATTTCGCAAATCCCAGCGAACAAAAGATTCAAATGAACATTCACAAATCCCGTGAAACTATTTAATTTAAATTACTAGTAAAAAGTTTTATAAAATAAAAATATTTTAAATTTGATTTCGAAAAAGATTTAGGCAAAAAAACCACAAATACCCATGATTATTATTTATATTACTAGTGAAAATTGCCTCACTAAGAATAGTTGAATCTAATTTCGCAAATCCCAGCGAACAAAAGATTTAAATAAACACTCTCAAATCTCACGAATATTTTTTATTAAAATAAAAGTAAAAGTTCATAAATAAAAGTATTTAAATCTAGTTTCGCGAATCCAAGCGAACAAAGGATTTAAATAAAAATTCACAAATCCCGTGAGTATTTTATTAAAATTAAAGTATGTAATAGTTTTATAAAACAAAATTATTTAAAACTAATTTCGCGAATCCCAGCGAACATAGATTTATATAAACATTCACAAAGCCCGTGAATATTTCTTAAAATTAAATCAAAAAGTTTTTAAAATAAAAATATTTAAATCTAATATCGCGAATCACAGCGAACAAAAGATTTAAATAAACACTCACACAGCCCGTGAGTATTTTATTTAATTAACTGATAAAAAATTTCTCTAATAAAGTAAACACTCACACATCCCGTGAATATTTTATTTAATTTACTAGTTAAGTTTTTAAAATAAAAAGATTTAAATCTAATTTCGCGATTCTCAGCGAACAAAAGATTTAAAAAAACATTCACAACGCCCGTGAATATTTCTTAAAATTAAAGTCAAAAGTTTTATAAAATAAAAATATTTAAATCTAATATCGCGAATCACAGCGAACAAAAGATTTAAATAAACACTCACACAGCCCGTGAGTATTTTATTTAACTAACTGATAGAAAATTTCTCTAATAAAATATTTAAATCTAGTTTCGCGGATCCCAGCGAACAAAAGATTTAAGTAAACACTCACACATCCCGTGAATATTTTATTTAATTTACTAGTTAAGGTTTTAAAATAAAAAGATTTAAATCTAATTTCGCGATTCTCAGCGAACAAAGATTTTTAATAAACACACACAAATCCCGTGAATATTTTTATTTGATTTAAACAAACATTCATAAATCCCGTGAATATTTTAGTAAAATTAAAGTAAAAGGTTTATAAAATAAAATATTTGAATCTAATTTTGCGAATCCCAGCGATCAAAGATTTTTAATAAACACACACGAATCCCGTGAATATATTATGTAATTTACTTGTTAAAGCTTTCTACAGAAAAATTATTTAAATCTGATTTCGCGAATCCCAGCGAACAAAAAGGTTTAAATAAAGACTAAAAAAAAAATAAAAAAATCTCTGCTTTTTTCCATTATTTTATAAAAAAAATTATTTAAATCTGATTTCCGAATCCAAGCGACAAAGAGGTTTAAATAAACACATAAAAGATCTCTGTTTTTTACATTTATTTGCAAAAATTATTTAAATCTGATTTCGCGAATCCCAGCGAACATAAAGGTTTAAATAAACACTTCATAAAATATCTGCTCTTTCCCATTATTTGATAAAATTATTTAAATCTGATTTCGCGAATCTCAGCGAACAAAGAGGTTTAAATAAACACATAAAAGATATCTGTTTTTTTCTACATTTTACAGCAAACATCTGTGAAAAATCAACTTTAATCAAATTTAACCCATATTTGTTTTCGTTAAAATTCAAAAAATAGACAATTTCGATACATTTTTACTCGTTTTCGCAAATCCCAGCGAATAATTTGTTTTCGTTTAAATTTTACGAATAAAGATTAGCACAAGAACCTTTGAGACAATTCTTTATTAGCGTATTTTCAATAGTTTACCGATCACTCGTGTCCCGTAAGCGATTTATTAATAAGACTCAAAATTGTGAACACAAGAGCTCAAAAAATTTCTAAGATGGCAGAGGAGTTTATTTTTGATTCTGATGATTTGATCACCTTTTGCTCGGACTTCGACAATATCCCAGTGGAAGATATTACGGACTCATTTCTCGAGGTTAACCTCCAAGATCTTAACGATCGATGGACTAATTTACAAGGATCGTATAGAGCGCTCTGCACGGACAAGGATGCAAAGGTGGCGAAGGAATTTTTCGAGTCCGTTTGGGCAAAACACTCCGCCTGTACACGAGCATTTCACAAGTGTAAAGCGAAGATTCTTGATATTCAGAAATCGTTTGTGATGAACATACCCAACAATAATTTTCAGCCCATTGTAAGCGAAGATAGCTTTGCACACGTCAAGGTTCCTCCCTGTGATACGGACATCTTCTATGGAGGCTATGAGGAGTGGCCGTCCTTCCGCGACATGTTCACTGCCGTATATGTAGATAATCTCAAAATACCTCCGGTACAGGAACTGTACCACCTTAGATTGAAAGTTCAAGGGCAGGCAGGAAGTTTAATAAGAAAATATAAGTTGTGTGCTGAAAATTTCTCCCTGGCGTGGGAGACATTAAGAGACAGGTACGAGAATCAGAGGATTTTAGTAGAAAATCAGATTAAGATTCTCCTTAATCTGCCCTCTATAACGGGTGAGAGTAGTAAATCTCTGCAAACTCTTCAAATGACCATCAATGACTGTCTGCCCGCAATAAAGGCCCAGGACGTTGCGATTGAAGAATGGGACCCGTTTATAATCGTTTTATGCTCTAGCAAGCTTCCCGTGGAAACTCTTTCCTTATGGGAGCAATCGCTTGAGTCACATAGAAAGTTGGTTAAATGGGAAAAAATGGATAGGTTCCTTTCTCATAGATGTGAAGTTGTTGAACGTTTAGAGTCGCGTAAACAAGAATCCCACGGGGTTGCTCAAAAGAAGCAGACGAACAATTTACCAAACTCTACTAGATCTGAGCCTTCCCAGTTTCCATGCAAGGTCTGTGGGGCTGGTCATCCCCTGAAAAATTGCTCCCAGTTCTTAAGTTTTGATCCCAAGGCCAGAAATCAGGTAGTTTCAAATAACAAGATATGCATCAACTGTTTAGCATACAGTCACCTGCGAAAAGACTGCCCGAGCAAGTACTCATGCTCTCAATGTCAAAAGAATCGTCATTCTCTTTTACATTTTCCTAAGCCTTTGGTGAACAACCAAAACTCTATACCCCTCAACACTAATCCGAGTACCTCGGCACAAACCAGAGCGAACACTTCTCGATCGGCGGCCGCTCACGTCGTGCAGACCCCTGACAGATAATGTGGGGAAAATGTCTTGCTTCCCACTGCAATGGTCCAAATAAGGCACCAGGGAGAAAACTTTAAAGCCCGTGCTTTTCTGGATCAAGGATCAGAGAGGACATTTATTTCGAAAAGGCTTCAACAGCAATTAATGCTTCCGACAGAGAAAAAATGCTTCCAAATACATGGGATAGGCGGCGAGGTGGTAGGGATGTCCAACTCTTTGTGCATATTAACCCTATATTCGGTTAAACTCACCCGTTTCGTTTCTGTAGAGGCAATTGTTGTTCCAAAAATAACCCGCATGTTGCCTAAATACTCTATATCGAAGTCTGATTTACCCGTGTCAGAACTCGAGAATCTTGATCTTGCAGATCCAGAGTTTTGTTTACCCAGTCACGTGGATTTGCTTATTGGAAGTAATATTCTTCCGAAAATTCTTCTCGGAGGACTCAAAACTGTGGCCCAGTCTCTCATGGCGCAGGATACAATCTTTGGTTGGGTTGTTAGTGGTCCAGTTGGCATAGAAACATGCCATTCGTTTTCAATTGAGGCAAGCGAAGTTTCAAGAGATCCAATTAGTGAGCAACTTAGAAAATTTTGGGAGGAGGAAGAAATCCCTTGCCAACGGCCTCTTTCAAAAGAAGAAGAATTTTGTGAAGCGTTGTATGCTCAAACCACGTTTCGTAATAGCGAAGGTCGCTATGTCGTGAAGCTTCCTTTTAAATCAGAGTTTGGCCAAGGTCTACGCCTCGGCTCCTCCCGACCTGCAGCAATGGCTCAATACCGCAATTTGGAGCGATCGCTGGAAAGAAAGGTTGAATTAGGATGCATTTATGCCAATGTGTTGAAAGAATACATAGCCCTGAAGCATATGGAACCAACAGTCTCTTGCGAAAACATATCTATAGGAGGCTATAATTCCTTTTATTTGCCGCATAACGCAGTTCTTAAGCCCGAAAGTCGTAGTACTAAGGTCAGAGTTGTTTTCAATGCGTCAAAGAGAACTAGTTCGGGATTATCCCTCAATGATGTTCTGCATGTAGGACCCACGTTACAAGCGGACTTAATGACCTTAGTCTTGAACTGGCGACTTTACAAATATGTTTTCAATGGTGATATAGAGAAGATGTATCGCCAAATTCTAGTTCATGAGGACGACATTCAGTTTCAACGAATTCTCTTTCGTCCCGACTCTAACTCACCCGTTCAAGATTTCGTTTTGAAAACCGTCACGTTTGGGGTGAACTGCGCTCCCTATTTAGCTATTAGAACCCTTATACAATTGGCTCACGACTCAGAAAATATTTGCCCGAAAGCAAGTAACATTCTCAACCATGAAACTTATGTGGATGACGTCCTCTCAGGAGCACACAATGTGGAATCAGCGGTTGATTCTTTGTCTCAGGTCATTACGACTTTAAAATCTGCTGGGTTCGCGTTGAAAAAGATAACGTCTAATAACCCAAATGTTCTAGCATCAGTTCCCAACGATGACATTTTAGACTCAGAGTTTCTCAAGCTCAGAGAGACCAGCACAACAAAAACTCTTGGCATTTAATGGAACGCTTTATCGGATACATATTCGTACACGATTGAACTCATTCATCCAAGTGGCTCAATAACGAAAAGGCAGATCTTGTCTAACGTAGCTAAACTTTTCGACCCAGCTGGGTGGATATCGCCAATTGTCATACAAGCCAAAATCCTTCTCCAACAGCTAGAGGGCAATGGTTGGGATGACAATGTTAAGCCTAGTACCTTAGAAAGGTGGAACAATTTTGTTCTAAATATTCCTTTAATATCGAAAGTAAGCATTCCGCGTTGGATTGATTTTGCCCCAACCCTGCTAACGCAAATTCACGGTTTTTGTGATGCATCAGAGAAGGCTTACTGCGCAGTGGTATACTTCCGGATACAGGCTGCGTCGGGTATAAAGACTCATCTGTTTGCCTCGAAAACAAAAGTAGCCCCCATTAGCCCGGTTAGTCTCCCACGGCTTGAGCTTTGTGGGGCTCTTCTATTGTCAAAGTTAGTGAGGCACGTAGTAAACTCCCTGCACCATAAGAATAGTGAACTCTTTCTCTGGTCTGATTCATCTATTGTTCTCAGTTGGTTGGGAAAACCTCCAAATACTTGGAGGACTTACGTTGCTAACCGCACCGCGCAAATTATACGGAATGTAGGAAACTCCTCTTGGCGACATGTTCGGTCAGCAGATAATCCTGCCGACTTGGGCTCCCGCGGCTGCGACACTAAGCAGCTAATAAACAACTCCTTATGGTGGAGTGGGCCACCTTGGCTACAAAAATCCCACGAAGAATGGCCAAAGTCCATAGCAATAAACGAAAGTTCGCTTGAATTGAAACAGAAGATTAACGTTCTCCATTTGTTCACTAGCGATGAGGACATACTAAACCGCTTCTCCGAGTGGGATAAGGCTGTAAGGGTAATGTCATATGCGCTTCGGTTTATTGATGCACTCAGAAAACGGTTGCAGACCAATGAGAGGTCACAATTAAAGCTCTTTTCCCAAACCCAAAAAGCATCTTATGCAGAAGCGGTATCCTTCCTAAGTAAACACTGCTCGTCTATTACTCACGAGGAGTTTATGAGAACAAAAACTCATCTGATCCACGTTGCTCAACTTACGCATTGCCATAGGGAGCTCGACTCCTTAAGTAAACGGCATGTTGTTGGCAGCAAGAGTTCTCTCCGCCCGTTAAACCCGTTTTTGGATCAGGATAATATCATCCGAGTAAATGGTAGAATTTCTAACTCTACCCTACCCTATAATGAAAGACACCCCATTATTCTCCCTGTCAGCTCAGTCTTCTGTAGACTGTTTATTGATTTTGTGCATAGGCTCCTTATGCACGCGGATACGAATTTGATGTTGAGAGCAGTGAGAGGAGAATATTTCGTCCCACGTTTAAGATCGGCGATTCGGCTCTGTATACGAAAATGTGTAACCTGCATCCGTTACAAACAAAAGGTAAAGTCTCAGCTCATGGGTGCCCTACCCCGGGAACGAAGTTCGTTTTCTTTACCTTTCACACATACAGGGTTGGATTTTGCCGGCCCTATCTTGATAAAGACCTCTATGTTAAGAAACGCCCCTTACCGGAAGGGGTATGTCTGCGTGTTTGTGTGCTTCTGCACGAGAGCTGTCCACTTAGAGTTATGCTCTGATCTCTCTACTAACGCTTTTCGAGCCGCCTTCACTAGATTCGTAAGCTGGCGGGGTTTGCCAAAAAAAATGATGTCTGATAATGGCACTAACTTTGTCGGGGCAGAGCGAGCTCTTCGCCTAGAGCACGAAGAGTTTGTCATCACGGCGTCGAAAGAACTCGTCGAGAAGTACTCCTCCCACGGGTTTGAGTGGCACTTTATTCCCCCGAATGCCCCTCACATGCGAGGCCGGTGTAAAATCGTTTAAAATGCGCTTCAAGAAGGTCGCCTAAGGCAATAAATACACCTTTGAAGAGTTCACCACGCTCTTAACTCGTATAGAGTCGGTTCTCAACTCAAGGCCCTTATCTCCCATGTCTGACGACCCTAATGAGCTGCTCGCGCTTACTCCCGGTCATTTCCTCCGTGGGGCTCCCGTCGTGGCCTCGCCGGAACCCTTAACGGAAACGCTTACGTTGAGGGACCGTTGGGAAAGATTAAAAGTGTTGCTCCACCAGTTCGCTCAGAGGTGGAAAGATGAGTATCTAAAGGAGATACAAAAAAGATACAAATGGCAAAACTCCGAAGAGAACGTAACCGTAGGTCAACTCGCCGTAATAAAGGATGATTTGCTCCCGCCAAATGAGTGGCGGTTGGGTCGAGTTACCAGACTCTATGCTGGCAATGATGGCTACGTGCGAATTGCGGACTTAAAAACGCAAGGAGGGATAGTCACGAGGCCGGTCGTCAAACTTTGCATTTTGCCCGTCCATACCTTCGACGATAAGTGAAAAGGGAAAACCCATGTTACCAAAAATCCTCTCTTCCAGACCCCCTACTGTGCGTTCTTTGCTTTTCCACACCCCCTCTATTTTCTTACCCCTCACACCAACATTTCCAAGCAGGATTCCTCTTACAAGCTCCTTTTATTAACCTTATTTTTCTCCCACAGGGCTTCAAGAAATCCAGACATCCACCAGTGCCTAATCTGCTCCCGATTCCACCCGCTACGGTTTTGCGGAAGGTTTTTGAGTATGACCGGGAAGGACCGTATACACCAAGTTCGTATTCATGGTTATTGTAAGAACTGCCTGGCCAGGTCTCATGCCACCGACGACTGCACCGCTGCCGATGTGTGCCAGAAGTGCGGTTGGGCACACCACACGCTGCTTCATCTGTCTCCCGAGCACCAGTAATCAACCAGGAGGGAGTAGGCCGTAATGCTCGCCCAGCCTCGCGGTCACGTGCAACCGCACCAGCAGCCAGATCGGAGAGAGTCCGCCGTAACTAGCGTACAGCGTCGGGTCCACGAGCATCAGTACCCGCAGTCCGGCAGGAGAGCGCAAGCCGTAACTTCATCGCGCCAACGTCAACCCCGAGTCCGGGATCGCCTCGGCCCTTACCGTCGTCTACCACAACCAACACGTAACCACAGCCAGTCTACCCATCGTGCATCGAGAGGAGCAAATGCCAACCCGAAACGTATTTTAATGGGGGCAGTACGAGCCCTTGAACGTTTGGCAGCAAGCCTGTAACTAATTTTTGTATAGCTGCAATTAATTATGTTGATCTTGTTGATCAAGATGCCGCAGGATGTTTTAAGCAAAACAGGACTGTATTAACGTATCCAGCTCTGAGTTAAACTATTGTGACTTATTTCCTATTTATTAATATTCGCCGCGTTTGAGCAAATTTAATTCGTACTTTTTTTTTTGTATTCTGATCAGTTCCTCTTGAGCTACCAAACCAACCAGGCATCCTTCGGCTCCCATCATCAACATCATCAGCAACTTCTTTTTCTCCACCATTGTAAAACCCCAAATAAGAATAAGTATACTTAAATAAATGTAAGTAAAATGAAGTAAAGTTAATAGTCTTGGTTTTTGTTATTTAAAAATCCCCAGAGCACAGGAACCCCCTCCTGCCCACAATCTCCCACCCAATCAGGAATCCCTCTTGCCCATCTTCTTAAAAACCGGTTAAAAACTGGTCCGTCCATACCTTATGGTGCAAGGTACCATTAGCCCAAACAAATCTTTTTTTTTTCTTGTCTCGATTGTACACCCTTTAATTTAATTAAATCAACGTTAATTACCTTCCTTTGTTGGTTTAAATTGTGGCCAATATAAGCCAGAAATTAAACAGGATATCAAGAGATATTCTTGAATTTTACGTTTTCTTTCTTGCACTAATATCTTGCCCTCCATTTTGCCATTATCTAACTTGAAGTCTATATTCAAGATTTAAAACAAATGCGAGGCATCTTATCCATGCGTGTAAGGGGCTTAAACCATATTTTAATGAGCTTGGTTTTGGCTGAAACTCTAACGATCTTAAATTTTTAATTGAAGTACAGCCGCGAATAACGCGGCTCCTGAATAATTTTTCAGGAGAGCAAAAAAACGCTTTAAAATTTTTTTTTTCTATTATTAAAAATAATGTTAATAAAAACTTTAATGCAAAAGGCTTTTAAAACATTATTCCGCACTGC
Source organism: Pollenia angustigena (assembly GCA_930367215.1). Classification (NCBI taxonomy): domain Eukaryota; kingdom Metazoa; phylum Arthropoda; class Insecta; order Diptera; family Polleniidae; genus Pollenia; species Pollenia angustigena. The sequence continues at coordinate 173,361,427 of OV884059.1, read as the reverse complement.
AAAACCATTTCGGTTTTATCGTTTTGTTAGTAACTTACATTGTTTTTCCACTGGCTGACACTTTGTACGCCATTTTGAAGGCGTTAAGGTGCATAGTTTTGGTTGATTTGATGTTTAAACTGTGTAAGAGAATAAGGTTAACGGTAATCTGCAAAAGCACAGTTTTTGCAAAATGTGGCATTTACAATGTTATTCGCGGCTGTGCTTCAATTGACAAAAAATGCTTTGGATTAGCTCCACATATTGGACACGATTGTGCCGACTTTGTATCTGTTAGCACGTTAAGCACCTTACCATCAATCAAAGTCATTATAAGCTCGTATTTTACTAAAATTTCTTTACCATTTGATAAAAAAATATTTGAAAGGCTCAAGATTTAATATTTGAATGTCTTCTCTTCTCTTTTCTTTCATATTCAATTTGAAGTGGTCGGCAAAACCGGATAGACTGTGGAGTACGGTTATTCCAAACGATTGCGTCAGCCGATGTGACTTAATTTTGTGGGACATTGCTCTTATATATTTGTTTAAACGAACTTTGTCCTGTGGAACCATCGAAACCATAACTAAGAACTAATATGACTTCACTAATCCCAGGTATTCTCATTGAAACTTCTTTTTGATATGACAGTATTCAGTGTGGTTAACTAAGTTTTGTAAAGGAACATGTGTAATTGATTCTGTTGCCGTTAACCCTTCAGGTCGGCATTGTTTTTTATATTCTAAAACTTTTTTTTAGCTGGGATAAATATCACAATTTGTTCAGTTCCCTCATGCTAATATATTGTTTTTTTTTCAGATTATTTTCTAACAAAATACCTAATGCTCCTTCAGAGGAAACCATAAACGGATTTCTATTATCAGAAGTGAGCTCTTTTCTAATTTTAGTTGGCCTTCCTGGGGAAGAAGATTTTATTTAAAAAACAAAATTTAAATCTTTTTTTTTATTTGAATGAGCTGCAATTGAAGGAGTAGAGGCAACAACTTGGTGCCATTTCCCTGTTCCGCCGAAACAGCGCATGCAAGTTTTCGTTTTTGACGCTCACTACCTTCATTTTAACTAAAATTAGGACGATCTTTTTTAGTTGGGACATTATTATTTATTAATTGAGGCTCAGTTTCTCATGATAGCGATTGGACTTACTTTCGTTTCGTTTTCGTTTTTGACGCTCACTACCTTCATTTTAACTAAAATAGGGACGATCTTTTTTAGTTGGGACATTATTATTTATTAATTTAATCCCAGTTTCACATGATAGCGATTTATCCAACTTAGACCAGCTTCTGAAGTTTGCGGCCCATTTCTGGTTGGCAAATGCACATACATTATTAATTTTCTTCTTAATTGGTATCATACAGTTCTCATTAGCATCTCTCTGAAATTTACTGCAGATCCAGTTGACAACAGCGGTCACATTTCGATTAATTTCTAATCAAAATTTAACAATAGGTGCGTTTGAGTACGTTTACAGTAAAAAGCAGTATATGAGTAAACTAAAAAATTTTCTCTCACAAAAAGCTGTTGTCCAAAAAAGTACGCGAACGCAAAATTTGTAAAAATTCGTAAAATAAAGGCAACAGCTGATGGCAAATAATTGAAGTGTTGAAAAATATTGACACTTTTGACTACTTAACTCGTTTTCTTATCGGTACTCGATTTAATACTTTTTATTAAAAACTATTTTATGTAATCTTTCCTATTTGTTTATTTTTTATTTTATTTGATTTTACTAATTTGTAGGGGGTTAAATTATTTAAAAGAACATGAATATTTTTTTTGCTATTGATTGTACCCAAATACTTCACACTTTTACAACTATAAAAAATTAACATAACAAAAAAAAATTTTAAAAGTTTGTATTTAGCCAAATAAATGCTACACAAACAAGTTTAATTAATTAATATTTATTCACTTTTTGTTTTGGTTTAATTTTTATTTCAACTTTTCTTTTATTTAACAATTTTTTCACAATTTGTATGCTTTTTATTTGTTACTTTTGTTTGTTTACCTTTTGAAAATTTTCTGCAGTAAAAATTTGTAAATACTCAGACAAGAACTGTCACTTTTCGCTCTCAATTTATGTTCTCATTTACTGTATTTTGTGTACTCGAACGCAATTTCGTAAAATGCAGTAAAGTTTAGTAAAAAATAGTTAAAACTTTAGTGTTCTCGAACGCTACTAATATCTGCATTTTTTATTTTTAGACAATCTAAAAAGATTAATATCTTAGAAGGTTGCAGACGACCACAGTCAATTTTTTAAACACATAAATGAGACATGAATACCTTTCTTTTAATACCAACGGTTTTCACAATAAGTTCCAATAAACAAACTTCTACTCCAAAAAACTTAAAAACTCTTACCAAAATTACACAAAAAAGACGTCACAAATTAACAGCACAAATTTTTTTTTATTTTTTTGATTTTGCTTAAAACTAAAAGTTTTTGGCGAACTATTATCACAGGGTATCACACAATTTTTAAAGCTTCAACCGCAAAACCTTTTGGTCTCCACCAGTAAACATCTGAGTTATTTCCTTGGTACTCGACCAGTAAAACGTCTGAGTTATATGTATATGGTTCTCCACCAGTCACATTGAGTTTTTCCTTTGTATCTCCACCAGACAACACATTAAAACATTAAGGTTAAAAACGATTGCATTTACATAGTTTATGTAGAAACCAATACAGTTATACCACGCCGCAACACCAACCAGTGCGGGGTGACAACGCAAAACGTAACAAAAGCAGACAAACAAAAACGACCTGTTTGTCCTTAAGAAATAATGACAAAAAGCGCGAGCGGCTTCTCCACTCAGAGCAGTTTTACGAGTGACAGCACAAATTAAGTAACACAACAATATTTGACTTTGGCAGCTTCCCGTTTAATGAAGGGTTGCCACATGTTCCCAATGTATTAGCAATAAAATCCCGTCGTTACTTTTTTTAAATTGTTATGTACAAAAAAGTACTTTTTGCCTCAAAAACTAGTCGGGGAGCCCATGATGCACTGTATTACTACATTTACACCTACGCAAAATCTAGTACTAACGAGATTTCGAGCCAAATCTAGTTGTTTTTGACTAGATTTCCCATACAAAACAAAATATATTTCGTGACTAAATTTTGACGAAATCTACTCAAAATCTAGTAGTACTTAATGATACAACTATGGTTTTTTCAATATAGGACTAAAAAAATCTTCCCTGCACAACAAAAAATGACATTAAAAAAAAACAAAACAAAAATTCTTAAAAAAATATTAAAAAGTTTTATAAAAATTGTAAAAAAAATAAAAGACTAATAATATTGATAAAATAAATATCGTTAATTATTAATAAAAGGTAATGCAAATTTTTTAATGTACATATATTTCTTTTCGTGTTTGTATGTGTAACGAAAAAACTTTTAGTCAGTTGTTTTGTTATAAAAACAAAATCGCGCTAATGTCAAAAAAGTATAATGTAAACGCTGGTTGGTTATCGTGGTAGCACGCAAAGGTCCAGGCGTGCAGCAAGTAGAGCCGACAGTGGCCCCGTTTTGACACCATGTTAACGCACCTGTACCCATGTTCTGTAACTTTAGTGAGAACTTCTTGCATCGAAAAGATGTGAAACAAAATATTCCGTCGTTTCTCGAAAAGTGAGAAAAATGTGTGTCTGTAACTCATGTCGAAAACTATGAAAAGAGATTACGTCGTTACGTTATAAATGTCATAATATTGCACTCGAAGCCGATGTGACATTGCAGACGTTCAGAACGCCAGTAACACATATCGTTGACGGCGACCAAAATTTACTAAAATTGAAAATTGTTCAACGACGGCGGCGAAAATACAACCGTCGGCTATACCAAATTGTGTAAGGAGCGACTTTAATGTTTGTTGTTTGCAAACGAGCTTTGAAGACATTCGTATATTTTATTAAAATGTTAAAAGCAAAATAATAAAACAATGAAAAATGTGCCAAGAACAAAATATTATTATTATTCTTTGCATTTTTAATGGTTTTTAGTGTTAAAATTTTTTCTCGCCCCATTTTTAATCGTGAGATTATTTGACAGTTCAAAGCGGGAACTTTTCTCACCAAAACGTTACAGACACACTTTTTCTGTAAATTGGCGAGTAATTTCCTTACGTGACAGCTTGTACTCGCCAAAAAAAGTTACAGACACAGTTAAGTGAGAAAAACAGCTGTTTGTTTAAATTTATGGCATTTTTGTTTCATTTCACACATTTCAATCGAAAACTTTCTCGACGCGAGAGTTACAGAACATGGGCACTGATTTCGAAAAAGATTTTAAATCAAATATACAAGATTTCGGCCTAATATAAATGTAGTATAAAGAACACCGCAAAGACCATATTTAACACCAAAACCGTAAACAAATATATCGATGGCTTAATATAAAAAAGGCGTAACTCGATTTTTTGTAAGTTCAAAGGGGAAGATAAAAATACTTATGAAATCCGTAAAATTTTAGATATAAAAAAGTTTAAATCGATTTTTAATAAAAATATGCAAAAAATTTTATTCTATAGCACCCTAAAATTTTAAAGCAAGGTGCATTTCGCATTTGTCTACCATAATATACAAAAAAAAAAACATTTTTAAGAAAAATTGAGTTACGCCTTTTTTATATTAAGCCATCGATATATATATATTATATGTTATTTTAATTCAAAAATATTGACCCACCCACAGCTTGGAGTATTCTATTTCATATCATCTTAAATTTCATTAATTTTGCTCATTTTATTATAATCAGTCCACCATTTTAATACATCCCTTATAAAAACACAACCAAAAACTTAATGACTTTCAATTACACTGTGCTAGTTCAAAAATGTAACATGTGGGGTAACGGACGGGTAAGCCTAATTTAATTAAGCTGAGTCCAGTGGTAAGTACTAACCGTTAATTAAAGTTAACTCTTGTTCTTAAAATAATTCAGATTGGAAATTATTGTTAAAAGTATTTAACACTGGACTTTTTCTCAGTTTTATACCATTTGGTGATTTCTTAATGACACATATCGTTTGAAAAACATATTGATAATCATAAGTTCTAAAGAAATTGTTTGGGAAAATTAAATTGACTGATAATGTTTTAAGTGATCTATAATATAAATTCTGTCGATGACGTTTTCTAGGTGCTTATTATCTTTTAATGGTTCTAAGTTATGTGCAATTGATCCAATTACGGATTAAGGCTTTTACTTTGATAAAAAGCTTAATTTTAACTCACATGTTTTTGTGACAAAACATCTGTTTACAACCTCGTTAAGATCCATACTTGAACACGGTTCAGTTTATACAATTTGTAAGTTAATCAAATGGAATTTGTTCAAAAACAATTTTTTCCATATTGAGTTCTAAATCGTCCATGGTATTCTAGTGTAAACCTTCCGCCGCACTGTGGCTGAAAATTGAATTTCATCGGCCAAAAATCCCAAAAAAACTTACGTTAGTTACTCTCGTGTGTGGTTTTCACACACATACAATGTCTGTCCGCTGTGGCGCCATCGTGTAATATCAATGATGTATATATCCCGTTGTTTATCAACAACAAACCATACAAAGCTTATATAAGCACTCACTTTATAAAACAAACATTACATGCAGTTCGCAACAATATCAAAAATATTCACACTTGCCTACGGAAAATTTTGTCTCTAGTGCAAATAACATTGAAACTACATATGTGTGGAAAACCACACACGAGGGGTAGCTTACGTAAGTTGTGAATTATTCCGTTACCAAAAAATATTTTTTATTAAAAAAATGTGTTTCCAGTACTTAATTGATATTGCTAACAAAGTCAAGAGGTTTCTTTGGTGTACCACAACAATTTTTTTTGTTTATCGTGTAAAAATGATTAATTGTGTACTGTTTTTCACACAAGGGCGACTTAAGGGCTAAGCTGACCTGCAAAAAATATGCTTAAATGTTAAGTTATCTCCTTTGTCTTTCGAGATATTCGTTTTAGATGGATTTTTGGGCTGATTTGTTTAACTTTTTTTTAAGTTTTCAATTTGGTTTTCTTAATATCAGTATAGTTTGTATTTTTTCAACATCAATTTGGATTTCTTATTGTCAAATTGTATTTTCTCAACATAAATTAGTTTTTCTCGATATTAATTTGTATTTTCTCAATTTCAACTTAAAAAAGTGTAGATCTGATCTACTTTTCAACATTATTCTCTATAATAAACTCCTGTGAATTTTTATATCATTTTTATATCATACTAAAAAAGAAATGAACTAAAATATTAAAATCTACAAAACGCATAAAGCACAATCAAACAACAATGTATTGTTGTCATAGCACCATTTCTATGTTTAAGAAAACTTTCCCTAAAATTAGTATTAGCACAAAATAAAACAATGAACTATGAATATGCTCCCCAGTGATATATTTGATTACAAAAATCTACCAAATAGAAATTAGTTCTAATAAATCTCATTTGAGACCTTAGAAAAATCCTAAGACATTACAATATTTTTATGCTAATAAAATCTAGAAATAAACATTAATCAAACAGTGGAAACTAATGCCTGCCACATACACTCTGGATTACAAAAATGAAAAGTTGCATGCTGTATTCAGCATGTTGTAGAAAACAAACGAGAAACCAGAACATAACGAAGACAGCAACAGAATTCTACATGTCACCAGAAGTATAAAACAATACAATAAAAGCATGACCCATTTACAGACAGGAGGAGATGTTATTATTCTCTTCTCTACTTTTTTTTGGTTTTACTTTTTAGGGAATTTTATAAAACAAAGGATATTTAAAAAAAACATAAAAATGCAACAACGACTACAATTACATGTTTCCAGAATAAGTTGAGGCATGTGTTGACAATGTGTAAATATGTTGCATGTTGTAAGTATAGTGTATATGTGAGTGTTTCTGTGTGCCTTTTTTAATTCTGTTTCAACTGCAAAAATAGCGAGAGTTAACTCCCTCTAGACTCTAGAGTCTAGAGCAGCAGGTTATTTAATGGTTGCGAAAGACGTTTCTATGTAAAGTATACTTACGTATGAGTATGTGTGTATGTAGGCATATTTGTATGCAAATAAAAGTTCACATGTATCATCAGTAGACAACAAGGAAAAGTGACAATACCAAATTAACTTTAAGCTTTAAAAATAATGATGCGTTCCCATTGTTTGCATACAGTTGAAAGGAAAAAATACAAAACAAAAAAAATCAGCAAATTAAAAACAGGCCAAAAGCTTAATACTGAAATTGAAACATGGTTGTGCACATGTATTTATACATGCACATTGAGGACTTCCATAACATAACGCTATGATAAAATTTGAGCTTTATTAAACATTAAATCAAATGTTAAAGAAAACCTTCCACGACAAAGGTGACGATAAACTTACTAAAAATAACTAATGTTTAAGAGGGTATAACTTTGCGTTGCAAAAAGACTTTTTTTATAATCCTTTTCGGATTCTTAAGTATCAAAAACACTGGTCTATAGCAAAAATTGCCTTTTAAAAACTTATGTATGTGGCCTATAAAAAGAGTGAATCCATGTCAAACCATTAAGTCGTTCGGCATCATCACCTTCGAATTGAATGAAATTCAACACAAATGTTGTATGTTATTGGACTTTAACAAAACATAAATTTTCAGACACCAGATTCTTTCGGCTTCCGAAATATGACGTCATAAAAGATGTGAAAAATGTGAAAAAAACACAAAAGTCTCCTAACAAAAGGGGATAGAACTCTTGAACTACACAAGATAATTTAGTTTTTTTGGTATCGTTTTAAAGGTGAAAGCGCACCCTTTAAAATGATATGCATATTGTGTTTTTCTAAGAAAAGGTCAAAGGTAAATTTTTGGGGTCTTGAGTTCAAAGGTCCATATCTAGAAAAGTATATTTTTTAAAATTCTTAAAAAAATATATGTTAAGTATTATACCCTCTTCAACATTTGCAGAAAATTTAAATGTGGAGACTCGATTGGTGTCAGAGTTATATACCAGAACGTGATTCTAAGTATGTTTTGTGTTCAAAAATCCCTTGTTGTTGTTGTATTTTAATTATTTTTTTCAGTATATCTGGAGCACGGCAAGAGCCAAAGTTTCCAAATTTAGTACACAAATTTTTGTTAGCAATACACACCATCCCACAAAATGTGGGCGGGACAGGAGAAGTGGGCGTGGTACCTCCCGTACAAAAAATATCAAAAATTTTTTGTATCTGAACCGATTTTTTCGAGTTTTTCAGAGAATATTTCCTACTAAAGATTTCCGATCTTCTGATATATACGGCGTAACCATAGATCATATGACAGTCCAAAGATTCAGGTTTTTATACAATTTTTGATATTTCTTGTACGGGAGGTACCACGCCCTCTTCTCCAATCCCGACCACATTTTGTGGGATGGTGAGTATTGATACCTAAAATTTGTGTACTAAATTTGGAAACTTTGGCTCTTGCCGTTCTCCAGATATACTGAAAAAAATAATTAAAATACAACAACAAGGGATTTTTGAACACAAAACATACTTAGAATCACCTTCTGGTATATAACTCTGACACCAATCGAGTCTCCACCTTTAAATTTTCTGCAAATGTTGAAGAGGGTATAATACTTAACATATATTTTTTTAAGAATTTTAAAAAATATACTTTTCTAGATATGGACCTTTGAACTCAAGACCCCAAAAATTTACCTTTGACCTTTTCTTAGAAAAACACAATGGAGCTTTGAACTCAAGACCCCAATAATTGAGCCTTGACCTTTTCTTAGAAAAACACAATATGCATATCATTTTAAAGGGTGCACTTTCACCTTTAAAACGATACCAATAAAACTAAATTATCTTGCGTAGTTCAAGAGTTCTATCCCCTTTTGTAAGGAGACTTTTGAGTTTTTTTCACATTTTTCTCATCTTTTATGACGTCATATTTCGGAAGCCGAAAGAATCTGGGGTCTGAAAATTATGTTTTGTTAAAGTCCAATAACATTCAACATTTGTGTTGAATTTCATTCAAATCGGATGTGGTGATGCCGAACGACTTAACGGTTTGACATGGATTCACTCATTATGTTAAATATGCAATCAAACTATTTTTACTCTAATAACATTATGTTAGCGTCATTTGTTAAATAATTTTGAATCAGTAGTTTTTTTTGTAAAATCCAACAACAAAACACACCGAGATTTTGTTATATTTTATAAAAGTGCTACAATATTTCTGTGGTTTTCATGGGCAACCGCGTATGTCTTAAAACAAATTTTTTGGGAAAGCCGAAAAACCATTCTAGATCAAACCATGGGCTAGGTATTGCACTTTTTAAACTTTGTCATTACGTTAAAAAATCGCAATTGATCCATCTGTTTTCAAAAAAAAAAAAACTGTAAAGAGCATTTAAAATTAGGCAATATGGCATCAACATCTCGAAATTGGAAAAATGGACATACGCGGTTGCCAATGGAAACCACAGACTTTGCATTTGCCTTATATTAAACTCCGCTATTAAGAAAAATTGTAAAAAGCCACAATATAAAAAATCGATGGCAAAAAATTTTAATTTATTTTGTATTTTTATGACAGCTATGAAAGGTGATGTATCATAATATGATTGCTTCTAAATTTATTATGATTAACATGATGATAATATGATTACTTCTTAGCTTATTATAATTAACATGACAATAATTTGATTACTTCTCAACTTAGTATGATTAACAGTATAATAATATGATTAATGGAAAAATATTATGATGTAATAGTACGAGTATATTTAGTCATAATAGGATTCAATAATAATCTTAATATGGTGACTACAATCATGAATCTCATCATAATATGTTGCTCTTAGAATATGTTTACCACAACCATGTTTTTTCTTTGCGTTAAATAATGTGTTCAGTAATCAGAAAAACATGAAGGCACTACTTACATTTTTAGTGAAAGAACCAATGAATTTTACAGGGGATGTCCAAAAATGAATGCATTCAAAAGTAAGTCATTATTATTTTTAACTACATACATCCAGAAAAAAGTAATTATAGAAGTTTTTGTAGAAGTAGTAAAAGAAAAAAACTACTAAATAATGTGTTAAAGAAACTATTAATTTTGAAAAAGTAAGCGAAGTTTTTTCTGGGTTTGAGCACGATTTGTCTGATTTGCATTAAATTACAAGCAGATATTTTCAAATAAAATGTTGTTTAATGGCGATTTCTTTTCTGAGAAAAATATGTTACAGTACATACATGTAACATTTTCTAATGTTACCTAAAATCACTCGAAGTGTTACATGTTGTGCAATTTCTATAGAACACAATTAGTGCTTTTATTTACAACTATTACACTTTCATCATTAATGTACTTAATAAGCGATTTTTAAAGCTATTTAAGCAGTTTCTGCATGCTATTACGGGTTGGAAACAAATATTAACATCACTAATGGCTTATAAAAATTAAAACGATTATAATATAAATAGACTTTTTTTGATTTTAATTTGTAAATATTTTTATATTTAGTTTTAAAATCAATTTTTAACAAAATTATGAGCGGTATGAATTATGACGAACAAAATAAAACATTTTTATGATACAAAAAAAATTTGTTTTTAAAAGTTTATTAAAAGCAAAATGTGTATATTATATTAAAAAAAAACTCAACAATGAGGTTAAATAAAAATTCAATATAAATTAAAATAAACTTATCTTTTTAAATAAGCAATTTATGATTTCCTTGTGAGGCAAATTTAGTCTATGTTCAGTTTGTCATTCTTGATCTGAGCCATGTTTTTATTCGACGAAGGGTAGGAAATGACCTCTCGCTCGTAGCATTACTGACGAGCATTGAAACGAAAATTTGAAATAATTTTCTTAGATTTGGGTAGATATCTTCATCACAGTTTATTCAAGCATCTACAACGTTATCTGATAGATTTTCAGGTATTTTCCATGTTTGTTGCCAATGCAACAGTTCAGGTTCAAGTTTTATCAAATAAAATCAGCTCATCCGCTAGTTTTGGTTTTAAAAGTTTTGTATCTGTATATGACTTGATTACACTTTGAGGTAGAACTTTAGGTATGTTCAATACATTAAGGATATCTATTGGGAAAAGTGTTTTGAGATCTTCAAAAATAAATTCTATAACAGGAATGTAACCACAACTCGGTAGTAATCTTCAACATTTGGGATGTGATTATTTCGTTCAAATCTTGTCTTTTCGATTGGAACCTCAATTTGAACACAAATAACTTTCACTTTTTCAAAAATCGCTTTAAATTGTTCTTCGGCTTTATTTGTTTTTTCTTCAAGGCACATGATTAAAGTTTTGATAAGGCTTGATCCTTTTTGAAGATCTATATCGTGCTCTTGTAAAATGATACTAAGCGGCAAATAAATTCAAAAGTTCTAAGTGATTTCCTTAATATAAGGCTTTTTATGAAGTATCTCTACCTTTCCACTCAGATATTTTTTCCAACGCTTCTACTATATGATGTACACTTGTTGCAAAGTGTAAAGCTGAGTCGTAACGGTCCACCCATCTTGTCTCGCATAGAGAGTTTTGCTCCCAAATACTTCACTAAAACTGTGTTTTGCCTGGGATGATTATATATAAAAAATTTGTTGGTTTCTTTAACAAATGATACAACTTTTTGTATTAGTGGCCTTTATTGCTTTTAGAAATTGAGTTGTTTGGTTTATAGGAATAGCAAGGCGTTTATTTAGCATTTGTCGCGGTTTCCAGAATTTTTTAACACCTTCATTTTCTGCTGACATCAAAGGACACCCATCAGTTCCAACGCCTACACAATGTTTTAGGTCAAGACCAAAATTTGTCAAAGTTTTAAGAACTATTGATGATAGTGCTTTCTCATCAATTGACACATCAGCGTCAATATCAATACCCTGTGAAGGCTGTTCAAATGCGTTTACAACAAAGCCAAAAAATTGTTCCCTAACAACTTTTTGTTGTATGTTGAAATATTTTAAAGATAAGGAAATCTGGCTTTTCCCCGACAAATCCGTGCTTTCGCCAAAAATTATCGAATAGAATTTTGATTCATATAACACATATATACATAAAAATTTGTTTGTCTGTGTTTTATTCTAAGATTAATCGGAGTAAAGCGCATTGCCGCCAAAAAAATTTTTGCCACACGGCGCAATGGACGGAGTTGGCCCATTTTCAGTACCGAAATGAAATTTCCTATTTAAACAAGTTAGATTGCTATATTCGGCTGTGCCGAATCTTTGATACCCTCCACCGACAGTTCAAAATTTTCAGGAGTGATATCTATATGATATCTATTTATTATTAATTTAACTTTATAAAAAACAGACATCAGCATTAAAATTGGTTGCGGTTTGAAAGTTTATTAGATTATTGACCTACAATCTTGAGAATAATATCATGATTCGCAACAGTTTAAGCCGAACTTAAATGATTTTCAGAAGGGGGATTTATATTGGAGCCATGGTAAGCTAAGAACCAATCATCCCAAAATTCCGCAGAGTGATATCTGGTATTAAAAAACATAAATTTCAATACAGCGGTGAAATATGTTTTAGCGATTACAGTGAATTTCAGAAGGCTGCTAAAAATGGGATCTAAGATTAATTATGGACCGTATATCACCAAATTCATAAAATTTTTTGTGGCCATATGAAACGAAGTTGAAAGAAATTGTATTACAATAAATATATCTGCTACGGTTTTAGGCGTATTTAATGAAGTTCCCATAGTAGGCTTTATGTGGGGCCTATAGTAAATTATGGACCGATGATCACGAAATTTATTGGTGTGATTTCTAGTCATATAAAACTGCGAAGTATTAAATTTTATTCTGATAGCATTATATATTACGGTTTAAAGCGAACTTAACTATTTTCCGGGAGTAGGGTTTATATGGGGCCTACGGTAAATTATGGACGGATCTTTACGAAAGTTAACACCGTGATTTCCAGTCAAATAAAACGAATTTTCACAAAATCATTCCGTGCATTGTTCCACCATTTATGTTAGTTTTTGTAAGAAAATTATAAATTTTTTTAGGTGGTGGTTCCACATTGAACCGATTTTGCTGGATTTCAAACCCAAACTGTTGAGTATAACTACAAGCAATTTTACACCAAGTTTGTTAGTTTCTTTTGAGTTTATCGAAAGTGAGCTTGTTTTCAACAGACGGACAAACGAACATGGATAAATCGACTACTTTATGGGGTCTGAGATGACTAATAAAAAAGTATGCCTTCACAACTAATTTTGGTGGAGAGTATACAAATTGAAAAGTCAGGAAATAATTTTTATAGTTATTTCAAGGCGAATTTACTTCAGGTGGCGGCGAGACTACAACAAGTCAACAACACAAAAAACAACATGTATTTTGTTTTTATTTTTCGGTCATGTAATGTCAAAAACAAGGCGAATTAATATATATATTAATTCGCTTTGTATAAAACAGTTGACTAAAGCAGGGCTACCAGATTTGGGGTTCTTATCTCAAATTAGTTTAAAAAAATTAATTTCGGGCTTATATTGAGAATGTAAAAAAAAAAACATTTTTCTTTTTAGGGAAGTTATTGATAGATTTGTTTCTGTTACAAGCCGTCATACATATATAAAATCTGTAAGACTTTTTATGTACAAAACTCATTTTAATACAATATATATGAAACAAATTATAGCGCAAATACAATATCGGACGGCTGAAAAATCTGATTTGCTGATCAGTAAATATCAGTTTTTTATTTAAAATTAATCAGCAGCATATTTTTCTCATCTAAAAAACGTTTGCCCCATTTGTTTAGGTTGACCTGTTAAAACTCTATGAAGTAAAAATACTTTTAAACGTATGTCCACAAACATATTCAGGGGTGTTCTGAAAATCGAAAACAAAAAACCCAAAAAATAAGATTTCCGTGATAAAAGAATTTTACGACAAATATTAAACAATTATTTTTTTGTTAAACTGAATTTTATAATAAAAATTATAAAAATTAGTTTAAAAGAGTATTATAAACCACTGAACAATTTTATTGTTTTACTTTTTCGATTTCGAACACTCTTGAATGGCTAAGCCAATTAATATTTCACATTTTGAATTTTCTGAAGTTGTGAACATTTCAAGTTCTTAAACGATATAAAATGGTGTAACATGGATTTCCAGGCAGACTCCATTAATGCTAGAAGCATGTTTGCCAATGTGCTCATGATGCTTTAAGGTTTATATTTTTACCACTAGTCATAGGAACAAGAAATTTAAAATCTATTAATTATATCTTAGATTAACTGATCACAACTTCCACTTCTTTTAATAACGTAGATTTTTGGTCAGAATTTGTAAGATTATTATAAAATTGTAAAATTGGTTACATGACATTATTATTTTAGTGTGCTTATCTATGGTAAACTAAATAATTTTTTTTTTTAAAGAATTATTTAGTGGCTTTTTATTTTTAGAGGGGATATTTTAAGTAATTTTTATTTTAAATTTGGGATTGAAGAAAAAATTTATCTGGCATCCCTAAACTAAAATTAACAAAAATAATTGAGAAAAAATGAAAAAAAATAAAATTATTTTTGGAATTAAGAAAATAAGAGTTTTTCTAACATAAACATGTGCAATTTTTGTGAGCATTAATTCCCAAATTGGGTTGAATTTAATGTTGTATTCAAAATAATCTAAGCCGTTTCTTTTCTGTGTTCATTTTATACATTTAAATATTAAACTGCACATAACACAGTACAACACATGATTTGCCAACTCAATTCTGTGAACAGTATGTGAAATTAGACCCAAAAAGAAGAATTTCTGCATCATTCGTTTTGTCTTCTTACCTGCGATTTGAAGTTAGTATCGATTTGAAGTTAGTACTATCGTATAGGGGAATTTATCACGTTTTAGGCCCTGTTGTTTGACATAGCTCGACAACCACTAGCCCAATTTAGTTGAAATAAATTTTAAAAAATTAAGAATTACAATTCCCTTAATCTGTTCATATATTGTTTTCCTATACAAGTAACACTTTCGAAGTTAAAAATGAATGTATGAAGGGAAAAAATTATTTTTTGCCTAAAAATTAAAATTTTTTTTTTTTTTAAATACATAAAAAATCCAAAATGGAAAAAAGTTTCAAGTCTAGTTATTTTTTCGCAAAGTCACATAACCTAGGAGCAAAATGAGACAAAGATCATAAAAATCGATGCACGCGTTTGTAATTTATTCACAATTAAGTAAATGTATGAATTTCAAAAATTTGCTCGAGATATGCACAACATTATTTGGAGAAAACATTGACACCTTTTTCATGATTCTGAGAATTAATAAAAAAAGGAATAAACAAAAGGTTATTTGATTTCTATGATTGCGGTAATAAATGTACGTGGACAATTAAACGGAAAGTGGACCTTTTTATTATTTGGGTTTTTCCGGTGGCTACCTATATGATTTTTTTACAGAAATTGCACCCACATTTAAGGGTGGTCATTATTTGGAAAGTTTTGCACAGTTTGAAACGTACAAGTGCTGAATCAGGTATATAGCCAGCCGCCCTTAAAATATGCGCCCATTTATAAGTACCTGACAGTAAAATATTCAAAAATACGTAGTATTTATAGGTGTGCATTGATCGATTTTTGGCATTCAGCCAGTGCCGACGAACGCGAACAGTAAAAGTGATTTTTCTCCAGTTTTTTAAAAGTGAATAACAACAAAACATAAAATATATCAATATGGAAAACAACAAGTGCCCATATTTGGATGAATATTGTTACGTTTGTGGTCATATCGTCCGAAAAATACAGAAAAAAGATCGAAAAAATTTGTTTACTGAGCAATTCAAAACCGCGTATTGTAATTATTTCGATGAAGCAGATTTAAGTGGTGCAAATTTTACGCCGAACACAGTGTGCAACAGTTGTTATACTACCCTTCTAAAATGGATTCACGGAAAAAGTAGAAAGTTATCTTTTATGAAGCCAGTAATTTGGGTGGAAGACACAACTGGACATGATGAATCCAGGTGCTATGCATGCATAAATTTTCGTCCTGGATTAAACAGACAACAATTGAAAACAAAAGTATACACTGCTGCATTTACTGCCACACTTCCAGTGCAACGCCCTGCTGATACCGATGCACCTAAACCTCCGAGTGCGGATATTGTGTCGCTGCTAGCCGAAACCGTTTTCACCAATCCGACCGATTTGGATGATGCTGATTGGATACCCGATATTGAAAATAGTGCACCACAACCGCTACCACAAATCGAAATGGATTACATTGTGGCCAAGCTGGGACTATCACAACACGACTCCGAATGGCTGACATCATTTTTGAAGAGAAGAAAACTCACACAGCAAAATGTCAGCGCAACATCATACCGACAACGCCAAGCTGATTTTCAGAAATTTTATTCCGTTGACGAAGCAAATACGTTCACGTACTGCCATGATATCCCAGGTTTAGTGAAAAAATTGGGAATGGATTATATCGCTGGCGACTGCCGTTTATTCATCGATGGTTCAGTTACTAGTTTGAAGGCTGTGCTGCTGCACAAAAGAAATTAAAAACCATACATTCCATTGGGATTCAGCACAACTATGAAGGAAACGTATGAAGTATTGGGCGAAATTTTGAAGAAAATCAAATACGATGAACACAAATGGAACATTTGTTGCGATCTGAAGGTGGTCAACATACTACAAGGGATTATAGAAAAGGGCGGATATCCAAAATACTTCTGCTTCCTTTGTAATTGGGATTCACGATACAAAGGAAATCAATATCAATGTAAAGATGCGAAAGGAAGAACTCCCGAGCTCAACAAACAATTAAAATTACGCAATGAACCTATGATAAAGGACCTGGATGATATTTTGTTGCCACCGCTCCACATGAAACTGGGAATAGCTGGGAAATTCGTTGAAGTGGTGGTCAAAAAAGTTAACGGCGCCTTTGACTGTTTGAAATCCATCTTTCCGAAACTCAGTGATGAGAAAATTAAAAACGGTACGTATCGTACTCTGTATTTCAATATTGTCATATCTAAATTTGTTAATTTCTATACATTCGCATTACCAATAATTTTTTCGGAAATTGATCAAAAGTGATTCTTTCACACATTTGCTTTCAGAGCATCACGACCACCAACATGCATGGAACGCATTGAAAGAAGTAAAAGAAGGCGTTCTAGGAAAGAACCGTGTCCAGCGAGAAGAGATACAGCAACGAGTGGACAGGTTGCTGTTTTATTTCGAAAAAATCGGTGCATCCATGACGCTGAAATTGCATTTCTTGCACCACCACCTCGATACTTTTTTGGCACAATCACCTCAGGAATCAGACGAACAAGGAGAGAGGTTCCACCAGGTGACCATGCCATTTGAAAAGCGGTTCAAAAGCAAAAAATTGGATGCATTGCTTGCGGAGGTTTGTTGGTGGAGTTCCACAATTATGCAGTTTGAAGAAAGCACCGAAGATGAAGACATTGAAATTGGTGGACACAGTGAAAGAAACACGCCCTTGAATAGTATGTGTATCTCGGATGACGATACAGACTCAGACCATGAATATGAACAACCTACGAAGAAAACAAGATCATCAGAACCACAAGCGTCAACTTCTACAAGGATGGATATTGCCAATAATTGAAAAAATGTTCTAAATTTTGTTTTTATGCATATTATAATT
Organism: Pollenia angustigena; assembly: GCA_930367215.1. Classification (NCBI taxonomy): domain Eukaryota; kingdom Metazoa; phylum Arthropoda; class Insecta; order Diptera; family Polleniidae; genus Pollenia; species Pollenia angustigena. Next base: position 173,343,732 of record OV884059.1, on the reverse strand, counting down.
GCGTATTAATTGCATATTATTTTATTTTCATTAGGTTTTTATAAATAAAGTTTTTTTTTGCATGATAATTTTTTAATTTATATTTTTATTTTAAGGGTGGTGGCTATAACTGATTTTTGAAATTCATACCTTTACTCAATTGCGAATAAAAGCGAAACGCGTGCTTCGATTTTTATGATCTTTGTCTCATTTTGCTCATAGGTTATGTGACTTTGCGAAAAAATAACTAGACTTGAAACTTTTTTCCATTTTGGATTTTTTATGTATTTAAAAAAAAAAAAAAATTTAATTTTTAGGCAAAAAATAATTTTTTTCCTTCATACATTCATTTTTAACTTCGAAAGTGTTACTTGTATAGGAAAACAATATATGAACAGATTAAGGGAATTGTAATTCTTAATTTTTTAAAATTTATTTCAACTAAATTGGGCCAGTGGTTGTCGAGCTATGTCAAACAACAGGGCCTAAAACGTGATAAATTCCCCTATACGATAGTACTAACTTCAAATCGATACTAACTTCAAATCGCAGGTAAGAAGACAAAACGAATGATGCAGAAATTCTTCTTTTTGGGTCTAATTTCACATACAATTCACAGAATTGAGTTGGCAATCAATTAACTGAAAAATGTTGTACTGTGTAATCATAGAAATAGCTTTAAGCTATAGTTATAATGGTAAAAATTAGTTTTGGTGATATAAAAAAGATTTTAACTTAATTGTTATACATAGTTTAATTTATCATTTCTTTATTGTTTAATTTTTTCATTTATAAGTTGTAAAGCAAAATGTTAATTTTAAAACACAATTTTAAAAAGCACATGTAAACAAACTTTTGACACATCTGGCCTGAACAAAAAAAAAACCGGCTGTCTTTTCGACACCACCTGAAGTAAATTCGCCTTGAGTTATTTTTTATTTAATCAAACAAAAAAAAAATATTCGCACAAAATCCTTTTTTTAGTGAAAGTTTCAGAAATAATTATGTATACGGTATTGTATTAGTGCAATATTTCCCATTGGCCGCTTAGAGGAGGCCGCAGAAACTCGGAATACAAATTAAGGGCTATATCATTTGGATTTTGCTTAAAAATTCCCTAGAGCTTGCAACAAAGACATATAAACAACTGTTCTTTCGGCTGCAGATTCTCTTAGCAGCATTACGTTAAACGTAAAAAGAACAAGTAAGAAAGTATAGTCGGTCAAGCCCGACCATATGTCACCCTACACCACAGTATTTTAAAACACATCATGCTTATGTGTCCATGTAAGTATGGATTTATCTATGTTTATAAACTTCATGAAAATCGGTTTGAGAGTTTGTGAGAGGCAGAAATTGCAGTCTGCCTCCCCTTGTGGTCCTATTTTTTAAGAACTGTATAGCTAATGTGTACCTATAGGTATGGATCTATCTATGTTTTAAATTTGATCAAAATCGGTTTGAGAGGCAGTAATTGCCCCTATCTCCCCTCGTGGTCCGATTTATTTTTTAAATTTATACATTTTGTGTCCATATAGATATGGTTCTATCTATGTTTTAAATTTCATTAAAATCAGTTTGATAGTTTCTGAGAGGAAGAAATTTCCCCCTATCTTCCCTCGTGGTCCTACGATTCGGCCCATTTTCAATAGGCTTTTGTAAGTTGTTGTTGTTTTCATTTTGTTTTTCATGACCTACTTACAACTACAATTTATGTTGGGAGAATTTCAACTAATTGTAGTAGGGAATGTAAGATGAGATAAACTCACTGTTTATTGTTGATGTTTTTTGTTTAAACTTTGATATAGTTACAAGTAGAACTGTTGTTTATAAGTCTTATACGTTTAACAGTTTTATTTTGTTTAATATCTTTAGTTTTTCTAAAATCTTTATGGATGGAGTTTCCTGATGATCTGACCTGGGCAAACGGTGAAATGCGCATGAGAATGGCTTATCCCATCAACAATAAGTTTCAAGTGTTTTTATCAAGAATAAAAACTGGGAATTAAGTTCTTGAACCATAAAAGGAGCCCGCGCCGAAGTTCCTAGGAATTAAGTTTTTGAAAATAAGCCATTTTTTAAATTTTACTATTTTATTTATTTTCAATAATATTAATTAAAACTGAAAACATTTTGTATAAAACTTAAAAAAATAAAACAACAAAATCACGATATTATGTAAGTAATTTTTTGGCCACAAAATCTGGTTTACTGTCAAATTTGGACATCTCTCGTCTGTATTACACCCTCTCTTAACCTTAAGTCGTTACAATACACTAATATGCTGTTCTCCAATTTTAACAAAATTGAAGATCAAAGCGCGGGCTCTTCCACTTAAAATAAATAAATAATATCAAAAAGTTATTTCAATTTTTGGGAATACAAAATTTTAATTTCAAAAGATTTTGCTATTCGTGCTTAATTCCCAGTTTTTATTCTTGACAAAAACACTTGAAATTTATTGTTGATGCGATAAGCTATTCCTATGCATTTCACTGGTTGCTTAGGCCAGATCATCAGGAAACTTCATCCATAAAGATTTTAGACAAACTAAAGATATTAAACCAAATAAAACTGTTAAACGTTTAATATCTTTAGTTTGTCTAAAATCTTTATGGATGAAGTTTCCTGGTGATCTGGCCTAAGCAACCAGTAAAATGCATAGGAATAGCTTATCCCATCAACAATAAATTTCAAGTGTTTTTGTCAAGAATAAAAACTGGGAATTAAGCACGAATAGCAAAATCTTTTGAAATTGAAATATTGTATTCCCAAAAATTGAAATTACTTTTTGATAATAAACAGGCAAGTGTACGGCCTAAAAAACACTTAATTGACAACATCTTTTGTAAGTTGTTGTTGTTTTTATTTTGTTTTTCTTAACCTACTTACAACTACAATTAATGTTGAGAGAATTTCAACTAATCGTAGTGGGGAATGTAAGATGAGATAAACCCACTGTTGTTTATTGTTGATGTGTTTTGTTCAAGCTTTGATATTGTTACAAGTAGAACTGTTGCTATAATTCTTATACGTTTAACAGTTTTATTTGGTTTAATATCTTTAGTTTGTCTAAAATCTTTATGGATGAAGTTTCCTGATGATCTGGCCTAAGCAACCAGTGAAATGCATAGGAATAGCTTATCCCATCAACAATAAATTTCAAGGGAATTAAGCACGAATAGCAAAATCTTTTGAAATTAAATAAATAATATATTACAGGAGTCTAATGCAGACAAAAAACAACATATTTACGCTATAAGAAGTCGATACGAGAAAAATATTTTTTGACCAACCCTAATGCGCAGTCTTTATTAGATTCAGTTGGTCAAATTGTTATAACGAAGCTCAGTTAAATATATTTGATTAAAAGATTGGGCTTAAATAGCATTTACTATTTTTATCATTTAAAAAATGTGAACCTTATTTGTTTTATACTTCCATATAATGCAAGTTTGAAAACCCATACCGTTTAAATTGATACCGATACCGAAATTAGTTTTCTGCAATTAGTATACCGGCACAACCGTTTCGGTAAAAAAAATAAGGGTTGATGATATTGCTTAAAAGTCTCGCAATCTGTGGAAACTGTGCATTTTTACGCCCTCGCAAAAAAAACTATCAAAAATTGTATTAGAATTTACACAAACTTCTTAAATTTGCCCAACAATTTTGACTCGTAAACTTGCGCTGTTGAATTGCGCATTTATACAAACAAATTTTTTTTAATGCTAACGGTCGTTTTCAATGAAAATCACAAACAATAAATTCTTGCAATAATTTAAGCAAATTAGTCCTTTGGCTTTCTTTATGCATGTTTAAAAACAAATTTCACTTTTTATTCAGAAATTTCAACTTTTGCTTTGTATATTTTATTATTTTTTAATATATTTTTTTATTGATGTTTCAGTTTGAAATGACATTAATTGTTAAAAATTACACAAAAATTAAAAAGGCTCTTAATGAAATTGGTCTCGCAAGTTTGCACAAATGGCAATTTCAAGCGATATCATGAAAACCCTTAATTTTCAAATATAAAAAATGTAAAGTTTCAACACGTATACTAATGAAAAATATGTTTGATAACTTGACGCTCTGTGGTTGTAAGGTTGTAACACTGTTATTGTTTTGTTACTTTCTATTTCAAAATCAAAGAATCTAACATATATTCTACAACAACATTTGTTGGAAATTTTTAGGTGTGGTATTTGACAGTTTGATATACAAATATTTAAGTATAAAAACATTCCGTCAGCTTTCTGAAGGGCCAAATACACTTATCAAAATACTCATCAAGCCTTGTGGAAGTACTAGTGAAAATGTGTTTCTACGTGCGACACCGACGATGCTGAATGGAAAATCAAAAAATTTAGATATAACGGCGAATATTACATACAGCACAACGAAGATGACTTTAATGTTATTTTAAAGAGAGTACTTGGAGCCTCAACCCATATATTCAAAAAAAAAAATTAGCTTGATATAAATAATATTCATAAGTTTATCACTCTGGTCAAAGGAACAACTACAAAAAAAAAAATACTTTTTTTTTTTGTTTATTTAATTGTAATAAATTTATATACCGTAATAAAAGTTGCAATATTGGTACACCGATATAATAAAAATAACGAAACCGATTGATTGATTGATTCTTTATTAGATAAGACAGTACAACAAGAACGGTGTCTTATATTACAGTACTGTAGAATTAAAGTTATACATATGTGGCACAATAAAATAAAATGAAAATTAAACACATAAATTAATAATAATTAATACAAATAAGTAAACAAAAAGTAAAAATAAGAGTATGAATATTAAATTAAATATTTATGCCTGCACGCAAAGAAGAAACATGGTCGTGGTAAACATATTCTAAGAGCAACATATTATGACAAGATTGTAGCCACCATATTAAGATTGTTATTGAATCATATTATGGGTAAATATATTCGTAATATTACATCAAAATATTTTTCCCTTAATCATATTATTATTCTGTTAATCATAATAAGTTAAGAAGGAACCATATTATTGTCGTGTAAATCATAATAAATTAAGAAGCAATCATATTATTATCATGTTAATCATAAAAAGCTAAGGAATTAATCATATTATTGTCATGTTAATCATAAAAAGCTAAGAAGTAATCATATTATCATCATGTTTATCATAATAAATTTAGAGGCAATCATATTATGACACAGCTCCTTTAATAACTGTCATAACAATACAAAATTAATTAAAATTTTTATGTACCGATTTTTTATTTTGTGACTTTTTACAATTTTTCTTAATGTAAATAAAAAAGCAGAGTTCAATATTTGTTGTTGGATTTTACTACGATATTTTGCACTATTAATTATTAACTATTTTAATTTCTTTAAATTTATTATTTTTTATGGTAATTTATCTTGTTTAACCGCTCACATATAAAACAAACGACACAACTGATTCAAAATAATTTTACAAATGGCGCTAGCATAATATTATTAGAGTAAAAATAGTTTGATTGCATCTTAAACATAATATGATAAATGTATAGAAACTTATCATGTTATGGCTATTAAATATCATGATATGGTTGTGGGTAATATAATATGTTTTGAAAGTTATCATAATTTAGTTGTTAGAAAAATAAATATTTTTCGGTCAACAATACTCATATTTATAATTGCGATAAACATTGATATGTTTGCAGTAACTATAATATTGCTGATATTAAATAAAAATAACAATTATTTGTGTACGACAACAATATATTGTTACAATAAACATAGTGTTGTTGCCGTAACCATGCCCAACCATATTTTTTCTATTTGTTTTTCTTTTATTTTTGGCCACTTACTTTTATTTATATTTATATATTTGCTTATATATACTTAGCTGGTGAGGCCTAACTCCATTTGTGAAAATAAAAATGCAAAATTTTTTATTTCATTTTTCTCTCTGCGTGTGTATTCAAAAAATGATTTAAAATTTGACATATCGATTTTAAAATTCTTAACAATCGTTTATGAATACGGGGTTAAAAATGTAATTTAAAAAGTAAAAAGAAATTACAAAAAAAAAAAAAATAATAAATAATAAAAAAAAATAAAATAAGAAATAAAAAAGTTATAAAGATAAATTACCAAAAAAAAATGTTAACAAAAAGGTTTAAAAATGGCAGATTTTAAACTGTTTGCATTGCTTATGAATTGAATATGAGGAGGTAGTCGGTACCACAGACGAATTGTAGAAACGTACAAATGTCTAACTGATATAAGGCTAGGTAGCGAAAAGAGTTTTTATTCTTTCCTCTGTTAGATCTTGAAAGAGTTACGCCCGTATTTATAAAAATTTTTAACATTTAATAAAGGTTTACAAAACAAATTTTGTATGAAAATTTGCCTTAATAAACGTTTGTTAAATTTAATAATCGTTTATAAATACGGGGGTTAATCTTCTGTATAAATATTGAGGTTGTTTAGTAAAAATCAGAGCTGTAAATGAATCATTCATTTTTGAATTAATTCGTGAATCATTCATGCAATGAATTAGCAAATTTTGAATTAATTCTTTTCACACAATTAAATGAATTGAATGAATTTTGAGTCAATTCAAATAAATTAGACAGAAATGAATTACAATTCGTTTTCCAATTCAAATGAATTGCAATTCATTTCCAATGCAAACGAATTTCTTAACCCTTTACGGCGTCATTTTGTATTTCTGCAACATACCCTTAAAGTAAGTGTAAAAATTTAAGGCGATGTTGGAGTTTGGCAACATAGCATTCTTGCGGTTTAAAAACTAAAAGTTTTCTAAACAGCAACAAGTTTGTATATATTTCATTCAAGTGACACGTGTGTAGAAATCTGTTGTACGCTCTTTGAATTCTTTTTAAAAAAATTAATTTTTTAAGTAATAGCGATATTTGGCTATTGAAATTTGTTTGAGTGAAAGGTAAGAGGATATATTTCAATAACCAATTACTAATTCTTTTCGCAAAACCAATTTCGTTTACGTTTTATACTAATTTTGGTTTGTTGTATATATGCAACATTGCCTATTTATACTGATTTTGGTTTGTTGTATATATGCAACATTGCCTATTGAGGTGTATTATTTTACTATTTTTTCATCATTGTAAATGATTTTTCTTTAGTATCAAAATGAGCCATTAATTGCGTAATATAGCTCCTAAGGACCTAGAAATGATTCTATAACAATGGGAAGATAGTGAACATGGCCTTGATTTTTCTGATAACGATGGAGAAAGGGCCGGCTTAACACGTTCCACCGAAAGATGTCAGGTTGGACGAATATGGGCCCTGGCCAGTTTGGGTCAATAAATGCATGAGAAGCAAATTTTCAGAATGCAAAGGCTATACGCAGACATCTTGGGAAAAATAAGGGGTTAGTGTGTGCTACAATAAGCAAAACAACTGCTTTAAAAATTCTAATATTCTTAATTTCAACTTTAATTTTGAGAGCTACTGCTACAATGTTGCATTTCTGCAACATTTTTTTTAAATAAATTAGATCTTAAATATGAATAAAAATTTTTTTATTAATTTTTCCATTAATAGTAGCCAATTTACCACCTATTAACCAAAAACTAACGAAATTGTCGTTCTTGCGCCGTAAAGGGTTAAAGTGAATTGCAATTCATTTTACAGATTCATTTGAATTGAATTGATTTTGAATTAATTCAAACTGAATTAGAAAAAAGAATTAGCAATTCATTTCCAACTCATTTGAACTGAATTGATTGAATTTTGAATTTATTTTGCATTGGAATGGAATTGTCAGGTAACAGCAAAATAGGAATTTAATTATTAGGTATAGGCGAAAATCCTATCAAAATGGAAAAATTTTGTTTATTTGCTAAAAGAAACTTAAATTTTTATTTTTATTAAATAGTGTAAAATATTATTAAAAGTGTGTTTAACAATAATTTTTTGTTTAAATAATCTCATATTTGTGTATTGTGGAAAATTAATTTTTTTTAAATTCAATCGAATTTTGAAGATTTTAGAAATTTTGAATCTCAACAACATTTTTTTGCTGTCAAAGCTATGTTCGTTTACTCTAAATTCTTACTACTTTTCCTACAATTGGAAAATTTGTTTACATTATGTTTTAAAAACTTCAAACTGCAATAAAAAATAGTTCATTTTAGTAATTCACCCTAGATCTGCTCTTGAATTTGATTGATTGCAACTCATTTTTGATTTCATTCAATTGAATTGCAATTCATTTTTCTAATTCATTTAATTAAATTCAAAATCAATTCAATTCAAATGAATCTGTAAAATGAATTGCAATTCACTTTAAGAAATTCGTTTGAATTAGAAACGAATTGCAATTCATGTTACAAATTCATTTGAATTGGAAAACGAATTGAAATTCATTTCTGTCTAATTCATTTGAATTGACTCATTTTTTATTCAATTCATTAATTTGTGTAAAAAGCATTAATTCCAAATTTTCTAATTCATTAATGAATTAAAATCAAAAATGAATGATTCATTTACAGCTCTGGTAAAAATCAGCTTTTGTAGAAACAATTAAGCTACGTTCACAATCAAAAAAACAATTTCGTTTTTTCTTCTATCTTTTTTCTTCCCAAAGTATTTCATATATTTTCCTTTCATTTTTATGACAAAAATGTAACTGAAACTTTTTTAAAAATGTAACTTAAGTTGAGTCAACTAGAACTTCAGCAACAATTTGTATGAAATTGTTTCTGACGTTTAAAATAATTTTATTTAGTTTTGAATGAAAATTTTAACAAAATGTTTATAAAAATAAAAATAAATGCATAATATTGTTGTGGCTAAAATTTGCAAACGGTTTCTTGATAAAAAATGTGTGTAGTTAAAAAAGAAATTGTTGCTCTATTATGAACGCAGCTTAATGAACGAACTTTCAACAGGTTTTTGAGTGTTAAATTGTAGATTCTTTTTGTGTAATCAGTGGGGTAATTCTGTAACTTTTTAACGACAAAAATTTGTCGTTAAGTAGAAAATTTGTACTTAAAGATACTAAAAATTTACTACTTAACGATAAATTTTTGTCGTTAAAACGTTACAGAATTACCCCACAGAGATACTATCAAGACGTCTGCGGGCAAAAACATATCTAGCAATATTGTTGAATGTCACATTAAGCCTAGATTTGCATACTGAGTCAAAGTTTGCAAAGAGATCGCAGGCATATAAAAAATTTGAAGAAATAAAAATAAAAAAATTTAATACCGATACCGAAATTGTTTCGGTATCCAACCTTGATATGAAGTGATTGAAAATGTTTTTCTGAATATATTAAATTTCATCCAGAACATTTTTTTAATCTATAAGCGACGTTCGAGCTAAGATTTTTTTCTATAGATAAAGTGTAGGTAATTGAGTTTGCAAATTTAAAACTGCTTCAGAGGCGGGCAGTTATTTCCTTTATTAAATGAATCAACTACTTTTTTTAGAAATATTGCTTCGGTCTGGGCCATGTTCCAAAATTATACATGTTATGTTGGGCGTTCAACAGTTACGAGAAATGTAACATATGTAACAAATGGTATCACTGTTGTCCATCGAAAGGGCACATAATTGACCTGCATATGTCGTCGGACTTTTCACTAATATTTCGCAATTGTAAATTTCGTAGTTATGGAAATCTTTCATTCATAAAATAGAATAACAAGTTTATGTATATTTCTGTATAAAAACCTTATTTTAGTATAAAAAAAAAATATTTAACTAGTTTTATAACGGAACGCCTCATCTGCCATCAAACCTCTATAATATATGAAAAAAAATCCTACCTACAGTGATTCGCTTTGTCATTTGAAAAAACTAATTTTTAAAACTAAAGAAAGTTGAGCACAGAAATTTAGGAAAATTATGTTTCTTTTTTATAAAAGCGTGTTCAAAAAAACTAAAGAGATATTTGCTCAGTTCTACATCAAATTTGAGTAAAAATTACCTTTGAGA